>CM051236.1:62366498-63566498 GCA_027917425.1 Gastrophryne carolinensis | reverse complement strand
AAAAAGAAAACCCCTCCCGGTCCATATATACCTGGGACCTCCCACCAATTCCCCAGTGTATAAAAGCCGTAAAGGGACCAGGAAGAACCAATTATAACCTTAACTATCAAAACCAATGGTTCACCATATAAAAGCCCCAGAATACCTGAAAAAAAAGGGGTGGGGTGAAGTGGAGTGTATGGCACACTCATAATACCCGTTTTAAAGGTGAGTACTCACAAAACGGTATTATTCTAAGTGTGCCATACACTCCACTTCGATCTTCATGACATTTGGGACATCCAAAAGCAGTGTCCGTCATGGGTGGGAACCAGAAACAGTAAAGAATGTACCAACTCAAACCACTGCAGCTTGCAGAACCTTGCGGCCAAAAACAGCATCCGCTGAAGCCCGCACATCAACCTTGTAAAACTTGGAAAAAGTATGAACGGAAGACCAAGTAGCAGCCTTACAAACTTGTTCAACAGAAGCCTGGTGCTGAAAAGCCCAGGATGCACCAACAGCACGAGTAGAGTGCGCAGTGACCCTAAAAGGGGGAGTCCTCCCCTTAGCAGAATAGGCCCCAACAATGGCCTGACGAATCCATTTGCTAATCGTAGACTTCGCCAAACCTTTCCTGGGTCCGCAGGGCACCACGAAAAAGCGTCCGTCTTGTGGAAGGAAGAAGTAGTCACCAAATAGTACTTCACACAGCGAACAACATCCAAATTGTGCAGAACCCTCTCCTTGTCATTGTTAGGCTTAGGACACAAGGAAGGGAGAACAATGTCCTGATTGAGGTGGAAAGCAGACACCACCTTAGGAAGGAAATCCAGCTTAAAACAAAAAAACACGTTATCCTGGCGTCTCTCAAAGTAAAGGGCCTGAATCGACAAGGCCGCCAACTCAGAGACACGCCGAACAGAGGTAATAGCCACCAAGAAAGCAACCTTCTGAGTGAGAACCGAAAGAGCAATATCCTGTAACGGCTCAAAAGGAGGATCCTGCAGAGCCGAAAGAACCAAATTCAAATCCCAAACAGGAACTACAGCCTTTCCGAGGGGGCCGCACATGCGTGACCCCTTGGAAAAAAGTCTTAACCAGCGGGTGCTGGAAGAAAACCGGCAGAGCAGAAGGCCTATCACAATTAGTTTTAGCGGAGGCTTGGCTCTGACATTGCAGGATGGGAGGGGCCAACACTCTCCCTGTATGTGCTGCGAGCGCCAGCCGCCGGAGTGAGGTCAATAGGTGGTGATGGGCGGCTCGCGTTTTCGGGCGGGACAGGTGAGTGCGGCTCCCTCATATAAACCACTTCTACAAACATGCACATTGTATGACTAAGGGCTCGTAAGCCTGAAACGCGTCACGGTGTTGGTGAGGGACGGGGGTGACAGTGCTTGCCGAGACACTTTGCTGTTTTGTTTTGAATCTCCCTATGGAGCATATTTTATACTACATCAGTAAAAGCTAAGTTTTATCCCTGGAGCTGGATTTACCCTTTGTATCTATTGCTGGATAGAGGGACAAGGTCTGGCCAGAAGAAGACGGATCAGGCCCTGAATCCCCTGCACCTTGGTCAGGGGCAGAAACACTCTGGCGAGAATAGTATCCAGATTCATGCCCAGAAATGAAATCACACGAGACGGGGAGAGAGAAGACTTGGTGCGGTTGATCACCCACCCGAACCTCTCCAGGGTCGACACCACCTGGTGGGTGTCCAGTTCCACCTGATGAAGGGAAGAAGCTGATATCAACAGATCGTCCAGATAAGGCACAATGCGAATGCCCTGAGCAGAGCCATTATGCCCGCCAAAACCTTGGTGAAGACCCTCGGTGCCGAGGTCAGACCGAATGGGAAGAGCTACAAACTGATAATGTTGATCCTCCACCGCAAATCGGAGGAATCTCTGATGTGCCTGAAAAATCGGAACATGCAGATACGCATCCTTGATGTCTATGGATGTCATAAAATCCCCTTGGCGAAGGGAATTGATAGCCGAGCGCAAAGTCTCCATGCGGAACTTTTTGGCTCTGAGAAATCTGTTGAGAACCTTGAGATCTAGAATGGGTCTCACCAAACCCTCCTTTTTGGGAATCGTGAAAAGGTTGGAGTAGAAACCCCCGCCTCTCTCCGACAGAGGTACCGGGCATATAACCCCCATGTCCAGAAGGTTTTTTTTTTTTTTACTGCTAACAGGAGCCCCTGTGCAGCCTGGGGTTCCGAGGGCACCCGAGACCTTAAGAATCTTGAGGGCGGCCAGAACTCGAACTCCAGTTTGTACCCGGAGGAGACCACTTCCAAGATCCAATTGTCTGTGACCTCCCGGGCCCAAACCTGGAAGAAGAGCCGCAGCCGTCCCCCCACCCTTGCGGGTGAGGGCGCCCCTTCATTGCTGAGCCGGTTTAACGGCAGGCTTGGGCTTGGAACCCCAGGCAGCCACGGGACGTGCCCGACCTCTGCCTCTGTTCCAGGACGAGCCCCTGACACCTGAGAAGGCCAAACCCCTAGACGCTCTGGCCCCTCGAAAGGAAGGAGTGAACGAGCCCGCCCCCTGAAAGGGGCGGCACTGTTTCCTCCGCTGAGGTAACTTACCTCCTTTGGCAATAGCATCCAATTTATCTTGACTAAGAAGCATCACACATACTGGGGAGGAGAGCGGGATAAAGTACAGGGGGCGAGGTTATAGCTGTGCTTTGCATAGACAGAAAAGAGCTGGGGTCACGAAAAGGACAGCAATCCCAGAATGCAGGGCGACACAGTCAGAAGACACTTCCGGTTTGCAGGCTGCCTGATGCTCCATTAGCCACCATCTTGGATGTTTAAAGGCTCATAACATGCAGTAGATGCAGGTAGGATGATTTTTAATGTGAGCAATCTGTATGTACAGGGTGTGGGAAACATAAGATAGACTCTTATTCAGGGTGAAGGTCCGCTTTCAATGAAGGGGGCATCAATTGCAAGTACTGGGTACCACTCGGTTAATGATCATGACCAGTCATGGTGACTAATTCTGGGGGTGGCTGCATTGTCCACCAGCGAGTCGGGGCTGACCAGTGGAAGATGTCGGACTTGTTTGCATCCCATACATTTTTTTACATTTCTTTTCTACCAGAGAACACCAGAAATGCTGTGGGGGAAAAAATGGGACTTTTGTTCTTTTTACTATTTGGACATTCCCATTAATAGTCCAACAAGCTTCAGCCCGAAGACTGGCGATAACAATAGCTACTGAATGGGAAGAATACGAAAGCTCAACAAAAGGCCCTTCATCTCAAGGATCCTCTACCTTTTTCCATAAAGAACAAAAGGTAATCAGACTTCTTGTATTGCGTGTAATTTATTATCGGCTAAAGCCTGCTGCTGGGATAGATTCTACTCGCAGGTAACGTTATATTAATATATGGCAGGCTTCAGCGGTCTGATTAAACGGCGTCCCTGGCAGTCATAACCTGCAGGAGGACAATATTTATTTTCCAAGAAAAATTCCGAAGGCTGCTATAGCGGGCTTTAATTGAATTCCGTTTCATGCATCTCCAATCATAACAGGCTTATATTAAAGTAGGACCTCATTTCAGAAGAAAAATTATGATGCCAAAAACGCACACAAGAAAATAACTAGTGTGTAAACATCAAGGGATAGAACAATTATTCTATAGTTTTTTTTTTTTTACACTAAGCAATTGTGAGGAATAATAGGTCAGAGGATTGAAAAAAAAAAGGCATCTTCAAGTAAGGGAAGTTCCTGGTTCATGGCCCTTATCCAACCCATCCTGCTTCTGCTATACCCCACAATAATGTTACCTTTGTCTTGTGGGCTCCATGTTGGGGGGGCAGGGAAATGTTTGAACGCTGAAACTCCACACGGCCTCTACTGGGAACAGAAGTGGAAAACATGTACAGTGGGAGGCTGGATGATCACCAGGAAACTATTTGTACTATGTAGGAGAAAGTATCATGGCCTATTTCTCTCTTTACGGGTTCCAGATTTTGTATTCCATTCCATTGAAAACCCCATGGGAAGCCTGGTCACCAGGAATCAGGTAAAACAGTCACCTCTCTGTAGCCACCCAATCGGCAAATTCACTGCTTGCCAAGTGTACATCTAATGAGCAGAGTACAGGGTGAGCCCACCCGGTCAACCACATTGTGGCCCTCATGTAAATGCATGAGCAGCAGAGAAGCATAGGCCCACTAAAGGTTTCCGCCTGATTTTTAAGCTTCCTACAGGATTTACAGTGGACATCCCAATTCGGACATGGAAGATAAAGTAGCTTTAAGGGCAGATGGAGGATACAGCAGCCTCATTGACTGAAAAATATACTGGAGGTGTGCATTGAAGAGGACCAAAATTCCAACCCTAGATGCTAAAAAGCCTTCAGAGTCTGGCAATTTCCTGTCCCAGGGGGAATCCTGATTTGGCAATCAAGGAATCACAGTATACACGCGTTGATCTGTGGTCCCCCAGCATATGCGTGATCCCAGCCTACACGTAGCATCCAGGCAGGAATGGATTCAAGTCTACTATGCGCCAGGTTATCCCAGTTGGAGGCAAGTATACAGTGATACCTAAGGGTATGCCTAATTCAGGATGCCCCTAGGGGGTGGCCAAACTGGTGGTAGGACAAAACCATGGGACTACGTATGATGACTACAAGCATTACAGGATGACACTTCTGGTATAGTTATAGGTTTCCCATATCTATACATTGGAAGGTACCTTTAGACTGTAAGCCCACAAGGGCAGGGCCATCTCTCCTAGTGTATTTGTCCCTACAGGGGATGATCAGTCCACTTTAACTACAGAAGCTAGACAGTTCCCCAAGAAATATTTCTGAGTAGGATTTTCCCCACCTTTGGCCCTGGGAATGCCTATGCCTAGGTTTTCTCCTTCTGCTCCAGAAAGTGAAGGTAAAGCTTGCAAATGGTCAAAGACAGAAACCTTTCCATAAATTTAGGCTGGTTTGAAGCCAAAGCTCTCCCCTTCATATCACCAAGCTTCTGTTTACCAGCACAGTCCTAAATAAGTGTCTAATTTAAATATTTTAATGTCCTTGCACCGTAGATGAGCTTGTTCTCTCGTGAACTTAAAACTAATTGCCTTTAATGCTCATTTCCCATGTTAGCGGAAATCTCTGAATGGGAGGACGGTGCAGAGCTCCCAATGTTCTAGTCTAATTATAACTTTATACCATCCTGAGAACAGGAGAGATAGCGGGTAGCTAATTACATGCTGGCAGGAGAACAAGGGGCTTGGACTTGAAAACTCAATTAGCTTTAAAGACAATTACTACTCTGTTCCATACATGTTCTCCAAGAAGAACAGGACTATTAGAAGAACACTACCTGTTACAAATAGGGTGCATGGTGCATCTAGCATGATGCAGGCAGCAGTAATCACTATGTAGGATGCCTCCAGATTGCAGGTACAAGGGCTTATTGCCAAACTACTGTGTTTTTCACCCCATAAGATGCACCCAGGGTTTAGAGAAAGAAAAAAAATTCTGAACCAAATAGTGTATTAAAATACCCCCTCCCAGTCACCCCATTACAGACAGTGTGCAGCATCCTTCATTACAGCTAATGTTCGGCAGATAAGTTGTGGTGTGTGTGTGTATCAGCAGGAGCCTGGACTTCCGCAGGAGCGTGTGTAGTGTAAGTTTAAAAAAATAAATTGTTCTTTTACATTCGCCTCATAAGGGGCACAGGCATTTTCCCCTAGCTGGTTGGGAAAAACTGTGCCTAATGGGATGAAAAATTAACTTTATACTTCATTTCTTTTTAAAAAAGTCATACTTGTTTTACCCTTTGGGGAGAGTTAGCTTAGCATATAGATTGGTCACTAAAATAAGATTTTTTTTTTTTATTTATTTTTTTTTTTTTTTTTAACTTAAAGCGGATCTTCACCCTAAATATGAGCCTATCTTGTATGTTTCCCCCACCCTGTATATACAGATTGCCCACAATAAATATCATCCTACCTGCACCATGTGCGTTTTTTTCACAGTGGGGCATACCAAATTTAGACTTATTTATTGCAGAACCTGTTTGCAGAAACAGCAAATTATTGTACCTAGCACATGCTTACACTGCAGTATAGTTTGCTTTGGGTCTCATACTTAACAAAAACCTGTAGAACGTTTGTGGTTGGTTGTATTTTCTAAAGGGATCCATGTGGTTGCTTGGATATAAAAAGCTGATGATGCATCAGAGCATAGCTGTCCTGGTCAAACAACTGTTGAGCATATTACTGGCTTTGCGCGCTCCTGCATTGCCATAACTCTGGATGGTTTCAAAGTTAAAGTTATCCTAAAAGCGAGCACCTGATTTTCATTACATGGTTTGTGGCTACACGTTGCACTGTCCAAAACTTCACTCTGTTTTCAAAAAGACCCTCTAGATCCTATGTTATCTTTAAAAGTATGAGAGCATTTGAGATGCAGAGAAAAAAATAGGTAGACACAGTGGGCGTGGTAACAGCGATGTGATGTAAGCACACTGTGTGCTTTACATATATCATAGTAAAAAAAAAAAAAGGTGAGATAACTTTGGCGTTCTGCAGGGTTTTATGCAGCAGGGCACCCCCGATCGGGGTGCCCTGGGGGGAGAGAACCAAAACCCAGGAGAGTCCTGGTTTTGGTCTGGGGCCTGAAAAAAGGCCACATATACCTCCCATCCAAGGCAAATCACTTTTGACCAGTACAATGGCCTATTCCAAGGGTATGCGCCTGCCATCCAGTAAAAAGGAAGCAAGCTCCCTTGACAATTAGAAGGAGAACAGACCAGCCACTTGTACATTTCGGGAGGCAACGTAAGGAGGATATAAAAGTGCTGCTTGAGGAACCACGTATGTGGTAGCTCGGATCTCCCTGGGGAGGGTAAAGGGAGCATTTTCCTTTTGCCTCGGAAGGCCTTTAAAGTACAAAGCATAGTAAGCCTAGTGCATTACCAACAGTATAAGTGGTGCCCCAGGCTTTTTCCATTTGATACATAAATATCAGCAACGTACATTTCAGAACAAATGAAAGCAGGTACAGATTCAGTGCATGCAGCACTAGGCAATCCAATTAAGTTAACTTTGAACAAAAGATAAAAAGATATCGTAAAATAGAGAAAGCATCTCATAAATGTATGTTCCAAGCCTTTCCCTTGGCACCTGCAGCACTGAAAACATGAGCGCTTAACAAGCTTAGTTCTGCAATCAATTAGACACAAAGGAACAGAAAGCTGATCTCTGAATTGCCTTTCAAGGCGATGTATACCAAGCAGCGCAGCAATAGCACAAGTTACCCTTTAGTGACAGAAATAAGGGGCTTGTTTCTTTCTTTAAAGTGACAGGCCAGGCAACAAGACAGCTAAGTGCTCAGCAAAAGCCGTTTCCAAAGGCCTCTCCTAAAATTCCAGCTCAAAGCTGTAGCAGGTCTCCAATGTTTGCTCCTTCTTTCATGACTACACTCCAATTGTGGTCGCAGGGCAGCCCGTCCCTGTCCCTCTGCTTTCCCAGCATGCGGGAAGCCTGGCATGCATGACCAATGCAGCTTACTCACACTGGGGGTGCCAAGGGACGGGGCAGCTGTGCGACCATATTTATGTGTGGTCATGTGAAATAGAAAGGAGGGGCAAGCTTCGGAGACCTGCTACAGCGCGCTGCAGGAAATTGTGATTGTGCAGGCTTCTGTGCACACCCCTGCTTCTAGTCACAAGAGCAAAGAGCCCAACTGTTGGGAGAACAGCCTTCACTTAGTATGCGATTAGCATCTATATTGCTGAAGTGACTGCAGTTTATTATTATGACAGTAGATGGTGCTGTTACTAATGCCTATGTGGTGCATTTCTGTATTTCGTGTATATCAAGGTGAACTTGTTAATTTCCCTTTCCCGTCTGTATAATTCCACCATATTAAGATGACCTTTTATTGCACACGTTTCAGTAAAAACCCTGTTGATGTTCCTCCACAATGTCTATCTAAGTTGACTCTGCTGGTTCCTACATGACCTTTTACCCTTGAAAGGATTGCTGTGGATTGGCTCCCAAGGTGGACATTTAAAAGTGCCCCAAGAACAAAATAACAGCATCAGGAAAGCAGAAGCACAGGTGAAAACCCACAGTTTTTCCTGTGCAGACAGATGCTGCTACTGACTCGATTGATCAAATCCTTTGTTGCCCTGACAATTTAAAGTCGGGCTTACGGCCCCATCAGTCACAGTGGTGCTGCCATGTGCTCTCCACTAAGTGCAATGGACGGGGGCGTCTCAGACCTTCGCACAACACCCTTCATGTTTATTGCCTTCCTCAAAAGGCAACATGGAATGGCGAATGACAAGATGTTTTACATTCAAATATATTTTCTAGCCCATGTTTGGGTTACTCATTGCATATGTAAGTTATGGTAGATTAGACAAATAATAGGGTGCAAAAAAAAAGCAAGCAATAAAAATATGTTTCAACAGGGAATAGTGCTCATCTTGTGTTTCCTGAGGCTTTTGCTTATGTCATTCCAAAACAACCTGCCCTTGATTGCAAGTGGGAGCAAGGCAAGATTAAAGATCCTGGGGGTTTCCCAGAGAGGGGCATACCAGATCAGGAAGCCCCTCAGGGGAGGGGGGGTTACTAGCCTTTTAGACTCGAGTGCCAGTTAAATAAAATACCATTTTGTGAATACTCACCTTGTAAAATGGGTATTATAAGTATGTCACACACCCCGCTTCAAGATATTCATAACCTGTGGGGTATACTAACCTGTAGAGGGCGATCTGCAGAGATGATTGGAAGAAAGAAAGCCCCTCCCGGTCCATAAATACCTGGGACCTCCCACTCATTACCCAGAATAAAGAAAGCAGTAAGGCAAGGGACCAGGAAGAGCCAAATATAAGTCATAACAACGCAAAGTTCACAAAATGAAGGATCCAGAATACAAAAGGGCGGGTTGAAGCGGGGTGTGTGACATACTTATAATACCCATTTTACAAGGTGAGTATTCACAAAATGGTATTATTCTAAGTATGGCACACACCCCGCTTCAAGATATTCATAACCTGTGGGACATCCAATAGCAGTGTCCATAAGGGGTGGGGATCCAAAACAAGGCATAAAGCACAACTTAAACCACTGCATCCTGCAGAACTTTGCGGTCAAAAACAGCGTCCGCTGAGGCCCGAACATCAACCTTGTAAAACCAGGTAGCGGCCTTGCAAACTTGCTCAACAGAGGCCTGGTGCTGAAAAGCCCAGGAAGCCCCAACCGCACGAGAAGAATGAGCTGTAACACGAAAAGGAGGATTTCTCCCCTTAGCAGAATAGGCCCCAACAATGGCCTGACGAATCCACCTACTGATGGAAGACTTGGCGGGCGCCAAACCCTTCTTGGGCCTGGATGGCACCACAAAGAAAGCGTCAGTCTTACGAAAGGAAGACGTTACCACCAAATAGTACTTCACAACGCGAACCACATCCAAGGAATGCAGGGCCCTCTCCTTGTCATTGCTGGGATTAGGACACAGAGAGGGCAGAACAATATCCTGATTTAGATGAAAGGAGGAAACCACCTTAGGAAGGAAGTCCGTCTTGAAACGGAAAACCACCTTGTCCTGATGTCTTTCAAAATACGGAGCTTGAATAGACAGAGCCGCCAACTCAGAAACACGCCGAACAGAAGTGATAGCTACCAAAAAGGCCACCTTCTGTGTAAGGGAAGACAAAGGGATATCATGCAAAGGCTCAAAGGGAGGACCCTGAAGAGCAGAAAGAACCAAATTAAAATCCCAAACCGGAATCAGAGGCTTCCTAGGAGGCCGCACATGCGTAACCCCCTGGAAAAAAGTCTTAACCAAAGGATGAAGTGCAAAAGATCTTTGGAAAAACACCGCCAGGGCAGACACCTGCCCCTTCAGAGTACTGAGTTGGAGCCCTAGATCCAAACCATGTTGCAGGAACTCCAAGATTCTAGAAATAGAGAATTCCCTACAAGACCTCCAAGTCCTATAGTACACGGATGAAGAAGACCTCTTCCTAGCGCTGATAAGAGTCCGAATCACAGCATCAGAAAGACCTTCCTCCTTCAAGATGGAGGTTTCAGCAGCCACGCCGTCAAAACCAGCGTTGGTAAATTGGGGTAACGAAGATGACCCTGTGTGAGCAGATCTGGCAGCAGGGGCAGAGCGAACTGATCTTCTGCTAGCCTTACCACGTCTGCGAACCAGACCTGTCTTGGCCACCTTGGGGCCACCAGAATTGCTGACGCTCCGTCCAGAGCCAGCTTGCGCACTACTCTGGCCACCATGGGAAATGGAGGGAATAAGTACAGAAAACCCAGATCCCTCCAGTTCAGAGACATGGCATCCGTTGCCAGAGCCAGAGGGTCCTTCGCTAGAGACACGAATGACGGAAGTTTGTGATTGTGACGGGAGGCAAAGAGGTCCACCACCGGTGACCCCCACCTGCGACAGATTGTGTGAAAGACCTTGGGATTGAGAGACCACTCCCCTTTGCGGGCTGACAATCTGCTCAGAGAGTCCGCCTCCGTATTCTCCACTCCCGGGATGTAGACTGCCGAGATGCACGGGACGTGGCTCTCCGCCCAGTCCAGAATCAGAGACACTTCCCTGAGGGCACTCCTGCTGCGAGTCCCTCCCTGGTGATTGATGTAGGCAACCGCCGTCCGATTGTCCGACCGGACCTGAACCGGCAAGTCCTGCAGTTGATGAGTCAAATGACAAAGAACCATCCTGATGGCTCTCAATTCCAGAACATTGATAGGCTCGTGGGCTTCCAGGGGTCCCCACAAACCCTGAAACTGTAGATCCTTCCAGAAGCCCCCCCATCCTGAGAGGCTGGCATCCGTGGTGACCACCTCCCAATGAGGAGTCTGAAAGGATCTGCCCTTCCGCAGGTTGGTTGAGTTCAGCCACCACCGAAGTGAGCGGCGAACTCGGGGAGACATCAGAAAGAATTGATCCAGCGACTGAGGAGACCTGTCCCAGACCGACAACAGATGGAGCTGTAGCGTCCTTGTGTGAAACTGAGCAAGGGGGACTGCCTCGAAGGAGGTCACCATCAACCCCACCAGTCTCATCCCTAGCCGGATGGACGGCCGCGGAATGGACATGAGCAACAGAATCAATTCCTGAATCAGAAGAACCTTGGACTGAGGCAGGAACACTCTGGCCTGATCTGTATCCAGAGTCATTCCCAGAAAGGATATTATCCTGGACGGGTAGAGGGAGGACTTGGGGAAGTTGATCACCCAGCCGAACCTCTCCAGAGTGGATATTGTCGTCCTGGTGTCCAATTCCGCTTGTCTGAATGACGATGCCATGATGAGGAGATCGTCCAGATATGGCAGTATGCGAATCCCCTGCGCTCTGAGGAGAGCCATTACCCCAGCAAGCACCTTGGTGAAAACCCTTGGAGCTGTGGTGAGACCGAAGGGAAGAGCTACAAACTGAAAGTGCCGATCCTCCACCACGAACCTGAGAAAACTCTGGTGCGCGGGAAAAATTGGAACATGGAGGTAGGCGTCCTTGATATCTATTGACGTCATAAAGTCCCCTTGACGAAGAGAGTGGATAGTTGAACGCAGCGTTTCCATGCGAAATTTTCGCAGCCTGAGGAATCTGTTGAGAATCTTAAGATCCAGGATGGGCCGGACAGAACCATCCTTTTTGGGGACCGTGAACAGATTTGAGTAAAAACCCCGACCCTGGTTTAATGGGGGCACCGGACAGATGACCGCCATTTCCAGAAGACTCGAGACCGCCGCCCGGAGACCCTGCGCGGCCAGTGCGTCCGGGGACACCCGAGACCTGAAGAAACGCGGGGGGGGGGGGCGGGACTCGAACTCCAGCTTGTAGCCGGAAGACACCACTTCTCGGATCCATTTGTCCGAAACCTCCTGAATCTGGGAGAAGTGTCGCAGCCGTCCCCCCACCCGCACGGGTGAGGGCGCCCCCTCATTGCTGAGCAGGCTTGGCCGCAGGTTTGGGTTTAGAGCCCCAATTGAATCCTCTGCCCCTATTCCAGGAGTCTCCTCTTGTAGAAGGGAAGGCAAATCCTCTTCCCACTCTAGAACCCCGAAAGGAAGGAGTGAAGGAAGCTGCACCCTGAAAAGGACGTCGTTGCTTCTTGCGTTGAGGTAACTTACCACCTTTAGCCACAGAATCCAATTTCTCTCCAAAAAGCCTTAACCCCCCGAAGGGGAGAGATGTCAGCGACTTCTTTGACCCAAAATCAGCCGCCCACTGGCGCAGCCAAACTGAGTGCCTAATAGTCACCATCAGAGCAGAAGCTCTGCTACTCATCATCAAGGAATCATCCAAAGCGGCTAACATGAAGGACAAAAACAACTCACATCGCTTAAGTCCAAGAAATTCGTCACTGTCCGGATCCAAACTGGAAGAGGATAACAAGTCCCTGACCACCGTCCTGGTGTCACCACCAAGAGCGATGAGGCACAAAACGGCCTAATGGCTGCCCCAATACTGGCAAAACCATGACAAGCCATCTGATCAATGAGTTTATCCTCACCATCCTTAAGAGAGAAACAATCAGGGTTATTCAAGACGGCTGAGTTGGATAACCCCAAAATTGGTGCGTCCACCTCGGGAGGGGACGCCCAGCGCTTAACCGTATCCACTGGAAAAGGATATCTTTAATCCCAACTCTGAGGAATGCCTGGGAGCCGAGCCGGCCTCTCCCATTCCTTAGAAATTATTCTATCAAAATGCTTCTGATTAGGAAATTCCAAACGCGGCTTGGATTCCTCATAAAACTCCCCCTGTTGATGAGGAGCAACCTCTGGAGGAGAAATAGCCAGAACCTCAAACATCTGAGCCAGGACATTGGGAGTATCGGAAGAACACCCTGACCCCCGCTCGGAATCAGTGCCCACAAATTGCTGATCATCTGAATGATCCGAATTCTCACACAGCTCCCCATCCTCCGGTGGAGAGTAATCTGACCAATCCAGACCATCCCCAGCATCATATTCAAATGCCGAAGTGACCGGAGACAAATGCCTTCTCTTAGCCGGTGCCTTCTTGGCAACCGAGGTAGAAATACATTTTTCAATACTGGTCAATCTAGCACACACATCAGATTGTAACTGCCCACCCATGAAAACGTCACATGGGGCACGGGTCAAAATGGGAGGGGGAGGGGATGAGGCCGGCGGTGCTGAACCAGAAGCCTGGGTTCCGGACTGCCGTGTAATAGTCTGCTGTGCGCAAGAAATACATAGAAACAAGTCATCCCCAGTTAGGGATACCCCACAGCCCATGCACTTCCGGGATTGTCCCGAGGGGAGCCCAGTTTCCTGGGATGCCTCCATACGGTGAACTTGTAATAAGTCGCTATGACCGAGGGAATTACGCTAATAAGCAACCCGGGATGCCCTTTTAATGTCCCAAGTGGGAGGATTTGTAAGATTTAAAAATTAAATAGCCCAGAGACTATAGGACCGAGAGGGACCCCCTAATTGTCAACGTGGGTCCTCCTGAAAGACACAGAGGTACAAATGAGAGACCAAGAACTAGCATACAATAAAAATATGAAGGAGAGGGGGCCAACAGGCCACTCACAGACCGCAGGAGATCGTAATGGCGTCCGACCCGTGAGGAGGAAAAAAAAACAACTCTATGAGAGACCGTGAAGAGAAGGGGGGCGTGGGCAGCGCGGAACGCGCGCCGCGTCACGCACCTCCCACCTATCTAGGAAGCAGTGGTTCCTCAGCGGCGCCGCAGATAGATGGGGGCGGGCCGCGGTGACGCGCCGCAAAACAGGCTCGCCCCCCCCCCCCCCCCCCCCGTTTGCATCGTGAGGAGACAAATCTCCTCAGAAGAAAAAGGGTGCCAAGAGCCTGCTCCGCGGTCGAATAAATGACCGCGGCGCTTGGCTCCTTCACCCTGTAGCCGGAGCAATATAGGAGGACACAAATCTCCCTGACATGTCTCAGCACCAAATGCGAGGAGGGGCGGGCCTCGGGCCGAAAGACCGGCCCCGCCCCCCTCCTTTTACATTACCTGAGGTAAATCTGAAGACCTCATCTGAGGTAACTCTAACCGCCATTAACCGGCGCCGCGGCCAGAATAACAACGGCCGCTGCACTGTCAGTAACAAAACACACACACTTAAAGGGGACACACACAAAAACCGCTTTAGCAGAATAAAAACAGAGCAATAAGGAGGGATAAAGGGAAGACCTCACACACCACCCCAGTAAGGAGAGGGGAACCTAAAATGGCCACATAGGTTTTAAGTCTAAGGGACAGGGCATCCCAAACCGGGGTCACCAACCCGGTGTAACCGTCTACCCTCTGTATAGGGTCTCACAGAGGAGCGTTGCTCCTGGGCACCAGAGGTGCTGAAATACCCTCGTCCAGACCAACAGCCACAGCTGGGAGGCATGCATCATAATAGTAAAAGGGTCTGACGGAAATAGTGAATAACTGGCCGGGAATCATCCCGGCTACCTCAAAATCCCCCTGTGCAAGGAGGAGACATCATCTTCTGACTTGCTCGCCGTCTGCAGAGATGAAGACTGGGTAATGAGTGGGAGGTCCCAGGTATTTATGGACCGGGAGGGGCTTTCTTTCTTCCAATCATCTCTGCAGATCGCCCTCTACAGGTTAGTATACCTCACAGGTTATGAATATCTTGAAGCGGGGTGTGTGACATACTTAGAATATAGTGTTTTGGTCCATTGGAACTTTGACTAAAAGCAAGGATAAATTCACTGTAATCAGCGAGTACTTCTTGTGTTTAAATCAGAGCAGGTACTCAGCAACCATATTCGAAAATCAAGTAGGATGACGCTCTGAAGTGAGGAGTTTTTATAGCAGCAGGAACTACGGTATACTAGCAACTAGCACAGGGTGAGGGGTTAAACATTGCTATACTTAATAATGCTCATGTTGTGTAGGAAAAGTTTATAGGGCACATTGTATATTGGCGCCAGCAGTAGCAGGTGCACAGTCGCAGATTTCAGTGACAGGTGAGAAAGAACTCATTTGGATGGCCAGACAATGCAAAGCAGCACAGCACTGGTGAGCTACTTGCAAGATGAGCCCTTCAGCAAATCAATTATTTAAACGTTTAGCTAGGTGCCCCATCTGTTTCTGTAAATCAGGTTGCCAAATGTGAATTAAGACCTCACAGAGAGCAGGACACTGAATAAGTGGCTGTAGAAAAGCAATAAATAACACAAAGTCCAAAATAGATCACACACAGGTGCATAACAGAACCCGAATATATATAATGGAACAGGAGTTTACTAGCCATAGGTAGCACAGGGAGAATTCCCGATTGGCTTCACCATTTTTGGATTGACTAGGCCAAACATAAATAGAACATAGACTAGCTCCTCCAGTGCCTCAGTTAGAATTTACTCATTCCTCTTCTAACCACCTCTTCCATTCTCTGCCCCTCGACCTCTCTTTCTACACTGCACCACTGAACCTTCAAACCTAGACTCTTCTGCACCAAGCATCATGGCTGCTGCAATGCTATAGACCACCACCTGGGTTGTCAGACATCCATTTAAAGTGTATGACTCGCACAACCATGGTGCAGGTTTTTGTTTATTATTTAAGGTGCAAACCATGTTTGAGCGAAGTAGAGATGGCAGAAGATCAGGTTGGGGTACAGGTAAGTCTGTAGCCTTATCAAGTACCACCTGAGAGGTCTCAAATACCACCAGTGGTACTAGTACCACCTGTTGGGAATCCATGCTATAGATCCAGCCGATGAATGTAATCATGGACCAGTAGGGAAGCACAATGGTACGGGGCTCTGCAGCTTGTGGGTTAGCTGGGGTTTGTAAAATCCTGGGCTTATTTTTGGCCCTAGTGCGCTTCTGACTGGGACAACAAACCCACTGTGACAGCAGCAAGGCATTGGTAATGGTTCACTCTGGGAGAGCCATCAACAGTGGATGACTGATCGGTTACATGATGTACTCCAACAGGGACTGCAACAAAGTAAGACTGATCATACTTTAAAGCCTACATTTCAAAGCTCATTGCCCATTTATTAAAGCAGACCAAAATTTCCAAAACATATCAATCTATTTTGCTCCACCACCCCAGGCACATTAATGTTCAGATGTTTTCTGCCCTCAATGCGGCTTTATTTTCCAGTACATTTTTATTTTTCCCCAGGTATGCCATTGGATTCAAATAGAATACCATTGTTCTAAACTAGCTGTTTAAGCCCCATTCCTCGCAATCTCATGCTGGGAGTGCTAGAAGGAAGATAAGAAAAGAAGATTTTATTTACACTTAATTTCCCCCCCCCCCCCTATTTTTCCTTTGAAGCCAAACTGAGTATTTTTATCCAACTCATTACACACAGGACACAAAGGAGTGTTGATACAGTTTCTTTTTTTAATTTAGATCAGAGAGATGAAGTAATAGGATTCCATTTAAGCAACCAATCATATAAAGTATGCATTTTTAAAATAGAAAACCCCAACATCACCACCACCAAACATACTTGCTGGCGTGGAGTACCATAAGGGACACAATACTACAAGCTTCCTCTAGGAGATGCTTTTAACATCACAGAAGATCAAATTATTTGTACTTTTTTTTGATCAGCCTACTTTATAAACTTGGGAGAAGGGTCCAAGATTGGGCACAAAGAAGAAAGAAGAAGGGAAGATAATAAATGTAGGTCATATTCCTTCACTTTTCTCCATTCATTAATCAAATTCTTCCAGCACACACAGGCCGGCTTATGCCATCCAGCACTTTGGGACGAATGTTGGATGATCAGAAAGTTGCCATTGTGATAGAAGACCTATTTACTAGTGTTGGAGACTGACAGCGATGCTGCCCATTTGACAGCTAAAACACAGTTTTATGGTAAGCAGAGTGGCCTCCTTACAAAGTATGAATTCATAGGTTAACATGGCTTAAATAGACATGAGGGTAATCATATTATGGGCTTTTAGGCCTAAAACTCTACAAAAAAGTAAATAAAAACGCAAAAATCCTATCTGCATAATCATTTTGATTCAAGAACATAATTTTGTTTCTTTTTTTATTTTGTTAGTCTAAAACCCTAACCAAACCCCAAAAGATCCCCTCAAATCATCATAAATTTGGCGGTGAGATGCTGCACTGTAGCATGTCAGTTCATTCTCATAAATCTTCATAATCAATGTTCACCTCTAACATTAATGGCACGTAGGACTCACAGTTCCCACAACAATTATTTGTAGTGGTGCCATTTATCCACTCACCATACACTTTCATCACAGCAGCACGTGAACAATTCACAAACTGTGCAGTTTTAGTATCAACTGCTACCCTTGTCCCAAAAATAAATCATCATTTCAACTCTGATTATTTGCCTCCCTATCCAAGTGCACTTGGTAAATCCTGGACCAATATGTGCAAAGATATTCTAGACATGTAGATTAGTCTTTACATTATTCGAATATACGCTGCAGGGTGACCTTCTGTTTTAACCGTTAACTTTTGTTTATATTGTAGATACTTACCATACTTTGACCAGCATCCTCTGGCAAGCAATAAGACCTCAGTTCGAATCTATCAAAACCATTGCTGTTGTAAATAAAGTTTATTTAATCATGCACGGAGACCGGGGCATGGTTCGCCTTGCATGGCTAAGCTTGACATCTGATGGTTGGCAGGATTACTGTAAATCTGCACCAATCATCAATCAATTGGGTGGCGCAAGGTTGGCCTCTCCAGAAGGGATGTTGCGGCACGTGTCTCAAAGGATAAGGAGGCCCTAGTTAAATGGGACAAGAGGTAAGTACACTTTTGTTTTTGTTATTTAGCTGCTGAATGACTAAGGCTACATTCAGACCTGTCTGGTCACATTTTGCAGCAAGAATTCCATTTTGCATTTGCACCTGCTCTTAATAGATAGCCCTGTTTAATGGGCTGCGTTTATGGTCAGGATGCAGTAGGCAGGACTTTTTGCTGCCACGTTTTTCTCCTCTGCCGCACTGGAAAGCTGTAAAAAGGGTCATAGATATGTCAGTGATGACTCTTCTTTGCAGTACCGATGCGTCTGCAACGAACGCAGAAACGCACACGGTACCGGAGGTTTGAATGAGGGCTAAGTAGCTCTGTGCACATCAAACCTTCATTTCGATCGGTAGCGGCTGCCTTTGTAACCAATCTGCATTTACGCAAACGATCTAACTTGTGCTTGGTGCAGCACTATTATCACTTCATCGCGGACATCAGTCTCATACAGAACGCAGTTTCCAGACTTTCCTAAAATATTTCCATTTCATTTTAATGTCATAATTTTGCAGTAAAAACATAGAAAGAGGTTTATTGGTACATTTGTAACAAAAATCTAAGACAAAACCTGGCACTAAATAAACTAAACAAGCAATTCAGTATGTTTATTGCAGCTCTATACAGTTTTTATAATGTTTTTGGCTCACAGCTCCAATTACTTTGGCATAGCTGAGCTGGAAGGAGAAGGTTTAGTGTACAATAAATGCTTCCCCTCTTCTTTTTTGCTTTTCTTACTTCTTCAGACAGGACACATAACAAAGGAAAGCAGCGGGATGCGATCTCTCAATATGCGCACACTTAAAAGGGTTGACAGTTATATTTTTGGTATGACAGCCGCATGAACAGCAATGGTCAATATGCATGCGCGCGATGTGACAGCTAGAAGAGCCCCGGGGGAATTCACCTGTCAGCCACAAAATCGACTGTCATTGCCAGAGATATGGCTTGAATCTTATTCATTGAATGGATCAAGCCGGAAAAGTAATTGCCACCCCGTAATTCGCGGAATTAAAAGATGACATGCTGCCAGCTTGCTACATTTTAAGCATGGGTAGATATACTCACTGTGGGGGGGGCAGGGGTTGCATTTAATAATGGTGATATTGCCTTGCGCTGAACATTCTGGAATCCAGGTCTTGGTACTGCAGCACAGTTACAGTTTGGTTGGAAATAAAACACACTTTTATTTAATGTGTACAGGGTTTCCCCCACCCTGTACACATAAAAAATCATCCTACCTACATCGAGTGTGGATTCTGAGCCTTTAAACATTCAAGATGGCGGCTCATGGAGCATCAGGTAGCCTGCAAACAGAAGTGCCTTCTCACTATACCACTCTGCATTCTGGGATTGCTTTTCCTGACCCCGGCTCTGTTCCGCCTGTACAAAGTACAGCTATAACGTCACCCCTATGCACTTTACCCCACTCTCCTCAGCATGTGATGCTTCTGATGCAAGATGGTGGCATCCGTATCCTGAACAAAGTTGGAGTCCAATGGAGGAAAGAATAAAAAGTAAGCGACTAAAAACGTAAAATATATTAATTTTAGATGCTGAGGAATAGTTTTTATAAGGGTTTTCATTAAATGATGCTAACGGTTTAAGTTTAATATGTGTAAATTGCAACCCCCCCCCCCCAATGCACTTAGGATCTTGCAGAAGGTTCCTTACAGTAAAGAACGCCTACTTCCCTCATAGTAGAAATGCCTGTGCCCATAAATAATGCCCTTTAGTCCTTTGGAAAAATATTAAAACTGTTCTACTGTATCCTCTATATCCATCTACTGTATCCTCTATATTTATTCAATTAAGCATATTTAATATTGACTAAGACTCGGCTAAGGGCCTAGCTGAGCTCTAACAGGGGTGCGTGCCCCCCATTCACAAATACCTGGCGCGGTATAACTGCCAGCGGATGTGGCTCGGGCATGCCCCATTGGATCGGGGAGAAGGTAGGTTTTTTAGGGGACTCTAGGGGTTTCACACAGCGGGGAATCCTGATTGAGGATTTAAAGTGGTAGCAGTTTATACGTATCTCAGCATTAGACCTGGCCCATGCAATAACGCTGCTCTCCCATTTACACTCTTGCTGGCAACTAACAGAATTCACAAGGCAGACTCCACTAGCTGAAGCAATTCGTTTTTTTGCCTGCATTCAGACTTGATTGGAGGTCCACTTTGCAACAGCCTTAACCCGCCCCCGACAATTTGTGGCAGCGAATACGAGATGTGCTTTGCTGCAGATTGAAGATGTTTCTGGGTCCACTATTGGGTGGTTACGGCATGGGGGAAACGCACCTCTTCTTTCTATGTGGCCCATAGCCAGCAAGAAGAGGTGGGCCAGGACCCTGGTGCAAGGTTGCCAGGGAGGATGTAGGTCTGTTTTAAACAGCACAAATGCAACAAAGGTTTTTATACAGTGGGACGTTCATCCTGAGAAATCTAACCCTATGGGAACCGAATAAAATACCAGCCACCATGCAAAATAAATTGTTGTACAGCTCCACAGAAGAGGACAAAGCTTTAGAAACAAACAATACTAAAAATGTAGGTACTACAGCAAAATGCACTTTGCGCATCTAAAACCAAGTTAAGACCCGCTGACACCATACAAAGTATAATGATGAACCAAGGTTGAACCTCTTTAATCCAGGAGGCACTAGGCAATGTTATTTTACAGATATAATCGTGATCCAATCTCTTCCGCAAGCATAAAGCAGCAGAGGTCCTGCAGCTAAACGCATTCAATTTCACTGCGCTGGCCAAAGCTTGCTGGCTCCATAAAAATGCCTTACTGGCTGCAGAAGGTCCACTGCTACAATAAACACAGGTTTGCCAAAAACCTTTCCTCTTCCAGGGCCACATTGCGGCTATATAAAGTCCCACCAGATACTTTATTCCACCTCACACCCCATGGGAACAGTGTAAATTCAGATTAGATTTCAAAGCAGCTGAAAATCTCTGATTTTATGTAAATTTCTTATGTATTTCTAGGCAAAACCAATTCCTTTGCTTCAATTTCTGTGCCCTGGTGTAATCCGCATCCCCTGTGGGGGACAAGAAACACACTGCCGCTGCACGTCAACCTAAATGGTCACTGTATAGCTGCCACACATAGCAGTAAAACAGTTCAATAGTCTCTTGAACGCCGCCTTCTGGGATCAAACTCAGGACACATGCACCGGTTAAGCAAACTGTTCTGAGACATTGGCAGGTTGCTGGCCACCCCACCGCAAGGACACCATTAGGTGAGAGCTCACCCCACCACACTGGACATAACACTCTGGGTCCCCACAGCAGCTGGGCGCCATTTTCCAATCTGCACACAGTGGCACTGGGGAGTGTAAGAAGGTTCCAGAGGAATAAAAGGTTTATGATCTTAATTATTATAAATTCACTAATATTATTGATGTATATAGGTAACATAATATAACATAAGGTTTATTTTGGTGAACTGCATATATATATATATATATATATATATATATATATATATACACACACACACACACACACACACACACACACACACACACACACTCAAGTAATGTTATGTCTGGATTTTCCTCTCAGCAATTATTTGAGATAGGGACTATTTAACTGAAACCATATGTTTTGTGTCTAGGCTAAGGAGATAGTATTTCATGACGACTTACTTGTAATAAGAAGAAAAGAAGAAATTTAAGGGATCAGAGAAACTATATTTAAGGAGGGAATGAGGGGGAAGGGGGTCTATCTTCTCTCTGCTTGCTCACAGCCGACATGAGGCTGCCAGGCAGTTTAACCAACCCCCACGGAAGATCAGGTCCTATTTGAATTCGCCTGAGAGTGAAAGATTGCTGCTTCTCTGTATGGACACTCTGCTTACATTTCTGGACATTGCAACTTTATATCATATTTACACCATTCATATTTTTCTGTAATGTAACCGGCTCTATTTTAATTAAATCCATTTATCGATTTTTGGTTTCGGCCAATACTTGTTTTTTGAATCACCATAGCGGAGATTATGTCTGGATGGCACAAATAGTCCTTGTTAAAAGTTAGAACAAGGAAACGAACTATATTAATAGGGAGCCACATCACCACCCCAGTCACTCCTCCAAGGTATAGGCGCCGGATCTTATCGCAGGTAATAACCACCTCAGGTGTTTCCTGGCAATAGCAGACTAGGGCCTCTCTCTCTTCTCCCCCAACTGGGGATTCAGTTCAGGAGTGTGGGGTCCATTAGGGAAGATCTCCAGGGGCACATCAGGGCATGCTGGGGCCTACTCTGCTTGGCCCAGTAACAGCAGCTGCCCTCCTCACTCTCCTCTCAACCCAGGAAGTCACTCATCCTAGAACATGTTGGGCAGGATGTTTATATATATCTCCCACAGGGCAATATTGCAATTGTCTTGTATCATACATGCCATGGATCAGATTTATATGTTGAGCATACTCTGCTGTAGTCAGAGACAGCTATTGGACTATTGTGACTTCTCTGAAGCTGAGAGCTTCAAGGGACAGAGTAAGCTGTAGGACCACTTTTTTTGCATGGTCCTGGAGAAATTGAAATAATTGCAAATTTTGGAGCCCTGTTACGGCTTCTACCCTACGCTGCTGGAAATGGAGGAGAGGCATGTCGGACAGGAATCAGGTGAGCTGCTCGATGGCTAAATACGCCTATTGGGTTTAGAGTCCCTTTAAACTGTCCGTACATCCTATAAATTTCCATTAATACTAAATACCAGAAAAAAAAGTGCAGCAAACTCAGCAAATCAAGCAGACGCTTAAGTGCGAGACACTTAAAGTCAACCAAAACCCAAAATTTTGACTATCCTGGGTTTATGTCCTATGCCCCGCTGTGTGAAATTCCGCAGGTCGCCAGAGCAAACTCCTTTAATTCTGCAATGATTAGACAGGCGAGCACATATTTCTGCCTCTGACCTCCATGACAACGCTGCTCTACTTCTGCACCTCTTACGTCTAGTGAAACCGTCACCAGTAGGACGAGCGATAAAAGCAAGTACACTTCATATCCATGTTTAGACCATGTGGAATTAGTCGTTACTAGTACAGACTATTATACCCCCAAAGAGTACAAAGCAGACTTTTTTTTTTTAATGCTTTAATTCTGTAATGCTGGGAATTCCATAAAGGGAGACATACATGTCTGAACCCAGGAGCATTACATAATTAAAAGAGGCAGCGTCTTCTGTGCAATGATTTGAGAGGATTTATAAGTAAAAATCACATTTTTCACAGACTGGCAAACAGTTCAATATATGAAGTAGTAATCAAGACCCGAAAAAGTTGCCTCAGCCTTTAAAGTGGACCAAAACCCACGGAGAACAGCCAAGGAATCTAAAAGATTCCTGTGACGGTATATTCCCTCCACTCAGGGCATCCAGAATCGGGGTACCTCGCTGTGTGAAGCCCGAGCAGCAGCCACATCCCCTCTATCCCTCTAGCAGAGAGAGTGCCTGCACCAGGTGTTTGTGAATCGCCGGTGCAGGCACACTCCATTAGAGGGTAGCGGGGGGTGCAGCCGTCAGCATGTTCATATTAGACGAGCTTCCGGACGAAGAGGCTCGAGTGGATCAGAGCACGCTGATTGGACGAGTGCCCGCGCAAGCGCCATAGAACCAGGTGAGTTTGTTTGGGCGACCTGGGGGGTTACACACAGTGATCAGGGTGCCCTGGGGGAAAGGACCAAAACCCGGGATAATCAAAATCCTGGGTTTTACACAAGTTCAGAAGACCACAAGGAGGGTAAGCCACATAAGTAATTGCTAAAAAGCTTAGCTGTTCACAGATAGCTTTATCCAAACATATTAACGTTGAGTGAAAGTAAAAAATGTGTGGCTAGAAAAAAGTCACAGGTATAACCACAGCCTTGAAAGGATTGACAAGAAAAGGCCATTCAAGAATTGGGGGAGATTTGCAAGGAGCAAACCGCGACCGGAATGCTCTCAAAGGCTACCACATACATCCAAGACATGGGCTACAATTCATTAATTTGTTATGACACACTACTCCCGACCTAGAGACAGACCAGAAAATTCTTACGTGGACTAAGGAGAACAAAAATGAACCCCCCTTGAGCTACAAGCCTGAAGACTGGCATGGGTGCTGGCAACTCAGGGCTCAGAGGCAGATTAGCTGGTCCTTACAAGTTACCAGCGCCTATGCCCTTTGTCACAAGTCCAGTGCTGTTCCAAGGGTGCCATGGTCATGTTTTCCATGGCTCTCTGGCAGGTTATCAGCCAGGTGGTATCAAAAATGTACCAATATAGTCACCCAGAGTGGACACACTGCTGGCTCGGACCACAGCCTGACTCTCCAAACCCAGGCTTCTAGAGAAGGAAAGTCCGTGTCTTTGCTTAGAGGACTGTGTGTCTGGACAGGCACTTTTAAGTAGAAGTGTAGAGAAAAGCCAGTGTGGTCCTGGTCCAACAAATGGAAAACATAACTTTTAATATTCAATGATAAAATCCAAAACCTGCAGAAGAGGTTGTGCAGAGTAGTAGTTCCAACTCGAGCCTGGTGATGCATTTTGGCGATGCCATTAGTCATACTTTTAAGGTGAAGCCTGAGACTTCAATCTGGGGGTGATATGAAGGTTTTTCTGACGCTCTAACCACTTCTTGGGCTACTCATCCATTAGGACCCCGGCAACATGGCGCCATCTCAGCTCCCTCTGTTTTTGTACCCACATTATCTTCCCTGGTAGCAGAAGGCAAAGAAATCCCTAATACACTAATGTCACACAAATGTCCTCCTACCTTAGCCCTTGGCAAAAGTGTAAAATGAGTCAACTTCTTAAATTCTCATATATAAATGTATTATGTATTCTAAGCAGAGCAGCTTTCTTCATTTCAATTTCTGGGACATGAAGGACATCTCATGGTGCAGCTGTGTGTCAAGTGTGCACCCTGCTTTCCATACTCACCAATTCTCAAAGCACCAAGGGACAAAGTGACTTTTTTTTGCGTGGTCCTCGAGGAATGAAATTGAAATAAGAAAAAACTTTCAAGCGCTGCTACTGCTTCTACCCTGCTCTGCAGGAAATACATCGAGTCACATGGGAAAGGCATCGGGTGAGCTGCTTGCTGCCTCACTATTGCTGTTGGGTTTACAGTACAGGATTTAGTCAGACAGATACTGCAGGTCACTGTTACACCATTGTATCGGGCTACATTTGGCACTATCCTAAAAAAGGTTTTCCGTTTTTAAATTGAAGCAGAAAGATATCTGGGTTTACAGGTTCAGCCAATGACCTTCTCTATTTCATTCCATCCTCCAATCAGCTTAGCAGAGTGGGACAGGATTGCTGGTCCCTCCTTCCTCCCTCCTCTTCCGCCTCCAGATCACATCAGCACAGAGAGCGTATTATGCAGCATCACAGAGCCACATCCACTTTTGTCAGAAGAAAAACACCAATATCTCTGCCATTTATTCTTCAATTTCAAAACTGAAGAAAGTTTAGGACAGCTCCAAATGTAGCCTGAAACAATGATGCAACATTACCATTGCCTGCAGTAGCACTTTAAAAGAAGGCTGGGTAAGTAAGAGTTGATAAAGAAAAGAAGAGACAACTTCATGAAATCTGCCATCTGCTGCCTGACATATCTGTGCCTCGTCAGTTTCAGCAGCCAGAGGTTAGCCTGACCCTGTTTAAACATCTGCCAACTAATAGAAGTGATACAGACGAGCACACACTTCTGCTTCTGACCTCCATGACAACACTGGTCCACTTCTGCGCCTCTTACGTCTGGTGAATCAGGCACCAGTACGAAGAGCAAGTACACTTCATATCGCTCTTTATACAGTGAGGAATTAGTCATTACTTGTTAGGCACTGACGCAAAACACTATTACACCCCCACAGAGTCCAAAGCAGACTTTTTTTTTTAATGTGCCATTTGGATTAGTCCTGGGTTGTCATTGAACATTTCTGACATCTTTGCACGTAGGTAAGGAACACTGCCGTGTCCGCATCTGTTCCTGCTCTACTGTGCACACTAAGAGCGTTACCACAGAGCCTGCCAGTAAAAGTGGACTATCGCTGCGCCCATTGTAAGGGGAGATTGCTTTTGGCATGGGGCTTTTTGTTTTGACTGCATGAATTATGTTATTTGCCGTCTGTCTTGTTACTGTGTGAGGTTACACAGATCTTGCGTTTGAAAGACTGCTGGGGATTCAATAAAAGTTTCTATATATAACGTTTAATTAGCACTAATGACAAGTGAACAAAGAGGGACACTTCAGAGGAAATTATAAAAAAAAAATCAGCTTCTAAAGAACCTGCTGGGGAAACATAACCTGTGTATAGAGTCTTGGACAGAGTCCTGCCTGGTCTCCTCAGCAACATGGTACAAATGACGTATAAAGAAAAACACGCACATTCGATGTGGATTCATTTTAAAAGTGGAGGGTTGGCAATCATGTAATTTTTTTCTGCTATTACTCACTGGAAATATTGTGCCTCAATTCTAAGTTTTTGGTCACTAAATATTTTGCACTGGCCACCACATACTTTGTTTTGTCCCTGCAAAATCCCAAGTGTCCTTAGAGCCAAAAGGAACAGAACAGTACAGCTTCAGTCTGAGGCTTCTCAGTTATTTGGCCCAGCTCGGTCGGCCACTGGCGCATCCAGAATTGTCTGTGAACCCCCCGGGGCGGCAGTAATTACCTTATCGCAGTTCACCTGTGCATACATTGGCTCTCTTCCGTTCAGAGTCGTTTGCCTCTTGGCAAACAAGTTTTTGTTTTGTTTTGTTTTTTTTTTACCATGAGTAGCAAGAGCGGCCGCATTCCCTTCATCTTTGATCTGTGTGCGCTCCTGTCCCAGCCGTTCAGAGAGGTAGGGCGTAAAAAGTGCGCCGTTCTTGCTTCCCGAATGATATAAACACAGCAAAGGGCCCCAAACTGGGGGGATGCTCTGGGACATGGAGACATGGAACAAAACCCAAGATAGTCAAGATCCTAGGTTTGGTACTGTTCACTAAAGCGCATGGCCTTAAAGTGGACCAACACCCAGGGGGGATCGGCCCGGGAATCTATAAGATTCCCGAAGCGATCAGATCCCTCCCCGCGGGGCATCCGAAATCGGGATGTCCCGCGGCTTTGGACGCGCATACCAGAGCGGCTCTGAGCGCTGTCATTGGCCGGACGAGGTCACGTGGGAGCGGGGAGAGGTGAGTTTTTGCGGCGATCGGGGGGGGTTTCACACAGCGGGGCACCCCCGATCGGGGTGCCCCACCTAAGTGGACCAACACCCAGGATAGTCAAAATCCTGGGTGTTGGTCCACTTTAAATGAAAAACTGTTTCTAATTTTCCACAGGGGCATCAAATAACCAACCACCTCATGCCAATAGTAAGCTTAGCAATCTTTTTGTAGCAGAGCCTCAACTTTAGTGGACAGTCAAAAGGGAATCTCCAGACTAAATGTAAAAATAAATCATTGTTTGTGTAGCTACCATGCAGAAGATGCATCTTGGCGAGAAGATGAATAAAGCGCTTGTTGTGAAGATCCAACCCAGTTTCGTAGCTCAGCTACTGACTTATTTATTAGACTTTTTTCATGCACTGAAAAGTGGACCTATACAAAGAAACAAGGAAGATACAAACCTCTATATACAATGTGGACCCAGCAACCACAATAAAGGAAACCCCAGGCACCAATGCCACAACAGATCACAAAGTTATCTCACATTAAATTCATGTATTTATTGCTTTAAAAATACAATTCTGTGATTTGTGTTTTAATGTATACAGCACTGGTTGCTTCATTTCAATTCTTCACGATTGGGTTAACCGCCACAAGGTGGCGCAGTCGACTGCAAAAAGACTTGTGGCTCCTCCCGGCCCATAAAAGGCAGGAAAATACCCAAAATCCCCAGTGTTTAAAAGCAGTAATGCAAGAAGCCGGGAGGCAAGACCATGTTAAGTAAAAACACAATTCTGTGAGTACTCACCTGTATTGTTTTTTCTGGGAATCCATTCCAGACACTCCTTACACTTGGGATTACCTCCTTGCCGATTGGATGTGACTGCAAGACAAAAAAGGGCGCGGCCCCTCAAGTAGCAGCTGCCTCCTAACCTAGATCAGTTACTTAAAAAGCAGTAAAACATAAAATAGAGGCAGGCCGGGAGGCCCAATATAGGAGTCCATGTTACTTCACACCAAACTCCGCCAGAACACTCTCAAAACAAATAAACGAGTAAATAAAGCTCTCTCCTCTTCTTTTTTATTTTTTTCCATGCCAATGAAATAAATGGACTAAACACCATCAAAGAAACATCAAAAGATAGATCATGACCCAAAAACGGGTGGGTCGGAGTGTCTGGAATGGATTCCCAGAAAAAACTATTCTACAGGTGAGTACTCACAGAATTGTGTTTTTTTCTTCCAATCCATTCAAGACACTCTTTACACTTGGGATATCCAAAAGCAGTGCCATCTATGGGCGGGATCCCCAGCACAGAACAGCAGGTAGTTCATTTCACCGCCTGAAGAATCTTTCGACCAACAACAGCGTCAGCTGAGGCTCTAACATCCACTTTGTAAAACTTGGTGAATGAACCGAAGACCAGGTGGCAGCTTTGCAAACCTGTTCCACTGAAGCCTGATGCTGAAAGGCCCAGGAAGCACCAATAGCCCTAGTAGAATGGGCCTTGACCCGAAAAGGGGGTTCCTTCCCCTTTGGCCGAGTAGGCTTTTTCTACTGCCTGCCTAATCCACTTACTGACAGTGACTTTAGCTGGCGGAAGCCCCTTTTCGGCCCCTCCGATATAACAAAAAGAAAATCCGTCTTGCGGAAGGAATCTGTAGCTGCCATGTAATATCTTACGTCTCGGACTACATCTAAAAAATGAAGCATCCTTTCCTTAGCATTAGCCGGAACAGGGCATAAAGAAGGTAGAATTACCTCTTGATTAAGGTGAAAGGGAGAAACGACCTTAAGTAAAAAATCAGGTTTAAACCGAAAAACTACCTTGTCTCTGTGTAACTCAAAATAAGGAGACTTCATACATAAGGCAGCTAAGAAACACGCCGCACCAAGGTGATTGCCACCAAAAATATCACCTTAAGCGTCAAAATGCTCAATGGAGCGTCAATCATAGGTTCAAAAGGAGCACCCTGGAGAGCCGATAATACCGGATTCAAGTCCCACACCGGTAACATAGACTTGCGTGGTGGTCGGACATTAGTGACTCCCTGAAAAAAAGTTTTAATGAGACTATTGCTAGCGATAGACTTCTGGAAAAAAAATAGATAAGGTCGATACATGCCCCTTTAGGGTGCCAAACTGTAGGCCCATTTCTAAGCCATTTTGTAGACATTCTAGAATTCTAGAAATCGAATACTTTCTACATGAAAATTTCCTAGCCTCACACCAGGATATGAACGTCCGCCAGACCCTGTAATAAATCATGGAAGACGACTTCCTCCAGGCCTGAACCATGGTATGAATAGCCTTAGCTGATAAACCTCTCTCTGCTAAGATCGAGGTCCCAATAGCCAGGCCGTCAAAACCAGCATCTGTAAATTCGGGTGCCGAAGCGCCCCCTGTGTAAGAAGGTCTGGATCCCGCTTGTGATTGTGTCTGGATGCAAAAGGATCTGCCTCCAGGCACACCCCAGGGAAGGCACCGGGCTTGAAAGATCTTCTGACTGAGGGACCATAATCCCAGACACAGTATCTTCCTGCTCAAAGCGTCGGCCTCCTGGTTTTCTACCCCCAGGATGCAGGGAACATTCTCCTCTGCCCAAGTCAGAATCCGACTTACTACCTCTAGAGCACTCTTGCTCCGAGTACCCCCCTGATTATTGAAATAGGCTACCGCCATCTGGTTGTCTGACTGGACCTGGACAGCCTGTCCCCTTAAACTGGGGGTCAGATACTGAAGCACTAGCCGGATTGCTCTTAATTCCAATATATATATGGGAAGCCGATTCTCCTTCGGACCCCATTATCCCTGGATCTTCTGGGCTTGCCAGATGCCCCCCCCCCCAGCCTGTAAGACTGGCATCCGTGGCAACAATCTGCCACTGCGGTGTCAGAAAGGACCTGCCTACCGATAGGTGCAGAGGGTCCAACCACCACAGCCGAAATTGCCTGGCCGAGGGAGTCAGAACAAAGACTTGATCCAGCAACTGCGGGGCTCGATCCCAGCTTGCCAACAGATTCAACTGAAGAGGCCTCATGTGAAACTGGGCAAAAGGCACAGCCTCGAAGCAGGCCACCATAAGGCCTACTAGTTTCATCCCTAGCCAAAGGGTCGGCTGTCGGCAGGCCAGTAAGGACTCTATTTGATTCCGAATTAGCAGAGCCTTCTGCTCTGGTAGAAACACCTTGACCTGAACTATGTCCAGCGTCATTCCTAAGAAATTCCTTACTGGCGCCGGAATGATATGGAACATCGGATAATTGATCACCCAGCCGAACTCTTCCAGAGTTGATAGGACCATCTGCGTATCCTTCATGATCTGCTGAGGAGACCCGGCTGAAATTAAGAGATCGTCCAAATATGGGATGATGCATATCCCCTGGCTTCTGAAAATGGCCATGAGACCTGCCAAGACCTTGGCGAATACTCTTGGAGCCGAGGATATCCCGAATGGAAGTGCCACAAACTGGAAGTGCTGGCCTTCCAGGGCAAACCTCAAGAATTTCTGATGCCCTGGAAAAATCGGAACATGAAGATACGCGTCCCTTAGGTCTATTGTAGTTATAAGATCTCCAGCCTGAATCGATGTTACTGACCTCAGAGTCTCCATGCGGAAATGTTTCACCCAGATATACTTGTTGAGACCCTTTAGGTAGGTAGGAGTAAAATGCAAGAGCCGTCCTCCCACCCGCTCGGGTGAGGGCGCCCCCTCATGCTGGAGTGGGCTTGGCTGGAGGTTTGGGCCTACTTCTCCAGGCCACTCCTGCCCTATTACAAGCTCTGCCTCTGCCCCAAAAATCTCTACGGGAGCAAGGACGGAAGGCACCTCTGCCACTCCGAAAGGGCCGATATGATGAAGGCCTCTGAAAAGGCCGAGTCGCCCTCTTCCTTTGAGGAAGTTTGCCATCCTTGACCATATGGTCCAGCTTTTCTCCAAAGAGTCTGCTCCCTAAAAAAGGTATATCTGTAAGAGCTTTCTTAGCGGCGGAATCTGACGACCATTGTCTTAGCCATAAGGAACGGCGCAAGGCAACAAGAAGAGCAGAAGTTCTAGCAGCTAGCCTGACCGCATCATCCATAGCAGTGATAGCGAAATAATTAAAGTCCAAACAAACCTTAAAATCCTTGGACTCTTTAATAAGCCGGCGAGACTTAGCCCTGGCCAAAATTTTCTTCAACTTCTTCCTTGAAGCCAAAGACACAATAGCCGTGGCACAAACAGGGCGAGAAAGGAACCTACCATAGCAAAAGCATGGCAGGCCAATTGATCCATTAGTCTCTCCGTGGGATCTCTTAATGATCCCATAGTAGCCGATGGCATGATAGATGTATTGGACAAGCCTGATACTGGAGAATCCACCTCGGGTGGAAAAGACCAAGGTTTAATCATATACGCCGGAAAAGGATACCTAGCATCTAGGATCCAGGGAACAGCTAGCAGCTTGTTAGGAGTTTCCCACTCCTTTAACACCATCCTGGAAAAATGCGGCTGTTCCGGGAACACCTGCCTTTGCCTTACTGGCTTAAACAGGTCGTCCTTCCCTCTTTTTGCCACCTCAGGAGGGGTAATATTCAAGGTTTCAAAAACTGATGAAAGTAAACACTCTGTCTCATCTGAGAGAAGGGGATCCTCATCAGAAGAGAATAAAAATAGAATTACTATCTTCTTCACCAGAGCGTAACTCGCCCTCTGAGAGCTGCTCATCTAAATACTTTTCCTCCTCCTCAGACCCAAAGGAGGCAAATACATCTCTTTCCTCAGAAACAGGCTCCAAATGCCTCCTCTTATAGGTGGCTTTCTTGGGAATGACCAAGGATAACTGTTTCTCTAAGTTATCCAACCTGTGCACCACATCCGCCTGTGCCTCACTGCCTTCCCCCTCTCCGGGGGATGTAAGGGATGGGTGAGCCGTCGCGCTCCCACCAGCAATAGCTGGGCTAGAGACCCGAGCCACTGCTCTATTATGGTCTAAACCAATTCTCATGGGGCAAGCGGAACAAACCGTGCTGAAACTACCCAGGGGATCCAACTTACATAAGGGACAGAGCCCGCCCTGCTCAAGTGGGATGCCCGAATCACTATCAGGGCTGTGGAGTCGGAGTCGAGGAGTCTGAGGAAATTTTGGGTACCTGGAGTTGGAGTCGGCAAACAATGCACCGACACAGACTCCTACTAAATTTTGATTTAGCAAGTTTAAATGTCCCAATTCACAAAAAGTTATAATTAATGACTTCTCTATTGTAAGAATAAAGACCAATGCATGCAGTGCCTCACGTAACCGCAAAACGAACACGTTAAAGTGGACCAACACCCAGGATTTTGACTATTCTGGGTTTTGGTCCACTTCGGCGGGGCACCCCGATCGGGGGTGCCTTGCTGTGTGAAACCCCCCAGAAACCCCGAAAAACTCACCTCTCCTCGCTCCCACGTGACCGCCGCTGCCAATCCCCGGCGACGGACAAGAGAGCGCGCCTGCTGCCGCCTCCCGCGCGTCACTCTTACAGGGCGCGCGTCCAGCTAGAGGGACGCGGTGGCGGGCGCCGCTGGATCGTGGATAAAATAGGGATTTAGGGGTTTCTGGGGGGTTTCACACCGATCGGGGTGCCCCGCAGTCAGGGGTCTGATCGGTCGGGAATCTTATAGATTCCCGGGCCGATCATGGGAGGGTGTTGGTCCAGTTTAAGTGACCATGAAGAAGCATGCGTTTCATGTGCTTCACTATATGGCACGCAATGCACAATTAGAAGCAGCAATACTTATACTTTGCATAGTGCTGTGTTCTGCTGTTACAGGGAACCCATGGGTAACCTAGCCTCTCACTGATAAGGGATTAAGTAAATACGTTTTTTGCAGGACTAGAGACACTTGTATAAGTGAAGGGAATGGAGGATCAATAGTTCAAGACTGAAGCTGTACCATTGGAAAAACTGCTGTCATTCAGCAAAAGGCTATACAAACATGACTATGGGATTCTACTAGGGAAATCATGTTTTATAATAAAGGCCCCTTTCTGGATCCTCCCACTGCCCTATCTTCAGCAGAAGATCAGCACTAAGAAAGGAGAAGGCAGCTTCTGCCCAACTACCTCTCTCTGCTAGAAGTAATGACATGTATGTTGCCTCTCTTTCCTTCAAGGAATGTATAAAATACATTCACATATTAATACAGAGGAGTCGGAGTCGGAAGTACAAAAAACTGAGGAGTCGGAACATTTATCTACCGACTCCACAGCCCTGATCGCTATCTCCTGATGCCTCCCTCATGGTTTTTTTTTTATTTTTTTTTTTTAATTTGGCAAACAGACCTAAGGTCCTAAGCCTGAACCAATCCCAAAGAGACTGGGAGGAACCACAACCCTTCTTTATCCTTCTTCCAATTTTAAAAATAAAACAGGAAAAAAGTCCATTAGACAAAAAACCTTTCCCAACTCATAAAAATCTATATATAAAAAATTCTATTGATATATATATATATTTATTTATCTTTCCCCCTTTAAAAAAAAACAAAAAAAAAAAAACTCCTGGGATATAATAAATACTATTCATAAATACACATTATACTAATATTGATAACAATAAGATAATAATCAAAATAATGATAATTATAATAATAATGCCGACGTCCACCTACCACCGCAGCTCTTCACTTTACAGCCAATACAAGAAAAAAGTATGACTAACACAAATATATATATATATATATATATATATATATTAGGTCAAGAAGCTGCATAAATATATAAAAACAGCGGGACAGCCCGCAATCCATAAGCCCCTAAGCTTACCCCTCTTGGGTCTCTTAGAAGGCCAATGACCTAGTCACAATGGCTGCCGCCGCAGCCGCACTCTGCAAAGCCTGCACACAAAGAACCCCTAGGCTCCAAGAAGAAGTATGGGATTAAGGGAACCAGCGGCCTGGCCCGAGATGGCCGCCGCTGCCACATGTCTCCGCGGCCGCTATCCCCACACCCAGAGCTCTTAAGCTCAACATGATCAAAATCCAGCAAACGGCCTGGCCAGCGGTGGCAGCTGCCGTTGCAGCCGCAACGCAAACATGATAGCAGCCTCATGTCAGCCAGGCTGCGTGAACAACCTTCACAGTCACTTGCAACTGCAAGAAAGAAAACTGATCTAGGTTAGGAGGCAGCTGCTACTTATGGGGCCGGGAGGGGCCACGCCCTTTTTTGTCTTGCAGTCACATCCAATCGACAAGGAGGTAATCCCAAGTGTAAGGAGTGTCTGGAATGGATTGGAAGAAAAACACAGTCCACAAAGAACACTAGTACTTAATAGAAATCACCATAAAAAGGCAAAAGAGGATAACAAAAGCAAGGGTGGGATGAAGCAACCTGTGATGTATACAGCAAAAACAATTCTACAGGTGAGTAATCACAGAATTGTATTTTTCCTGGTATACAGCACGGGTTGCTTAATTTCAATTCTTCACAAATGGGGACATTAAAAAGCAGTGTCCAAGAAAAAAGGGTGGGATCCCCAGTGAGCAACAGCAGGCAGTTCAAGTCACTACCGCCTGAAGCACTTTGCGACCAAAAACAGCATCCGCTGAGGCCCAATGTCAACCTTGTAAAACTTAGAAAAAGTATGAACTGAAGACCAAGTAGCAGCCTTACAAACTTGTTCAACAGAAGCTTGGTGATGAAAAGCCCAAGAAGCATCAATAGCCCTGGTGGAGTGAGCTGTAACACGGAAGGGGGGGTTCCTTCCCCTTGGCAGAATATGCTTGTACCACTGCCTGTCTGATCCACTTGCTGATAGTAGCTTTGGCTGGAGGCAAGCCCTTCCTAGGACCGGCAGAAAGAACAGAGTCCGACTTACAAAAAGTACCTAAGAGCCCTGACCACATCCAGAGAATGAAGAGCCCGCTCCTTGGAATAAGAGGGGGCAGGACACAAAGACGGCAAGATAATGTCCTCATTGAGATGAAAGGAAGACACGATCTTTGGCAAAAATACCGTTTTGTGAGTACTCACCTTTAAAACGGGTATTATGAGTGTGCCATACACTCCACGTCGATCTTCATGACATGTGGGTAATCTCCAGTAGAGGGCGAACTTCTGCAGAGATGAATATGCAAAAAAGAAACCCCTCCCGGTCCATATATACCTGGGACCTCCCACCAATTTCCCAGTGTAAAAAAGCAGTAAGGGGACCAGGAAGAACCAATTACAACCATAACAATCAAAACCAATGGTTCACCATATAAAAGCCCCAGAATACCTGAAAAAAAGGGGTGGGGCGAAGTGAAGTGTATGGCACACTCATAATACATGTTTTAAAGGTGAGTCCTCACAAAACGGTATTATTCTAAGTGTGCCATACACTCCACTTCGATCTTCATGACATGTGGGACATCCAATAGCAGTGTCCGTCATGGGTGGGAACCAGAAACAGTAAAGAATGCACCAACTCAAACCACTGCAGCTTGCAGAACCTTGCGGCCAAAAACAGCATCCGCTGAAGCCCGCACATCAACCTTGTAAAACTTGGAAAAAGTATGAACGGAAGACCAAGTAGCAGCCTTACAAACTTGATCAACAGAAGCCTGGTGCTGAAAAGCCCAGGAGGCACCAACCGCACAAGTAGAGTGCGCAGTGACCCTAAAAGGAGGAGTCCTCCCCTTAGCAGAATAGGCCCCAACAATGGCCTGATGAATCCATTTGCTAATCTTAGACTTAGCAGGCGCCAAACCTTTCCTGGGCCCGCAGGGCACCACGAAAAAAGCATCCGTCTTGCGGAAGGAAGAAGTAGTAGAAGTAGTACTTGACACAGCGAACAACATCCAAATTGTGCAGAGCCCTCTCCTTGTCATTGTTAGGCTTAGGACACAAGGAAGGGAGAACAATATCCTGATTGAGGTGGAAAGCAGACACCACCTTAGGAAGGAAATCCAGCTTAAAACGAAAAACCAACTTATCCTGGTGTCTCTCAAAATAAGAGGCTGGAATTGACAGCGTCGCCAACTCGGAGACATGCCGAACAGAGGTAATAGCCACCAAGAAGGCAACCTTCTGAGTGAGAACCGAAAGAGCAATATCCTGAAATGGCTCAAAAGGAGGACCCTGCAGGGCCGAAAGAACCAAATTCAAATCCCAAACAGGAACCACAGCCTTCCGAGGGGGGCGCACATGCGCAACCCCTTGGAAAAAAGTCTTAACCAGCGGGTGTAAGGCAAAAGACCTCTGGAAGAAAACCGACAGAGCAGAAACCTGTCCTTTCAAAGTACTGAGCTGGAACCCAAGATCCAGATTATGCTGAAGAAACTCCAAAATACCCTGCAAGGCAAGGCCCTAGCCTCACACCAATCAATATAGGACCTCCAAGTCCTATAGTAAATGCCAGAAGAGGACCGCTTCCTAGCCCTAATCAAGGTCTGAACAACAGCCTCAGACAAACCTTCCTCTTTCAAGATGAAGGTTTCAGCAGCCAAGCCGTCAAAGCCAGCATTTGTAAATTGGGGTAAAGTAGATGCCCCTGAGATAGCAGATCCGGCAACAAGGGAAGCCGGTACTGCTCTACGGCCATCCTTACGACGTCTGCGTACCAAACCCTTCTTGGCCCCCTTGGAGCCACCAGAATCTCTGGTGCCCCTTCTAGAACCAGCTTGCGAACTACATTACCCAGCAAGGAGACGGGCGGAAACAGGTACAGAAAACTCAACTCCTTCCAAGCCAGTGACAAGGCATCCACTGCCAGGGACAGAGGATCCTGAGAAAGAGACACAAAGGCCGGAAGTTTGTGATTGTGCCTTGAGGCAAAGAGATCCACCTCCGGAGTCCCCCACTTGTGGCAAAGATCCAGAAAAACCTCGGGGTTGAGAGACCACTCTCCTTGGCGAGAAAATCCCCTGCTCAGGAAATCCGCCTCCGTGTTCTCCACTCCCGGAATGTAGACTGCAGAAATGCAAGGAACATTGCTCTCCGCCCAGTGCAGGATCAGAGAGACTTCCTTGAGGGTACTCCTGCTGCGAGTCCCTCCTTGGTGATTGATGTAAGCTACCGCCGTTCAGATGTCCGAATGAACCTGAACCGGTAGACCCCGTAAATGTGAGGTCAGCCGAGCCAGAACCAGTCGGATGGCTCTGAGCTCCAAGACATTGATGGGGGTGTGAGCCTCCTGAGGACCCCACACCCCGCTGAACTGATGACTTTTCCAATAACCTCCCCAGCCCGACAGGCTGGCATCCGTGGTAACCATCTCCCAACAGGGGACCAGAAAGGGTCTGCCCTTCAACAGATTGCTCGATTCCAGCCACCACCGAAGGGACTGCCGAACCCTGGGAGACATCCTGAAAGGTTGATCCAATGACTGCGGACACCTGTCCTAATGCGTCAATAGGTAAAGTCGAAGAGATCTCATGTGAAACTGTGCAAACGGTACCGCCTCGAAGGAGGATATCATCAAGCCCACCAGTTTCATCCCCTGTCGGATAGAGGGACAAGGATTGGCCAGAAGAATGCGGATCAGACCCTGAATCCCCTGCACCTTGGTCTGGGGCAGAAACACTCTGGCCAGAATAGTATCCAGATTCATGCCCAGAAATGAAATCACACGAGACGGGGAGAGAGAAGACTTGGTGCGGTTGATCACCCACCCGAACCTCTCCAGGGTCGACACCACCTGGTGGGTGTCCAGCTCCAGCCTGACGGAGGGAAGAAGCTGAGATCAACAGGTCATCCAGATAAGGCACAATGCGAATGCCCTGCGCTCTGAGCAGAGCCATTATTCCCGCCAAGACCTTGGTGAAGAGGTCAGACCGAAGGGAAGAGCTACAAACTGATAATGTTGATCCTCCACCGCAAACCGGAGGAATCTCTGATGTGCCTGAAAAATCGGAACATGCTGATACGCATCCTTGATGTCTATGGATGTCATAAAATCCCCTTGGTGAAGGGAAGGGATAGCCGAGCGCAGAGTCTCCATGCAGAACTTTTTGGCTCTGATAAACCTGTTGAGAACCTTGAGATCTAGAATGGGTCTCACCAAACCCTCCTTTTTGGGAACCGTGAAAAGGTTGGAGTAGTAACCCCTGCCTCTCTCCGACGGAGGCACCGGGCATATAACCACCATGTCCAGAAGGTTTTTCATTGCTAACAGGAGCCCCTGTGCAGCCTGGGGGTCCGAGGGCACCCGAGACATTAAGAATCTTGGGGGCGGCCAGTACTCGAACTCCAGTTTGTACCCGGAGGAGACCACTTCCAAGATCCAATTGTCTGTGACCTCCCGGGCCCAGACCCGGAAGAAGAGCCGCAGCCGTCCCCCCACCCTTGTGGGTGAGGGCGCCCCTTCATTGCTGAGCCGGTTTAACGGCAGGCTTGGAACCCCAGGCAGCCGCGGGACGCGGGAGTACTCAGTTGTAATCCCGACTCCAAACTATGTTGAAGAAATTCCAAAATCCTGGAGACGGAAAAGATGCGACAGGGAAAAGACTTAGATTCACACCAGGCAATGTAAGCGTGCCAGATCCTGTAATAAATCATAGCAGAGGATTTCTTTTGGGCCTGAATCTTTTGGAGCTGAATCCTTAGGCCGGCAACCCCTTATCCATCAGGATGGAGGTTTCAGCAGCCACACCGTCAAAGCCAGCGTTTGTAAATTGGGATGGCGTAGCCGTCCCTGAGTGAGGAGCTCTGTAACGTCGGGCATGACGAAGTGATCCACCGCCATCTGGACTACGTCTGCGAACCAAACTCTTCTTGGCCAGCGGGGGGCCACTAGAATGGTCGGCACCCCCTCCTGGGCTATCTTGCGCAACACACGTCCCAGCAGAGTTTACCCTCTGGCCGCAGATTCATGGCTCATTCAACCAAAACCTACAGACACAAATACAGTTTTTTCCTCTTGCCGTTTTGGCTCTGAATAATTCCAGGGTGTGAGGCACTTAACTCTATCCTGCTCTGCATTGCTGATAATTATGCTAGTCTCTAGGATTAACCTGCACTGAACCGTAATTCTTGTTATTTCTATGTTATGTGTGTAATTGTTATAGCTCTCATGGTGTATCTCCTTGCCAAAAAGCATTCCTTGTATGTACCCCGTACTTACTTGGCGGATAAATAAAGTATTGAGGAAAGGGAGAAAAGACAGAGAAGTTGAAACTTCGTCCAAGGAATAGCTAGTGCGTCCGTGGCGAAGGCCAGAGGATCTCTTGACAGGGAGACGAACCTTGGGAGCTTGTGATTGTGACGGGACGCAAACAGGTCCAAGTACGGCTGACCCCAGCGGCGACACAGGGCGAGAAAAATCCTGTTGCTGAGGGGCCACTCCCCCAGGTGAAACGAACCCCTGTTCAGGGAATCCGCCTCCTGGTTCCCCAATCCCGGGATGTAAACTGCCGAGATGCATGGGACATTCTCCTCCGCCCAGAACAGGATCAGAGACACCTCCTTGAGGGCTCGTTTGCTCCGAGTCCCACCCTGATGATTGATGTAGGCAACCACCGTCTGATTGTCCGATCGGACCTGGACCGCTCGACCCCGAAGGTGCGGAGTCAAGTGGGAGAGAACCAATCTGATCGCCCTCAACTCACACTGACCCTGGAACTTCAGAGATTGCCAGAAGCCTCCCCAACCGGTCAGACTGGCGTCCGTGGTGACAATCTCCCAGCACGGGGGGGGGGCAGTGTAAATTCTTTCTCCAGGGACTCCGGTGATCGATCCCAAACGATCAGGAGATTCAACTGAAGAGGCCTCATGTGGAACTGTGCGAAGGGGACCGCCTCGAAGCAAGACACCATGAGGCCCACCAGCTGCATCCCCAGATGGATGGAGGGATGTGGATGCGATAACAAGGCCCGCACCAGTGTCTGAAGACCCTCCACCTTCTGCTGAGGAAGGAACACCCGGAACTGAGACATATCCAAAGTCATGCCCAGGAAGGACCTCACCAATGATGGGGTGATTGGCGACCGGCGGAGAGCAACCAGCAGAGCTGAAGCCCTACCACCAAGCCAGACGGCATCATCCATAGCTCAAAGCATAAAAGCAATGAAGTCAGCACAATCCAAAAGGTCATTATACTCATCCGCTCACTTGCGGGAACGAGTAGTCTCAGCAAGACTTAATGGCAATGGATACAATGGCTGCAGCGCACAAAGGACGCAGGCCGGCCCCCACAAAGGTGAAAGCATGGCAAGCAAGCTGGTCCATGCGCCGATCAGCATTACCTCGTAAAGTAGTAGTGTCCGGAGATGGCATCACGGAAGTATTGGAAAGCCCTAGAACCGGAGCATCCACCTCCGGGGGACAAGACCAAAGATGGACCAGGTCCTCCGCGAAGGGGTACCGTCTGTCCAATCTCTTAGGCACCGATGGCAGCCTATTAGGCCTTTCCCATTCCTTAAAGATCATCTTAGAAAAATGTCCCTGTTCCGGGAACACTAGGCGCTGCCTATTAGGGCGGAAAAGCTCCCCCTGCTTTCTTTTGGCTGCCTTAAGGGGGACCAGGTGTAGGGTCTCAAAGACCTCGGACAATAACCTATCCGTATCATCAGGGAGCCAAGTGTCCTCATCAGAGGAGGGCCAAGGTCACTATAAAAGTCGGCCGGATGGTCCCCGGAAGAGTCGGAGTCATGGAATAACTCACCCTCCTCCATGGAGTCACGACCGCCAGTAGCCTCATAGATATCATCATCGACAAAGAGGGAGCAGACCGGTTCTAAATGCCGCTTCTTACTGGAAGCCTTAACGACAGGACACGCCAATTGACGTTCTAGACTGGCCACCCGAAACGCCAGGTCTGAACCTGACCCCCGGCTAGCCTCCCCCTCACTGGGGGCTAAATGTAGACATGGGGGTGTCAGAGAAGCCGTAGGCAAAAGAGGGCTGGGGGGTGGGGCGCTAGGCCCATCCTGTTCTGCAATAACGCTCTGGGCGCAGGGGACGCAAACTGCACTGTGGCCGCTCAAGGGGGATATACCACATACAAGACACCGTGGAGCCTGCCCCGAGGGGCCCCCAAGCTTGCTGGGTGCAGTCTGTAGTGTCAGGAGCTCTGAGCAGCACGCAACCAGGGAGGTCCACAGTTGCATCCCAGTCGGGACGTCCGGAGATCCGGGGGAACCCGGCAGAAGGCCCCAGTAGACAAGAAGCAGTGCACCGAACAGCGAGGGATTACTTCAAGATGCGCACCGCAGCCAGCCTGCACTCACAAAATGGCATCGGGCTAGAGGAACCTCGAGGGGCGAGCTGTGCGGCGATGACGCGCATTGGCCCACCCCCCTAAAGCGCGCAAAGGTCTTCAATCGCCGTGTAAGAATGTCGCCCCGAGAGACAGCCCCCTCGCAAGAGCCCCCGCGCCAGCAGGGACACAGTAATGCCCAACCCCCGCCGCGCGCCGAAGCGCGGCCGGTCCCCCCCCCTCCCCGGCCAGAGCCAGTGAAGAGATGCAAGGAGGGGGGAGAGCGAGTAGGAGGCCAGACGGAAAAAGGCAGCGCGCAGGGGACACAATGACAGGGAAATAAAAATGAATAAAAGTGACATCAGCACACGACAGCACAAACCAGCCAGGGGTCCTAAGAGTGGTTTCTCCCCCCCCCCCCCCCCCACAAGGCTCACCATAGACTCAGCCGGCTACCCTTTACCTATAGGGTCTGCGGCCCAGAGCAAAGCTCTGTGAGCACCCGACCCCAGGTGCTCCCCTACCATCACCTGAACCTTCAGCCGGGGCTGGGAGGCAGACTGGGTCCGGAACAGGTGGAAATAGGCCTGCAGGGCCGACGGGCTCAGGATGCCCCTCTCGCCTGCAATCCAGATAGAGCCATCTTCTGTCTTCGCAGGAGGACTGCAAAAGAAACACTGGGGATTTGGGGTATTTTCCTGCCTTTTATTGGCCAGGAGGAGCCACAAGTCTTTTTGCAGTCGACTGCCCAACCTTGTGGCAGTTAACCCAATCGTGAAGAATTGAAATGAAGCAACCCGTGCTGTATACCAGGAAAAGTACACTAACAACATATAACTAAAATCTCATGATCTACAAAGGGGATTTACCAGCCAAGAAAGTGCAGACAGAGTTCATCATGAGCTATCAAAAAAAGTGCTAAATAAAGTACAAGTGCTAACTAGCTAGCTAATAATACAAAGTGTCAGTGCCCTCAAAGTGCTAACTACAAAATAACCCATCCACTATACAGAAAAGGAAAACAAACATTTAAACGTGCTCAATAAGCAGCAGCAGCAGCAGCGAATATCACCATTATAAAGGCTCGAAACAATCCCCACTGCTGCCTGGTGTACTCTATTCCCCATGCGTTCCGTGGGAAACCGCCCACTTTTTCAAGGTTCCAGGAAACAAGCAAGGAAACAGACAAACATAACAGGGAGCTGCTACCTTCCCTTATGAATGCAAGCATCAGTGTGTCCCATACAGTCTGATGCTAGAGGGGTGGAGATATGACCACTTCTCAATGGTAAAAATAAATAATTAAAATACAAGGACTGGGGTACAGAAAAGGGACTAAAGTCTTTTTCATGGCAGATAAGCTCACAATGATGTGTTTAAACTTTGCCTGGACAATACTGATAACAGGTGGCATCCTCTCCTCCAATAATAAGATGTGTGCAGCTGTCTTCTGCACTCCAGTCAAGCCGAGCTTCAAAATCCTGCATTGGTCGGACCTGAACTCCAGTTATCAGCACTTCCGTGTTGGACTTGCGCACCTCCGCCATCAGTCACAGGGGCGTTGCCACACCCCCTCCCATGTGGAAAGAGTGTGTCCTGCCTCGGCACACCTGCTCCACTGTAGTGAATAGAGAGGGCATGGCAGCAAGTCTGTGACTGATGGTGGAGGGGAGAGAGTCCGGGTGGTTGCCCAGAAATTTATGAAAACAACAGCATCAGGTTGGCACCATTCCAATATAGGAAGCAAAAATAGCAAATGGTGACAGGGAAGCACATTTTAAAACGGGTCCGGGCCCCCAATACTGCCACTTTCCTATATTTCTGCAGGTAAACTACCAACAACCACAGTATTTGAAATTGGCTATGAAAATAGACAGGTAACAATCACATCTCTTCCACTACAGGCTTGTTGCACAGGAAATCTAGATGGACACGACCTATAAATGCATTATCAGAACTGCAATTTGTTTCAATGATTTTTTTTTTTCTGTTCCACATGAAAGAGGAGACCAAGAGGCCATCACGCTGATATAGTGCAAAGACCTTAAATCTAGCAAGAGGTGGCAAGTCTCGGATAAGGCACGGGTCCAACATCTGTGCAAGAAACATTTGAAATATAATTTTAATTCAAAGCAACATCTGCTCTACAATGAAGTCTCAGATCCATCTGCAAGATGGGTAATAAATGTTAAGACTAATTGCTAGAAAAGAGTTTATTACAATAAATCCTAAGAGAGCAGAATAAAAATAATGATAGAGTATGATCAGGTTGTCCGCGTGTGTATTGCCATTATATCCAGCAAGCTTCTGCAACATAGGTCACAGGTTATTGTTTTTTCTCTTTATAAATGCGGGATGTACTTAAAGGAGCACCATCGCGAAAAATGGCCCAATGATAAAAATTAATGTAAATGCACTGGATGGCAGGAGGAGCGGTCACTTATACACCCGGCATCAGGAAATATCCAGCCAGGCTTGTTTTTCATTCTTTTAATAGAAGGAAAAGGACATCTGGGGGGCTCTGTCACCCCTGATAGACTAAACCTGAATTTTATTCCTACCATTAGAGAATAAACCACAAAGCTTGGCGGGAGTTTTATTCAGTTCATGTGTATAACAGACTACTCCTCTCATTAGCTGACGTGTTTGTATGCATTTTTAATATTACACATTTCGTCATAGTGCTCCTTTAAGTTTAAAGGCAACCTTCTTCAGCTTCCGATTCAATGTTCTACATTTCAGCCTGGTTAACCCTTATGGCAGTCAAACTGCCATAATGGTAAGACCCTTCAGATAGGTCCTTTTCCACAGGCTCCTGTACAATCAGCGATTTATGCAACGCATAATAATACACAGCATAAAGTGCTGTTTTAAAAAGAGCATGGCATAGGGAAAAGGGTGCGTTCGAATCCCAAATCTCCCTGCAGTCTGTGGCCTGCTACCACCCTCTGCCTATCTGAATAGTTGGATGCGGGAGTATGCCTCAGTCGCAGGGAGGCGAAAATGTCCCGAAAATGACAGAAAGGTAAGAGTAATGGTGATTGGGAGGGGGAGTTCACACAGTGGGGTATCCTAAATTGAGAATCCCAGCGAATCTGCCTCTTTAGACACATTGGGGTGGGGGGGGCAGATTCTACAGAGACACCTCCTCTGTGGTATAAAAGCCCCCCTTGTCAGGCCAGAAGATGCTAGAGATGCTATAGCTGCTCCCCTGCATCAAGAAAATCATCCAGTGGCCCTAAAGCGAGAACATCCAAGTTAAGTTGCTGCCACATATGGAGTCAGAGTTCCAAGGGTTGAGTGACGACTCATATTCTCACGGGTGTTAAAATAGATGCCCATGTTTTTTTATAGTCAACTGATATTGCAGCCATGAAAACCAGGTGCTTAGAAAACTTTTGGCTTGGTCATGAATAGACAAGGTTAGTTCCTGCCATTTCGTAAGTACGTCCTGTTCCAAAAGGACATTGCTGCTGTTTTGTTTAATTGAGCTGCATTTGTTGGCTGTGTCAAAAGTTTTACTTTTTATATGTCCAGTGGACCCAATAACAGTTCACAGTGTAGTGATGGCCGACAAGCAACCTAACAGCATTACCAGGTGTCATGCTAAATAATTCTACTGCCCACAGCTCCTCTGTGCAGTGCCAGCATCTTCAGACTTACCGATGAGGGAGAACGAGCGATTCCATCTTCCATTACCGTCAGAATTGGAGGCCTACATAAATATGGCTTGACACCCCCTAACAGGCATACTCCATTCAATGCAATGGAGGGGGCGTGCCAAGTTTAGGTATGCCTAACCCGTAAACAAGGCTCCATGGATGCTGCTGGTGCTGGTAGAAGGAATTAACGGCTCCACAGTCCATAAGCATGAAGATGCTGGCGCTGCACGGAGGAGCTGTGGAGGGAACATCGAACTTGAACAGAGGAGCTGTAGGAGACAAAAGCGGAGTATAGTTTTTTTGTTTCTGCCTATGCAATCACTCAAAATTCCTGCAGGTTTCAGTCACTGTATCTAAGGGCCTTGGGGCAGCTTGAAGATACCGACAGTAGATCGGAGAACTCATTATCTGTCACCAATAGAACACTCTGCTACTGCTCATCACTGATCTTTATATAGAAGGGCTTAGAGTTATGAGAATGAACATTTCTAAACCGCCTATGAAATTTACATTAATAAAATATTTTCTTTTTTAAGATGTAATGTGCGTTGGTACGTCTCTAAAGATAAATCAGCCAATCCGGGGATGCTAGGTGGGAGAGGCCTCAGTGGTGTTTTTTTAAAACAGGCAGGGGCGTACATATTATGTACCATAGCAGGGCCCTCATCATCAGCTGACCCGCCACAAACACCAGATTTAGCCCCCAGTGAACCTGCCAGGTCCGGCAACTTCAACGCGAAGACACGGGGGCACGCGTGCGACGCCGACAGGGAAGCGGGGCTCGCACGCAGCACAAAGTTGTGGGACCACATAAGCGTGAAGGAGGTGGCATGGCTAGGTAAGTAATTAGGGGCAGGTACATATCGCAGAGCCGATGGAGGCAGTGGGCCCAGGGGCATGTGTCCCAACAGCCCCCTATTGTATGTATGCCACTGAAACCAGACCATCGATGAGCCAACTGCACGGGAAAAGGGTTTGTAATATTGATAGAACAGGCAAAGCCAATTGTTAGACTATTGTGCTGGGCTATTTTTGGCACTGGCCTAAATGGTTTTTCGTTTTAGCTTGAAGCAGAAATGGTTGAGCTATAAAGGTTTACAGTTTTACCCTATGATTTCTCTTGTGAAGCATGTGGCTGTGGCCCTTGGAGCTGGCCTTACTAGGTGGAGGCTGGGCAGGGACGAGGGGTTTGCTGGGTACCTTAGAGCACCATTCAAGCCATCAATATAGAGGGGGTGCGGTCTGGACTAGCATCTTGAGCTAGTATTGGTAGCCCATATCATGGGGTGGTGCTGGAGGAGCAGATGAGGAAGTGTATTTCCTCATTTAGGGTGCCGAGCTGAAAGGAAACACAATGCTGGAGGAATGTTTGACAAGCTAAGCTGATGTTTATTTTTGTAACGTTTTGCATGGAAAATCCCTTTAATGTCTAAAACCCTGTCAGCAAATTAAGTTGCCAAATTGTGCACAATTAGCCATTTCCCTCCCAGTTTCATGAGACTTGTTTTTTATAAGGTCTCAGGTAAGAATAGGAAACAGGTATGTTACGTTTGGTGTTATCGCGCTCATGCTCCAAGTTCAACTTGGCACCTCATGGCAAATAAGAGTAGACTAAGGACATGGATTACCTGAATGCCCTGTGATCTGAGGAGACCAAGATAAACTTGGTTCAGATGGTCTCAAAGCATGTGTGGAGGCAACCAGGTTAGTAGTACAAAGACAAGTGTCTTGCCTACAGTCAAGCATGGTGGTGGGAGTGTCATGGTTTGGGGCTGTGGAGAGCTACAGTTCATTAAGGGAACCAGGAATGCCAACCTGTATCGTGATATACTGAAGCAGAGCAGGATTCTCTCACTTCGAATAATAGGCTGCAGGAAGTATTCAACAACCCCAAAAACATCTCCAAGATGACCACTGCCGTACTAAAGAAAATCCAGACCTAAACCCTATTGAGCATCTGTGGGGCATCCAGAAAAGGAAGGTGGAAGAGGGCAAGGTGATTTTGTCATGGAGCATTGGAAAAGGATTTCAGTGGCAAACTGTGAAGCTCCATTGAACTTCATGCCCAAGAGAGTTAAGGCAATTCTGGAAAATAATGGTGGCCACACAAAACATTGACAGTTTGGCACAATGTGGCCACTTTCACTTAGGGATGCACTTTTGTTGCCAGGGATTTAAACATATTATAGAGGAACATCGGACCTAAAACAAAAAGGGGCAGATTCCCCCCTCTCCTACTTACCTTTGGGATGTCGACATCCAGCTGCTTCATGGCCCAATCGACCCCCACCGGCTTAGCCATCTGTAAGTGACAGCAGAAGACCTAGAAGATGGATCCCCCAGTGAGATGCCCAAATGTGAAACCGGAGGGGTGAGGTTCGGGGGAGGTTTTAACCCCCCCCCTTTAATTTTGAGAACGCCTTTGTGTTGAGTTACTCTGAGGGCACACCAGACTTACACTGTTATACAAGCTGTACACCAATTACAATTACATTGTACCAAAGCATCATATTTTAAATACAGTGTTGTACCATCAAATATATAACACTTGTTTCAAGATCCTTTACATTAGGTCCTTTTGTTTGATCTGTCAGTTGCTCAGTAACTCACGTACAGGATGGGCAAGTACCACAAGTGTTTAATATCATGTGTGCTGGTTGATAGGGGTGCAAAGATGCTGAAATAAACTTGAAATAGTCGTACCTCTTCCTGTTTCTTGTTGGCCTCTCTTCTAGCTGCCTTTTCTTTCAGTCGCTTCTCCTGCAAGTCAAGGAACAAAACATTAGGTCTGGAATACCCATGTCCACATCTACCTCACATGCATGGAAATCTGATTTCATACAAAGTTATTTTTATTCAAGCAGAAAACATACATCTTAATGCAAACACCCATTTTATACAAAGTTGGGGTTTATTGAAGGCTGCCCAGACATATCCCCTTGAAAATGGGTGCGGTGATTGGGCACCTGTGGTTTCAGCATCCAGTAACTCGGAAGACTCCTGGATATGTAACTAAAGGTTAAATAAAAGAGATCAGCCAGCAATGTGAAAAGTGAAAGCAGGGAAATTTAATGCATCAATTCCAATGAATTACAAAAAAAAACAAAAAAAAAAAAAACACTGAATTGCCCAAAATCAAACTACAATGGATTAGCCCACTGCGATCGAGTGGTGAATGAGAATTCGTCCAGCGTCGTATCAAGTGGGGGAAATCAAATTTCTCATTCATGACAGTTGACATGGGGACACCGAAATTGACCATAAATAAAACCCCACACTTCCACCCTACTGCCTCAAATTCTTAGATGAAGTGCACAGCGCAATCTTACGATCGCTCCCTCTAACGAACAATGACGCAACAAATTTTCTGTGTCCAAACGCCAATTGTTTGCTTGCTCGGCAAACTCATCTGTTCATGAAAATGGGCCCTAACCCTTTGCTGACCTTTAGTTAAACTGGAACAAAACCTACCAGCAGTTGCCCTGGAGTCTAAAAGATTCCAAGGACAGCCTCTGACCTTCCCTTGGGGCTTTTCGAATTGGGATGCCCTGCTGTGTAAAACCCCCTAGGGTGCTGGTAATCGCTTCACTTTACCCGGTCCAATGGCACATGTGCATCATACAGTGAGAGCAGTCTGCCTTGACTATGTCAGTCGGCAAACTGCTCTCATTATTTTCAATAGGAAGTGTGCGCTGCCACATCCCCTGCGGTGTGTGCGCCCGCCATTCAGGGACGGAAGCTTGCACGCCACCAGGGATATGGCAGCACTTGCTCCACGTTGAACTAAACCAAATCCCCTGTGTCCTGTCTGCCAGAGAGTTGATATTATAAGTATTAAAGTGGCTCAAAAACAAGCTTGATCGGATTGCTTCCCCCCCCCGGGGCATCCAAAATCGGGATGCCCCGCTGTGTGAAACCCACCAGGTCACCCCGTCCACTCACCTTTGTTCCCGCTCCAACGGCGCATGTGCGGGCCGCGTCCGCTTCCCCGCTATCCCACTAGCAGGACGCATGCATGCGCCAGCCATTTGTGAATGGCCGTCGTGGGCAGAGCGCGATGATTGGACGATCGGCCGCACATGAGCCGTAGGGCCGTGAACAGGTGAGTTCGGGTGATCCCGGGGGTTTCTCACAGCGGGGCACACAGGGGGAAAGGACCAAAACCCAGGATAGTCAAAATCTTTAATATTACTATTTTGAATATTTGTAGCACCACCATCTTACTTAGAGCTGTACTTTGCTCTCCGAATTGTTGGGAAGAATGACCGAATATTCCATTTAAACTGTAAAAGCTGGGTTCTATGTACCTGCATGCCTGTGTATAGGTATCCCTTTTCTGTTGCCACTGACATTTGTAGTGAGTTCAGAGCAGCCTCTGAGTCTCTCTCTGTGGTGTGTGGTGTGTGGCCAACCCCCCCCCCCCCCCCAGCTGCAAGGATGCGGCCGCTGTCCGAGAACGCGGTGTGGGAGCGATTGAATGGTGAATGGGGGCCCCACTGTAGAAGCTTTTTGGCTGGGCTATGCTAACCATAACATGAAAGCTTTCCTGGAGCGTAGCTTTGAAGGCCCTATTCTGGAACCAATATGCAGCTTGAAAGTCAGAACAGCTGTAACTGTTGTTTCTCTATTTATATCAAATTAAGCATGCTTTGTAGACTCTGAGGGAATTCTGTAAGGTCACAGCCCCTTTTCAGAAGTTCCATAACGATTAGGGTAGAAACACCATTCCTCAGCTGCGGATGTGGAAGTAGAGCAGAAGTGCAGCAAGCACCTCTCACCCTCGCTTGATCTCCAGCCATATGCGCTTCCGATGATAAGGAGCAATCGTTTGGTGGAGCAGAAACAAAAGGCGATTTAAATTCCGCCGCAGTATGCAAGGAGAAAATATAATGAGATATCAAATGATTTATTTCTTCAATTTGCAGTAACTATGAGAAGGGAAACTGTCTGTACAGTGTCTGAGCTTTCCTAACACAAATCTATTGCACAATCCAGCATACGCTGCATTAGCCTGCAGCACTCCACTAGGAACCACACCGACTTTTATAAGACCATTGCCTTGGACATCATGGGTTTTAAAGAGGGCTTTATGCAAGTTTCTATTCCCCATTAGCCAGGGTAGACATTTCAAATGGGTCTAAACACTTAGTGCCCAGGTTTGCAGACTCCATGTCCAAGCAGTCCCCCTTCACTGAGGATGCCCCACTGTGTGAAATCCCCCAGTTCACCTGCTATACTTACCAATCCGGTGACCCCCATGGAGCATAAATGGGCCGCAGCGGCATACCCAGCATCCCTCCGGCTGATGCACACACAGCAGGGAGAGAGCAGCCAAAGGGATGCCAGGCTCTCTATGTAAATAGCTTTCCACTTTGATTTATAGGCAAGGCATTGAACATGATTGATTGAAAGCCGGTACATGCACTGTGAGATCACTGGGGTGATAAGTATAGATGGCAAACTTGGGGTTTTTATAGAGCAGATCATACCAGACTCGAGTAATACATGGGGGTAGTTTACACCACTTTGTAGTGGCCGACAAGTCAAACAAGAGTGGAAGTACTTACTACTTCTGCGTTCTCCTGCTGCCAGTCTGTATCGGCCCATGTGACTGCCGGTGATCAGTCAGGTACGTGTTTGCACAGTGCTACTAGCCTGACCTACAAACCCCACCAGAGGCTGGTAGTCACACGAAGCACCACACAGGTAGCTGGCACTGAGGAAATACAGAGGTAGTAAGTATATATGTCCAGTCTTGGGCTTATGTTTTGTCACAACATCTGTAATGAAGTTGGTAAGTTAATCCCTTGTCACATCATTTTGTATGCATATCCGCCACACCAGGCTGAATCGTGCTTATACTTGCCAGCTTTGGCCTGGCCAGGTGTAACAGAATAAAAGATTTGAGATGGCTATCTGGAAGCCATTATGTATTCTTTTTAGTTGTTGACTTAGTTATAAGAATCTCTTACCCACGTAATTGGTTCCTGTAGCTGTTTAAAGAGGAATAACACACCCAATTTTGATGCTTTGGGGTATTGTTTCTTAATAACAATTCTGTGATTACTCACCTGTAGAATTGGTATTATACGTATACAGCACGTCCTGAATATTCCTTACACATGGGTAATACATCCACAAGATGGTGCTGGACTGCAGAAAACAGCTTGTGGCTCCTCCCGGCACTATATAAGTCAGGTCAGGGACCTACAACAAAATCCCCAGTATTTACAAGCAGTTAACAAGAAGCCGGGAGAACAATAAATTCAAAATTGAACATAAGAACAATCACCATACAGAGGTAACTAAGAATAATGACAAGGGTGGGGTGGAACAATACCAATTCTACAGGTGAGTAATCACAGAATTGTATTATTCTAAGTATACAGCACGTCCTGTTCCAGAATATTCCTTACACATGGGACATCCAATAGCAGTGTCCGTAAGGTAGGGTGGGATCCCCAAAATTAACAGCAGACAGTTTAAACCACTGCCGCCTGCAGAACTTTGCAACCAAAAGCAGCATCAGCTGAGGCCTTAACATCAACCTTGTAAAACTTTGAAAAAGTATGAACAGAAGACCAAGTAGCGGCCTTGCAAACTTGTTCAACAGAAGCTTGGTGCTGAGTAGAATGAGCAGTAAGACGGAAGGGAGGCTCCTTCTCCTTAGCAGAGTAGGCCTGTACCACAGCCTGATGGATCCACTTGCTGATAGTGGACTTGCCTGGACCCAGACCTTTTTTAGGTCCAGATGGGAGCACAAAAAGAGCACCAGTCTTCCTGAAGGATTCAGTAGCCACAAAATAGAACTTCAGAGTTCTGACCACATCCAGAGAATGTAAAACCTGCTCCTTAGGATTACTAGGATTAGGGCAAAGAGAAGGCAACACAATGTCCTGATTGAGATGAAAAGCAGACACAACCTTAGGCAGAAAATCTGCTTAAAACGAAACACCACCTTGTCCTGGTGTCTCTCAAAGTAAGGAGGTTTGAAAGAAAGCGCCGCCAACCCACAAACACACCTAACAGAAGTGATAGCCACCAAGAAGGCTACCTTAAAAGTCAATATGGACAAAGGGGCCTCACGCAGAGGCTCAAAGGGAGACCCTTGTAATGCAGATAAGACCAAGTTCAAATCCCAGACTGGTAACATAGGCTTACGTGGCGGACGCACGTGAGTAACCCCCTGGAAGAAGGTCTTGACCAGACGATGGTGAGCAAAGGATCTTTGGAAGAATATGGCCAAACCAGAAACATGACCTTTGAGGGTCTGAGACAGAGCGGCGTATAGCTACCAACAAGGCAGAAGTTCTACCACACATTCTAATGGCATCATCCGTAGCAGACAAAATATATGCAATAAATTCTTCACAAAGCAGTAGAGACCTATACTCTTCTCTACCCGCATCCTCAGATGCCCCGTCCAAGAGACACTTAAGCACCCCTTTAATGGCAACAGCCATAATAGAAGAGGCACAAATCGGGCGCAGAGCCGTCCCACACAGGCAAAGGCGTGACAGGCCAGTTGGTCCAAGCGTCGGTCCTCCCCATCCCGCAGGGTAGTAGTATTAGGAGAATGCATGACAGATGTATTGGACAACCCGAGAACGGGAGCATCCACCTCGGGAGGACATGACCAACGCTTAACAACATCAGCAGGAAAGGGATACCTATTGTCCCAACTCTTACGCACTCCTGGCAGCTTGCTAGGCGGTTCCCATTCCTTGAGCACTAGGTTATTAAAGTGAGACTGCTCAGGGAACTCCCAGCATGGCTTAACCATATGAAAAAGCTTGCCCTGCTGCTGCGGGGCCACTGCCGAGGGAGAAATACAAAGCACTTCAAAAATATGACTCAGCGGCCTGTCCGTGTCATCAGGGGACCATGGATCGTCCCCAAAGGGAGTACCAGTACTGCCGTAAACCTTAGGTTGTTCCTCAGAGGATTCTGAATCAGAAAAATACAATTCTGTGATTACTCACCTGCAGAATTGGTATTATGAGTATACAGTATGTCCTGATCCAAATCTAATACTTACACTTGGGATATACTCCGCTAGATGGTGCTGGACTGCAGAGACATCGAAAATAGGCTCCTCCCGGCCCCTCAAATACCCGAGAACCTCCCACAAATCCCCAGCATTGAAAAGCAGTTAATGAGAAGCCGGGAGAATTAAACCATCCAAACAACTATAACAATGATAACAATCGCCATACAGGGGATCCAAGATAATGCAAACCAAGGGTGGGTTGGAGCAGGACGTACTGTATACTCATAATACCAATTCTACAGGTGAGTAATCACAGAATTGTATTATTCTTAGTATACAGTATGTCCTGCTCCAAATCTAATACTTACACTTGGGACATCCAATAGCAGTGTCCATAAAGTAGGGTGGGATCCCCAAGAAAAATCAGCAGCAGACAGTTTAAACCACTGCCGCCTGCAGAACCTTTCGGCCAAAAGCAGCATCAGCTGAGGCCCTAACATCAACCTTGTAAAACTTTGAAAAGGTATGAACAGAAGACCAAGTAGCGGCCTTGCAAACTTGTTCAACAGAAGCCTGGTGCTCAAAAGCCCAAGAGGCACCAATAGCACGAGTGGAATGAGCAGTAAGACGGAAGGGAGGATTCTTCCCCTTAGCAGAGTAGGCCTGAATCACAGCCTGACGAATCCACTTGCTGATAGACTTGGCAGGAGCCAAACCCTTCCTAGGACCAGAAGGGACCACAAAAAGAGCATCAGTTTTCCTGAAAGGTGCAGTAGCCACCAGATAGTACTTCAGACACCTAACCACATCCAAAGAATGCAAAACCCTCTCCTTAGCATTGCTAGGATTAGGGCACAAAGAAGGAAGAACAATATCCTGATTCAAATGAAAGGCAGACACTACCTTAGGCAGAAAGTCAGGTTTGAAACGAAACACCACCTTGTCCTGGTGTCTCTCATAGTAGGGGGGCTGAATGGAAAGCGCCGCCAACTCAGACACACGCCTGACAGAAGTGTTCTCTGTCCTGTTGTCTGAGCGCACCTGTACAGGTGATCGGTCAACTGCTCCAGAACCAACCTGACCGCCCGTAGTTCCAGAATGTAGATGGGTAAATGGGCCTACTGAGGGCCCCACGTCCCCTGGAACCTCAGGGACTTCCAGATTCCCCCCCAACCTGACAGACTGGCATCCATGGTGACCGTCTCCCAGGAGGGGGCTAGAAAGGACCTGCCCTTTAGCAAGTTCTTGTGGTCTAGCCACCACGAGAGGGACCTTCTGACCAATGGGGGAAGCACACAAAACCCCGTCCAAAGACGCCGGGTCCTTGTCCAATACTGATAGAAGGTGAAGCTGTAGAGGCCTCGAATGGAACTGAGCAAAGGGCACCGCCTCGAAGCTCGCCACCATCAGGCCCACCAGCTGCATTCCCTACCTGAGGGAGAGCTGGGGGCACGAGAGCAGGGACCGCACCTGCGCAGTCAGAGCTTCCACCTTCTGTTGGGGAGGGAATATTCGTGACTGAACCGTATCCAGAATCATCCCCAGGAATGGGGTCACCGACGAAGGGGACAGAGAGGACTTGGGATGATTGATCACCCAGCCGAAGGACTCCAAGGTGGACACCACCATCTGAGTGTCCAGCTCCGCCTGCTGTAGAGGCCATGAGGCGATGAGGATGTCGTCCAGGTAGGGCAGCACGCGTATGCCCCTTGACCTTATCAGAGACATCACCCCCGCCAGCACCTTGGTGAACACTCTGGGAGCTGAGTGAGGCCAAACGGTAGGGCCACAAATTGGTAATGTTGATCTTTCAACGCGAATCTGAGAAACCTTTGATGTCCCGGGAACACAGGGATGTGAAGGTAAGCATCTTTGATGTCTACAGACGTCATAAAATCCCCTGGGCGCAGAGAGCCAACGGCCGAGCGCAGAGATTCCATGCGAAAGCGCTTATTCTTGACAAATTTGTTGAGGATTTTTAAATCCAGAATGGGCCTGACTGACCCATCTCTTTTGGGCACTGTGAAAAGGTTGGAGTAGAACCCCTCTCCCAACTCTCTCAAGGGAACCTTGCAAATAACACCCAGATCCAGAAGTCCTTGCACCGCCTGCATCAGGATCTGAGCTGATACCGGGTCCTGGGGGATCCGGGACCTGATGAATCTTGAGGGGGGCCGCACAGCAAACTCTATCTTGTAGCCAGAGGTAACTACCTCCTGAATCCACCAGTCTGAGACTTGGCGCCTCCAGATGTGCGCGAAGTGCTGTAGCCGTCCCCCCACCCTGGCGGGCGAGGGCGCCCCATCATGCCTGAGGGGTCTTGGGAGGGGCTTTGGGTTTGGTCCCCCAGGAGGAGCCAGGACGTCGCCCCCCTGGGAACACAGGAATATGAAGATAAGCATCTTTGATGTCCACAGAAGTCATGAAATCCCCTTGGCGCAGAGAACTGATGGCAGAGCGCAGAGTTTCCATGCGAAAGCGCCTGCCCCTGACAAACTTGTTGAGGATCTTCAAGTCCAGGATGGGCCTGACTGAACCATCTTTTTTGGGTACTGTGAATAGGTTGGAATAAAAGCCCTTGCCTTTTTCTCTTAAGGGGACCTGGCAGATGACCCCCAGCTCCAGGAGGCCTTGCACTGCTTGCACTAGCTCCTGAGCTGACACAGGGTCCTGAGGAATCCGGGATCTGATGAATCTTGGAGGGGGACAGGCAGCAAACTCCAACTTGTAACCGGAGGACACTACCTCCTGAATCCACCAGTCTGAGACATGAAGCCTCCAGACGTGAGCGAAGTGCTGCAGCCGTCCCCCCCTTAGCAATCAACTGCTCAACAGTAGCCAGTCTAGAAGACACATCAGGCTGAGAATCCCCACTAGCATGCAACTCAGTAGGAGTGAGGTTTAAGCTTGGGGAAGTAGGCGAAGTGAAACGAGGTGCAGCCACTGGCAGGCCAGATTGCAATGCAAGCACCTGCTCAGCACAGGGTACACAGACCCGTGACTTGTCAGCATGAGGCTGCCCACACGCTACACACAGCCAGTCTTGTCCCGAAGGGACCGCGGTCACATTATCCTGGGATGCCTCCATATGGTCATTAGGGAAGTGGGAGTATTATTTTTACAAGGCCTATCAAGTTATATACTAATACAGGGCCGGGAGAAGCCAAAAGGGTTCGCCCCGCCTGAAAGACATAAGCAGACAAGACCTGTAAGCACACAGTAACAAAAGTGAAAGATATAAAGCCGCCCGCGAGGGCACTTACGGACCGCGGTAGGTAGGGGTCCGTCGCGCATGGGCCAACCAAGCAGGGTAAAGATGGCGTCGGTATACATCGAGGGGCGGGCAGGTATCAGCGATGACGCGGAGTGCGGCATAGACGGGCCCCGCCCCCCCGAAGAGCGCAAAGCCAGAACGTGTAAGCAGCCAATGACGGCGCACCAGCGCCTGAGGTAATGCCGCCGTCAAGCGTGCAACCAAGTCAGCACGCGGCGGCGGCAATTTTAAAAAGACAGTAACTGCATTCTTCGGTGATTGAGGCGAGAGATAGATTGATCCAGACCAAATGGATCCACCAGGCGTATATCACTCTGGTCCGTCTGCACAGAATGGGAATCCTGGATAGAGACACATGTCCTGGATGTGAGGGTGGTAGCGGTACATGGGTACATATGATCTGATCATGTGAAATACTTTCTGGTTATTGGGAGGATGTAATGGGCCTGATTAGCAAAATAGTGGGATTTCGCATAAGGGGTTCTGTCCCGATATGCCTTCTGGGAGTGGTGGAGTCGGAGCTCAGTGCATTGAAAACATTGCTTCGGCTGCTGCTCTTTTATGCCCGGAAGTGTATACTGATAAATTGGAAACACCCAACTACACCATCTGTACAGGCATGGAAAAGGCTGGTTAACCAGAAACTTGCCATGTATAAATTGACATACGAAGCGAGAGGAGTGTCGGACAAGTTTGCCAAGGTCTGGGATCCCTGGTTACAGTGCCAGGACTCGGTATCGAATGATGGCTAAGGGGAGAGTATGGTTGCATGACGGTGGTTACAGCCTTTGCACCGACGTGTGGTGTAGATGTATGTGACTGCAGACTGGCACCTAATCCTGGAGGGGGGGGGTGCGGAGGGTGGTGGAGAGGCGGTTCATTACCCTGCTGTATTTCTAACCATTTTCAGCTCTGTCGGGCCTCCTCAATAGGAGTTCAGTGTGAGTGTCGTTGTGATGTGTGAATGGATGTCTTGTGTAAGTAGGCCAGTTTGATATTAGGCGCCAGTGGCGTCTGGATCGCTGTATTGCATAACTTTTATTGTATGTTATGTGTTATGTTTCTTGCAAAATAAAAACTTAAAAAAAAAATAAAAATAAAAAAAAAAGACAGTAAAGGCAAGTCAGCGTGGCGGCTGACACAAGACTAAACAGAATGGAAAAATTTACACCCCGCCCCCCTCTTTTCCCCCAAAGGCTACAAGGAGGATGAGGGAGGACAGTGGCCACTTAAACAGGGCCCACCGATGGGCAGGGGCAAGGGGGCACTAGTGCGGGAGGGGCATCCCATAGAGGCTCACCATAAGCCTGAACCGCCTACCCTTTGGTGGGGGATCGCGGTGGAGCAGCGCTCCTAAGCACCTAACAGCGGTGCTGCCTACCTTCACCCGACCAGCGCAGCCAAGGCTGGGAGGCATATTACTAGTGGAACGAGTGGGAATAGTCCTACTCCTCACCTGCGAGTGGAGAGCCATTTCTCGTCCTTCGCAGCCAGACTACAGAGAAAATCTGGGGATTTGTGGGAGATCCTCGGGTATTTGAGGGGCTGGGAAGAGCCTATTTTCGATGTCTCTGCAGTCCAGCGCCATCTGGCGGAGTATATCCCAACTGTAAGTATTAGATTAGGAGCAGGATGTACTGTATACTAAGAATATAATTCCCCCTCCTCAAGGGGGTAAGGACCTGAGAGTGAGTAAGGGCCCTCGTCCTCTGCAGGGAAGAGGGAAACCGCGGGTAGACCCAGCAAGATGTTTTTCAATGCTGGCCACCCGTGCAACTAAATCAGGTTGAGACTCCCCGCTAGTATGCCCCTCGGTGGGGGTCAGATGTAAGCGTGGGGGGGTAGGCGAATCCCCAGGGGGCGCCGCACCAGTAACAGGCAACCCAGGCTGCAGTGCAAGCACCTGCTGGGTGCAGGGTACACACACCCTGACATCATCACTTATAGGGGATACTCCACAAACAACACATAGCCGGGCTTGTCCCGAAGGAACTCCAAGCACACTAGCCCCAGAAGCCTCCATATGGTGATTATAGTGGCAAAATAGGCCAATATAGGGTTAACGCTAAAGATAGCAACCCGGGATGCCCCAATAGCCCGCTAGGGATGTGGGAGATATAATAGCATAGCCCAATACTAAAAGGGGGAGGACAGGGAGAAACCACAATGAGGTCTACCCGCCTGAAAGACACAATACAGTAATATATATATATATATATATATATATATATATATATATATATATATATAACAATCCATCTCGCAGGGGCACTCACGGACCGCGGTAGGAACAGCAGACACGCAGCACAAGGGAGGCAAGATGGCGTCCGCATATCCCTCGAGGGGCGGGCCACTAGAGAAGTGATGCGGAAAACATCATCCGCAGAACCCACCTCCCCCCAAAGAGCATGAATCGTGCCCACATGATCCGGCCGTCCAATGAGGGCGCGGCAGAGCCTGAGGTAATGTCGCCACCGTCCGCGGAGCGATGTACAAACACGTGGTGGCTGCCAGTAAAAAACACATTAAGCAAGATGTGCAGGATACAAAAAATATCGATTCTGGCGCAAGCAAGTGAACATTCAGGCAACTTGACAATCCCCCCCCCGTGATCTCCAGGGAGAGCGAAGGAAGGGGGCTACTCAGTGAAACAAAATGAGAGGAGGGGGAACATACCTAAGCGGAGTAGGGATAAAAGGGGAACCCCGGGAGTGGGCATCCAACAAGGCTCACTGCAGTCGGAGCAGCGCTCCCAAAAGCACCTAACCCGGGTGCTGTCCTACCTTCACCCGAACCAGTCAGCCGAGGCTGGGAAGCAGTGGGTCCAGAATGGGTGGTAATAGTCCTGCAGGGCCACAGGCTGGTAAGCCCCGCTCGCCTGCGTATATAGAGCGCCATCTTCTATCTTTGCAGTCCAGACTGCAGATTAAAACTGGGGATTTTGTGGGAGGTCCCCGACTTATATAGGGCCAGGAGGAGCCACAAGCTGTTTTCTGCAGTCCAGCGCCATCTTGTGGATGTATTATCCATGTGTAAGGAATATTCTGGAACAGGACGTGCTGTATACTTATATATATATATACACACATACAGACAATATTTTACCCCATGGTTCCCCTCCGAAAACATACAAACTGGCACATACAAATAGTCAAAGAAAAAGATGGAGGGAAGAACAAGAAAGATGGAAGAGAAAAAGTACAAAAGGAATGCAAATAGAGAAAAAGTGTAAAGTGGTTGAAAAAAAAATAAAAAAAAGGAAAACAAGCGAGACAAAGAAAGATAAAAAAAAAAAAAAAGAGTGATGGAGGGAAGCTGTACAAGGATGAGAGAAGGAGGAAATGTGGGAAATGAATTGAAAATGGTGGAGGAAGCAAAAAAGAGAAAATGCTGGAGGTAATAGAGAGCGAGATGACAGAGAAAGACATACAAACACAGACAGGGAGAGAGAAAAATACCATTTTGTGATTACTCACCTGTAAAATGGTTATTACAAGTATGTCACACACCCCGCTTCCGAATATTCATGACACTTGGGTAACTGTCCTGTAGAGGGCGATCTTGCAGAGATGACATGAAAAAAAGGAACCCCTCCCGGTCCATAAATACCTGGGACCTACCACCATTCCCCAGTATAAGACAGCAGTAAAGGGACCAGGAAGAGCCAAATGTAAACAGCAAAGAAATACCGTTTTGTGATTACTCACCTTTAAAACGGATATTATAAGTGTGACATACACTCCGCTTCAATACTTCTTGACAGTTGGGTTATTCTCCAGTAGAGGGCGAACTTCTGCAGAGATGAATGCAAAAAAAGGAGCCCCTCCCGGTCCATAACTACCTGGGAGCTCCCACCAATTCCCCAGTGTAAGATAGCAGTAAAGGGACCAGGAAGAACCAATTACTGTATAACAATACTAACAAAACAATGGTTCACCATATAAAGGATCAAGAATACCAAACAGGGTGGGTGAAGCGGAGTGTATGTCACACTTATAATATCCGTTTTAAAGGTGAGTAATCACAAAACGGTATTATTCCAAGGGTGACATACACTCCGCTTCAATAACTCTTGACAGTTGGGACATGCAATAGCAGTGTCCGTCAAGGGTGGGAACCATAAACAGTAAAGAATGCACCAACTCAAACCACTGCAGCTTGCAGAACCTTGCGGCCAAAAGCAGCATCCGCTGAAACCCGCACATCAACCTTGGAAAATTTGAAAAAGTTATGAACAGAAGACCAAGTAGCAGCCTTACAAACTTGTTCAACAGAAGCCTGGTGCTGAAAAGCCCAGGATGCACCCACAGCACGAGTAGAGCGCGCAGTGACCCTAAAAGGGGGAGTCCTCCCCTTAGCAGAATAGGCCCCAACAATGGCCTGACGAGCTAATCGTAGACTTAGCAGGTGCCACACCTTTCCTGGGCCCGCAAGGCACCACGAAAAAAGCGTCCGTCTTGCGGAAGGAAGAAGTAGTCACCAAATAGTACTTCACACAGTGAACAACGTCCAAATTGTGTAAAACCCTCTCCTTGTCATTTTTAGGCTTAGGACACAAGGAAGGGAGAACAATATCCTGATTGAGGTGGAAAGCAGACACCACCTTAGGAAGGAAATCCGGTTTAAAACGAAAAACCACTTTGTCCTGGTGTCTTTCAAAGTAAGGGGCCTGAATCGACAGAGCCGCCAACTCAGAGACACGCCGAACCGAGGTAATCGCCACCAAGAAGGCAACCTTCTGAGTGAGAACCGAAAGAGCAATATCATGTAGCGGCTCAAAAGGCGGACCCTGCAGAGCCGAAAGAACCAAATTCAAATCCCAAACAGGAACTACAGCTTTTCGAGGGGGGCGCACATGCGCCACCCCTTGGAAAAAAGTCTTAACCAGCGGGTGTAAAGCAAAAGACCTCTGGAAGAAAACCGACAGAGCAGAAACCTGTCTTTTCAAAGTACTAAGCTGGAACCCAAGATCCAGATTATGCTGAAGAAACTCCAAAATCCTAGGTATAGAAAAAACCCTGCAAGGCAAAGCCCTGGCCTCACACCAATCAATATAGGACCTCCAAGTCCTATAGTAAATGCCAGAAGAGGACCGCTTCCTAGCCCTAATCAGTGTCTGAACGACCGCCTCAGACAAACCTTCCTCTTTCAAGATGAAGGTTTCAGCAGCCAGGCCATCAAAGCCAGCATTCGTAAATTGGGGTAAAGTAGATGACCCTGGGATAGCAGGTCCGGCATCAAGGGAAGCCGGCACTGGTCTACGGCCATCCTTACGACGTCTACGTACCAAACCCTTCTTGGCCACCTTGGAGCCACCAGAATCGCTGGTGTCCCTTCTAGAACCAGCTTGCGAACTGCCCAGCCCAGCATGGAGACAGGTGGAAACAGGTACAGAAAACCCAGGTCCTTCCATGCTAGAGACAAGGCATCCACTGCCAAGGCCAGGGGATCCTGAGAAAGAGACACAAATGCCGGAAGCTTGTGATTGTGCCTCGAGGCAAAGAGATCCACCTCCGGAGTACCCCACTTGCGGCAAAGATCCAGAAAGACCTCGGGGTTGAGAGACCACTCTCCGTGGTGAGAGGACCCCCTACTCAGGGAATCTGCCTCCATATTCTCCACCCTCGGAATTTAGACTGCCGAAAGGCAAGGAACATTGCTCTCCGCCCAGCGCAGGATCAGAGAGACTTCCCTGAGGGCACTCCTGCTGCGAGTCCCTCCTTGGTGATTTATGTAGGCCACTGCCGCCCGGTTGTCCGAACGCACCTAAACTGGAAGACCCCGTAACTGTGGGGTTAACCGAGCCAGAACCAGACGAATGGCTCGGAGCTCCAATACATTGATGGGGGTGTGAGCCTCCTGGGGACCCCACACCCCGCTGAACTGATGACTCTTCCAATAACCTCCCCAGCCAGACAGGCAAGGGACCAGAAAGGATCTGCCCTTCACCAGATTGCTCGAGCCCTGGGAGACATCTTGAAAGGTTGATCCAATGACAGTGGGCTCCTGTCCCAATACGTCAATAGGAGAAGTTGAAGAGATCTCATGAAATTGTGCAAACGGCACCGACTCGAAGGAGGACACCATCAGGCCCACCAGTTTCATCCCCTGTCGGATAGAGGGACAAGGACTGGCCAGAAGAAGACGGATCATGTCCTGAATCCCCTGCACCTTGGTCAGGGTCAGAAACACTCTGGCCCGACTGGTATCCAGATTCATGCCCAGAAATGAAATCACTCGAGACGGTTGATCACCCACCCGAACCTCTCCAGGGTCGACACCACCTGGAGGGTTGTCCAGTTCTGCCTGCTGAAGGGAAGAAGCAGAAATCAACAGATCGTCCAGATAAGGCACAATGCGAATGCCCTGAGATCTGAGCAGAGCCATTACGCCCGCCAAAACCTTGGTGAAGACCCTCGGTGCCGAGGTCAGACCGAAGGGAAGAGCTACGAATTGATAATGTTGATCCCCCACCACAAACCGGAGGAATCTCTGATGTGCCTGAAAAATCGGAACATGCAGATACGCATCCTTGATGTCTACGGATGTCATAAAATCCCCTTGGCGAAGGGAATTGATAGCTGAGCGCAGAGTCTCCATGCGGAACTTCTTGGCTCTGATAAACCTGTTGAGAACCTTGAGCTCTAGAATGGGTCTCCCCGAACCCTCCTTTTTGGGAACCGTGAAAAGGTTGTAGTAACCCCTGCCTCTTTCCAACGGAGGCACCGGGCATATAACCCCCATGTCCAGAAGGCTTTTTACTGCCAACAGGAGCCCCTGTGCAGCCTGAGGGTCCGAGGGCACCCGAGACCTTAAGAATCTTGGGGGCGGCCAGTACTCGAACTCCAGTTTGTACCAGGAGGAGACCACTTCCAAGATCCAATTGTCTGTGACCTCCCGGGCCCAGACCCGGAAGAAGAGCCGCAGCCGTCCCCACACCCTTACGGGTGAGGGCGCCCCTTCATTGCTGAGCCGGTTTAATGGCAGGCTTGGGCTTGGAACCCCAGGCAGCCACGGGACGTGCTCGACCTCTGCCACTGTTCCAGGACGAGCCCCTGACCCCCGAGAAGGCCAGACCCCTAGACGCTCTGGCCCCTCGAAAGGAAGGAGTGAATGAGCCCGCCCCCCGAAAGGGACGGCGCTGCTTCCTCCGCTGAGGTAACTTAACGCCTTTAGCCACAGCATCCAATTTATCTCCAAACAGCCGCGCACCCAAGAAGGGGAGAGCTGTGAGCGACTTCTTGGCTCCAACGTCCGCTGTCCACTGATGGAGCCAGACCAGTCTGCGCATGGCCACCAGTAAGGCTGACATCCTACTACACACGACAATGGAGTCTTCCATCGCAGTCATGACAAAATCCATGAACAATTCACACTTCTTAAGTATAGCGAACTCAGCGCTAGCTGGATCCAGCTGAGCGTTATTCTGCCAGTCCCTGATAAGAGACCTGGTAGCAAGCGACACCAGGGCAGATGCACTAACCGGCCGCAGGGCCGAGTCCACGTTGGCAAATGCATGGCACGCCATCTGATCAAGGCACTTGTCCTCGCCATCCTTAAGGGAGGAGGATTTAGGGGTGTTCAGTACAGAACAGTTGGTCAAACCTAACACAGGCGCGTCGACCTCGGGAGGAGAAGACCAGCGCTTGACCGCCTCCATCGGAAAGGGATACTTCTTATCCCATCCCTGAGGCACACCAGGGAGCCGAATGGGCCTCTCCCATTCCCTAAGTATCAGCGCATCAAAATGGGTAGGGAATTCCAGACGGGGCTTGTAGGCCCCAAAAAATTCCCCCTTCTTAAGAGGGGGCGACTCAGGTGGATCAATATCCAACACCTCCAATAAATGTGACAAAACAGTGGCCGTATCAACGGTATCCCCCAGCGCCTGCCTGAAATTGGAATTCCCAAGCTGACCATAGTCAGCCTCTGAATCCTGATACAATTCCCCCTCCTCTAGTGGGGAATAATCGGACAATTCAGCGGACTCATCGTCAGTGTCCCACAAGGGCTGGGCCGACGACAACTGTCTCTTTTTAGCCTGGGCCTTCTTGCCCACCGTGCTAGCAATCAATTTCTCTATGCTGGCCAACCTAGTCCAAACATGAGAAAGCGACTCCCCACTAGTGCCAATGTCACTTGGGGTATGGATCAGGTGGGGAGGGGAAGGCAATGAAGCGGGAGGAGTCGACCCAGAAGGCTAGGTACCCGACTGCCGCGTTATGGCCTTTTGTGCGCATGGTATGCAGATCAGCACATTCTCCCCCGTAAGGGATACCCCACACATGGCCCGGATTGTCCCGAAGGGATCCCGGGCCTGATATCCTGCAGAGCCTCCATATGGTGAATTTTTGTGGTCAGTCGCAAGACCGTAGGGGATTACGCATAAGCAACTCGGGATGCCCCTTAAAAGTCCCGGTGGGAGGATTTTTGGGTGGACAATTTTTATATCTAGGGACCCCAGGACCAGGAGGGACCCTTTAAAATGCACGTATACGGGGACACCTGTAACACACAAAATAAGCCACATAAAAGCAGAGCATAGTAAGGGATGCCCTAGCATTTGATATTACAGTCACACAACCGAAATATACATATACAGGTATATGACTATATATATATATATATATATATATATATATATATATATATATATATATATATATAAAAATATTACGTATATACCACCAAGCAGCCATACAGAGCAAATAAAAGGCATATAGACATACACAAATAAATATATATATATATATATATATATATATATATATATATATATATATATATATATATAGATGAATACTACAACTCTGTGAAGTACTCACCTGTAGGAGTTGGTATTATATGCAGACAGCACGTCCTGCTCCAGACATAGTCCTTACATGTGGGTATACCTCCGCCTTCAGCGCCGTGCACTGCAGAATCATGAAGAAAACAAGCTCCTCCCGGCCCTACACATACCGAGGGACCTCCCACAAATCCCCAGCATTGAAAAGCAGTGAGAGAAGAAGCCAGGAGGAAAACAACCACCCAGAGACTGGCAATAATATCCAAGATAATAATCACCACACAGGGGATCCAGAACAAAGTGAATCAGGGTGGGGTGGAGCAGGACGTGCTGTCTGCATATAATACCAACTCTACAGGTGAGTACTTCACAGAGTTGTATTATTCTAAGCAGACAGCATGTCCTGCTCCAGACATAGTCCTTACATGTGGGACATCCAATAGCAGTGTCCATAAGTAGGGTGGGATCCCCATGACAAAAGGCACAGCCAACCAAAACAGCGCTATCGCCTGTAACCTTGCTACCAGGAGCAACTAGAGCAAAGCTCTAACTTAACTTATGAAGCCTTACAAGGCTAATGAAACACGAGCAGAGAACTAATCAGTCTGCTCAACAACCAAGTGCATAAGGCCCAAACCAAGCACCGGTAGAAGAGATCCAAACCAAGAGAGGAGAAAGAATCTCCCTTAACAAACAGGCCAGAAAAAAACGGCCTAACCAAGCTACTAACGATAACAGGGTAGCCATGGCAACCATAGAACCTTTCCCTTCGGGGAATACAAACCCTGGTCTCGGAAAGACCAACATAATACTACACACGAGCTAACGAGGCTCCTCTAGAGCCAAACTGATAATCAAGAGCTCAGAAGGACAATCAGCCAAGCGAGACCAGTCCAACCGGCTTCCCATATTCATGGGAGTAACCAGATCCTGCTGCAGGAAGGATGAGGACATCTATAAGCCCGACAGGCATAGCCCTAACCCTGGACAGGAAGCAGTCCAGAGGTTCCCAACGCCTATTGAGGGATACAGATCCCTTTTAAGCTCAGAGTAAACAGAACACCAGTCCAAGGACCCTAGGATCTGGAATAGAGAAGAATAACAACCCTCCGCCTGGGCTCAAGCTTGGTGCAAGGCGGACACATCCTCACCAACACGGTGTACAGATATAAGAAAGTTGTAAAATGTAAAAACCTTGCGGCCAAACACAGCATCAGCTGAGGCCCGAACATCAACCTTGTAAAACTTAGTAAAGGTATGTACAGAAGACCAGGTAGCGGCCTTGCAAACTTGTTGAACAGAGGCCTGGTGCTGAAAAGCCCAAGAAGCCCCAACAGCTCTAGTAGAGTGAGCAGTAAGACGAAAGGGGGGAGCCTTCCCCTTGGCAGTGTAGGCTTGAATAACAGCCTGACGAATCCATTTACTGATGGTAGACTTGGCGGGAGCCAAACCCTTCCTAGGCCCATGAGGCACAACGAAGAGAGCATCTGTCTTGCGTGGCCTGCGTGGAAACCAAGTAAGACTTGACACACCTGACCACATCCAAGGAATGCAAAACCCTTTCCTTAGGGTTACTAGGATTGGGGCACAAGGAAGGAAGTACGATATCTTGATTCAAATGAAATGCAGACACAACCTTAGGCAGGAAGTCTGGCTTGAAGCGAAACACCACCTTGTCCCAGCGTCTCTCAAAGTAGGGAGGCTGAATAGACAAAGCAGCCAACTCAGACACAAGTCTGACCGAAGTAATGGCTACCAGGAAGACAACCTTGATCGTGAGCACAGCTAGGGCGGCCTCATGGATAGGCTCAAATGGAGCCCCCTGCAGGGCCGACAACACCAAGTTCAGGTCCCAAACAGGAACCATAGGTTTCCGAGGGGGGCGCACATGAGTGACTCCCTGAAAGAAGGTCTTGATAAGAGAGTGATGGGCAAAAGTCTTCTGAAAGAAGATGGACAGGGCCGAAACCTGGCCCTTCAAGGTACTGAGCTTAAGTCTAGGCCATGTTGTAAGAACTCCAGCACCCTGGATACTAAGAATTCCCGGCAGGGAAGAGACCTGGATTCACACCAGTCAATGTAAGCCCACCACACTCTATAGTAGATGGCAGCAGAAGTCTTCTTCCTGGCTTGGACCATGGTAGCCACAACAGACTCAGTCAAACCTTTTTCCCTCAAGATGGCGGTTTCAATAGCCAGGCCGTCAAAGCCAGTGTTAGTAAATTGGGATGGCGTAGAGACCCTTGGGTCAGGTGGTCTGGTAACCTTGGCAGATCGCACTGATCTACTGCCATTTGAACCACGTCCCCGAACCACACTCTTCTTGGCCACCTTGGGGGCCACCAGAATCGCGGGTACCCCTTCCAGAGCAATCTTGCGCAGCACTCTGCCCGGAAGGGGAATTGGTGGAAACACATACAGGAGCCGAAACTCCTTCCAAGACATTGACAGGGCATCCATGGCCAGAGCCAGAGGATCCTGAGACAGGGATACAAAGCTCGGGAGCTTGTGATTGTGACGCGACGCAAAGAGATCCACGTCCGGCACACCCCAACGGTGACAAAGTGACTGAAATACCCTGTCGCAGAGGGACCATTCCCCCTGACGGGACAACCCCCTGCTCAGAGCATCTGCTAGCAGATTCTCCGTCTCCGGAATGTAGACAGCCGATATGCATTGTACATTGGTCTCTGCCCAAGTTAGAATCAGAGACACCTCCTGGAGAGCACCCTTGCTCCGGGTTCCTCCCTGATGATTGATGTAGGCTACGACCGTCCTGTTGTCTGAGCGTACCTGAACCGCCAGACCCTTCAGGTGCTGGGTCAATCTTTCCAGCACCAACCTGACCGCCCTGAGTTCCAGGACATTGATAGGAAGATGGGCCTCCTGAGGGCCCCATCTCCCCTGGAAGCGCAGGGACTTCCAGAAACCCCCCCAGCCCGAAAGACTGGCATCTTTTGTGACCGTCTCCCAGGAGGGAGCCAGGAAGGATCTGCCCCTTGTCAAATTCCTGTGGTCCAACCACCACGCAAGGGATTGCCTGACCGAGGGGGGGAATCACCCAGCTGTCGTCCAGAGATGCTGGGTCCTTGTTCCATACTGACAGAAGGTGAAGCTGCAGAGTTCTCAGATGAAACTGGGCATAGGGCACCGCCTCGAAGCTTGCCACCATCGAGCCCACCAACTGCATTCCCTGCCGGATAGAGGGATGAGGGTTCGCGAGCAGGGATCTCGCCTGGGTTATCAGAGCTTCCACCTTCAGCGGAGGGAGGAATATCCTTGATTGAACCGAGTTCAGAATCATCCCCAGAAACGGGGTCACTGAGGAGGGGGACAGAGAGGACTTTGGGTAATTGATCACCCAGCCGAAGGACTCCAGGGTGGACACCACCAACCGAGTGTCCAGCTCTGCCTGCTGCAGAGACTGAGAGGTGATGAGAATATCGTCCAGGTAGGGCAACACACGTATGCCTTTTAGTCTTGAGAGACATCACCCCTGCCAGCACCTTGGTGAAGACCCTGGGGGCCGACGTGAGGCCGAATGGGAGGGCCACGAACTGATAGTGCTGATCCAACAGCGCAAATCTGAGGAACCTTTGGTGCCCTGAAGGCACCGGCACGTGCAGGTAAGCTTCCTTGATGTCCACAGATGTCATGAAGTCCCCTGGACGCAGCGAGGCAATGGCCGAGCGCAGAGTCTCCATACGAAAATGCCTGCTTCTGACAAACTTGTTTAGGATTTTCAAATCCAGAATGGGTCTGACTGACCCGTCCTTTTTGGGGACCGTGAACAGGTTGGAATAAAACCCCATGCCCCTGTCTCTTAAGGGGACCTCGCAGATGACCCCGAGCTCCAGAAGGTCCTGCACAGCCAGCATCAAGACCCGAGCTGAGGCAGGATCCTGCGGGATCCGAGACCCGACGAACCTGGTAGGGGGCAGCACAGCGAATTCTAGCTTGTAACCGGAGGAGACTACCTCCTGAATCCACCGGTCAGGGACGAGGCGTCTCCAGACATGCTCGAAGTGCTGTAGATGTCCCCCCACCCTGACGGGGTGAGGGCGCCCCTTCATGCCTGGGGGGTCTTGGGGGGGGGGCTTTGGGCTTGGGACCCCAGGAGGAGCCTGAACGGCGTCCTCTGTTCTTGTTCCAGGGTTCTGAGCGCGGCCCAGAGAAGGACACCCCTCTACCTTGCTTGGTCCCCCGGTAGGGGGTAGAATGGGAGCTTGGACCACGAAAGGGTCGAATCTGACGCTTGCGCTGGGGCAGCTTGCCCCCTTTGGCAAAGATGTCCAATCTTTCTCCAAACAGGCGCAGTCCTTTGAACGGAAGCCCTGTAAGGGCCTTCTTGGCGACATTGTCAGCAGCCCACTGGCGTAGCCAGACCGCGCGGCGTTATGGCTACCACCAGAGCAGAGGATTTAGCACTCAGCTTAATAGCATCGTCCGATGCAGATAGGATATAATTCACAAAGGTCTCACAGGTAGCCAGAGCATTGGCGGCATCAGAGGGCAAGTCATCCGCCCCTTCCAGAGCAGACTTAACCAGTCCTGAGCGCCACCGCCGTGATGGCTAAGGCGCAAACCGGGCGGAGCGACGCTCCCCCGAAGGCAAGGGCGTGACAAGCCAATTGATCAACTCGCCGATCCTCTAGATCCCGCAGCGTAGTAGTGTCAGGGGAGTGCATAATAGAGGTATTGGACAGACTCCGAATCGGGGCATCCACCTCGGGCGGCGATGTCCAGCACTTAACCAGATCGGCAGGAAATGGATACTTCTTATCCACAGCCTTGGGAATCCCATGGAGTTTACTGGGATGTTCCCATTCCTTCAGCACTAGGTTATTAAAGTGAGTTTGTTCAGGAAACTCCAACCGCACCCTAGCGGTATGAAACAGATCGCCCCGCTGCCGAGGTGCCGCGGGAGGGGGAGAGAGGGATAAAAAATCAAAGATCTGAGACAACAGTCTGTCAATGTCGTCCTGGGACCAAGGATCAGAGCCAGACTCCTCCTGACTCCTGGGCTCGTCCTCGTAGGATCCTGAGTCAGATAGGAGTTCCCCTTCCTCCGATAGGGACTGAGTATAGCAAAGCAGCACATCATCAGATTCTACAGGGAGAATAGTAGCTTCAGGGTTCAAATGACGCTTCTTGGCAGTGGCCTTGCGCGCCATGGAGCCAGCGATAAAGCTTTCCACACTGGCCAATCTAGAGGCCAAATCAGCATGAGAATCCCCACTGGGGGTTATGCTCAAGCTAGGGGGAGTAGGGGAAATAAGGCGAGGTGCGGGCCCAGCCTCGGACGAGGTAGGGAGACCGGCTAGCGCCTGTTGAGCACAAGGTACGCAGAACCGTGACTTGTCACTGCTGCTAGGTGAAACCCCACAAGCTGCACACAGACGGCCTTGTCCCAGGGGGACCCCGTTCGCGTTGTCCTGGGATGCCTCCATATGGTGATTATTAACTTCAATGTGCCAGTAGGGATTGACGCTTTAAGCAACCCTGGATGCCCCTATAACCCGCTGGGAAGTGGGAGTAAAATCTGAAAACTGGTCTGGACCGGGCGCTACGTCGGACTAGGGGAAGCCACCGGTGACCGCTGTCTGAAAGACACAAGGGGAAGAGGGGTGTCAGAGCCGAGCGCGAGGAAACAGCTAGAAAAAGGGTCGCCCACGAGGGCACTTACAGTCAGCGAGGGGAGGACCGTCTTCACCACGCGCATGCGAGAAGGAAATGGCACCCAGCGAACCTCGAAGGGCGGGCAATAGCGGTCGATGACGCGGAACGCGCCAGGCAGAACCACGCCTCCCCCCCGGAGCGCGCGAAGTAGAAGGCGCGCAGCCAATCAGGAGAGAATGCAGGTACGTCAGCATCACTTCAGAGAAGAGGACGAAGTGAGCAAGGGAAATGAAAAACGCCGTAGCTTCCCCAAAACGTGCTGCTGTGTGCGTGTAAGGCACAGTAAAACGCTGCGGTCAGTTTAAAATTAAGCAAGTAAAGCGCGCTCTGACACCCAGTAGCTGTAAGAGACTAAAGTGTACTAGGGCAAGGAGTAGGCCATCAACACACAGCCCCCCCCCCCCTCTTTTTCCCCCACTAACGGGGGAATCTGGGAAGGAAGGTGACCCAATAGAGGGTTCACCGTTAGATGGGGCATGGGGGCACTAGTGCAGGAGGGGCATCCACTGAAGGCTCACCATTCGCCTTTAACCGCCTACCCTATGGAGGGGGACTGCGGTGGAGACTAGCTCCGTAAGCACACTAGGTGCTGCCTACCTTCACCCGACCAACGCAGCCCAGGCTGGGAGGCATATTCTTAACAAGAAGGACGGGTGGGAATAGTCCCGCAGGGCCTCGGGCTGTCAAGCCCCGCTCGCCTGCGAGAGCGTGATACTTCATGTCTTCGCTGTTCCAGCACTGCAGAGAATTCTGGGGATTTGTGGGAGGTCCTCCAGTATATGAAGGGCCGGGAGGAGCTTGTTTTTCTACATGTCTGCAGTGCACGGCGCCGGAGGCGGAGGACTACCCACATGTTATTACTACTACTGGAGCAGGACGTGCTGTATGCTTAGAATAGACCTTTGAAAGAAAACCGCCAGGGCAGAAACCTGCCCTTTCAAAGTATTAAGCTGGAACCCCGAGTCCAGACCATGTTGAAGAATTTCCAGAATTCTGGGACTAGAAAACACCCTACAAGGCAAGGCCCTAGCCTCGCACCAGTTAATATAAGACCTCCAAGTCCTATAGTAGACATTAGAGGAAGATCTCTTCCTAGCTCTAACAAGAGTCTGAACCCCCGCATCAAAAAGACCTTCCTCCTTTAAGATGGAGATTTCAGCAGCCACGCCGTCAAAGCCAGCATTGGTAAATTGGGGTAGCGTAGCTGACCCTGGGTGATAAGATCGGGAAGAAGAGGCAGATAAAACTGATTTACTGCCAGCCGCACGACGTCTGCGAACCACACTCATCTTGGCCACCTTGGAGCCACCAGAATTGCTGGTGCCCCTTCTAGAGTTAGCTTGCGCACCACCTTGCCCACCATGGAGAAGGGAGGGGGGGAACAGGTACAGAAACCCCAGTTCCCTCCAAGCCAGGGACATGGCATCTACTGCCAGGGCCAGAGGATCCTGAGACAGACACAAAGGCAGGAAGCTTGTGATTGTGACGAGAGGCAAAAAGATCCCCCACTTGTGAGAAAGGGACTGAAATACCTTGGAACCATTCTCCTTGGCGAGAGGATCTCCTGCTCAGGGAATCCGCCTTCGTGTTCTCCACTCCCGGGATGTAAATGGCTGAGATGCATGGGACATTGCTCTCGGCCCAAACAAGGATCAGAGATACCTCCCTGAGGGCACTCCTGCTGCGAGTCCCTCCTAGGTGATTGATGTAAGCGACCGCCGTCCGATTGTCCGATCGGACTTGAACTGGCAATCCCTGCAAGGGAAGAGTCATGCGAGACAGAACCAACCAAATGGTCCGCAGCTCCAAAACGTTGATAGGGGTATGAGCCTCCCGAGGCCCCCATAACCCCTGGAACTGATGTTCCCTCCAGAAGCCCCCCCAGCCCGACAGGCTGGCGTCCGTGGTGACCGTTTCCCAACAAGGGGTCAGAAAGGATCTGCCCTTCAACAGATTGCTTGACACTAGCCACCACTGAAGGGACTGCTGAGCCCGGGGAGACAGCAGACAAGACTGATCCAATGACAGCGGAGATGACAGCGGATCCAAGTCGCTAGAAGATGGAGCTGAAGCGTCCTCATGTGAAACTGGGCAAAAGGGACTGCCTCGAAGAAAGCCACCATCAGACCTACCAATCTCATCCCTAGCCGGATAGACGGGCGAGGATTGGAAAGCAGAAGCCGAACCAAATCTTGGATCAGAAGAATCTTGGGCTGAGGAAGGAACACCCTGTCCTGAAAGGCATCCAGAGTCATGCCTAGAAACGAAAGCTCCCTGGACGGGGAGAGGGAGGACTTGGAATAATTGATCACCCAACCGAACCTCTCCAGCGTGGATACCACCACTCTGGTGTCTAGCTCCGCTTGGCTGAGAGAGGAAGCCAAAATGAGAAGGTCGTCCAGGTATGGTACAATGCGAATACCCTAGACTCTGAGGAGGGCCATCACCCCCGCCAATACCTTGGTGAACACCCTCGGAGCCGAGGTAAGCCCGAATGGAAGGGCCACAAACTGAAAATGCTGATCTTCCACCATGAACCTGAGGAATCTCTGGTGTGCCAGGAAATAGGTACATGCAGATAAGCATCCCTGATGTCTATGGACGTCATGAAGTCCCCCTGACGAAGAGAATCGACGGCTGACCGCAAGGTTTCCGTGCGAAACTTCCTGAAGGGGATAAACCGATTGAGGAGCTTCAGATCACAAATGGGTCGAACTGAGCCATCCTTCTTGGGCACCGTGAATAGATTGGAATAGAATCCCAAGCCCCTTTCCGCGAAAGGCACTGGGCAAATGACAGCCGTGTCCAGCAGATAACTGTGCGGCCAGCGGATCCGAAGGCACTCGAGACCTGAAGAATCTGGGAGGAGACCGAATCTCGAATTCCAGCTTGTAACCGGAAGACACCACTTCCAGAATCCAATTGTCTGAGACCTCCTGGTCCCAGACCTGGAAGAAGTGCCGCAGCCGTCCCCCCACCCGCAAGGGTGAGGGCGCCCTCATTGCTGAGCTGGCTTAGCAGCGGGCTTGGGTTTGGAACTCCAATTGTGACCTGGACGGGCACGACCTCTGCCTCTACTCCAGGAATCACCTCTGAGGGTAGAGAAGGCCAAAACTCTGCCAGTTCTGGCACCACGAAAGGAAGGGTTAAAGTGGACCAACACCCAGGATTTTGACTATCCTGGGTATTGGTCCACTTCCCCGGGGCACCCCGATTTGGGGTGCCCCGCTGCCTGAAACCCCCCCAAACACCCCGAAAACTCACCTCTCCACGCTCCCACGTGAGTGCGCTGTCCAATGCCCGCCGACGGACAAGTGACATCCGTCGACGGACAAGGGATCGCGCCCCCCGCCGCCTCCCGCGCGTCACTCTTGACGTGTGCGCGCCCGCGCCGGCCATTCAGAGACGGGCGCGCGCACGTCTAGAGGAGCACGAGAGAGGCGGCGGCGGCGGAAGCAGCGGCTGGAGAGGTAAGGATTTTTCGGGGTTTTGGGGGGGTTACACCCCGCGGGACATCCCGATCTCGTGTGTGAGGTGATCGGCCCAGGAATCTTATAGATTCCCGGGCCGATCACCCCTGGGTGTTGGCCCACTTTAAAGGAGGCCGCCCCCCGAAAGGGACGACGTTGCCTCTTACGCTGAAGTAACTTCCCTCCTTTCGTGACAGAATCTAATCTTTCTCCAAAGAGCCGCAATCCCACAAAGGGAAGTGCTGTAAGCGACTTTTTGGCCACAAAATCAGCCGCCCAATGGCGCAACCATACTGACCGCCGAATAGCTACAAGCAAGGCCGAGGTTTTACCACACATGACCATGGTGTCATCTAAGGCGGCAAGCACAAAGGACATGAACAATTCACACCGCTTAAGGGCGGCGAACTCATCACTAGCCGGGAGGTACTCAACAGGTCTCTAACCACAGACCTGGCAGCCACTGCCAAAAGCGCCGAAGCACAAACAGGCCGCAAGGCTGAACCGACACTAGCAAACGCGTGGCAAGCCATCTGATCAGTGCGTTTATCCTCACCATCTTTGAGAGTGGTGGAGTCAGGAGAATGCAAAATAGAAGTATTGGACAACCCGAGCACCGGGGCATCCACCTCAGGAGGGGACGACCATCGTTTTACCACGTCCACCGGAAAGGGATACTTTTTATCCCAACCTTGAGGAATACCTGGAAGCAGAGTAGGCTTCTCCCATTCCTTAAGAATAATGCCATCAAAATGCTTTTGATTTGGGAACTCCAGGCGCGGCTTGGAAGTCCCAAAGAATTCCCCTTTTTGATGAGCGGCCTCCTCAGGAGGAGAAATTGCCAGAATCTCAAAAAGGTGAGCCAAGACCTTCGGGGTATCCACAACATCCCCCTGCCCTTGCTCAGTATCAGCACCAACAAACTGCTGATTGTCAGAACCCTCAGAATCCTCAAATAATTCCCCCTCTTCTAGCGGGGAATAATCAGACCAGTCAAGAAAATCATAATCATCAAACTCAAAGGCCGCCGCGGCTGGAGACAAATGCTTTCGCTTAGCCGAGGCCTTTCTGGCAAAAGAGCCAGAAATAAATTTTTCAATATTAGCCAGTCTGGCACATACATCAGATTGCGACTCCTCACCTGTGACAACATCACTAGGGGTACGGATAAGGCAGGGTGGGGAAGGAGATGAGCCCGGGACCCCGGACCCAGACGCCTGGGCCCCCGACTGCTGCGTTTTGGCCCACTGAGCACAAGGTATGCAAACAAGTACATTATCTCCTGCAAGGGATGCCCCACAACCCACACACTGCCAGGGCTGCCCCGAGGGGAGCCCAAGCCCGGTATTCTGAGAAGCCTCCATATGGTGATTTTAATGTAGTCGCAATGACCAGAGGGATTTACGCTATTAAGCTACCCGGGATGCCCATTCAGGTCCCAAGTGGCAGGATTTTTTTTTTTTTTGGAAACCCTAAATTAAACTCTAAGGACCGGGAGAACGCCCTCTTTAAACTTCAAAAGAAGGGATCCCACCTAGAAGACATGAGAACAGACATAAGTGTCAACATGCACATCACCCACCATAGCAGTTAAAAATGGTAAAATAAATAAAATCCACTCACCGCAGCAAAGCAGCGACTGTCAACCCTCACAGCAGCAAGGGAATGAGAGGGAGAGCAGCAAAGCAGGCAGCGAGGCCGAAAAGAGTGCTTAAGAAAAGCCGGTCTCGAGGGGGGGGGGGGGGTGGGGGTGGACGGGCCACAACAAGCATGCCGAGCGCCTAGCCCCGCCCCCTCCCTAACTGCACCTGTTGAAAGTGAAACCGTCCCAGCAACAACAGCCGCAAAAACACATACAAACACATACAAACACACACACACACACTCCACACACCTTTTCCCCCAAATAAAGTAAAACACCCCACAGGAGAAAAGGCCTCCCCCCCCCCCCCCAAGGGGCACAGAGGGATACGGTAGGGGGGAGAACCCACACCAATAGGTGAAAGGGTAAGAGGGACGGGGCATCCCAAGCCGGGATCACCAACCCAGACACCGCCTACCCCTTTTGTATGGGGTCTCACGGGGGAGCAAGCTCCCATATACACCGTAAGGTGCAGTCTACCATTGCCTGGACCTTCAGCCTAGGCTGGGAGGCATACTGCTATAGTTTAAATTAAAAAAGGTTCAGGCAGCAATAGAAACAAAAGGCCGGGGGGTTACCCCGGCTACCTGCAAGGAGGAGACAACCATCTTCTGACTTGCTCGCCGACTGCAGAGACGAAAGACTGGGGAATGGCGTGGCTGTGCACGCACCTCCGCCCCAACCATTCAGATAGACCGCTTAGGATCCGTCAGCTTGTGCGTCCCATTGAAGACATTAAGATATGTTTGCCGAATTACATAAGGCTCGATTCAGGGCCAGGTGACGAAACTCTTTTTATGAGAGAAAATTGGCATTCACTTTCATTGTCTACCTTGGGACTGATTCAGCAACCAGATGTATGTTTTCCCCTGGCCCTGAATCAGCTCCAAGGTAGACAATGAACGTAAAAAAGCAGATGACCCATTGGACAAGAGCCTACACGTGCTGTTGGACCAGGGAAACGCAATTTTAGACTTTCTCAGGGTTTCACAAATCAGGAGGAACGGCACAAAACCCGGAATAGTCAAATTCCTGGGTTTTGTTCCGCTTTAATGCAAGTTGTGTAATTTCACACCTAGTTTAATCTAGCAAGTTGATGTGGCTTTTTAATAGCAATCAATTAATGGCAATAGGTCCCATATTGCGAAAATCAAAATGTATTAGAAAGCTTGGAAAAACACCCCCCAAAAAAATAGGAGTCATTTTTTTCATACCTAATTAAAGCTTTGTACTGTATTGGAAGGAGTTTTGCTTGAAAGAATATTGGGTTGTATAAGTATATTTTAAATCCCACAGCTTTGAACAGCAATGCAGATATTACACACATGAAAGCACTTTGCATAGTCACAGTCAATGTTCCAGAAACCCGGGCGGCAAGATGATTACGTAAAAATGAGAACTGGTGCAATTAGCAATTTGTGTCCCCAATATTTTATTCTTTGTAATTAGTTTGGGGTTTTTAAAGCATAAAGCCAAAATGTCAATGCATTCTGTATTTTTAAAAGAAATCCAATATGACGGCATACCTCAGTGAGCTGAAATCAGATTAATTTTTTATGATGCCCACTAACAAGTAAATGAGCACTTCCAGTTAACATCCTCCTCTAGAATGGCCTAATGTGAGCTGCAGACAGCATTACTGGGTGGTCAATTTAGGACAACGTCAATTTTTAGATGCTGTTGTTTAGTGGCTTACGACACTTACTAAAACCTAACTAGGGGCGTAATGATCGGCATTGAATTCAATATCCTCTGATTATTTTATTATGCAGAATTTGCTGTAAAAGCTACAATCCCTGTCCTGGAAGAACGCATATAATTTCGAGGGATAATCTCAATAAAACTGGCTGTTCCAAGACAAAAGTTTTAAACACATTACTGAGCACTGTGTAACAGACAGTGGTAGGCCACACTTGTGAAACATCCCCTGCTGCTGAGGCCAGCCATGAGCAGGTCTGCACACAACACCCAGGATTTGGTGGTTGGGGTCCACTGTAAAATGGCCAAGTGTTCGCCTAAGTGGGCCCATGAAGATGCCAGAGGCCCTGGCAATTGACCTGTGCTGTCGCCGGTCCTGTATAGTATACACAAAAGAGCAGACTAGATGGACCATATGGTCTCCTTCTGCCGTCAACCTTCTATGTTTATATGTAACTACATATTACTAGTGAAAGTGCTGGGCCGGGCTACATACCCAACTAGTCCTGCAGTTCCATCCTAAATACCAAGGGCATTGTAGAGTAGTGTCATCCCTGCTCAGGGATGCCTGATCCCTTAATTAGCAATACACACTGCAGGATTCTCAAAGCGGCATGCCCCTAAGGACCATTGCAAATGGTCCCAAAGTATTTTTAACCTTTTAGTCCACAATACTGGAGTCTAGGTAATTTTTAATTAAACCTGATAATTTACCTCTTACACACAACTCTGGGGTGCTGCTCCTTTTCACTTTCCTACAGGTACTATAGTTGCTCACTTTGATCATTCCTATTTGCCCTTTCTATTATCCAGTATCCTGCTCTGGGTCATCATTTTCCGGCTTCTATGCCCCTCTTTGATACTCTTATCCCCCCTCCCCACATGTCTCTTTGGGGTGCTCATGCAGACCTATGGCCAAAGTGCGATCTTTCCATTTTCCCACCCACACTGGTAAGCCCAATTCCCCAATACTCTCTCAGATGTTTCTGAATAACCTGCTTCTTTTCTGCTCCAGTATAACAAACACCCATTCTGGTGCTTGCTTTGCTTTTTCCCACATCCACTCTCAAGCACGCTTTCCTACCCTCCCTGGTCTGCTATGGCGTGTCCTTTCCAAGCAATCCCATAAACCCTCTCTTCCACTTCTCTTCTCACTCTGGTGTGCCTTTTCTAATATTTCATGCTGACCTACCTTCACACATAGGATCTTTCTACTCCCCAAGGCCAACTTTGGTGCGTGTTATTCCGAATACTCATGATATTGCACTGAAATGCTCCTTACAATCGATTTTCACTTTTCTAAACCCACCTAAGTTGCTGTAGTCCTCATATTTAGTCTACCCCCCCCCCTCCTTTTTATACAGAAAATGGGCCATCCCTTTATCCAACCCAGTGGAAGTGACTTTATCAACTTTGTTCTTGGAGTTCACCCCAACCACAAACCTACTTATCACTTCTTAAATTAGACCCCCCCTTTAGAGTGGTAACTTGGAATGTAAGGCTGCCTGGGTAGCAGGCCCAAAGAAGGAGGCACTGAGCAACTCACCTGGCCACGAAATGGATTACCACGTTGTCCAGACAAATGAGCTGTCCACGCTGACAAATGCACATTCCCCTCCTACAGTCACAGTGATGCTGGCATACCCTCCCCCATGCACTGCAAAGAAGGGGGTTCTTGCCAGGCCTCTTGCCTGCAAAGGAGTGGACATGCTCCAGACACTGACAGATGGGGGAGACGCTCAGCTAATGAGCCAATCAGACAAGATCAGGCCCAGACAGAGGAGAAATTGATTTCAGGATCTGGCGAGTTGCTGAGAACCAGAGTAGGAGTGATCCGCTGTAGGGGACCAAAGGTAAGTATCCTTAGTGTATTTTACCAGTGTGACTGCACTAACCTAGTGCCTTAATGACACTGCAAACCACTATTTTTCATTTTAGCATTTGTATTGCCTTTATGTTGCAAGTACTTTCACACCGCTGAACAGAACAGTTATGTGTCGCATAGAACGGATAAAAAAAGGATATTGTAAAGTGCGCAATTTCCTTTGCGATAAAGAGAAGTACCGGTATGTCAAACTAAACAATGAAAACACAGCAGATTAAGTCGATATCACACTTCATACTCATTAGTAGCTTAACCCAATGCTTCCTTTCTAAAATCCTAAGAAACATGTAACACCTCATGTACAAAAGATCTAAATATAAACCTACTAGTGCTGATGTGAAGAGTATCATTAATTAGAAAGCTCATTAAGCCCTACAAAAAAACTACACATTAACCAATTAAAATGTAAGGATATATGATGTGGGCCTATCTTCAGTGTACAAATTAGCATAAACGTTCTAATTAAAGACACGGAGTTGTTATATATATATATATATATATATATATGGATAATCACACAGGGAACATCTGTTGCCGTCCATAGGAAATGCCAGCTTTATTCCCCAAGATGGAGTAACAATTGTTTTGTTTTATGGATATTTTAGCAGGAAAAAAGCAGACACAAGCGCTATAACTTGGACCTGGACCTTCTAGTTTGCTTGGTGTTCATTCAGCAATAATACATCAAGCGTTGCCCACCCTTTATATATAGGAAATTAGTAGAAATGTTGTAGCTCGGACCAGAACATAAAAAACGTCCTCAATGTTCTTGGGATGAGATAACATTGTGGTGACAGAACCCTCTAAAGTCAAAATCCTGGGTTTTGTTCTGCTTTAAGTTGCACTGCAAAAAATAGTTGATATTAGATGGCGCACATAGAGGGGAAAAGGTGGTGTGCAATCATCCATGCTCATCTAATTAAGCCTACAGTTAATTCCCACATCTCCCCATTAGGCCTTTTAATTAAAGAGCAGTCTCTGGAGGGTCTTCTCGATGTACCCTCGCACTTTCAACTGTTCCCACTTATTTACCAGGAGATTAGAAAATCTAACTCCTCCCTAACAGAGTGAATGAGCTCAGCCGTTGCCCCACATCGGCCTCCTCCCTTTAAACAGATTAAGGGTTGGCCAAGTAATATAAAGATTTCACTACTCAGAAAATACCATTTTGTGAGTACTCACCTGAAAAATGGATATTGTCAGTGTGCCACACACCCCGCTTCCCCTTTAATTCTTACGATCGGGTTACTCCACCAGCAGGTGGCGACGTTGCAGGGAGAAGTCTTGAAAACGAGCCCCTTCCGGCCTATATATACCTGGGACCTCCCACTTAACACCAGTGATTTAAAAAGCAGAAAGACAAGGTACCAGGAAATCCAACGGTAACCTCAAAAAAAAAGAAAAGCTTCACCATATAAAGGATCCAGGATACCAAAAAGGGCGGGTGAAGCGGGGTATGTGGCACACTGACAATATCCATTTTTCAGGTGAGTACTCACAAAATATTATTCTCAGTGTGCCACACACCCCGCTTCCCCTTTAATTCTTACGATCGGGACATCCAAAAGCAGTGTCCACAAGGGATGGGTATCCGAAGGCAAAATGAAGCATAACTTAAATAACTGCAGTCTGCAGAACTTTGCGGCCAAACACAGCATCCGCTGAGGCCCGCACATCAACCTTGTAAAACTTAGAAAAAGTATGAACAGAAGACCAAGTAGCAGCCTTACAAACTTGTTCAACAGAAGCTTGGTGCTGAAAAGCCCAAGACGCTCCAACGGCGTGAGTAGAATGAGCAGTGATACGAAAAGGGGGAACTTTCCCCTTAGCAGAATAGGCCGCAATAATGGCCTGACGTATCCATTTGCTAATGGAAGATTTGGCCGGCGCCAAAACCTTCCTAGGCCCACAGGGCACAACAAAAAAGGCATCAGTTTTACGAAAAGGAGAAGTAATAATCAAATAGTACTTAACACTGCGTACTACATCCAAACAATACAACACCCTCTCCTTGTCATTCTTAGGCTTAGGACACAGGGAGGGGAGAACAATATCCTGATTCAAATGAAAAGCAGAAACAACCTTAGGAAGAAAGTCCGGTTTGAACCGAAAGACCACTTTGTCCTGATGCCTCTCAAAGTAGGGCGCCTGAATAGACAAGGCTGCCAACTCCGAGACACGCCGAACCGAAGTGATAGCTACCAAGAAGACAATCTTCTGAGTCAAGGTAGACAAAGCAATATCTTGCAAAGACTCAAAGGGAGGAGCCTGAAGAGCAGAAAGAACCAAATTCAAGTCCCAAACAGGGAGTAATGGTTTCCTGGGAGGCCGCACATGCGTAACCCCCTGGAAAAAAGTTTTAACTAAAGGATGAAGCGCAAAACGCTTCTGAAAAAAGATAGATAAGGCAGAAACTTGCCCTTTCAAAGTACTCAGCTGAAGACCGGAGTCCAGCCCTGATTGTAAAAACTCCAGAATCCTGGAGACCGAAAAAACCCTACAAGGCAAGGTCCTAACCTCACACCAAGTGATATAGGCTTTCCAAGTCCTATAGTAGGTGATAGAAGAAGACCTCTTTCAGGCACCGATCAGAGTCTTGATAACCGAGTCAGAAAGACCCTCCTCCTTCAAGATAGAGGTCTCAGCAGCCAAGCCGTCAAAACCAGCGTTGGTAAATTGGGGTAATACAGCCGACCCTGAGAGAGCAGATCGGGCCGAAGAGGCAGAATGAGCTGATTCACTGTCAGCCAAACGATGTCTGCGCACCATACTCGTCTTGGCCATCTTGGGGCCACGAGAATGGCGGACATCCTTTCCAGAACCAGCTTCCGTACCACCCAGCCTAGCATGGGTATCGGAAGAAACAGGTACAGAAACCCCGGGTCCCCCCGGCTCAGGGATAAGGCTTCCGCCGCCAGAGCCAGAGGATCCTGGGAGAGCGACACACAGATCGGGAGCCTGCAACTGTGATGAAAAGCAAACAGGACCACCTCCGGTGTCCCCCACCGGAGCGGACTGCAGACTGCCGAGAGACAAGGAACATGTGCCTTCGCCCAGGTCAGGATCAGGGACACCACTCTGAGGGCACCCAGACTGCAAGTCCCTCCCTGATGATTGATGTAAGCAACCGCTGTTTGATTGTCCGAGCAAAGCTGAACCAGAAGGCCCAGATCATGATGAGACAAAAGAGCAAGAACCAGACGGAAGGCTCTCAGCTCCAGAATAGACGGCCGAGGATTGGAAAGAATGACCCAAGCCAACTCCTGAATCAGACAAATTTTGGACTGAGTGAGAAACACCCTGTGTTGACCGGAATCCGACCGCACTCCCAGAAAGGACACCTCCCTGGCCGGAGCAAGGGAGGACTTGGGAAGGTTGAAAAACTTCAGATGCAGGACGGGGCAAGCCGACCCGTCCTTCTTGGGGGACTGCGAAGAGAATGGAGTAAAAACCGAGGCCCACCTCTAAGCGCGGCACCGGCCGGATGACCGCCATTTCCAGGAAAAACCGTGAAGGAGGGCGAGACTCGAGCTCCGGTTTGTAACCGGGCGACACCACCTCCCAGATCTATGTGTCCGGAATCTCCCGGCCTTAAACCAGGGAGAAGTGTCGCAATCGTCCCCCCACCCACACGGGTGAGGGCAGCCCCTCATTGCTGAGCGGGCTTACCAGTACGTTTGGGCTTGGCGCCCCAGGACTGACCGGGATGGCCACGACCCCTTCCCCGGGACCAACCTACACCCCCGGTATAAGAAGGGAAGCCCCTCTGCCCGCTCTGGCTCCTCGAAAGGAGGGACTAAAGGAACTCGCACCCCGAAAGGAGCGACGAGGCTTCTTGAATTGAATTGGTAACTGTAATTTCTCGCCAAAAAGGCGTAAACCTAAGAACGGTAGCGCTGTAAGCGCCCTTTTAGAGTTAAGGTCCGCCTCCACTGGCGCAGCCATATAGACCGACGAATAGCCACCAGCAATGCCGCTGTCCTGCTACTCGTCGCAAGAGCATCGTCCTGAGCAGTCAGGACAAAGGAAACAAACGACTCACACTGCTTGAGAGAACTAAACATATCACAAGCGGGATCAAGATCTGCGTGCAGACCCCTAATAATGGATCTAACTGCCAGCAGAAGAAGCGCCGAAGCACAAACCGGCCGTAGTGTCGACCCGGCAGTGATAAAGCCATGGCTAGCCAATTGATCAATCCGACGATCCTCACCATCCTTAATGGTAGTGGTGTCAGAAAAGTGCAACGCAGCCGAGCCAGTCAGCCCTAACACAGGGGTATCGACGTCGGGGGCACTGACCAAAGCTTCACCAAGTCCTCCGGAAAGGGATAACGCTTATCCCAATTAGGAGGAGTTCCAGCCAGGCGCGTGGGTTGTTCCCATTCCTTAAGGACAACCCTCTCAAAGTGCTGTTGCCTGGGAAACACCAAACGCGGCTGGGGTACGTCAAACAACTCACCCTTTGGCAGAGGGACCACCGCAGGCGGATCCAAGGCCAAAACTTTAAACATTTGAGCCAAAATGGAAGGAGTGTCAAGGGACACCCCCACAGCCTGATCACCAGCAGAGTCAAACAATAGCTGGTCTGCAGGCTCATCTGACTCCTCAAGGAGTTCCCCCTCCTCATCAGGGGGACAATCGGACCAATCCAAAAATTCAGGTACCTCACCCTCCGAAGCAGGTACTGCCGGAGAAAGGTGCTTCCGCTTTGCCGTAGCCTTCTGAGCCACTGAAGCGGAAATTATTTTCTCGAGGTTGGCTAACCGTGCATGCACCTCGGAATGCGAATCCCCATTCTTGACAATGTCACAAGGGGTCCGGAATAAGAGCCAGAAGCCGGAGCAACGGACTGGCGTGCAATGTTCTGCCTTGCACAAGGAACGCGTAATATGACATCGCCTGGGAGCGGAGCCCCACAACCCCCACACAGCCTGCATAGCCCCGAAGAGCCATTTCCGGTAACGTCGGAAGGCTCCATATGGTGAATTTGTGGTATTCGCAACAACCCAGGGTTTTACGCATTAAGCAACCCGGGATGCCCCTTTGTAATTAAAGTCCCGGAAGTGGGAGGATTTTTTAAGCCTAGGAAAATCCCAATTTAGAGACTAAGACTAGCCAGGTATAACAGACCAGGAGAGCCACTGCAGTGAGGGGATCCCAGAATCTGTGGGGGAAAAGAGACCACAGTCAGTGCCCCAACCAGTATGCACCACATTCATACATAGCCACAAGGCAAACATATATGAACAGTTTAAACATCATGGATAAAATATACATGCCACATGCTATTTTAAGGCTAAAGCCAGAGAGTGCAGAAATAATAAAAGTATATACCTGCATAAATATATAAATATAAATATATATATATATATATATATATATATATATATATATATATATACAAAAAAAATTATATCTATATATGTATATATACATACACAAACATACCCAAATACAGACATTTGAACCCATACACAAAGCAGAAGTGCCCTCAGGAAAGCGCTAGGCATGGCAGGCTACAACAAAGTACAAGGACGGCCCCACATGCGCGATGGTGGGGACCGTTTACCTTTACAGCTCAAGCCGCACTGGACCTCTTCCCCCACCGGCTCCAGCACACCTGTCTCTGATGAGACAGGGGAAGTGAAGGGCGGGCCCGGACACAGTGCGCCCCGGCCACGCCCCCATGATCACGAGCGAGGCTGCAGAGAGTGCGGCCCCGCCCCTCCAGTGACGCGGCTCGCCCAATGGCGAGACCGCAAGCGAAAAGGGGGGAAATTTGAAAGTGAAAACACAACAAAAGGCCCCCGCAGCCCAAGCCACGCGCCACCACCGCAGCGCTGACTCTGCCAAAGCACTTCCCACACATAAACAAAGTAAAGCACCTCATGCAACACGCACCCCCCCCCCCCAAGCGAAGGGACCGAGCGGGAGAAGGTGGCCAAGGGGAACATCGGGACAGGGGCATCCCAAATCCGGATCACCGTGCCGGATAGCCGCATTGCCCCACACGTGGGGTCGAGCGGAGGAGATAAGCTCCTAGGCACCTAAAGTGCCATCTACCTTTGCCCAGCCAGCAGCCTAGGCTGGGAGGCTTCCATTTAACTAGGCATAAACAACACAATAGAACTGGGCAGAAATAGACCAAAAGGGGATGCCGGGTTTGACCCCGGCTACCTGCAAGCAGGAGACTTTTTTCTTCTGTCTTGTCACCTCATGCAGAGAGAAAACACTGGTGTTAAGTGGGAGGTCCGAGGTATATATAGGCCGGAAGGGGCTCATTTTCAAGACTTCTCCCTGCAACGTCGCCACCTGCTGGTGGAGTAACCCGATCATAAGAATTAAAGTGGACCAACACCCAGGATTTTGACTATCCTGGGTATTGGTCCACTTCCCCGGGGCACCCCGATTTGGGGTGCCCCGCTGCCTGAAACCCCCCCAAACACCCCGAAAACTCACCTCTCCACGCTCCCACGTGAGTGCGCTGTCCAATGCCCGCCGACGGACAAGTGACGTCCGTCGACGGACAAGGGATCGCGCCCACCGCCGCCTCCCGCGCGTCACTCTTGACGTGTGCGCGCCCGCACCGGCCATTCAGAGACGGACGGCGCGGGCACGTCTAGAGGAGCGCGAGAGAGGCGGCGGCGGCGGAAGCAGCGGCTGGAGAGGTAAGGTTTTTTCGGGGTTTTGGGGGGGTTACACCCCGCGGGACATCCCGATCTCGGATGTCCCGCGGTGTGTGAGGTGATCGGCCCGGGAATCTTATAGATTCCCGGGCCGATCACCCCTGGGTGTTGGCCCACTTTAAAGGGGAAGCGGGGTGTGTGGCACACTGAGAATAGAATAATACGGTCTTTAGAGGACTTAAATTATCCAGATGTCTCTAATGAGATGCTGGGACTGGTCCCCTAAAGTAACTATTAAACTACAGGGAGTTCACTAGATTATATAGAAAGACTCTATATTCAGTACAGCAATGCTCCCCTATAACACCACTTCCCAGACCTCTGGTCCATCAGTGTGATACTGTGGTCAGTGAAATGAAAGAATTTGGGTTAGGGACACGCTCACCTTGCCATCTCCTGATTTGCATGCATCATACACCTGACAAATCTGATTCTCTCAGCCCCCAGATGGACAGGAAAAAGTTGTTGTTCTGAGTCCAGAACGGGTGAAGGTGAATTTGAAGCTTAGTGATGGGTTTAAATAAAAGTTTTACTTTAAAATCCAGATCCCTTCTCAAAAAAATAGGAGAGGCTAGAATAAATATGACATGTCATTTTCTAAGAAAAATGACGTAAGCCACTCAATAACAATATCCTGCGATATTAGCAATATCCGCAATAACCTGCATCTCCACAAAAGTCAGGATTTAGGGCACAATAAATTAATGCTTTCATTTGTGCTTTTGTGCTTTGCTCATTATTCTTTTCCGGAGATCCAACTTTTTCCCATCAGCGAGCAGCTGCACTTATTAAACAGATTAAACGAATACATTAATTATGTGTTCATTAAAATAACCCAGAGCTTTAGAAAATTTGCAGAACGAGGGAATGCTGCTAAATAGTGGCACACAGAGTATTGAAGCCCCAAAGATGAATATATTTCCAGTTCACAGACCATGCAAAGAGCTGATCATTCAAGGAAAGTAAAATAAAAAAAAAAAACAAATAAAAATACACAGTACAGCTTGACGAGGAAGCCTCTACTCCCATTGCATGTGGTCAACATGTAGATTTCACTTTACTATCTAAAATAGGTAAATAACCACTAACAAATAGAAATGAAAATCATCACTAGTCACCTAGTACAGCCTGCTAGTCTTAGTGGCACATTTTACACTAAAAGCAGCCCCAGGACAACATAGGTAGTGTGAGGTTGACCGGTTTGATGGTGGGTCAGGATTGCGCCTTCCTCTGTCCTGAATACCCTACAGGCAGTTTTGTGTTAGTCAAGACTTCGGAAGAAAGGGATTTAAGGGGTACTGATTTCTGTCAGCTTCAAGATGAATGTACAGGCCCGGCCCGGTGTTTAGGTGAATGGCATAGTTGTGAATACCCCCCGAAAATACATAGAGCCAGAAAGTACACCAAGTACAGGGCATGGGAGTTTAAAAAAACTTGTCAGAGGTCCAGCACCATTCCCTAGGCAGTTCGGATCCTGGCAGTTGTCATTTTGAGGAACATGCACAGAGCGGCATTCCCACGCACAGTGGGGGGAATGTCCGTGAGGACATGGTCAGGGCTGGGGGGCAGGCGAACCGCGTTGGATCCGGGTTAGGTAAGGGTTTTTTTTTTTCTTTCTAAACCCTCCCCTTCTGATGCAAATGCAAATAAATGAAACTGAATGCTGAAGATGTGAATACGGAGGGCACACTTTACAGTGTTAGCCAGGCAGTGGGGCAAGCATTGATGGTCTGATGAGACAAGATCTAGAATAATTTTTACAGTTCTGGAAATCTCAACAGCAAGCAACATTGGATAAATCTTTCCGAAGACAACGAGAAAACATGCTCATAAGGGCAGTCTAAACGGATTAGATAATCCCATTCTGCTGTCAGCTCCTGAAATGATCATCAAGATACCCACACCACCTTCAGCGATATCTTGATGCAAGCACCACGCCAGAACAATTCGATCATCCATCTTTAAATGGCATCATCCCTCATAGCTCAAGATCCTTTTTTGAAGATGCTACTAACCAAGAAAAAGGCCATATGGTCAGGGATAGGGGCATATTAGCAACCTTCGGATAGAAGCTTTAGATAGAAGCTTTAGACGTACCTAGTTCAATAGTGGATGAACAGAATGAGAGGTGAAAGCTATAGACCATACCTACTCAACCCTCCTGCTCAAGGGCCACCAACAGGCCAGGTTTTGAAGATCTCCACACAGATGCACAAGAAGTCATTAGTGCTCAGAGAGGGATATCAAACTAATAACACCCCCTGTGCATCAGTGTGGAGATCTGCAAAACCTGGCCCGTTGGTGTCGGTTGAGGCGGAGGGTTGAGCACCATTGTAGTAGACCAATACAGCAGGTTTAGTGTTGGGATCATAATTAATAATGATTTTTCAAATACCCTTTATGTCAGTCATCGTGTGCACAGACCCCTTCATTTATTGCAATGGATGGAGGTGGTTGTGTACAGTGACTGGCGTGACTGTGGCTCAAAGCATTCACAGGTTTTTTTCTGAGCATCCGACTGCTGTTCACTATGGGGGGTGGGCGCTGAGCTTGTGGAAGTGCTGGGTTTGTCTCTTGGGTTTGCAGTGCCTTTAACAAACTTATCATCTATAAAAGTTATTGTCTTTAATGTGGACTAAAAACCTACCTGGAGTCTATGAAACGTGGGAGACAGGCATACTCCCTGCCCCCCCCAGGGCATCCAAATTTGGGATGCCTGCTGTGTAAAAACCCCAGGTCGCCCAGTAAAGTCACCTTCTCCCTGATCCAATGGCACATGTGCGAGCAGTAGCTGCTCCCTGCTATACCCTTAGCGGGCCACGCCAGCACCAGGCATTTGTGAATGGCCGGCACGGCATGTTACCTGTTAGAGTTTAGCGGGGGTGCAGCCACAGGCGCTGGAACAAAGTGCTTACACGAGCCTAGACAAGATTCTGTCAGCGCAATCGTACGCGCCAATAGGACAGGAGGCCGTAGGGTTTTGGCCCATCCTAAAGTCGCTGTAAAGTTGCATGGCGCAGCCCTGGAATCTTAAAGGAAACCAAATTGGATGACTAACTTTGTGAAAGCTCAGGGTTCAGCAGTAAACTCACCATTCCCGACGGCTCCTGAGGAGCTTCTGCTGCCTGAGTCCTCATCCCCAGCTTCCCTGTAGCCGATTCAGATAGGCTGGGGGCAGGAGCGCTTGCCAGACTAGAGGGATGTCAGGGATGCAGCAAAAAGGCTGGTCACTTCAGCCAGCATTCTTGAGACAAACCAATTGGTGATCTATGAAATGGCAGGTGGAAGCAACCTCAGCAGAGGTACTTGGGCGGTGAGGGCGTGGGGGGGGACCAGGTACAGGTGGCTGAGGCTGAAGTACAGTAAACACTCTGCATCACCTGCTGGTAATGTAAGCCTATTACCTAGAAATGGATCAATGCCCTGTGCTATGCAAGGAGCCTTGGAGCATAACTGCCTGTTTCAGTAAAATACAGAAGTCTTAAAGTGGTACTAACTAGGCCCACAGGGGTTAGGCAGACTACCCTTTAGAAAGTTACAGCTCTGCTTAAATGAAATTTCCGCTGCTCCACCCAGCTGCTTAACAAGAAATTCTTCCTAAGGATCCTACTGTTGACACAGCTGCCTTATAGAAATGTTCATTGTAAAAGCATTAGAATAGAACTAATAAACTAACCTCATGCATTATAACTATGGAGGAGCATATAAAATGAAAGGCGAAAAATCAAATGCTTAAAAAAAAAAATACAATTCTGTGAAGTACTCACCTGTAGAATTGGTATTATATGCATACAGCACATCCTGCTCCAGATGTAGTAATTACATGTGGGTAAACCTCCGCCTGAGGGCGCTGTTCACTACAGACATGTAGAAAACAGGCTCCTCCCGGCCCTACATATACCGAGGGACCTCCCACAAATCCCCAGCATTGAAAAGCAGTGAAAAGGAGAAGCCAGGAGAAACCAACCACCCAAAAACTGGCAATAATAACAATGATAACAATCACCAAACAGGGGATCCAGAACAACGTGAAACCAGGGTGGGTTGGAGCAGGACGTGCTGTATGCATATAATACCAATTCTACAGGTGAGTACTTCACAGAATTGTATTATTCTAAGCATACAGCATGTCCTGCTCCAGATGTAGTAATTACATGTGGGACATCCAATAGCAGTGTCCGTAAAGTAGGGTGGGATCCCCAACAGAAAAGGCAACAGCAAGCAGTTTAAACTACTGCCGCCTGCAAAACCTTGCGGCCAAACGCAGCATCAGCTGAGGCCCTAACATCAACCTTGTAAAACTTAGTAAAGGTATGAACAGAAGACCAAGTAGCGGCCTTGCAAACTTGTTCCACAGAGGCCTGGTGCTGAAAAGCCCAAGAAGCCCCAACAGCTCGAGTAGAATGAGCAGTAAGACGGAAAGGGGGAGACTTCCCCTTAGTAGAATAGGCTTGAACCACAGCCTGACGAATCCATTTACTGATGGTAGACTTGGCGGGAGCCAAACCATTCCTAGGCCCGTGAGGCACAACAAAGAGAGCATCAGTCTTCCTGAAAGCCTTAGTGATAACTAGGTAATACTTGACGCACCTAACCCCATCCAAGGAATGTAAAACCCTCTCCTTAGGGTTACTAGGATTAGGGCACAGAGAAGGAAGTACAATATCTTGATTCAAATGAAAAGCAGACACCACTTTAGGTAGAAAGTCTGGCTTGAAGCGGAACACCACCTTATCCTGGTGTCTCTCATAGTAGGGAGGCTGAATAGATAAAGCAGCCAACTCAGACACACGCCTAACAGAAGTGATAGCTACTAGGAAGACAACCTTGAGCGTGAGAACAGCGAGAGCAGCCTCCTGAATAGGCTCAAAAGGAGCACCCTGCAGGGCCGATAAAACCAAGTTTAAATCCCAAACAGGTACCATATGCATTCGAGGGGGACGCACATGAGTGACCCCCTGAAAGAAGGTCTTGATAAGGGGATGCTGGGCAAAGGTCTTCTGAAAGAAGATAGACAGGGCCGAAACCTGGCCCTTTAGAGTACTAAGCTTAAGACCTAAGTCTAGACCATGTTGTAAAAACTCCAGCATCCTAGAGACTAAAAATTCCCGACAGGGAAGAGACCTGGACTCACACCAGTCAATGTAAGAACGCCAGACTCTATAATAGATAGCAGAAGAAGTCTTTTTCCTGGCTTGCACCATAGTAGCCACTACAGATGCAGACAAACCCTTTTCCATCAGGATGGAGGTTTCAACAGCCAAGCCGTCAAAGCCAGAGTTAGTAAATTGGGATGGCGTAGAGACCCCTGAGTTAGAAGATCTGGCAACCTTGGCAGATCGTACTGATCTACTGCCATTTGAACTACGTCTGCGAACCACACTCTTCTTGGCCACCTTGGGGCCACCAGAGTCGCGGGTACCCCTTCCAGAGCAATCTTGTGCAGAACTCTGCCCAGAAGGGGAATTGGTGGAAACACACACAGGAGCCGAAACTCCCTCCCAGACATGGACAGAGCATCCGTGGCCAGAGCCAGAGGATCCTGAGACAGAGATACAAAGCTCGGGAGCTTGTGACTGTGACGGGACGCAAACAGATCCACATCTGGTACACCCCAACGGTGACACAGGGACTGAAATACCCTGTCGCAGAGGGGCCATTCCCCCTGACGGGACGACCCCCTGCTCAGAGCATCTGCCAGCAGGTTCTCCTCCCCCGGAATGTAGACAGCCGAGATGCATTGGACATTGGCCTCCGCCCATGTTAGAGTCAGAGATACTTCCTGTAGAGCTCCCTTGCTCCGGGTCCCTCCCTGATGTTTGATGTAGGCAACCGCCGTTCTGTTGTCTGAGCGTACCTGAACCGCCAGACCCCTCAGGTGATGGGTCAATTGTTCCAGCACCAATCTGACCGCCCTGAGTTCCAAGACATTGATAGGTAGATGGGTCTCCTGAGGGCCCCACCTCCCCTGGAAGCGCAGGGACTTCCAGAATCCCCCCCAACCCGACAGACTGGCATCTGTTGTGACCGTCTCCCAGGAGGGAGCCAGGAAGGATCTGCCCCTTGTCAAGTTCCTGTGGTCCAGCCACCACGCAAGGGATTGTCTGACCGAGGGGGGAACCACCCATATCCCGTCCAAGGACGCTGGGTTCTTGTTCCAAACTGACAGAAGGTGAAGCTGCAGGATTCTCAAATGAAACTGGGCAAAGGGCACTGCCTCGAAGCTTGCCACCATCGAGCCCACCAACTGCATTCCCTGCCGGATGGAAGGATAAGGGCTCGAAAGCAGGGACCTCGCCTGCGTTGTCAGAGCTTCCACCTTCTGCTGAGGAAGGAATATCCTTGACTGAACTGTATCCAGAATCATCCCCAGGAACGGGGTCACTGAGGAGGGGGACAGAGAGGACTTGGGGTAATTGATCACCCAGCCGAAGGACTCCAGGGTGGAAACTACCAACTGAGTGTCCAGCTCTGCCTGCCGCAGAGACCGAGAGGTGATGAGAATATCGTCCAGGTAGGGCAACACGCGTATGCCCCTTAGTCTTAACAGGGACATCACCCCTGCCAGCACCTTGGTGAACACCCTGGGAGCCGACGTGAGGCCGAATGGCAGGGCCACGAACTGGTAATGCTGATCCAGCAGCGCAAATCTGAGAAACCTTTGGTGTCCTGGAAACACCGGAACGTGCAGGTAAGCATCCTTGATGTCCACAGATGTCAAGGAAGTCCCCTGGGCGCAGCGAGGCAATAGCCGAGCGCAAAGTTTCCATACGAAAATGCTTGTTTCTGACAAATCTGTTGAGGATTTTTAAATCCAGAATGGGTCTGACTGACCCGTCCTTTTTGGGTACTGTGAAAAGGTTGAAATAAACCCCCCTGTCTCTTAAGGGGACCTTGCAAATGACCCCTAGATCCAGAAGGTCCTGCACAGCCAGCATCAAAACCCGAGCTGAGGCAGGGTCCTGTGGGATCCGGGACCCAGCGAACCTGGTAGGGGGCCGTAGAGCAAATTCTATCTTGCAACCGGAGGACACTACCTCCTGAATCCCCCGGCCTGAGACGTGGCGACTCCAGACATGCTCGAAGTGCTGTAGACGTCCCCCCACCCTGACGGGCGAGGGCACCCCTTCATGCTTGAGGGGTCTTGGGAGGGGCCTTGGGCTTGGGCACCCCAGGAGGAACCGGGACGGCGTCCTCTATTCTTGTTCCAGGAATCTGCGCGAGACCCAGCGAAGGACACTCCTCTGCCTTGCTTAGCCCCACGGTAGGGGGTCGATTGGGAGCTTGGGCCACGAAAGGGCCGAATCTGACGCTTGCGCTGGGGTAACTTGCCACCCTTGGCAAAGATATCTAACCTTTCTCCAAACAGGCGCAATCCCTGGACTCGTCGTCGTATGACCCTGAGTCAGAACAGTTCCCCTTCGTCTGAGGGGGGATGTGCATAAGAAAGAAGTAAATCATCAGATTCTATAGGAAATATAGTAGATTCAGGATTCAAATGTCGCCTCTTGGCAGTGGCCTTGCACTAGTTTTCCACACTAGCCAGTCTAGTGGCCAAATCAGAATGAGAATCCCCACTGGTATTGGGGGTTAGGCTCAGACTTGGGGGAGTAGGTGAAGCAAGGCGAGGAGCGGGCCCAGCCTCGGAAGAGGCGGGAAGACCGGCTAGTGCCTGCTGTGCACAAGGGACGCAGACCCGTGCATTGTCACCGCTGCTAGGTAAGACCCCACAAGCTACACACAGACGGGCTTGTCCCGAAGAAACCCCGTTCACAATATCCTGAGATGCCTCCATATGGTGATTATTAGGTACAATATGGCAGTAGGGATTGACGCTATAAAGCAACCCTGGATGCCCCAATGACCCGCTGGGAAGTGGGAGTGATTTTTTTAATGGTCTGGACCGGGCGCTACACCGGGCCGGGAGAAGCCACCGAAGTTCACGGTCTGAAAGACACAAGGGGAACAGGGATGTCAGAGCCAAGCGAGAAGAAGCAAAAGCTAAAGAAAGGTCGCCCATGAGGGCACTTACAGAACAGTGAGGGGAAGACAGTCTTCACCACGCGCACGTGAGAAAGAAATGGCGCCAAGCGAACCTCGAAGGGCGGGCCAGAGCTGAAGATGACGCGGAACGCGCCAAACCAGACCACGCCCCCCCCCCCCCCCCGGAGAGCGCAAAGCCCGAAGTGCGTAGCCAATCAGAAAACAGTAGTTAGTAACTGAAACCAGACCGAGTGAATTACCTCAGAGACTAAACATGACAGGATAGAATACAGGAAAAAACCCCTTAGCGTCTGCGAACAGAGCCGCCGTACGCGCCAAGTAAAATACATTAAAGGCGCTGCGGCTAAAAGTTACCATCAATGTGGTAAAGTGCGGCTCTGACACCCGGTAATCGTCAAGGGCTATAAGCTTACTAGTGTAATAGGGCAAGGTTAGGCCGTCGTACACACAACCCCCCCCCCCTCTTTTCCCCCCAATAACGGGGGGAACTAGGGAGGAAGGTGACCCGCTACACGGGGCGTGGGGCGCTAATGCGGGAGGGGCATCCTCTGAAGGCTCACCATTAGCCTTAACCGCCCACCCTATGGTGGGGGATTGCGGTGGAGTCTAGCTCCGTAAGCACACAAGGTGCTGCCTACCTTCACCCGACCAACGCAGCCCAGGCTGGGAGGCATTACTTCACAATGAGGACGGGTGGAAAATAGTCCCGCAGGGCCTCGGGCTGTAAAGCCCCGCTCGCCTGCGAGAGCGTGATACTTCATGCCTTCGCAGTCAGCACTGCAGAGAAATCTGGGGATTTGTGGGAGGTCCCTCGGTATATGTAGGGCCGGGAGGAGCCTGTTTTCTACATGTCTGCAGTGAACAGCGCCCTCAGGCGGAGGATTACCCACATGTAATTACTACATCTGGAGCAGGACGTGCTGTATGCTTAGAATAAAAGGCTCACAGTAAGTTTTGAGTCATATGAAGAAACCCCACACAGGCAAAGGGCTTTCCAACTGTGGATATAAGGAAGAAGGGCAATAGATAATTAAACAAAACAAATGGATGTCACTATTTATCTATGCTGGTGGTCAAATCACATTATGTTAGTAGCAATCCTCCACAATTTTCCATGAAAAAAGAAAAAGAAAATCATACCCTGTGCTTTTCCTTGATTTTCTGCCTGTATGCTTCTTTGTCAAATTTGTCCTCCTCGGTTAGTCGCTGCCTGGCCTTCTCCAGGTTGATGCCACTTTGAAGGTCTTCATCATCCTCCTCATCTTTCACGGAGGTTTTCTGTGCTGGAGGCCATTGTTGGATCACCTGCCACAATAGGAAAAATTATTAGCAGCAACATAATTTGTATTTACATGGTAGTTGGTCGTAGTTAACAAAAACATAAGCAGATAAAAAAAGGAGGGTTAAAGTGCTACAAAGTTAAAGTGCTAGAACGTCAACAATAGCGCATAAGTTGCATTAGAAATCAGCTCAAATACAAGTAATTATCTCAAATTCTGGTGCCTAAGCTAATACACTGTAGGGGATTATCAAGGAGCACATGCAAACGGCTTTTAGATATCCTTAAAACTTAAAATCAATTTCCACCATAAAACACAATGGGGGGGGCAGAGGACTGCCACCTACTTTCTGTTTGCTCATCGCAAATACATATCTTTGGTACTGAACCATCTACCTCCTGAGGACATGAGGCAAGGAAGTAATTTTGCCACCAGCGAGTGACTTTTTGAAGCATTTCATCAATTATTCTTAAACTTGAAAGCTACTAAGGGTCTCATTCTGGGGCGGCACAGCATTGTGCACCCACCAAGAAAACCCTTGTGGCTGCGAGACTGAGGCCATCAGAGAGAAAAGGTGGATATGGGCATGTAAGGCCTGGTCTCATTCGTGCTGCTACAATGCAAGGTTGGAGCATCCAAAATCGGGATGCCACAATCCACTACCCCAAAGCTGGAGAGCTCAGCTACTACTGATCCATATTAATCCTGACTTACTCTTCTCTTTTTCAAAAACCTGACCGAAATGTATTTATCTGGAAATAACTTATGGCCTTCTTACAAGGCTGGAAAATTTGTCTGGTCAAGTTTCCTTAGATTTGTGCATGCGGCTACCAGTTAATTAGGAGCATAGTTATTTTTTTCCTACTATGCAGGGTGAACAAGATCTACCAGTAGCAACCACGGGCCTAGGTCCATCTTAGAAACTCTATGGCCCTTCAGTGCTATCTAATTGCAGCAGTCCAGTGCCCAACCTCTAAAGGATAAAACAGATGTTGCAGAGCCAATCTATAAATTGCCCTACTACAATCTATTACTTGCAATACATAAATTCCCTTACAGACAGGCTGCATTGTCTATGGTTTTCTTGTAAATGTCTCTTCACTTTGAATAGCTGGGCAAGCTTTTTTTTGCTTGCTAAATATAGCAAAGAGCCAATGGCTCATTTATACTAGGCAAGAGGTGTGCACAGTGTGTTTTGTAAATGGGTGGTATATGAGCAGGCCTGGCCCAAGGTTTATGTAGACTTTTGGGCAAGAGTCTCAGTGGGCCCCTTAGCGATGGGTCACATGACATGCCACATCATGTTACAACACCCTTCAACTCTGCTGTCAGAAGTGGGTCCTCCTGTGAAATCCTCACTGCTTCTCCACTGGCGCCAATCATTCTATACTCTTTGTCACCTTTTTCGCTGGTGCTGAATTTTATTCCTATACACACAGCAAATACAGCATTAACTGTATCCAGAATGCAGCGCTGGCACAAGTAATAGTAATAATTTAGTAATAACAGTAATAAACTTAGCATCTTCCAGGGGTGTTTAATGCATAAACGGTAGCACTGGTCGCTGGTACTGAATTTCCTATGGTTCTTGTTGTCTTCTTCATGGATGCTGATTATCTACCCATCTTTGCTGATGATGATTCCACCAACAGTCTCCTGGTTCTCTTCTTGCCCACCACTGAAAGGTCCACCGCTGCCAATCATCCTCTGGTCCTCACACCATTCTGAGCTGCCACCAATCGCCTTCTATTGCTTGCCACATTTTCCATTGCCATCCTAAGGCCAGCCATGAGTACATGGGACACAGAGCTCACCAGTAGGGTGGGTGCGGCCCACCAGAGAATCATCCCGAGGCAAAGAGCAAGCCTAAATGGGTCCCAGGTCCTCGTCTGCACATGCCCAGTACTGGCGTCAGCCTTGTGTTAATAACTGACGAAGCATATACGAAGTATATATTTTATATGTATGGCTTAGTATCAGCTGAAGGCACCTTATGGCTCAGGGTTGGCCAGGCAGCTTCAACAAAGCATTTTATACCTATACACACTGCAAAAAAAGCATTAACTGTATGCAGAATGCTGCACTGGCATAAGTTTCTGACTAGGAAAACACAACTATAGCGTGTGTGCCTTTATAATTCCTACATTTTACCAAGTTAAGTAAAATTAGCATCTCCCAGGGGTGGTAGGGTTGGATTTTCTATTACTTTTATGCAGAAACGGTAGCACTAGCATCCCCATCTGCCTCGTACAGATCTATGAAATGTTTTTGGTTTGGGGCCAATTCTATTACATTTTTATCTCTCCAGCTTCCCAGACACACCGCTCTGGGCATGATTCAATGGTTTGATATTAACACTTAGATCCATTTTTGAAAAATAATAACGCTTTGAAATACAAATATTTTATCATTGATTACTACGCTTATTACCAAAGCAAAATTACTGAAAGTCACTTTTTAAATGAAAAAAAAAAATCTCAGTGATCTGAGAAATAAACTCGCTTTTCTTACTGGCAAAGCAAATATGATTCCTGAAACGCTGTATTAAAGTACAGCCAGTGAGGCAGCCGTAAAAACTGACAAACAAGAGACATTTTTTTTCCCTAGATAGGGGATACTGATTACATTTATAGAAGAAAGAATTGTGTTCTCAGAGGGTGGATTAAACTTCTATTTTGGTAGTTTTTTTCAAAAGTAATATCAAGTTTTAATCTAGAAGGTATCAGGAAACCAAATTAAACCAGACCTAAAGCCTAAAAAGACTTGCAGTCTAGAGCGCATATTTTCTAAGGGAATCTTGATTTGGGAGAGAGCCCAACATACTCCCTTGATTTAGGCATGGCTGTAAAATGCAGCATTTTAAAAAGAATTGGTATCCCTGTTTCCCTCCATGCGTGCCCAGAGAACCCTATTGGTTTGTGCTGGACACGTGCAGAGAGGGCAAGCAAGGACGTCTCTTCCGTGCAAAATGCTGGGTGTGTGCGCTAGATAACTAGTAAATTGACTCTTTATTCCTGTAAACCACATTAGCTATACTCACCTGGTCCAGATTTTTTTTACACTCTTCCTGTTTTGGGTACACGTCCACAGGGAATTTGAGCTAGATGCTCTGTGTGTTCAAAGCAGGGAGAGCTGTGGTGTCTCCTTTGAGGCACTGTGCATACGATGGGAGTGATCAGGGTGTTGTGGTGCAGAGTTTGGCATGTAGGGTATGCGGTTTCACTCACGTAGCCCCTCCCACTCTGCACCGTGTGTCCTCCTGCCGCTGTCCACTCTACACCAGTCCGTAAAGCGTTTCCCTGCTCAGCCCTGTGGTCAGTCTTTACTCTCTCCAGTCTTTACTCTGTCCAAACCAATCATGCTCTCCCTGTTACTACGTCCAGTGATACCATGCTCTCCCCCGATGCTGACTTTCCTATGCCACTCCTGCTGGGGATCAGAGTGCCGGAGGAACAGGCAGCACTGGACAGACCAGCAGCGACACTGGAAAGACCTACCTCCACCTCTCTTCCTACCTGCCTAGCCCATACTCGCATCCCTGCCTACCTACCGTGCTAGATGTACACTCACATACCTATTCATCATCTTAACCTGCCTACTTGCATACCTACCTACCCATCTATCTACCGGACTACCCCTATCTACCGGACTACCCCTATCTACCGGACTACCCCTATCTACCGGACTACCCCTATCTACCGGACTACCCCTATCTACCGGACTACCGCTATCTACCGGACTACCGCTATCTACCGGACTACCGCTATCTACCGGACTACCGCTATCTACCGGACTACCGCTATCTACCGGACTACCGCTATCTACCGGACTACCCCTATCTACCGGACTACCCCCTGTTCATCTACCTGCCTCCTACTGATCTATTCTCCCCACTATCTATCAAATTGTCCACCTACCTGGTCCCCCTCTACACGTCCTATGGATTTGCCAGCTTGCTGCATATTACCAGGGTGCTGGGGACCATTAGCCTATTATCTTTGGGGTGGAGGGCCAGCCTCCTAGTTGGTCTGTGCATATTTATTGAGGGGAGGGGCCCACAGGCGCATTCTCCATATTAATTGTGGGGGGGGGGGGGGGGGGGAGATACATGCAGGGGAAAGTGGACCGCAGGACCACAAAGTGATCAGCGTGGGACACAGTGCTCTGGGATGGATGGGGGGAGGCAAGTAAAAAAAATATATATATCTTTATTTGTGTGTGTGTGTGTGTGTGTGTGTGTGTGTGTGTGTGTGTGTGTGTTTCTACATTCAACCCTTTTGTGAACTGGTAAGGCAGACCCCTACCTCTATGAGACCCCTATACCAGTCCATAAGGCTCTGGCAAGTCACCTGCGGCTAGTGGGTGACTTGTCATTAACCCTGAGCCCCCCCATTACCTGTCTGCCCAAAGGCCAGTGAAGGGGGGCAGAAGAGCCAGAGGATATTAGGCTTCAGGGCTTGTATCCTGCTGGGCCAGGGGCCATCAAAGCTGGCCACTGCACCCTGTTCTACAAGCCCCCATAGTCCCGGGGCTGGTTATGCTGGGTAGGGGGGACCTCACACAATTTTTTGGGGGGGGATTTTTAGATGTTGTTAACCTTTAACATTCCGGAAAAAAATTTTTGGAAGAGGGACCCCCATGCCAATTTTTTTAATTAGCCCTTTATAGTGTGGATAGTAGTTGTATTTTATTTGTAAATGTTATAAAGTGTTCTTTTCAGTTTTGGAGGTCTCCTGGACAAGAACGGGGGGCTTTTTTATACATTTTTAAGAGAAACCCTGTGCAACCTAGGAATTCTTCGAGGGATTACTTCCAGAAAGATGAGCCCACTGGAACAAGCTGGGTACACTTAGAAAGCTTAATGTGTGTACTGGGGGTATTCTAAATGTAAGGGTTGTTTTGGTAGAAAAGGTGCAAGATGCACACTTTGTCTGCAGGGCTGAAATTTTCAAGTAACATTACCGTTGCATGCATGCTTTACTTTGGGGTGTTTGGCAACCCTTGACAGTACCTATGCATGTTGGGTACTGTTCTGTTCGGAGGATGTGGCTTTTTCAGATTTACCTTGTTTTGTCTTGTTTGCATGTAACAAAAACCTGAAATAATTAAAAGGACCTACATGATCCACGAATAAGGGGCGGAAGGCAGCCAGCTCACAGAGCCCTGGATCCAGCAACCTCCGATTGAAGCCGTTCCCTGGTCTGGAGGAGGAGCCGGCGGGCGGTTGCGGCCCACAAGAAACTGCCAGATAAGCATTGCAATCGATTTGAAGAAGAAACAGCAGAGGCGAGACGAGCGGCCCACCGAGAGAAAGGGCAGCAGCTATAGCAGATACCGAGATCTGGCATCTTCTCTGCTGAAAACTGCAACGTCTACACCCCTTGTCACCAGAAGTAAGCCGTAACCAGCAACATAGCCAATGGTACATAAGGTGATATCTACCTTAGATCAAAGAGCTGATGATTTCTACTTCTAGTTTGTGTTAGTTAAATCTTTGTGCTTGAAAGCTCGCAGTCTAATATGGTTTCAAAGATCAAATCTATGGTCCTGTACAAAAATGCATTTACTTCATTTGATCTGTTTGCTTTCAGTTTTATAGGATTTACAAAGATCAAATGGAACGAGCCAACTACGGGACAGATCCTGGCATTTACTATTATAGATTATTCTTTTGCCAACCCAATAATCCCACGCACATGAGGGTGCAGACTTTGGATGACAACACAGGCCTGCAATATATATCACATGGCAGAGCTTTTAGAAAAGGGAACGTTTGGCAGGCAGAGGCCTCTCTAAGCTGGCAGTTGCGTTGAGGATTCTTCTGGCAAAGAAAAAAAATAAGTAAAAGCTTCTCATGCAGAGACGGGTTAATCCTTTCAGGTCTGCATGTTGCAAAGCTGCAATGAATTCTATGAAGCATCCTTCATATCCTCCATCCTCCCCTCCTACCTGACACAGAATGAGCTACGCAGCCTGCCAGGCATCACAGTGACGGGGATGTAAGGCTTGATTGCAGTGTCCCCCCCCGCACTCGATTTCCATCTTGATGTTGTCAGCAAAATCTTGTTTCTCAAATGTGAAATAGTCTCGACCACCTAAATTGGCAGAAAATGACACTGCGGGATTGCTGTGCCACGTTGTCAGATGACAAGCGGCAATGAAAGGCACAGCTCTACAATTGTTTTAGTAGATTTTCAATCTTTTAGTTGGCAGACAGAATGGAAGCCTTTAATGTGGACCTAATCCATTTTTAAGGAGATCTTTCCCAGGGAGTCCAAGATCTGCTAGGAATCCAAATTAGCCTCCGCAGCGAGATGCCTTTTCCAAAACTCACACACACAGCAGGATATACTTCAGCTTCCCATATCTTGTGGGCCAAAAAACAAGCCTGGAAGAGAAGTTTAGATCACAAAGAAACTGGACTCTGGGGGGGGGGGGTAGTTTTGGTACAGTGATCACTTATTGTGATGTTATTTTGGGTGTATGCCAGGACGAATCATGCTTATATAAAGCATATAGCATTTCCAAATCTTCTAACCCAAGTGTAGAGTTGTGCCTTTTATTGGCGCCTGTCATCTGACAAAGCGGCACAGCAACCCTGCAGTGTAATTTTCTGACAATTTAGGTGGCCAAGACTATTTCACATTTTAGAAACAAGATTTGGCTCACATCAAGATAAAAAGCGAGCGGATGCCAATGGTAGGTTGACCCAGCAATGTAGTGGGCTCACTTCTGGAAGCCCAGAGAGCAAGTGAGATTTCAGAGAAACCTTGTTCTAAGGGGGACCCAGGGCTTTATTTAATCAGCACCAGCCTGACTATTGAGGCGCCATGTTAGATAGTCAAGCAGGAATCATCAGGAATATTCCTGCTCATTCTGGGACACTTTCCTAGCCTTATACATTGAGGGCTTTGATTTTAGTGAAAAAAATGGAGGGGAGGAAATTAGATTTTTTTAGTTTATGTTAAGGGCATTGATGGTGTGGTCTCTAGCCTAATGGAAGGGCATAATTCCCACTTAATAAGGGGCTAGGCATCATGCTAAAATTTTCCCAGAAGCGTTTTGTATTTAAATAAAGTAGGAAGATTGGCCTATAGCTGGAGCAGGACACAAAGTCTTTGCTTTCTATTAGGATCAATAAATGTGTGCTCCAAATGTGTGAGGTTGTAGATTATTTTCAGCCGATATCATAGGATTTGAGGTGCCAGATGGAGGAGAAACCCTCAGTTTTGACTAGAAGTCCTCTAATAATTTATTGCAACCTGTGATAATGATCTCAAATGTATCTAAGCTTTGTGGATTGCAAGGATGCTATATTACCATAGTAGCATAACAAAAAGGTCAAGTTCAAAGCCTTAAAGCAAAACTAAACCTTCCCTAGCATTTCAATTTCCTGGTCTGAAAGAGACCCTATCATTGCTGGTAAACCCAAAGGTAAAAAATACCATTTTGTGAGTACTCACCTGTAAAATGGGTATTACGAGTATATCACACACCCCGCTTCCAACATTCATGACACTTGGGATACCGGCCTGTAGAGGGCGATCTTGCAGAGATGACATGAGAAAAAGGAGCCCCTCCTGGTCCATAAATACCCGGGACCTCCCACTATTCCTCAGTCTTTTAAAAAAGCAGTGAAGAACCAGGAAGAGCAAATTATATAGTGAAAATTAATAAGAAACACCATATAAAGGATCCCAGAACAAAAAAGGGCGGGGGAAGCGGGGTGTGTGACATACTCGTAATACCCATTTTACAGGTGAATACTCACAAAATGGTATTATTCCTAGTATGTCACACACCCCGCTTCCAACATTCATGACACTTGGGACATCCAATAGCAGTGTCTATAATGGGCGGGGATCCCACAAGGAAAATAAGGCATAACTTAAATTACTGCAGCTTGCAGAACCTTGCGACCAAAAGCAGCATCCGCTGAGGCCCGCACATCAACCTTGTAAAACTAAGTAGCAGCCTTGCAAACTTGTTCAACAGAAGCCTGGTGCTGAAAAGCCCAGGACGCACCAACAGCAAGAGTAGAATGAGCAGTAACACGAAAAGGGGGAACCTTCCCCTTAGCAGAATAGGCCCCAACAATGGCCTGACGAATCCATTTACTAATGGAAGATTTGGTGGGTGCCAAACCCTTCCTAGGCCCAGAAGGCACAACACAACGAACAACATCCAAAGAATGATTAGGGCACAATGAAGGAAGAATTACATCCTGATTTAAGTGGAAGGCAGACACCACTTTAGGAAGAAAATCTGGTTTAAAACGGAAAACCACCTTAAAATACCCTGGCCTAAAGGGTATCCAGAATCAAGCCCAGAAAGGGAATCTCCCTTACGGGACAAAGAGGATTTGGCATGGTTTATCACCCAACCAAACCTCTCTAGTGTAGTCACCACTGTTCTGGTGTCCAGTTTCATCTGATTGAAAGATGGCGCTGTGATGAGCAAGTTGTCCAACAATGGCACGATGCGAACGCCCTGGACCCTGAGAATAGCCATTACTCCTGCCAGGACCCTGGTAAACACTCTTGGGAATGGAAACTGAAAATGGTGGTCTTCTACTGTGAATCTGAGAAACCTTTGGTGAGCGGCAAAAATAGGAGTGTGCAGATAAGCATCCTTGATGTCCATGGACATCATAAAGTCCCCCTGGCGGAGAGCGTCGATCGTTGAACGCAACGACTCCATGCGGAACCTTCGGAAACGCATAAACTGATTGAGTCGTCTCAAATCTAGAATAGGCCGAACAGAGCCGTCCTTTCTTGGGAACCGTAAATAGGTTGGAGTAAAACCCCAGACCTCTTTCCGCTGGAGGAACCTGGCAGATAACATCCATGTTTAAAGCCCCTGTGCGATCACCGGATCTGCAGGCATCCGAGACCTGAAAAATCTGGGAGGAGGCCGAACCTCGAATTCCAGCTTGTAACCGGAGGACACAACTTCCTTAATCCATCTGTCTGATACCTCTTGACCCAAGCCTGGCAAAAAGAATCGCAGCCATCCCCCCACCCGTACGGGTGAGGGCGCCTCCTCATTGCTGGGTAGGCTTGGAAGTGGACTTGGGCTTAGATCCCCAACTCTGACCTGGACGGCCACGTCCTCTTCCTCTGTTCCATGCAGTCCCCCTTGGGGCTGAAAAGGGCCGATCCTCTGCCCGTTCTGGAACCACGAAAGGAAGGGTCAAAAGGAAGCCGATCCCCGAAAGGAACGACGTTGCTTCTTACACTGAGGCAATTTGCCTCCTTTAATGACAGAATCCAACTTCTCACCAAAGAGGCGTAATCCCCCAAAGGGAAGCGCTGTAAGCGACTTCTTTGCCACCGTGTCAGCCGCCCACTGGCGTAGCCAAAAAGACCGCCGAATCGCAACAAGCAAGGCAGAAGTTCTGCTACACAAGACCATGGAGTCATCTAAAGCAGAAAGTACAAAAGACACAAATAAATCACATCGCTTGAGAGCGGAAAACTCATCAGAGGCTGGATCAAGCCCTGAGGTATTCAATAGGTCTCTAATAACAGACCTAATAGTGACTGCCATAAGTGCCGAGGCACCCAAAGGCCGCAAGGCCGAGCCAAGCCATTTGTTCAATACGTTTGTCCTCCCCATCCATTAAGGAAAGTAGATTCCGGAGAATGCAAAACAGAGGAATTGGACAAACTGAGCACAGGTGAATCCACCACAGGGGGGATGACCAACGCTTACAGTTATATATACCAGCCCAAAGGAATGCCAGGAAACCGTGCAGGCTTTTCCCATTCCTTAAGAATGATATCTTCAAAATGTTTCTGATTAGGAAATTCAAAACGAGGCTTGGAGGCTCCAAAGAACTTCCCTTTCTGAGGAGGGACTGCTTCTGGAAAATCGATAGCCAAGACCTCATATAATTGAGCAAGAGCTTTAGGGGTGTCAAAATACTCCCCTTCACCTTGTTCAGCGTCAATACCCACAATTGCTGAACATCTGAAACATCAGATTCTTCAAAGAATTATTCTTCTTCAAACGGAGAACAATCAAAAATGCTCGCTACAATCAAGCTAATTTGCCTCAACGGCCAGAGCTAAATGTTTTCTTTTAGCTGAGGCCCTCTTGGCCACAGAGCTAGACATTTTTTCAATGTGAGCCAATCAGGCACATACATCAGAAAGCGACTCTCTACCCATGACAATATCACTGGGGGTATGAACAAGACAAGGCGGTGTAGGGGAAGAGGCAGGAGCCACCTACCCTGAGGCTTGGGCCCCTTACTGCTGCATTATAACCAATTGAACACAAGATACACAAAAAAAAAAATGCGTTATCCCCAACAAGGAATGCCCCACATCACAAACACTGCCGAGTCTGTCCCGCAAGTACTGAAAAGCCAGTATCCTGAGATGCCTCCATATGGTGTTTATTAAAATACTTAATTTTTTTAAAGTCGCCAAGTATATGGGATTTTTACAGCCGAAGCTACCCGGGATGCCCCTTAATAGTCCCTAGGTGGGAGGATTTTAAACAAGGACCAAGAGAAACCCCTATTAAGAGAGTTTCCCCCTGGAAGATAGAGAAAACACAATGAGCCTTATGCATATGCAAGAAAGAAATGACAGTAAATAAAAAAGATTTCCCATTAGTATAACTAAAGAGTACTCACAGTGACCACAATGGCCCAGCGACAGCCCTGCGATAAAGGAAAAGCCCAGCAGCGGCACCAACGCAGCAGCCAGGACCAGTGGAGGCCAGCACCAGAACAGGAACCAGCAAACCACATGTCAAACAGGAAGAGGAAGCAGAAATGCGACGCCGACTCCAAACCCCGCCCACCACCTAGCACTGCTCAGAGAGCAGAGGGCGGGTCAGCCAAAGACAATAGCATGACATCATAGAACGGGGCCGAACGAAAAAAAAAGAGAGGGAAATTTAAAAAACCCAAAACAGGTATGTCACTTTCTTATCCTTTCCTTTTTTTTTTAAATACAAATGCATAGGCCAAAAGATACTCCCTAAATAAAGACCCCCCCCCCCCTTTCACCCAAGCAGGGTCCAGGAGGGCCAAAAGGGGGGAAAACAATAAGCACCCAATAGGCACAAGGAGATTTAAAGGGACGGGGCATCCCATGCCAGGGGACACCAACCCGGATTCCGCCTACCCCTTATTTGAGGTCTCACGAAGGGAGCAAGCTCCCATATACACCCAAGGGTGTATCTACCTTTGCCCGAGCCCATCAGCCAAGGCTGGGAGGCATAACATACATATCACAATACAAAAATGTGGCTTCAGGCAGAAATAGAAAAAGGCCGGGCATAACCCGGCTACCTGCAGGAAGGAGAGTCATCTTCTGAATGCTTCGCCGACTGCAGAGACAAAAAGACTGAGGAATAGTGGGAGGTCCCGGGTATTTATGGACCAGGAGGGGCTCCTTTTTCTCAAGATCGCCCTCTACAGGCCGGTATCCCAAGTGTCATGAATGTTGGAAGCGGGGTGTGTGACATACTAGGAATAAAATACTTTTCTTCCCAGGGCTCTAACTGATGGGGTCAAATGCTTGTTGCAGCAACACCTCCATCATTAGGGATGTGCAAAAGTGCAGTTATTTACTGGTCCCCACAGGAGTAAGCATTAGGAGTAATTACTTTATTGTGGGGTATACCAGCAGTGGATGAGAGTGCCACACATCTGCCAGGGAGACCACTTTAATATCCTGAACAAAGGAAAAGAAAAAAAAAGCTCTAACCTGAATACCTCAACTTCCTCAAAAAATATAAGCAAAGACTGGGCACTGATTTGTGTATGTGAGGTTACATTGGCATCCCAGCAGTAAACAGCTTGGATTATCATCCTGTAGGCAGTAGTAAAAACTGAAATTATTACAGTCAGGGGCACCTTTAGATTTTTGTTAACTAACCTATGACAGTAGGTGAGGCTAAATCTTTGTTCAGCTTCAAACTATTTCATATCACAATAAAAAAAAGATAATTCAAGTCTAGTGGCAGATATGAAGTCCAGGGTGAACCCTTGGATAACCCCTGCATGAAAATATTTTAGTATAGGCACTTACCTCTCCATCATCTGCAAAAACAATTTTTTTGTTCACTATGAATTTCTTTTTCAGAACTTTCTTGGCATCCTTTGCCTTGGTGAGCTTCTCTGTCTTCTTTAGCTTTGATTTGCTAGTTTCTTCTACCTATTCAAAAAAAAGGGCCTTTCAGTGAGAACGGAACAAATGCGATGAAGACATCTCAAAAGACATTTATCAACAGTAAAGAGCAATACTGTACTGCTATATTATATATAAAAAATATTTTTCTTGAAGTTGTATAACAGACACAGGACCCGGATTCTTTTATGCATACAAAACTAAAAATGTATTTCTCACTGTAAATCTTTCTTTTTAAAATGTGTTCCATATGATGCAAAAGAAGGCCAGGGGTTTTGTATATGTTTATCCTTGATATAGATGTTTATTCTTGATTACATTAAAAGACGCTCCTGCCGCAGCCCAGGCCTCCACCCCTCGCTTTGGCCACGTCAATTTTCAGCTGCTCAGGAGCCCGTAGGTATGCAGTTTTTTGTGTGTCTGTGCATGTTTATGTGTGTGTCTTTTTCTCTGTGCGAAGTAACAATTAGTTCTCCTTTTCCACTTTCCTACCTAGCAGCTCATGCCAACTACATGTCATGCTGGGTTCCCTTTATTTAGCCCTGTCCTACACATTCCTCTTCCTAGTCATTTGTCAAGAGACAGCAAACACCTGCAAGCCCTGGCATTCATGCGTAGATTGTACTTGTCCCACCCAACACAGCTATAGCGATGAGATGACATGCTGGCTTTAATAGCTTAAAGCAAACCAGGGATTTTCAATCACATGGATTTTGATCCACGATTTGGGATGCCCCAGTTTGTGAAACCACTGGAACAGTTTGTTTGCTTACCTCAATTCACGCTCCCAAGGCACATGGGCAGCAAAAGCTAACAGCTAGCATGGAATGCTACAGATTGTTTTAGTGCTCAATATAAGCCATGCCAAGTGGGTGGAATTGGGGGGGGGGGCAGATTTGGGACTTTAGTTTCTCTTTAACAAACAATACCCAAAGCAGCTGCATCCCGGCATCCTTGGGCTATGTCTGCCTCCGACTCCCAGCCGTTCAGGTTCGCATGGCAGCAGGGGATGCTTGCCGAATTACATAATTGGACAAGAGACCGCGCAGGTGCCCTTGGACCCAAAAGTAGTAAGTCTGAACAAGCTGATCTGGGAGGTTTTGCACAGTTGGGGCATGGAACAAAACCCAGGAAAGTGAAAATCCTGGGAAAACATATTTTGAAGTCCAGCAAGTGGGAGTGCCTGTTATCTAGTACAATAGCAGTGTTTTTACTGTGACACCTCACCACAAAGCTGCAATACACAGGCAGCCAAGAGAAAGCAGAATTATAGACCACTATTTGAGCCCTATGATTGGTGGTCTGTTAGGGGAATCAGGGGGAGTGCCAGAAGTCAGTTTCAAAGTTTCTGCTTCTAGGTGCTGCTGCAAGATTACAGAGGGAGGGCAGACATGACTAGGTAAGCTGCTGAATCATGTTTTTTATTTTTTAGGAAATTAAATAATATTTTGGACTCATTTGTTTGACTACTCTAGCATGTATGTAAAAAAGTAAATGTTATTTTGGGTCAAATGATGAAAAATATAAAAATCTGATTATACAAAGATTCACAATCAACTACCACTATACGCCGCATGCAAAATAAAAACAAAAAAAGGTCCAAATTGAAACTGAAAATAAATAAAAATAATAAATTATGCTTCCAAATAATTGCTCATTTGAGAGTACATCAAGTGCTCTTAAAAAAGGAGATGATAGATTATACGGATGCTTTAGACACATTTTTATATAAAATTTACAAAACAGAAAGGACCCTTGTTAAAAAGTTGGAGTGTGCATTAGAAGAGCTATTATCTTGTCACGCAGTAACAGGAGCAGTCCTGGCCGCAGGCGGATTGTAGAGCTTTGGGGTCAGCGCATCGCTGGTTGAATGCCGGACACAAGAGACGCCAGCATGTTTTACATAAACTGATTGGAAACGCCGCTCTGGGCCATCATCACATAAAATGTCACTGGTGATCATCATAGCCCAGCTTCAGGAAAAGTCGAAAGAATCTTTTGCGTTGACAACTTTACTGATGTCTTTAGTATTAGATTTCGAAGTGAATGCCCACAGTCTAGTGAAAGCCGACTCCATGGGGACAGCTGATCAGTTAAATGGCTTAAAGCACACGTCCCCATAGTAAACCTATAAACCTACAATTCATGCACATGCCTGCTTTGCCACCACTCTGCTGACTAGAAACACTCTCTGATGGGGCAAGGGGTAAGAATGCCCCCAAGAAGTCCTCTGCATTCATTTCTTCAGCATGGCCCAGACCTGATCTGCTGAACTGGACATTATACAGGCCAATAGCTCAGCAGGATGATGATGATGTATGTGAAGGCAAGGCATAAGGGTTAAAGCCCAATGTTTTTGTCTGTTTTATTAATTGCGTTACAGTGGGCCAAAATGGATGTAACACAGCTCTAGAGGCTAAAAAGATTTCAGTGCCCAGTTACAGCATTCCCTTAGGGTGGTCTGATTTAGGATGCTTAAAACTCTACTTCCCCTCCTCAGGGAGTCCAGATTTGGGATTGCCACTGTGTAAAACCCCCCAGATCCAGGAACCGCTGCTGTATCTCTGCTCTAGCCATGTGTCTTCCGATCACGTTCTTTTGAAATAATTTTTGTAAGACTAGCAGAAAGGTTTCCCTCTTTCTGGTGTCCCTTGGTAATTTGGTCACCTGTAAGAAACATTGAGGGATGGACAAATATACTTTCCAATGTCTGTAGCACAAATAGACTTTGGGAGATCATTCTCTAGGCAGTTACAAACCAGGCGAGCCTCCCCCACACCGGGAAGTCTTTGTCAGGACTGGAACTTAGGGACCTCTGGGGGTTTGCAGAGCAAACTATACTTTAACTGCTGCCTTGTCTGTGGTTATCTCTTCTTCTGCTCATTCTGTCTGCCCTGAAACTGCCATGTGGAAGTGTTGGCCTTAGTAATAGTATGGCTTTGAAACTTCCTGTTTGGAAATATCTTACCTGCTTCACTAGAACGAGTCTGAATAGTATCCAAGTCTTCTACAAACAGAGGATTACCATGAAATAGAATGCCACACAACTTTGGCCTAAAACATGGTCAGGAGACCTGGTTTCTAAAGCAAAGTGCCCTTCCTGCGCAGGATAATAGAGTGGTTGACTAAGCTGTGGCCATGATGGTTTCCTCCGAGGCATTAGCTAAGAAGGAACTTACTCTAAAAAGAGTAGGTAAGGTCTCAAGAATACTCTCCTTAGGAGTGTCATTCTCCAGATAACCCTTAAGGTTATTGAGCCATGTTACCATACTTCTGATGACACCATCAGCTGCCAGGGCAGGTCTGAATGTAAAGAATGCAGCATCCCAAGCTCTTTTCAGGATTCCCTCTGTCCTGCAATACATTGGATCCCATATTGCTCCCATATCCTCAAAACCAACTCTGGAGATCTGACCAAGTGGTGCATTTAATTTGGGGCATTTGATCCAAGGCTCCATATCCTGTTGCTAATCAGAAATTTACGTTTGAGTGAGCCTGGCATAAAAAAAATTCTCTGAGTACTTCCATTCAGCCTTAATAATATCATTATCATGGAAATGTTTTGGATTTTTTCCAATCCTATACATGGTATCCTGCATGGGTAAGTGCTTATCTTCCCTATTGATTCCCCATGTATGACCAGGTTTTTAAGGCCTGTGTTAAGGCTAGGTGACACACTGTCTGCACCTGGATTTCTTTGCTCAAGATCGCTGACCCTTAGTGGTCTGGAATTCATACTGTTGTGGACTGCCGCTGAGTCGCCACTGCACTGCTGATGCTGGTCTGCCGCCGCTATTACTCTTTATGGAATCCCTTTCAGCCTGTGAATATACTTCCAGGTCTCCCCACACATAGAGGCTGCGCCTGGAAAGAATGTCAAGTTGCTGCCGGGTCAGCAACAGCAAGTCTCTTGGCCCAGTCCCCACTCACCATCGCCGAACCGGGGCACCGGTAAGCCAGGCCAGGCTATTGCTGAAAAGCACCCACCGCCGCCGTTACTGGCCGAGATTTAAAGGAGACTGCGCACAAGTCCTGCATGGCCGATTATGAGGGATTGGCCTGGCCACCTCCGGTGAACTACACCCAGGGATAAAGTGGTCCGGGGACTCAGTGGGCTTCTCCAGGGGCTTCTGTAGCTGAAAAATAATAAACATTAAAATTGTCTGCAGCCTATCTGAGCTAGAGGGGAAGGAGTGAGTTTTAACCTCTGTTCAGTTTGTGTTTCCTCACAGGGGGGAGAGACCACTCTCGTCCTAAAAAACGAGGGGTGAAAAAAACGATACCCCCCCCTTACCCATTGAAGCATCCTGTGTGACTCAAACCCCGATTCTGAAATGTAGTACTGTGGCATGCAAGCATTCAGGATTTATAGGAACCATGTCTACCATTCACAGGCGAATAGTGGAACTCTACAACCCCCCTCATCACAGCACCCCACTTCCATTCACTGTGCCAGGCACTTTAACAGGTTGCCCGGGGCTTGTAACACTGAGGAACCCGTTTTTGATCTATCAAGTTTTAAAGTTTTGGCGTGCTGTGGTGAGCTTTTTCCTTCTCTCTGGACAAGGACTTTAACAGTGAATAAATCATTTCTGCATAAGGATATACTGCTGGCCTATAAACTGTTGCATTCCTCACACAATTTCATGAGGACACCTTGGGCAATTCAAGATGATTTAAAAAGGAATTCCACATGACCATTCACGATGCAGAGAGGCCTGCACAGGCAGAAAGGCTGTGCTCTCCTCAGGTATATGGATGCAGTGCTGCCCTAAATATTGAATGCCGTTTACATCAGGATCCTTGAAAGAGTCATGCGGGGTTCTAAAAGATTCTATTTACTCTCTCTATATATATAGTAAACACTATGTGGACTATAAAGGAGCGGGGTGACTGTGAGGAACAGATCTGCCTTGAGGAAGTGACGCTTGGCTCATCACGAAACGCGTTGGCTGGGGTGGGGGGACCCCCATCGGTGACTCATACACTAGTGGACACGTGAGGTCTTATTGTTGTGATCGGTCTGTCTCTCTGTTTACTCACCCAGGCTTGTTCTCTTGATGTAAATAATGGTTTAGACTTTAGGTATTGCACATTAACTATGTTTTTGAATAGGCACTCAGCACTTTATGTATAGATAAGAGGCATGTTTATGAATAGGCACTCAGCACTTTATGTATAGATAGAGGTTTACAGAGGAGTAAGGCATATCAAGTTATTGCAGTTGGCACGTAGGTATTCACATGGTCATAGGATTAGTGAGACACAGTCAGGATTAAGGCGGACTTAAACCTATATAGGAGAATCTTTAACCTCTAGGTCCACAACATTAAGGGTTACATTGACCGGTGGTTGGCCCACCCCGCCCCTTCCCTTGTCCTTTGGAGAGATTTATGTAGTGTATATGTTTTTAATGGATATGTTTTTTAAAATGTTTGTGTGTTATGTACTACTTATCGTAATAAACATTGGTATATGAAGTTAGTTGGTGGTGCCACGAGTTTACTTGGGTGGTTTGGGGAGAAGTGGGACTCCCCTTCTTGGTTGTTGGCTCTCTCTCTCTATATATATATATATATATATATATATATATATTATAGAGAGAGAGAGAGAGAGATATTAGCAGTTAACAAGAGCAAGAAGGCCACACTCCAAGAAATCATAAAATCTTTCCTCTGAACTCAGTGAGGGGTGTTTCGAGGATATCATGTAGAACGCAGCAAAAAGCAACTAAGTTGACTCTGCAGCAACCAGCACTGACACACTGCAACATGATTTACCCCCCTAACCCTACTTTCGGTGCCCAGCAGCAGCTTGAATAGTAAATGCTGCCGCACATACTTTACGCTCTCCAGCCGGAATGCCACAGTGGCACGCCTGCTCCAGTCACTGCTAGATCACAGAAGTAAAATAAGTGTAAATCAGGGGGGCATCCCAAACTAGCAAGCCTGCCAGCATGCTCGGCAAAAGCGGAACAGTAGTCAAAAATTATTTAAACCAGAGCAAAAAACACTGCTCATATGCATCCCTCCCCAGGCTATTTAGATTGCGGCACATAAAAATAAATTTACCTTTTTCTAACTCTTGCTGTAGTAAATTTTAGAAACAAAATGGCGGCTTATGCATTTGCAGACCACCTGTAAACAGGAAGTGCTGATGGGCTTCCTGTTACTGTTACTAATTGCCAGTTATGTCAGTTGAATACAGGCAGCAGCATGGCTGAGATGCTGGGAGAGAAAGCCCCAAAATGGCCCCAACAGCAGGCTGTTGGTCCTGCTTAATAGAGGTTTGTGCCACTTAGAATATTTAAAATGCCCAACAGTGTGTAACTCCAGTCTTTCCCAAGACATGCAGATCATCAGGTCAACAGGAATGATGCTGCAGAGCTTTCTGCTCAATGCCACATATGACCACTGCAGGAATACATAGCATGGCCTGGGAGTTTCCACAATGCGCACTGGTCGGGAAGCCCAGATTGGGATGTCCCCTAATGAACAATTTACAGATGCCGAATTTCTAAATTTCTTTAATGTGGACCAAAACATATATCAGTTGGCAGTGACGTGTTTGGGCCGCACTGTGATCCCCGATCCAACGGCGTGTACGTATGCCACAACTACACTGTTATTACTAAAAGCCAGATGTGTGCCTGCCATTTTTGACTGTATATAGAGTATTGTATATAGAGCATTTTTTTCGCTCACATAGTGTCTTCCTTTTACATTATGGAGTTATAATGGGGACAGGAACTCATACCCTCCCATAAATCAGCGGCGGTGTGCACTAGCAAGATGGCGCTGACCGGGACAGGGGATGGGACGTGCAGCCTAATTAATGCTGAGCTTCACCCCCCGGGTTGAGGTATGACTATGGGGTTTTCACCCCGAAGCACATAACCGATCGAAGGGGACTTGCGAACTTCACACTTTCAGAACGAGAACCGTATGTTTTAGGTTATTAGTAAAAGTTATGTTTGGGACTTGTTTGAGCTGGATGCATACTATGGAAACCACAATCCCTGCCACATTCAAAGTTTAAATTGTCTGCCTGTCATTTCCTGGCGCGCACACACACGCACAAATGTGGAAGCCATGTAGGAAAATGTCATTAAACTGAAACGTTAATATTTAATAATATAAATAATTCAGATTGTATTGGCGTACTTGTTTTGGTGGAGGTCAGGTCCATCTCATGGGCCACATTAAAGTTTTAAAAGATGGACGTCACCCCAGAAATGAGGACAGCTTGGAGGTTCTTTTAATCTATTAGAAATTTGGCCTTTTCAGAAAAGATTAGGAGTCATTTGGAGGGGACTATGAAAAGGCCCATAAATGTACAACACACAAAGTTCATTATATTATGAACTGTGGTCTGGATTCTATGCAATGAAAAAAAAAAAAAAGAAAGAAGAAAAAAGAAAAGAAAAAAGCAATTCTGTGAGTACTCACCTGTAGAATTGTTTTTGTTCTTGCATGGCACGGCTCGCTTCGGTATTCATAACAGTTGGGTTATTCCGCCACAAGGTGGCGCAGTGGTACTGCAGAAAGCTGTGGCATGTCCCGGCTCCCTATAAAACGGGCTTAATCATAGAGTTCCCCAGCGTAGACAAGCAGTGGGACAAGAAGCCGGGAGAGAATGAAGAAAAAAATGTGAAAAAGGTAAAAAAAAAAAACCAATTAACTTGGAACAATCACCATAAATAGGCACCCAAGAATAATAACAAGGGTGGGGCGAGGCGGGGGTGCTATGCAAGAACAAAAACAATTCTACAGGTGAGTACTCACAGAATTGCTTTTTTCTATATTGCATGGCACGGCCCGCTTCGGTATTCATAACAGTTGGGACATCCAAAAACAGTGTCCAAAGTAGGGTGGGATCCCCAAAGAGTAACGGCCAGTAGTTCAAGTCACTACCGCCTAAAGCACCTTGCGGACAAAAGCAGTGTCCGCTGAGGCCTTAACATCAACCCTGTAAAACTTTGAAAAAGTATGAACAGAAGACCAAGTAGCGGCCTTGCAAACTTGTTCAACAGAAGCTTGGTGCTGAAAAGCCCAAGAAGCACCAATAGCACGAGTGAAATGAGCAGTAATCCTAAAGGGAGGTTCTTTTCCCTTAGCAGAATAGGCTTGAACCACCGCCTGACAGATCCACTTGCTGATAGTGGAGGCAAACCCTTTCTAGGTCCAGAAGTGAGAACAAAAAGAGCATCAGACTTCCTGAAAGTTTCAGTAGCGACCAAATAAAACTTCAGAGCCCTGACCACATCCAGAGAATGCAGAGTCCGCTCCTTGGAATTAGCAGGATTAGGATACAATGAAGGCAAGACAATGTCCTGATTGAGATGAAAGGCAGACACAACCTTTGGCAGAAAATCCGGCTTAAGCCGGAACACCACCTTATCCTGATGTCTCTCAAAATAAGGAGGTTTGATGGAAAGTGCCGCTAGCTCAGAAACTCGCCTTACAGAAGTGATAGCCACCAGAAAGGCTACCTTAAGAGTCAAAATAGACAAGGCAGCCTCACAGATAGGCTCAAAGGGAGGCCCTTGCAGAGCAGACAACACCAGATTCAAATCCCAGACTGGTAGCAAAGGCTTACGGGGTGGATGCACATGAGAAACACCTTGGAAAAGAAAAAGGTTTTAACCAACCGGTGATTGGCAAAAGATCTTTGGAAAAAAATTGCCAGAGCTGATACATGGCCATTTAGGGTACTAAGTTGAAGGCCCAGATCCAAACCATGTTGTAAGAATTCCAGGATCCTGGGAATAGAAAACAGCCGACAGGGAAGAGACTTGGACTCACACCAGGCAATGTAAGCATGCCAGACCCTGTAATAGATAAAGGACGAGGACCTCTTCCTAGCCCGAATCATGGTATCAACAACAGAGGCAGGCAACCCCTTTTTCATCAAAATGGAGGTTTCAGCAGCCAAGCAGTTAAAGCCAGAGTTTGTAAATAGGGATGGCGTAGCTGCCCGTGTGTGAGAAGATCTGGATCCTTGAGCAAGACGTGCCTGTCTACTGCCAACCGCATAATGTCTGCGAACCAAACTCTTCTTGGCCAACAAGGGGCAACCAGTATGGCTGGTACCCGCTCCTGGGCTATCTTGCGCATGACCCTGCCCAGGAGAGGAAACAAAGGGAACACATAGAGAAGCTGAAACTCTGTCCAAGGTATTGCCAAGGCATCCGTGGCGAAGGCCAGAGGATCCTGAGACAGAGAGACAAATCTGGGAAGTTTGTGATTGTGACGGGACGCAAACAGGTCCACATCCGGCTGACCCCAGCGGTGACAGAGGGAGAGAAACACCCGGTTGTTGAGAGACCACTTCCCCAGACAAGATGTCCCCCTGCTCAGGGAGTCCGCCACCTGGATCTCCACCCCTGGAATGTAGACCGCTGAGATGCAGGGAACATGCTGTTCCGCCCAAGTCAGAATCAGGGACACTTCCTTGAAGGCTCGCTTTCTCCGAGTCACTCCTTGATGATTGAGGTAGGCCACCGCAGTCTGGTTGTCTGAGCGGATCTGAACAGCCCGACCCCGAAGGTGAGTGGATAGGCGAGAAAGAACGAACCTGATCATCCTCAGATCCAGGACGTTGATGGAAGCATGGGCCTCTTGTGAGCCCCACCGACTCTGGAACCTCAGGGACTTCCAGAAGCCTCCCCAGCCGGTCAGACTGGCATCCGTGGTGACTGTTTCCCAGCACGGGGGAAGGAAGGACCTGCCCCCAGAAGGTTCCTTGAGTCCAGCCACCACGAAAGAGACTGTCTGGCCAGGGGAGACAGAACAAATTCTTGATCCAGGGACACAGGGTCCCGATCCCAAACTGACAAGAGGTGCAACTGAAGAGGTCTCATGTGAAACTGAGCAAAGGGGGACTGCCTCGAAGCAGGACACCATCAGGCCCACCAACTGCATCCCCTGACGGATGGAGGGATGAGGACATGACAGCAGAGCCCGAGCCTGCTGCTGAAGACCCTCCACCTTCTGCTGAGGAAGAAACACCTTGACCTGAGAGGTATCCAGAGTCATGCCCAGAAAGGACCTCACCAAGGACGGGGACAGAGAAGACTTGGGATAGTTGATCACCCAGCCGAAAGACTCCAGAGTGGATGTCACCATTTGAGTGTCCCGCAAGGCCTGAGGAAAAGACTCGGCCACAAGCAGAATGTCGTCCAGGTAAGGAATGATGCAGGAGGTTTCAGCAGCCAAGCAGTTAAAGCCAGAGTTTGTAAATAGGGATGGCGTAGCTGCCCGTGTGTGAGAAGATCTGGATCCTTGAGCAAGACGTGCCTGTCTACTGCCAACCGCATAATGTCTGCGAACCAAACTCTTCTTGGCCAACAAGGGGCAACCAGTATGGCTGGTACCCGCTCCTGGGCTATCTTGCGCATGACCCTGCCCAGGAGAGGAAACAAAGGGAACACATAGAGAAGCTGAAACTCTGTCCAAGGTATTGCCAAGGCATCCGTGGCGAAGGCCAGAGGATCCTGAGACAGAGAGACAAATCTGGGAAGTTTGTGATTGTGACGGGACGCAAACAGGTCCACATCCGGCTGACCCCAGCGGTGACAGAGGGAGAGAAACACCCGGTTGTTGAGAGACCACTTCCCCAGACAAGATGTCCCCCTGCTCAGGGAGTCCGCCACCTGGATCTCCACCCCTGGAATGTAGACCGCTGAGATGCAGGGAACATGCTGTTCCGCCCAAGTCAGAATCAGGGACACTTCCTTGAAGGCTCGCTTTCTCCGAGTCACTCCTTGATGATTGAGGTAGGCCACCGCAGTCTGGTTGTCTGAGCGGATCTGAACAGCCCGACCCCGAAGGTGAGTGGATAGGCGAGAAAGAACGAACCTGATCATCCTCAGATCCAGGACGTTGATGGAAGCATGGGCCTCTTGTGAGCCCCACCGACTCTGGAACCTCAGGGACTTCCAGAAGCCTCCCCAGCCGGTCAGACTGGCATCCGTGGTGACTGTTTCCCAGCACGGGGGAAGGAAGGACCTGCCCCCAGAAGGTTCCTTGAGTCCAGCCACCACGAAAGAGACTGTCTGGCCAGGGGAGACAGAACAAATTCTTGATCCAGGGACACAGGGTCCCGATCCCAAACTGACAAGAGGTGCAACTGAAGAGGTCTCATGTGAAACTGAGCAAAGGGGGACTGCCTCGAAGCAGGACACCATCAGGCCCACCAACTGCATCCCCTGACGGATGGAGGGATGAGGACATGACAGCAGAGCCCGAGCCTGCTGCTGAAGACCCTCCACCTTCTGCTGAGGAAGAAACACCTTGACCTGAGAGGTATCCAGAGTCATGCCCAGAAAGGACCTCACCAAGGACGGGGACAGAGAAGACTTGGGATAGTTGATCACCCAGCCGAAAGACTCCAGAGTGGATGTCACCATTTGAGTGTCCCGCAAGGCCTGAGGAAAAGACTCGGCCACAAGCAGAATGTCGTCCAGGTAAGGAATGATGCAGATGCCCTGGTTCCTTAGCAGAGCCATCACTCCCGCCAGCACCTTGGTGAACACCCGAGGTGATACCGAAGGGTAGGGCCACAAACTGGTAATGCTAATCCTGCAGCTCGAACCTTAGAATTCTCTGATGACCTGGGAAGATAGGCACATGAAGATAAGCATCCTTGATGTCCATAGTGTTCATGAAGTCATCCGGGCGAAGGGTACTGACAGCAGAGCGCAGCGTCTCCATGCAAAAATGCTTGAATCTGACAAATTTGTTGAGGCGCTTCAGATCCAGAATGGGCCTCAGAGAGCCGTCCTTTTTGGGGACCGTGAAAAAACTGGAATAGTACCCCTGACCTCTTTCTTGATGAGGCACCAAACAAATGACTCCGGCCTCTAACAGGCAATGAACCGCCAGAAGCAACCCTTGAGCGGACAGGGGGTTTAAAGACATCCGGGATCTGATGAATCTTGGGGGGGGGGGGGGGGGTGGGGGGGGCCAGGCTGCAAACTATCTTGTAACCGGAGGACACTACCTCCTGAATCCACCGGTCTGAAACATGAAGCCTCCAGACGTGAGCAAAGAGCTGAAGTCGCCCCCCCAACTCAGATGGGTGAGGGCGCCCCTTCATGCCTGAGGGGGCTTGGGAGAGGGTTTGGGCTTAGGATTCCGGGACGACCACGGGTTCTGCCACAGCCCCAAGAATCTCTGCGACCACTGAAGAGGAGGAAGCTACGGCCCCCCCTGGGAATGTGAAAGGAAGGGAGGGGGGCAGAGGACCCCCGAAAGGGCCGAGACTGCCTCCTACACTGAGGAAGCCTCCCATCCTTGGCTAGAACATCAAGATGTTCCCAAATAGCTGCAGCCCCAAGAAGGGGAGGACAGTGAGAGCTTTCTTAGCCGCAGTGTCAGCTGCCCACTGGCGCAACCAGACAGAGCGGCGCATAGCCACCAAGAGCACAGAGGTCCTACCACACAACCGCACAGCATCATCCATAGCAGTAAGGATAAAGGCCACAAAATCAGAGCAAAGTAAGAGAGTCCTATATTCCTCTCCCACACTACCAGCTGTTGCGCCAGCAATGAGACGCTTGAGCAGCTTCTTAAGGGCAATAGCAGTAATGGCGGCAGCACATACGGGTCGCAAGCCAGCCCCCATACAGGTAAAAGCATGGCAGGCCACTTGATCTATGTGCCGGTCCTCACCGTCCCTCAGAGTGGTAGTGTCAGGGGAAGACATGACCGAAGTATTGGACAAGCCTAGCACGGGAGCGTCCACTTCAGGGGGAAATGACCACCTCTTAACAAGATCAACAGGAAAGGGATACCTTTTATCCAAACCCTTGGGCACAGCAGGCAACTTGTTAGGACGTTCCCATTCTTTAAGCACCAAGGTGGTAAAATGTTCCTGCTCAGGGAACTCTAGACGCTGTTTACCAGGGCAAAAAAGCTCCCCCTGCTTTCTTTTAGCTACCTCAGGGGGAGCAATGTGCAAAATTTCAAAAATATGTGACAGCAGATCAGTGTCCTTAGGGTACCATGATTCCTCTCCGGACGCAGACCCAGGGTCACTATCGCAACCCTCCTGCTGGTTCCCAGAGGAGTCAGAATCCTGGGAGAGCTCCCCCATCTCAAGGGGGTGACAGCCACCAAGATCATCAATCCCCACATACATCTCAGTAAGGGGAGCAGGCCTGGGGTCCAGGTGTCTCTTCTTGCCAGAGGCCTTCCTAGGAACCATCCTGGCAAGCTGCTTTTCAATGTTAGCCACCCGCAGAGCCAAATCAGAATGTGACTCCCTGCCAACATTCCCCTCACTGGGGCCCAATTGCAGGAGCAGGGGAGTAGGTGAAGCCGAGTGAGGCACAGAGCTGGGAAGCAAAGCAGGCAAACCAGCTTGAAGCGCAAGGACACTTTCAGCGCACGGCACACACACACAGTGACCCAAAAGGAAAAATACAATTCTGTGATTACTCACCTGTAGAATTGATATTATGAGTATACAGTACGTCCTGCTTCTGATAAGATTACTTACACTTGGGAATGGCGCTGGACTGCAGAGACGGCAAAATTGGCTCCTCCCGGCCCCTCAAATACCCGGGACCTCCCACAAATCCCCAGCATTGAAAAGCAGTTAACGAGAAGCCGGGAGAATGAAAACAGAACCAAACTAGTAACTATAACAATGACAACAATCACCATACAGGGGATCCAGGATAATGCAAAACCAAGGGTGGGGTGGAGCAGGACGTACTGTATACTCATAATATCAATTCCACAGGTGAGTAATCACAGAATTGTATTATTCTTAGTATACAGTACGTCCTGCTCCAGATAAGATTACTTACACTTGAGACATCCAATAGCAGTGTCCATAAAGTAGGGTGGGATCCCCAAAGGTAACAACAGACAGGTCAGACCACTGCCGCCTGTAGAACCTTGCGGCCAAAAGCAGCATTATCTGAGGCCCTAACATCAACCTTGTAAAACTTTGAAAAGGTATGAACCGAAGACCAAGTGGCGGCCTTGCAAACTTGTTCAACAGAAGCCGGTTGCTGAAAAGCCCAAGAGGCATCAATAGCACAAGTGGAATGAGCAGTACGGCGGAAGGGAGGATTCGTCCCCTTAGCAGAATAGGCCTGAATCCCAGCCTGACAGATCCATTTGCTGATAGTAGATAGGACCAGAAGGGACCACAAAAAGAGCATCAGTTTTTCTGAAAAGGTGCAGTAGCCACCAGATAGTACTTCAGACACCTAACCACATCCAAAGAATGCAAGACCCTCTCCTTAGCATTACTAGGATTAGGGCACAAGAAAGGAAGAACAATGTCCTGATTCAAATGAAAGGCAGACACAACCATAAGCAAAATCTGGCTTGAAGCGAAACACAAGTAGGGGGGCTGGATGGAAAGCGCCGCCAACTCAGACACACGCCTAACAGAGGTGATAGCCACCAAGAAGACAACCTTGAGAGTAAGAATGGCCAGGGCAGCATCCTGCACAGGTTCAAAGGGAGCACCCTGCAAGGCAGACAAGACCAAGTTCAAATACCAAACAGGCAACATGGGCTTACGTGGGGGACGCACATGAGTAACCCCCTGGAAAAAAGTCCTGATCAGAGAATGCTGGGCAAAGGACCTCTGGAAGAAAACAGCCAGGGCAGAGACATGACCCTTCAGAGAACTGAGTTGGAGACCCAGCTCCAACCCATGCTGCAGGAACTCCAGGATCCTGGGAATAGAGAACACACGACAGGGAAGAGACTTAGACTCACACCAGTCAATGTAGGCACGCCAAAACCCTATAGTAAATGGAAGAAGACTTCTTCCTAGCCTTTATCATGGTATCAACAACCGAGCCCCTTCTCAATAAAGATGGAGGTTTCAGCAGCCAGGCCGTCAAAGCCAGAGTTTGTAAATTGGGATGGCGTAAGTGACCCTGTGTGAGCAGGTCTGGCACCCTGGGCAGAGCATACTGATCTACTGTCAGCTGCACCACGTCTGCGAACCACACTCTTCTTGGCCACCTGGGGGCCACCAGTATTGCTGGCACCCCCTCCTGAGCTATCTTGCGCAGAACCCTGCACAACAGGGGGAATGGAGGAAAGACATACAGGAGCTGAAAGTCATGCCATGACATTGCTAGGGCATCCGTGGCCAAGGCCAGAGGATCCTAGGACAGGGAGACAAAGGCCGGGAGCTTGTGATTGTGACGAGACGCAAACAGATCCACATCTGGTTGGCCCCAACGGTGACACAGAGATTTAAACACCCTGTTGCAGAGGGACCATTCTCCCAGGCGAGAGGTCCCCCTGCTCAGAGAGTCTGCCTGCAGATTCTCCACCCCCGGGATGTACACAGCTGATATGCAGGGAACATTGTCCTCCGCCCAGGCCAGGATCAGAGACACTTCCTGGAGGGCCCTCTTGCTCCGGGTCCCTCCCTGATGATTGATGTAGGCAACCGCCGTCTGGTTGTCCGAGCGTACCTGAACAGGCAGGCCCCAAAGGTGATGAGTCAAATGAGTCAGAAGCAACCGGATTGCCAGCAGTTCCAAAATGTTGATAGGTGTGTGGGCCTCCTGAGGGCCCCACCGCCCTTGGAACTGCAGGGACTTCCAGAAACCCCCCCAACCTCCTCTCCCAGGAGGGGGTCAGAAAGGATCTGCCCACCAACAGGTTCCTGGAGTCCAGCCACCACGAGAAGGACCGCCTGACTAGGGGGGAAAGCACAAGGACCTGGTCCAGGGACGCAGGATCCTTGTCCCATACTGACAAGACGTGGAGTTGCAAAAGCCTCATGTGGAACTGAGCATAAGGGACCGCCTCGAAGCATGCCACCATCAGGCCCACCAGCTGCATTCCCTGCCTGATGGAGGGATGAGGGCAAGATAGCAGGAACTGAACCTGCGCAATCAGACTGTCCACCTTCTGCTGAGGAAGAAAAATCCTTGCCTGAACTGTATCCAGATTCATTCCCAGGAAAGGAGTTACCAAGGAGGGAGACAGGGAAGACTTTGGATGGTTGATCACCCAGCCAAATGACTCCAGAGTGGACACTACCAGCTGAGTATCCAACTCTGCCTGTTGTAGGGACTGGGAAGTGATGAGAATGTCGTCCAGGTAGGGCAGCACGCGGATGCCCTGAGACCTGAGCAGAGACATCACTCCTGACAGCACCCTGGTAAACACTCTGGGAGCTGAAGTGAGACCGAAGGGCAATGCCACAAATTGGTAGTGCTGATCCTCCAGAGCGAACCTGAGGAACCTTTGATGACCTGGAAACACAGGAATATGAAGATAAGCATCTTTGATGTCCACAGACATCATGAAGTCCCCTGGAGGCAGGGAACTGATGGCAGAGTGCATAGTTTCCATGCAAAAGCGCCTGCACCTGACAAATTTGTTGAGGATCTTCTGACCCATCTCTTTTGGGCACGGTGAAAAGGTTGGAATAGAAGCCCTTGCCCCTTTCTCGTAAGGGCACCTGACAGATGACCCCCAGCTCCAGAAGGCTTTGCACCGCCAGAACTAGAGCCTGAGATGACACAGGGTCCTGAGAAATCCGTGATCTGATGAATCTTGGGGGCGGCCAGGCAGCAAACTATCTTGGAACCGGAGGACACTACCTCCTGAATCCACCGGTCTGAGACATGAAGCCTCCAGACGCAAAGAACTGAAGCCGTCCCCCCACCCGGATGGGTGAGGGTGCCCCTTCATGCCTGAGGGGGCTTGGGAGAAGACTTAAGCTTGGAGCCCCAGGAGGAGCCAGGGCGACCACGTCCTCTGCCCCTACCCCAGAAATCTCCTCGGGCCCCGGTAAAGGAGACCCCCCTCCCCTGTCTGACATCACGGTAGGGGGAAGAAAAGGAGCCCTGACCCCGAAAGGGCAGAGACTGCCGCCTGCGCTGGGGTAACCTGCCTCCCTTAGCAAACAGGTCCAGGCGGTCCCCAAACAGGCGTAGTCCTTTGAAGGGAAAACCAGTGAGAGCTTTCTTGGCATTGCTGTCAGCAGCCCACTGGCGCAGCCACACCGAGCGGTGTATAGCCACCACAAGGGCAGAGGCTCTGCCACACATCCTAATGGTATCATCCAGGGCAGAGAGGACATAAGTCACAAAAACCTCACAACGAGAGAGTGCATTAAACTCCTCACTAGACACATCATCAGGGGCACCATCAAGGATACTTCTAAGCAGGGTCCTAATAGCGGCAGCCGTAATGGCAGAGGCACAGACCGGGCGCAGCGCCGTCCCCACACATGCAAAGGCATGGGATGCCAGCTGATCAATACGCCGGTCTTCGGCATCCCGCAGGGTAGTAGAATCAGGGGAATGCATGACAGAGGTGTTAGATAACCCTACGACCGGGGCATCCACCTCTGGAGGGGATGACCAACGCTTCACCACATCAGCAGGAAAGGGATACCCAACTCTTATCCCAACTCTTATGTACACCGGGAAGCCTGCTGGGATGCTCCCATTCCCTGAGCACAAGATTATTAAAATGGGCTTGCTCAGGAAATTCTAAATGTGGCTTAGCAGTATGAAACAATTCCCCCTGTTGCCGGGGGCCGCAACCGGGGGAGAGATAGACAGAACCTCAAACATCTGAACAGCCTATCAGTATCATCTGGGGCTCAGGGGTCAGAGCCAGAATCATCATGACCCCTGGGCCTCTAATCAGATGACTCAGAGTCAGAGAATAACTCCCCTTCTTCCAAAGGGGTATAGCAAGACAGTTCCAAAAACTCATCAGCTTCCATAGGGAAAAGAGTGACATCAGGCATTAAGTGCCGCTTTTTAGCAGAGGCCTTACTCGCCAAGGTATTAGCAAGCAACTTCTCAACACTAGCCAGTCTAGAAGACACATCAGGCTTAGAATCCCCACTTACATGCAACTCAATGGGAGTACTTGGGGGAGTAGGTGAAGCCATACAAGGCGCAGGCCCAGCTGCTGGTAAACCAGGCTGCAGCGCAAGCACCTGCCGGGCACAAGGTATACAGACCCACACATTGTCAGCACCAATAGGGGACACCCCACAAGCTACACACATCCGGGCTTGTCCCGAAGGAACCCTGAGCACAGTATCCTGAGACGCCTCCATATGGTGATTATAGCAGCACAATAGGCCGATAGGGATTCACGCTACAAAAAGCAACCCGGGATAGGGAAGTGGGAGAAATTAACACACTAGGCCTCACAAGTTTAATAACTAAATAGAGGGAGTAGGGCCAGGAGAAACCAATAGGAGGTTGGCCCGTCTGAAAGACAGAAGCGAAGAGAACCCCGTAAGTGACATGCATAATGACATAGGCTAATAAAAACCGCCCGCACTCACGGACCACGGTAAGTAGACGCCAGTCACGCAGCAGCCTGATCCAGAGAAAATGGCGCCGGGTATACCTCGAGGGGTGGGCCGCGGAGACAGCCAACCGCGGACCCAGCCCCCCCCCCGAAGAGCGCGAAGCCGCACACGTGACAAGCAGCTAATAACGGCGCACCAGCGCCTGAGGTGACGCCGCCGCCAAGCACGGAGCACAATGGAAGCGCGCGCGGCAGCGGCATATTTAAAAAAAGCAACCAGTGTAACCAAGTCAGCGCGGAGACTGACACCAACCAGACAAAACAGAATACAGTGAAGCACCAAGGCATATACACCCCCCCCCGCGAGCTACAAGGGAGAGCGAGGGAGGAGACAGCGGCCACTTAACATAGGGCCCACCGATAGACAGGGGCAATAGGGCAGGAGGGGCATCCCATCGAGGCTCACCATATTCCTATACCGCCTACCCTTTGGTGGGGGATTGCGTTGGAGCAGCGCTCCTAAGCACCTGACAGCGGTGCTGCCTACCATCACCCGGACCAGCGCAGCCAAGGCTGGGAGGCAAATTAATAATGGAACGGGTGGGAATAGTCCTACAGGGCCGCAGGCTAATAGCCCCGCTCACCTTCGAGAAGAGAGAGCCATCTTCTTGTCCTTCGCAGTCCAGACTGCAGAGAAAATCTGGGGATTTGTGGGAGGTCCCGGGTATTTGAGGGGGCCGGGAGGAGCCAATTTCGCTGTCTCTGCAGTCCAGCGCCATCTGGCGGAGTAATTCCCAAGTGTAAGTAATCTTATCTGGAGCAGGAAGTACTGTATACTAAGAATATAAGGGGACACAGTCCCCAAACTAATTACCCCCTCAGAAGCCAGGACAGAAACTCTGCATCCCTATTAGGCTCACCATAAAGCCTATGGTCGGCTACCCTTTGTGTTACAGGGTCTGCGGCTTGGAGCTGCGCTCCAGGAGCACTTGACCCTAGTACTCTTCTACCTTCACCCAATCTGTCAGTCGAGGCTGGGAGCAAGTGAGGGTCCAGAAACGGATAGAAATAGACATGCAGGCCTGCAGGCTTGGTTGCCCCGCTCACCTGCACAAGAGAGCCATCTTCTAACTTTGCAGTTCCACTGCAGAGGAAACACTGGGGAACTCTATGGTTAAGCCCATTTTTATAGGGAGCCGGGACATGCCACAGCTTTCTGCAGTACCACTGCACCACCTTGTGGTGGAATAACCCAACTGTTATGAATACCGAAGCGGCCCGTGCCATGCAATAAAGAATAAAGAACCGGCCCGATAGTGAAGGCCACACATCACAGCAGCAGAATGAGAACGCGAGCCCTCTCATTAGGAGTCGCCAGATTCATTTGTTGCAATAAACTTTGCCGACCTTAATTTACAACGCAAAGCGAGCACTTTGCTTGCTTGTGTATTCATGAGCGTGTGTGGCGGGATCTGATTAAAAGTCAGGAAAGCATGACTTACGCCGTATCGGAAATGATTATCAGACTTATTATTTAGAATACACAGCACGGCTTACATTAGCGATCGCTCACAGCTGACTGCGGCACTGCAATTGGCGGCGGCTGCAGGCGAGGATGAAGCTCCTGATATTACACTGCATACCAAAAAGAGGCCTGCGATCTGATTACTGAATTATTACTTTTCCAGCATTCCAGTGAAGACTCCAGTCTGATGGAACGCCAGGAAATTGATTCAGAACGAGAAGCTGCTTAGAAGTTAGGTAAACTTGGGCCGTTGAAAACACATCAGTCACCATTGCGTAACGAAAAAAAAAAAAAAGTCACCACGTTGATTTAAACCGGACCTTCACCCTGAATAAGAGCCCATCTTATATGTTTCCCCCACCCTGTACTTACAGATTGCCCACAATAAAAATCATCCTAATGCATTTTCTGTGCCTTTAAACATCCCAGATGGCGGCACGTGGAGTCTCACTGCCCACAAACAGGTGTCTTCTGTGCTGCTCTGCATTGTGGGATTGCTGTCCTTTTGCTGACCCCAGCTCTGCTCTGTCTGTGCAAAGCACAGCTATAACCACCCCCCTACACTTTTGCCCTCTCTCTATTCCTCAGTATGCGAAGCTTCTGAGGCAAGATGGCAGCCCCCGTATCCTAGAGTCCTAAACAGAGTTGCAACCCGGGGGGAAAGACTAAAAAGTATCGAAAAACAGAAAATATATATTTTAGATGCTGGGGAATAGTTTAAGGGTTTGTGCTTTTCATTAAATGATGCTGAAGGTCCGGTTTAAAGTAGACCAAAACCCAGGAATTTGACTATCCTGGGTTTTGGTCCACACTCCCGGGGCACCCTGATCGGGGGTGCCCCACTGTGTGAAACCCCCCAGATCGCCGCAGTCAACTCACCTCATCGCGGTCCTATGGCGCATGCGCAGCCGCTCCTCCAATCAGCACTCTATGAGCCACTGAGCTATAGACGTCTAAGCTCAGCGGCTCCGAGCACGCTGGCAGTCGCATCTTGCGCGTCCCTATAACGCGCAAGATGCAGGCACGGCCCGAGCATGCACCATTGGACCGGGATTCAGGTAAATGCAGCAGGCGTCCTGGGGGGTTTCACACACCGATTTTGGATGCCCCGCAAGGAGGGAATGGATCGGCCTGGGATCTCCAGCTGGGTTTTGATCCACTTTTACTAAGAACATAGGGGTGCAGATCTCCGTACTGATGCATAGGAGGTGTAATTAGTGCTCAGAGCTAGAGTCATCTTTAACTACATCACATGTGCATCAATGAGCAAACCTGCAAACCCTAGCCTGTTTGTGGCCCTTAAAGCGGAACAAAACCCAGCAGCGGCCAGCCTGGAATCTAAAAGATTCCAGTGCCGGCCGCTGGCTTTCCCCAAATGGGTTTCCCCGCTGTGTGAAACCCCCCAGAATGCTTGTAAACAATTACCTTCCCTGGCTCCCATGGCACTCAAACAGAGCTACAGAGCAGCTAGCAGGCTCATTGGGGCTCTTCTGTGCTGTATATGAGCTGCTGATGAGTTGTAAACGTGTCCCCACAGAACCAAATTGATTTATAACTGCCAGAGGATTGCTGCTGCTTTTGGGTTTGCGGTATTTGAACGTTTACCTCCAGCACAATTCTTTTTTTTTGTTTTGTTTTTTTTTTTTTAATAATAATATGCACCTATATTTTATTATAAACGGGTCAAGCCGATCACTTCTAAATTAGAATAGAAGAGAAAGGAAAAATCTTGTAGCAGCTTGTGTGGCTCCCATCCTACCAGGAGGAGGAAACAAAGCAACACTGGGGGAGCTGTACATCTGTGTAAACATTTTGCTCCATTTCAATAGGCACATGTGGTTAATCGTATTTTACCACTTAACCCGGACCCTGAATAAGAGCCCATCTTATATGTTTCCCACACCCTGTACATACAGATTGCACACATTAAAAATACAATTCTGTGATTACTCCCCTGTAGAATTGGTATACAGTACATCCTGCTCCAAATCTAATACTTACAGTTGGGATATACTCCGCCAGATGGCGCTGGACTGCAGAGACATCGAAAATAGGCTGCTCCCAGCCCCTCAAATACCCAGGGACCTCCCACAAATCCCCAGAATTGAAAAGCAGTTAATGAGAAGCCGTGAGAATTAAACAATCCAAACTATCAACTAGAACAATGATAGCAATCACCATACAGGGGATCCAAGAAAATGCTAACCAAGGGTGGGTTGGAGCAGGACGTACTGTATACTCATAATACCAATTCTACAGGTGAGTAATCACAGAATTGTTCTATTCTTAGTATACAGTACGTCCTGCTCCAAATCTAATACTTACACTTGGGACATCCAATAGCAGTGTCCATAAAGTAGGGTGGGATCACCAATAAAAATCAGCAGCAGACAGTTTAAACCACTGCCGCCTGCAGAAACTTTCGGACAAGAGCAGCATAAGCTGAGGCCCTAACATCAACCTTGTAAAACTTTGAAAAGATATGAACAAAAGACCAAGTAGCGGCCTTGAAATGTTGAACAGAAGCCTGGTGCTGAAAAACCCAAGAGGCACCAATAGCACGAGTGGAATGAGCAGTAAGGCGGAAGGGAGGATTCTTCCCCTTAGGCCCCGAAAGGGCCGAGATTGCCGCCTGCGCTGGGGTAACCTGCCTCCCTTAGCAAAAAGGTCCAGGTGGACCCCAAACAGGTGCAGTCCTTTAAAGGGAAACACAGTGAGGGCCTTCTTGGCAGCGTTGTCAGCAGCCCACTGGCGCAGCCAAACCAAGCATCGTATAGCCACCACAAGGGCAGAAGTTCTGGCACACATTCTGATGGTGTCATCCAATGCTGAGAGGACAAAATTTACAAAAACATCACAACTGGAGAGTGCATTAAACACCTCACAAGACAAATCATCAGGGGCACTATCAAGCATATTTTTGATAAGGGTTCTAGTGGCCACAGGAGTAATGGCAGAGGCAAAGACTGGGCGCAGCGCCGTCCCTGCACATGAAAAGGTGTGGGATGCCAGCTGGTCAATGCGCCGGTCCTCAGCATCCCGCAGTAGAGTCAGGGCAATGCATGACAGAGATGTTAGATAACCCTAGGATCGGGGCACCCACCTCGGGAGGGGGGGGGGATGACCAACATTTAACCACCTCAGTCAGAAAGGGATACTGTCTATCCCAACTTTTTGGAACCCCGGGAAGTTTACTGGGGCGCTCCCATTCCTTGAGCACAAGGTTATGGAAATGTGCCTGCTCGGGAAATTCCAAACGTGATTTTGCCATATGGAAAAGCTCCCCTCTTTGCCTGGGAGCCGCAACAGGGAGAGAGATGGACAGAACCTAAAAAATGTGGGTCAATAATCTGTCAGTGTCATCCGGGGCCCAGGGGTCAGAGCCAGAATCGTCATGACCCTTGGTCTCTCATCAGATGAGCCTGAATCAGAAAAGAGCTCCCCTCCATCAGACGGGGTATAGCCATAAAGATTCCAAAAACTCCTCAGTTCCCATAGGGAAAACAGTGACATTAGGCGTCAAGTGCAGGGGCCTTACGCCCTAAGGACTTAGCAATCAACTGCTCAACAGTAGCCAGTCTAGAAGACACATCAGGCTGAGAATCCCCACTAGTATGCAACTCAGCAGGAGTGAGGTTTAAGCTTGGGGGAGTAGGTGAAATGAAACGAGGTGCAGCCACTGGCAGGCCAGATTGCAATGCAAGCACCTGCTCAGCACAGGGTACACAGAACCGCGCTTTGTCACCATGAGGCTGCCCACACGCTACACACAGCCGGTCTTGTCCTGAAGGGACCCCGGTCACATTATCCTGGGATGCCTCCATATGGTGATTATAGCGGCGCTATACGCCGATAGGGAATAACGCTATATAGCAACCCCGGATGCCCCAATAACCCGCTAGGGAAGTTGGAGTATTATCTTTACAAAGCCTACAAGTTATATACTAATACAGGGCCGGGAGAAGCCAAAAGGGTTCGCCCCGCCTGAAAGACATAAGCAGACAAGACCTGTAAGCACACAGTAACAAAAGTGAAAGATATAAAGCCGCCCGCGAGTACCTGTCCCTAGTGCATTTTCTGAGCCCTTAAACATCCAAGATGTCAGCACATGGAACCTCAAGCTGTCTGCAAATAGGAAGTGTCTTCTGACTGTGCTGCTCTGCATTCTGGGATTACTGACCTTTTCCTGACCCCAGCTCTGCTCTGTCTGTGCAAAGCACAGCTATAACCCGCCCCCCTGCACTTTTGACTACTTTTCTCTCCTCAGTATGTGATGCTACTGAGGCAAGATTGCACCAGTATCCTAGAGTCCTGAACAGAGTTGCTGGGGAATAGTTTAAAGGTTTGGGCTTTTCATTAAATGACGCTGAAGGTCCGCTTTAAAAGTATGCGAGCTGCCACTACAGCAGGAAGTTACACATATGGAGCATATCCATAGTTGAACCCTAAGATGCAAATATACTCTTAAGGTACTAAAACCCTAAATTAAAAGCATGCTCTAAAACTCTCCCAATTAGAACACTTATCTAAATGATAAGATCACATATCTGAAGCAGCATCACCCGAGAGCAAATTGGCCACGGCATGCTGGCATCAGTGTCCTGGCAGTTATGCTGTGGGAACATTATGACCCTTGCAATCAAAACAGGTTTGAGTGGTACTTATTTCAAAACAGGGTATTCAATACTCAGACAAGGACATATCTGCTAGACAAGATAAACATGAAGGCAAATTTAAAGTGGACCAAAACCCAGGATTTTGGCTATCATGGGTTTTGGTCCTTGCCCTCGGGGCACCCAATCGGGAATGCCCTGCTGTGTGAAAGCCCCCCCCCCCCAGGTTGCCCGAATAAACTCACCTCTTCCTGGTCCTACGCGCATGTCCGGCCACACATCAGCACGCTTAGATACGTTCAAGCCCCTTCGTCTAGGAGCTCGTCTAATATGAGCGAATCAGAGCGTGATGGCAGCCGCATCCCCACTACCCTCTAACAGGGAGTGTGTGAAGCGACAGCCATTCACAAATACCTGGTGTGGGCATGCGTCTTGCTAAAGGGATAGTGGGGATGCGGCCACGGCTCACACGGTGCATTGGACCGGAAAAGAAGGTGAGTTTATAGGCCACCTGGGGGGTTTCACACATCTTAATTTTGGATGCCCCGGGGGAGGAAATCAATCCTTTGGTCCACTTTAAAATCAAAATGGTACAGTAGGAAGGATAGGATGCCCACATGTCTAGATCATGCAAGCGCAGAAAATAATATGCAGCCATGCTCAAGTCCTTGTGTTTTTCATGTCTTGTAGGTCTGCAAGCTGTCCAGACACCAGACCTGCACCACTGCAGCCTGCAGAACCTTGCGGCCAAAAACAGCATCCGCTGAGGCCCGCACGTCAAACTTATAAAACTTAGAGAAAGTGTGAACCGAAGACCAGGTAGCAGCCTTACAAACTTGTTCAACAGAAGCCTGACGCTGAAAAGCCCAGGACACACCAACCGCACGAGTAGAATGCGCAGTAACACGAAAAGGAAGATCCTTCCCCTTGGCAGAATAAGCTCCAACAATCGCCTGACGAACCCATTTACTAATGGAAGACTTAGCCCAAGCCAAGCCCTTCCTAGGCCCACAGGGCACCACGAAAAAGGCATCAGGCGTACGAAAGGAAGCCGTAGTACTCAAATAGTACCTGACACAACGTACAACATCCAAGCAGTGCAACGCACTCTCCTTGTCATTCAGAGGCTTAGGGCACAAAGAAGGAAGAACAATGTCCTGATTAAGATGAAAAGCAGAGACCACTTTTAAGGAGAAAGTCTGGCTAGAAACGAAAAACCACTGTGTCCAGATGCTTCTCAAAATAAGGAGCCTGAATCAACAAGCTGCCAACTCTGACACACGCCGAACCGAAGTGATAGCCACCAGAAAGACAACCTTCTGAGTCAGAGTGGACAGAGCAATATCCTGCAAAGGCTCAAAAGGAGGAGCCTGTAACGCAGAAGGCACCAAATTCAAATCCCAAACTGGGAGCAAGGCTTCCTAGGAGGCCGCAGATGCGAAACCCCCTGGAAAAAAGTCTTGACCAAAGAATAGCTTGCAAAAGACCTCTGAAAAAAAATAGACAAGGCAGAAACCTGCCCCTTCAAGGCACTCAGCTGAAGACCAGAATCCAGCCCTAATTGACGAAATTCCAAAATCCGAGAAATAGAAAGACCTATCAGGGCAAAGATCTAGCCTCACACCCATCAATATAAGATCTCCAGACCCTATAATAGACGGAAGAGAAAGACCTCTTCCTAGCACTAACAAGAGTCCGAATGACCGAATCCGAAATACCTTCCTCCCTCAAGATGGAGGTTTCAGCAGTCAAGCCGTCAAAGCCAGCGTTGGTAAACTGGGCTAACACAGGTGACCCTGAGTGACAAGATCTGGCCGAAGAGTCAGAACGAACTGATCCACTGCCAGACGAACGATGTCTGCAAACCACACCCGCCTTGGCCACCTTGGAGCCACGAGAATGGCGGGAACTCCTTCCTGAACCAGCTTTCGCAGCACCCTGCTAAGCATGAGAATCGGAGGAAACAGATGAAGAAACCCCAGGTCCCTCCAGCTCAGGGCCATGGCATCCGCCACCAGAGCCAGAGGATCCCGAGACAGAGACACGAATGTCGGAAGCTTGTGATTGTGACGAGAGGCAAACAGATCCACCTCCGGCGTCCCCCAAGGAAGACACATTGACCGAAACACCTGGGGATGGAGGACCATTCCCCCCGGCGGGACGAACACCGGCTCAGACAGTCTGCCTCTGTGTTCTCCACTCCTGGAATATAAACTGCCGAGATGCAAGGGACATGAGTCTCTGCCCAAACTAGAATCATAGACACCTCTCCGTGGGCACCCAGACTGCGAGTCCCTCCTTGGTGATTGATGTAAACAAACGCCGTCTGATTGTCCGATCGAACCTGAACCGGCAGGCCCTGTAAATGATGCGTCAAGTGGGACAGAACCAACCTGATGGCTCGCAACTCCAGAACATTGATGGGCAAGTGAGCTTCCTGAGGGTCCCACTGCCCCTGAAACTGAAGATCCTTCCAGAAACCTCCCCATCCTGACAAACTGGCAGCCGTGGTGACAGTTTCCCAAAGCGGGGTCAGAAACGACCTGCCCTTCAGAAGATTGTCCGAGACCAACCACCACAGAAGGGACTGCCGAACCCAAGGGGACAACCGGAAGGACCGATCCAACGACTGCGGTCGCCGGTCCCAAGACGCCAGAAGATGAAGCTGAAGCGTCCGCGTGTGAAACTGCGCGAAGGGAACTGCCTCGAACGAGGCCACCATCAACCCCACGAGTCTCATCCCTAGCCGGATGGACGGGCGAGGATTGGAAAGAAGAAGCTGAGCCAATTCCTGAATCCAAAGAACCTTGGCCTGAGGGAGAAACACTCTGTGCTGGCAAGAGTCCAATGACAACCCCAGAAAGGTCACCACCCTGGCCGGAACCAGAGAGGACTTGGGGTAATTGATCACCCAGCCGAACCTCTCCAGCATAGACACCACCATGCTGGTGTCCCCTTCCGCTTGACTGCAGGAAGGCACCATGATGAGAAGGTCGTCCAGGTAAGGCACAATACGAATCCCCTGAGCTCTGAGCAGGGCCATCACTCCCGCCAACACCTTGGTGAACACTCTCGGAGCAGAGGTGAGGCTGAATGGAAGAGCTACAAACTGAAAACGCCGATCCTCCACCACAAAGCGAAGGAACCTCTGATGAGCTGGAAAGATCGGAATGTGAAGGTAAGCATCCTAGATGTCTATGGACGTCATAAAGTCCCCCTGCCGAAGCGAACCGATCGCAGACCGCAGGTTTTCCATACGGAACTTCCGGGGACGAATAAACCTGTTGAGAAACTGCAATCCAGGATCTAACGAAACGACCCATCCTTTTTGGGTACAGAGAAGAGATTGGAATAATACCCGCGACCCACCTCCGAAGAAGGGACCGGGCAGATGACTGCCAATTCCAGAAGATTCCTTACCGCCGCCAGGAGCCCCTACGCGGCCAAAGAATCCGAAGGTACCCGAGACCTGAAAAACCTTGGAGGAGGACGGAAAACGAACTCCAGCTTGTAACCGGCCGACACCACCTCCCGGATCCACCTGTCCGAGACCTCCTGGTCCCATCCCCGGGAGGAGAGTCGCACCCGTCCCCCCACCCCAACGGGTGAGGGCGCCCCCTCAGTGCTGAGCGGGCTTAGCAGCTGGCTTGGGCTTGGCGCCCCAGACGCGAACGGGACGGCCACAGCCTCCACCCCCGGAATGAAGGAGACCGCCCCCCGAAAGGAACGGCGAAATTTCTTGCGCTGAGGCAACTTGCCTCCCATGGCAACAGAATCCAGCTTTTCACCGAAAAGCCTCAAACCCAGAAAGGGAAGAGCCGTGAGCAATCGTTTAGAATAAAATCAGCCGTCCACTGTCTCAGCCACACTGGACGAATAGCCGCCAACAGAGCCGTAGCCCTGCCACACATCAACATGGCATCCTCCTGAGCGGCCAGAATAAACGACAAAAAAGGATAGGATCAAGATCCACACATAAGTCCCTGACCATAGACCTAACCGCCAATGACAAAAAAGGCGAAGCACAAAACAGGCCTCAAAAACCGAACCCCCACAGACAAAACCATGGCGGGCCAACTGATCAATCCGGCGACCCTCGCCGTCCTTGAAAAAAAGTAGTGTCAGGAAGATGAACAGCCGCTGTATAAAACAGTCCCAAAACCGGAGCAACCACCTCGGGAGGGACAGACCATCGCTTCAGCAAGTCCACCGGAAAGGGATAAATCATATCCCAGCTAGGCGGTACCCCAACGAACCATGTAGGTTGCTCCCATTGCTTAAGGATAACATCCTCAAAATGCTGTTGACTGGGGAACTCCAAGCGCTGCTTGGTCCCCCCAAAAAACTGGCCCCTAGGCCGAGGAGCAGCCTCGGGAGGGCCAAATCCAAAACCTCAAACATTTGGGCCAAAATAGAAGGCGTATCAGGGGCGGGACCATCAACCTGGTCCCCCTCAGCGCCCAGCACCTGCTGGCCCTCTGAATCTTCCAATTCCTCTTCAAGGGAACGATCTGACCAATCCAGATCCTCAACAACCTCCTCATCAGAGTCCGGCGGAGGAGGAGACAGGTGTTGACGCTTAACTAGCCGCCTGAGCGGACATAGCGGAAAACATTTTCTCGAGGTTGGCCAAGCGAGCGCACACCTCAGATTGCGAATCCCCACCCATGACAACGTCACACGGGGTCCGGAACAGGCGAGGAGGAGAGGGAGATGGCGCGGCCGATGAAGTACCAGACACCGGGGTGCCGGACTGGCGCTCAATGTTCCGCTGTGCACATGGAATACATAGAATGACATCATCCCCCGGGAGCGGAGTCCCGCAATCCCCACACAAACTGGATTGTCCCGAAGGACCGTTTCCGGTATCTTTTGGCAGCCTCCATAAGGTGAATTTTAAGGTATTCGCAGATCCTAGGGATTTACGCAATAAGCGACCCGGGATGCCCCTCTCAGATTTCAATAGAAAAATATATCTATATATGAAATATTACAACAGCCCTGACCGGGGAATATAGGCCCAAGGGACACTAAGCCAACCCCCCTAGCCAGGTATACAAGACCGGGAAAACCCATGACTGATGGAACCCCCGGATCTGGAAAAGAAAGGAACAATCAATCCAGGCACACACAAAAAGGCACAGAACTACAGGCCAAATAATATAAATAGGTATAAGTCCCAAGACACCTCCAGCCAGCATACCAAAAGTCCGGCTGAAGCACCCTGCCGTTGCCCCCACGGGAGGGGGGGGGGGGGAGGGGAGGGAGGCACAGACCATGTCCTAGGCACTAAGGAAGAGCACTGTCACCCCCCTTAATCTAACAGCCCTGACCGGGGAATATAGGCCCAAGGGACACTAAGCCAACCCCCCTAGCCAGGTATACAAGACCGGGAAAACCCATGACTGATGGAACCCCGGGATCTGGAAAAGAAAGGAACAATCAATCCAGGCACACACAAAAAGGCACAGAACTACAGGCCAAATAATATAAATAGGTATAAGTCCCAAGACACCTCCAGCCAGCATACCAAAAGTCCGGCTGTAGCACCCTGCCGTTGCCCCCACGGGAGGGGGGGGGGGGAGGGGAGGGAGGCACAGACCATGTCCTAGGCACTAAGGAAGAGCACTGTCACCCCCCTTAATCTAACGCTCACTCTGAATTAGCATTCGGTGTCGATGTAATAGCAGTGAACAAACACAAAACAAAGGAGGGGGGGGGGGGCAGCCTACCTGAAGCCCCGCGAGAAAATGACACCAGCCAGAATACATCAGCGACGGAGAACCAGAGGCGGAGACGAGGGGCGGGCCCGCCAGAAGCGCGGGACCGCTGTAGCCCCGCCCCTCCCTAACCGCCAGACACAGCGCGGGCCGCGCCATACGCGGCCCGCCCACCTAAAGCCGCATAGCGAGCGGCGGGCGCCGCATAGTAAAGACGCCCGCAGAGACATGTCGGGCGGACCGGCGGCCGCAAGCCGCCCGGTCCCGCCCGCCTAACGGCTAACTAGCGGGGCGCCACGGAACCATGCGCCCTGGCACCCAGGCGGGCCGGCGGCGCAGCGCGCCGCTCGGCCCCGCCCACAGCATCTACTCTGAGGAGAGCGCTCGTCAAAGACGGGCGCCCCAAAATGGCGCCCGCCCACCGCACCGGGCCGATGGACTCCCCGCCACACGTAAAGCACAGACACACAGGAGCCCCCAAACACACCAACGCCGCACAGGCCGCCTGTCCCTGCCCCAAAACACGCTAGCACACAAGTGAACACACACACACACTCCAGAATGGGAAATAAAAGATAGGGGGAAGACCTAATGAGGGGCATGAGGGCTGGGGCATCCCACGTCCGGATCACCAAAAACCGGATCACCGCTATGCCCCATAATATGGGGTCGAGCGGAGGAGCTAATCTCCTAGGCACCTAGGGTGCCATCTACCTTTACCCGGCCTACAGCCTAAGCTGGGAGGCTGCCATTAAACAAGGGGATAACACAAACAAGAGCCGGGCAGAAATAGACCATATTACCCCGGCTACCTGCAAGCAGGAGACTTCTTTCTTCTGTCTTGTCGCCACCTTGCAGAGAACAACACTGGGGAATTGTTGGGAGGTACCAGGTATGTATAGACCGGGGAGGGGCTTTCTTGCTTTTTTGGAGATCTCTGCAACACTGTCACCTAGCGGTGCATAAACCCTAGTGTAATGTTTAATAAATGAAGTGGGGTGTGTGACATACTTAGAATAGTAGTGTAGCTTATCATCAAATTAAGTGTGCAGAGTGTTACATTGTTTTTGTATCTAGCTTATAATCACTCCTCTGGCACCACCCATAACGGCTTGGCTTAGCTATGATGACAGCCCCTTTCTTTCCTCGCCAACACTATGCCCCATATAATTAGAAACATGCATGACAAATGTGAGACAGGCAGAGGAGCAGTGCAAGTGTCCCTGATCCTCTATGGCTATTCTCAAGCAGCAAAAGAATGAGCTCTATAAAGAGGCAAGTCTTGACCGTACTGGTTAAAGTGGTCCACTGCAGCTGCACCGGAATCTAAATAAATTCCAGGGCTGGCCGCTAGCTTGCCCATGGGGCATCCTATACCTGATGCTCCACTGTGTGAAACCCCCTGGAGTGCCAGTAATCTTAAAGTGGACCAACACCCACCGCAATCGACCCAGGAATCTATAAGATTCCCGGGCCGATCAATTCCCTCCCCCCGGGGCATACAAAATCGGGATGCCCCACTGTGTGAAACCCCCTAGTTTGCCCCATACACTTACCTTGTTTCCCTGTCCAATGGAGCATGCACAAAGCGCGGCCGTATCCCTGCTGTCCCTCTAGCAGGGCATGTGCTAGAGGGCACACTCCCTGTTAGAGGGTAGCGGGGGATCCGGCCATCAGCGCGCTCGGAGCCACTGTCCTTAGCCGAAGCCTTAGACGACATGACATCAGTGGCTCCAAGTGTGCTGATTGGACGAGCGGCCGTGCATGCGCCATAAGACTGGGAAGAGATGAGTTGACTTCAGTGATCTGGGGGGGAGGGTTCATACAGGGGGAAAGGACCAAAACCCAAGATAGTCAAATTCCTGGGTTTTGGTCCACTTTAACTGAGCGCCACATATCTGTAGCTGTGTGCGCTCCCTGCCATTCTGATAGTGAATTGGAGCACCCACTCCACAGGGGAGCTGGGAGGGCAGATACATGAAATCAGCGGGTTTATGTCTCACATCATAATGTGCCGCATAAAGCGCTGATTAGATGAGTGCCCGTCCTTGCATTGTGGAAATGGCAGAGAGGTGAACAAACAGGCAGGCAACCTATATCGGGATGCCCCTTATATCACTCTGCTTGTAACCTCTTATCCTAACATGAGCCTCTATTTACCTTTACACGCCTGTTCGATTTATCCCTTCCACTTAAACCACAGTAGGTCGGAGGTTTGGGTCCAGGATTTCCAGGGCTAGAGTTTCACCTTGTGCATGATTCTGGGATGGCATCTCTAAACACACCCACTATAGGGTGCAGGGGTTGGTACTGCTGCATTAAGACGATTGGTACTGCTGCATTAAGTCTAGGGGACATCCACTATGCTGGAGCCCGTCTCTCATATCACCCCCAGAACACCCAATATTCTTACCTTATCCTAGAGCCTCGACCAAGAATGCAGCAGTGCAATGGCGCTCCCATCGGTAGTAGGTGCGTTCTCGGTTTCGGACACCCAAAAGCCTACAACCTGACCATGATTGCCAGCGACCAATCACACAGCTGCATTCTCAGTCAAGGCTCGAGAATAAGGTAAGAATACTGGGAGTTCTGGGGGTGATATGAGAGGGGGGCTCCAGCAAACTCGATGCCCCCCCAGACTTAATACAGCAGTACCTACACCTTCACCCCATAGTGGGAAAATGGGGGCTGGTCTACAGAGATTGGCAGGGGGGGGGAAGAGGGTGCAAAAAGATTGGGAAAATGAGGGGGAAAAAAAGCGTCAGAAGGAGGAAATGTGGTAAAATGCTTCAGAAGGAGGAGGAGGAGGGAATGCTGGAAAAATGAGGGGGGGGGCAGATGAAATGTGGGAGAAAAAAAAGTAGAATGGAGGCAAATATGAGGGAAAGAAAAATGGAATATGGAGAAGATAAAGGTAATGTCAAGAAAAAGGAGGAAGGTGAAATGTTAAAAAAATGGAGGGAGACAAAGGGGAATTAAAAAAAGAGGAAGATGAAAGAAATAATTAAAGGGAAAACCTAAAGACATGAGATAGAGCTGAAAATAAGTGACCTCAGTAGGACCATTTTAGGATGAGCCATCTGAGAGCTTGTGTCTGAATGGTGGCACTGCATGGAAATTCATGCTAATCTGCCCATCACGTCCTGCATTTACATCTACAACCTAAATAATGGTTCCTCTTTAAATGTCTGCCAGCAATAAGCAAGGTGCTTTCTCACTTTTCTGTTTTCTGTTACCGAAGAGGCGATGTCAGCTATGATCTGCGGTGTAAAAATAAATGCAGAGAAATGTTTTTTATTAAATATTTATGAAGCGAGTCATAAATAGCAGCGAGATGCCTGCAGACAGTTTAATGGCGAGATGACACCTGCACTATAATACAGAGCACGTACCTTGGCAATACATAAAGGGCAGAGCAATGGAGCTCGGCTCTCCAAGTTGAAGTCAAGCATCTGCTCGAGACCTCCCATATGACTAACGAAGGCAACAAAGAAAAAAATAACACATGGGTCTCTACTACAGCCCTGGAGACAGAAGATGCCAGGCACCTCACTTCACAACAAGCAACTTTGAAAATCATCTAAAGTCATCCAGCAAGGGCGGACCAACCATAGCGGGGTCTGAAGAATTCCTGGTGGGCCAAACAGCTTAAAGGGGGCTAGCTGGGCATCATCCCCAGCAAACAGCCCACCTCACTCTAAGTCTGTGCTGGTGCATTGCGGCTTTTAACATCCCCTCCACAGACATTTGGAGCCTTCAACCAGCTTTCCTGTACCATGCCCCACCTAAGCCACCCCCCCCCCCAGCCAAGACAGAAGCTTTGTGCATCATGCACCTGCCTTGAGCCACTCTGTACTCCATGCTACTTAGCATTGCACCACCCACCCCACCACATTGCCTGCCACAACACTAAAGCTTCAGGACAATCCCCAGGGAGTGGCAATTATGTGTTGCTGCAAGGCTATAGCCCTCATGATGCTCATTCCTTGCTGCCTGCAGAAAAAGATTTTGAATATACTTTTGACCCAACATCCCAAAAAATTCACATAGGAATGGTCAAAACCCCACATTAGTACTCTCAGGATCCATTCCTAGGTTTGCTTGATGGTGATGCCATGCACAACTCAAACGGTCATCCAGGTGGCCAGTGGTGATGCAGAAAAGCAGTTGTTGCAGTCCAGGATGGGCAAGAAAGCAAGATGTCCGGCATTCAGTGGAAAGCAAATCGGGTACCCAGGAGACAGGGCTGCCTTTTAGAGTTTACTGCCAAAGATCTCGCGGAAATTAAAAATATTACAAATTAATCTAAAATCGTTATCCTCTCAAGCACAACCTGGGTGGCCACTGTAAGGCTTGCCAGTCACCCAAAACTGTTAAAGCAGACCAAAACCCACATTTTAACTAGCAATCCCCTGAATGGCTCCCCTCATGAAGAGGACCAATGAATGAATGAATTCAATTAATCAATGAATGAATGAATTCAATTAATCAATGAATGAATGAATCAACGAACAAGGTCAATTTTTAGTCCTCATCTTCATCCAGTTTTAGCTGTAAAGCCCCACCTCCTCCATCCAATGCTATTGTTGTGAGTAGCAATGATGTCATTGCCACACTTATACAATGACTGATTGTCAGCCCTCACAGAAAGACACAAAAAAAAAAAAAAAAAAAAAAAAAGGGTTGACAATTTCTACACCCCAAGAAGGGAATACTGCCGGGCACTATGACCAAATGTATTTCACAAGTTTGGTGGGTTCTGGTCTGCTTTAAGTACACAAAACAGCCTAGGAGAGCAATTATACAGTCATTTTGTGTTAACCGTTCCCTGTTATGGAATTTTATCCTAGCAAATTATAATAGAATCTCAAGAGCTAGCATATCTGACATCCCCTATTAGTGCTTTTATTCTGGACTCCTGCCTCTGGCCCTGGAATCTACCTGCGCTGGTGGAAATGGAGGAGAAGCACAGGGGAGAGACATCAGGTGAGTTGCTTGCTGGCGATTTACTTGTAAACAATAATGGAAGTAGAACAGTGTACATGCCATCTGTGATGCTGTCAACTATATTGCCTCCAGAACGTCTCACATACATAGGCTGTGCGCTGCTTCTATGCTGCAGAGAGAATAGCGGTTTGCACACTGCATTATTGACCCATTCCAGCAATAATCCTAAAGTCAGGGAATTTATGCCCCCCCTCTCACACAGATACTGCCTGTTAAAACAAGAATCGCTGAGGGCAGATAAATGAGACAGGAAGAGCAGGAAGAAACACAAACATCGCTCTTAAATACAACACAGCAAATACATATTATGCCAAAACTGCTGGCTCCACGCTAGAAAATTGGGCGCAATATCGAAAATCTCAGCCCAAGCCCTTCGTTTTTTTAAAAAATGACAGATCAAGTGAATAATGCACAAAACCAACATTTCCTCCTTGGATGTCATGAAAAGATTAGAGGGTTCAGCGCTCTCGATTCAGAATGGGGAATGCCCCAGAGCTGAATACTGATTAATAACTGCAAGAGACGTCAGCTCTGTACAAACTTTAAGAGAGACAGATTAACACTGTGCCAAACCACGGAATCAAGGAAAAACGCTACAAGGCAAGCAAGACTCCTGGAGAATCAAGGTGTTCTTACCAGCTGTAACATTGTTAATCCCAGAGAAAATGGCCTTTGCTAAATTCCATTATTAGGAATGTATTGGCCCACGCTAAAACAGTGAGATGTAAGATAGTACGTCTGCAGACTCCGAGACATTATTCCCAATAGGCTTCTTGGTGTTGCAGCTATGGGTCACCACCTTCTGCCAAGAACTTGAAGGCTCCTGGGATCATTGCAGGCAACTCGGAAAATTAATTTTGCCAAAACTAGTTCACTAAATCAGGGAATAACCAGCAGTTAGACATTGAAGAGGCAAAAAAATTTACAAAAAGGGTACTCTCGTTTTGTCCCGCGTAACTGATCGATTTCCGGCATTCAACAACTCACCTGATCACTGGATCCGAGCCCACAACACAGCCCCGCAAATCCTGTGCAGTCATAAGCCTAAAACTCCATTCACAGGGGCTTCCGTGTCAGGGCACACCATTCACTACAATGGATTAGGGACGTGTCGGGCCTTGGCAAACTACCTCCATTGACATAAATGGAGAGGGGCCTGGCAGTGTGTCTTGAATGGATGTCCGAGTCACAGGCCTGGCAACATTTTTCCAAGGGAGCCAGGAGAAGGTAAAAACAAATAAGGTTTGCAGGGGGGTGTCTTCAGGATCCCTCCTATTGCCGATTGCAGTGCAACACTTGTATTAAAAAAAAAAATACAATTCTGTGATTACTCACCTGTAGAATTGTTATTATGAGTATACAGTACGTCCTGCTCCAGATAAAATTCTTTACTTTTGGGTATTACTCCGCCAGATGGCGCTGGACGGCAGAGACAGCGAAATTGGCTCCTCCCGGCCCCTCAAATACCCGGGACCTCCCACAAATCCCCAGTATTGAAAAGCAGTTAAACAATAAGCCGGGAGAATGATAACAGAACCTAGCAACCATCAAACAATGATAATCACCATACAGGGGAACCAAGGATAATGAACAAAGGGTGGGGTGGAGCAGGACGTACTGTATACTCGTAATAACAATTCTACAGGTGAGTAATCACAGAATTGTATTATTACATAGTAACATAGTAACATAGTATGTAAGGCTGAATAAAGACTTTAGTCCATCCAGTTCAGCCTGTTTAACTCCTTCCAGTGGTCTAGTAGCCATAGCCGGAAATGTTATTACATGCCAGGAAGGCATCAAGGCCACTTTTGAACATTTTTAATGTATCCCTCATTACTACCTCCTCTGGCAGCGAGTTCCATAGTCTCACTGCTCTTACAGAGAAGAATCCCCTCCTATGTCGGTGGAGAAAGCACCTTTCCTCTAACCTTAGTGGATGCCCCCGGGTTATGGTTACACTCCGGGGTATAAATAGATTGTGGGACAGATCCTTGTATTGACCCCGAATATATTTATACATAGTTATTAGATCACCCCTCAATCGTCTTTTTTCTAGACTAAATAAGCCTAACTTGGACAATCTTTCCGGGTACTCTAGCCCCCGCACTCCTTTTATTAACTTTGTTGCCCTTCTTTGAACGCGCTCCAGTTCTGATATGTCCTTCTTAAGCACAGGTGCCCAGAACTGTACACAGTATTCCATATGGGGTCTGACCAGTGACTTGTACAGGGGTAAAATGATGTTCTGGTCATGAGCACCTATGCCCCTCCTGATGCACCCCATGATCCTGTTTGCCTTGGCAGCAGCTGCCTGGCATTGATTACTACAGTTAAGCTTATTCTTAGTATACAGTACGTTCTGCTCCAGATAAGATTCTTTACTCTTGGGACATCCAATAGCAGTGTCCGTAAAGTAGGTAACAGCAGACAGGTCAGACTACTGCCGCCTGCAGAACCTTGCGGCCAAAAGCAGCATCAGCTGAGGCCCTAACATCAACCTTGTAAAACTTTGAAAAGGTATGAACAAAAGAACAAGTAGCGGCCTTGCAAACTTGTTCAACAGAAGCCTGGTGCTGAAAAGCCCAAGAGGCCCCAATAGCACGAGTAGAATGAGCAGTAAGGCGGAAGGGAGGATTCTTCCCCTTAGCAGTGTAGACCTGAATCACAGCCTGACGGATCCATTTGCTGATAGTAGATTTAGCAGGAGCCAGACCCTTCCTAGGCCCAGAAGGGACAACAAAAAGAGCATCAGTTTTTCTGAAAAGTGCAGTAGCCACCAGATAGTACTTCAGACTCCTAACCACATTCAAGGAATGCAAAACCATCTCTTTAGCATTACTAGGATTAGGACACAAGGAAGGTAGAACAATGTCCTGATTCAGATGAAAGGCAGACACAACCTTGGGCAGAAAATCTGGCTTGAAGCGAAACACCACCTTGTCCTGGTGTCTCTCAAAGTTGGGGGCTGGATGGAAAGCGCTGCCAACTCAGACACACGCCTAACAGAGGTGATAGCCACCAGAAAGACAACCTTGAGTGTAAGAATGGCCAAAGCAGCCTCCTGCACAGGTTCAAAGGGAGCACCCTGCAAGGCAGACAGGACCAAGTTCAAATTCCAGACAGGCAACATAGGCTTACGAGGGGGGCGCACATGAGTAACCCCCTGGAAAAAAGTCCTGATCAGAGAATGCTGAGCAAAAGACCTCTGGAAGAAAACAGCCAGGGCAGAGACATGACCCTTCAGAGTACTGAGTTGAAGCCCCAGATCCAAACCATGTTGGAGGAACTCCAGGATCCTGGGAATAGAGAACACACGACAGGGAAGAGACCTAGACTCACACCAGTCAATGTAGGCACGCCAAACCCTATAGTAAATAGAAGAAGAAGACTTCTTCCTAGCCTTGATAATGGTGTCAACAACCGAGGCAGACAACCCCTTTTCCCTCAAGATGGAGGTTTCAGCAGCCAAGCCGTCAAAGCCAGAGTTTGTAAATTGGGATGGCGTAGATGTCCCTGAGTGAGCAGGTCTGGAACCCTGGGCAGAGCGTACTGATCTACTGCCAGCTGCACTATGTCTGCAAACCACACTCTTCTTGGCCACCTGGGAGCCACCAGGATAGCTGGCACCCCTTCCTGAGCTATCTTGCACAGAACCCTGCCCAACAGGGGGAATGGGGGAAAGACATACAGAAGCCGAAAATCCTGCCATGACATTGCTAGAGCATCTGTGGCCAAGGCCAGAGGATCCAGGGCCAGGGAGACAAAAGCTGGGAGCTTGTGACTGACGAGACGCAAACAGATCCACATCTGGTTGACCCCAATGGTGGCACAGAGATTGAAACACCCTGTCGCAGAGGGACTACTCTCCCAGGCGAGAGGTCCCCCTGCTCAGAGAGTCTGCCTGCAGATTCTCCACCCCCCGGAATGTACACAGCTGAGATGCAGGACACTGTCCTCCGCCCAGGACAGGATCAGAGACGCTTCCTTGAGGGCCCCCTTGCTCCGGGTCCCTCCCTGATGATTGATGTAGGCAACCGCCGTCTGGTTGTCCGAGCGTACCTGAACAGGTCGGCCCCGAAGGTGTTGGGTCAATTAAGCCAGAACCAACCTGACCGCCCTCAATTCCAGAATATTGATGAGCGTGGGGGCCTCCTGAGGGCCCCAGCGCCCTTGGAACTGTAGGGGACTTCCAGAAGCCCCCCCAACCCATCAGACTGGCATCCGTGGTGACCGTCTCCCAGCAGGGGGCCAGAAAGGATCTGGCCGCCAACAGGTTCCTGGAGTCCAGCCACCACGAGAGAGATGACCTGATTAGGGGGGACAGAACAAGGACCTGGTCCAGGGATGCAGGATCCTTGTCCCATACTGAGGTGGAGTTGCAGAGGCCTCATGTGAAACTGGGCATAAGGGACCGCCTCAAAGCACGATACCATCATGCCCACCAGCTGCATTCCCTGCCTGATGGAGGGATGAGGGCAATATAGCAGGAACTGAACCTGCGCTAGCAGACTGTCCACCTTCTGCTGAGGAAGAAAAATCCTTGCCTGAACTGTATCCAGATTCATTCCCAGGAAGGGTGTCACCAAGGAGGGAGACAGGGAAGACTTGGGATGGTTGATCACCCAGCCAAATGACTCCAGAGAGGACACTGCTAGCTGAGTATCCAGCTCTGCCTGTTGGAGGGACTGAGAAGTGATGAGAATGTTGTCCAAATAGGGCAGCACGCGAATGCCCTGAGACCTGAGCAGAGACATCACTCCTGCCAGCACCTTGGTGAACACTCTGGGAGCTGAAGTGAGACCAAAGTGCAATGCCACAAACTGGTAGTGCTGATCCTCCAGAACGAACCTGAGGAATCATTGATGACCTGGAAAAACAGGAATATGAAGGTAAGCATCCTTGATGTCCATGAGGTCATGCAGTCCCCTGGATGCAGGCAACGGATAGCAGAGCGCAAAGTTTCCATGCGAAAGCGCCTGCACCTGACAAATTTGTTGAGGATCTTCAAGTCCAGGATGGGCCTGACTGACCCATCTCTTTTGGGCATGGTGAAAAGGTTGGAATAGAACCCCTTGCCCCTTCCTCGTAAGGGGACCTGACAGATGACCCCCAGCTCCAGAAGGCTTTGCACCGCCAGAATTAGAGCCTGAGCTGACATGGGGTCCTGAGACATCCGGGATCTGATGAATCTTGGGGGCGGCCAGGCAGCAAACTCTATCTTGGAACCGGAGGACACTACATCCTGAATCCACCGGTCTGAGACATGAAGCCTCCAGACGTGAGCAAAATGCTGAAGCCGTCCCCCCACCCGGATGGGTGAGGACGCCCCTTCATGCCTGAGGGGGCTTGGGAGAAGGCTTAGGCTTGGAGCCCCAGGATGAGCCAGGGAGCCCACGTCCTCTGCCCCTACCCCAGAAATCTCCTCGGGCCCCAGTAAAGGAGACCCCCCTCCCCTGTCTGGATCCACGGTAGGGGGAAAAAAAGGAGCCTGGGCCCCGAAAGGGCCGAGACAGCCTCCTGCGCTGGGGTAACCTGCCTCCCTTAGCAAACAGGTCCAGGCGGTCCCCAAATAAGCGCAGCCCTTTGAAGGGAAAACCAGTGAGAGCCTTCTTGGCAGCGGTGTCAGCTGCCCACTAGCGCAGGCAAACCGAGCGGCGTATAGACACCACCAGGGCAGAGGCTCTGCCACACATCCTAATGGTATCATCTAGGGCACAGAGGACATAAGTCACAAAAACCTCACACTGAGAGAGTGCATTAAACTCCTCACTAGACACATCATCAGGAGCACCATCTAGGACACTTCTAAGCAGGGTCCTAATAGCCACAACTGTAATGGCAGAGGCACAAACCGGGCGCAGCACCGTCCCCACACAGGCAAAGGCATGGGACACCAGCTGATCAATACGCCGGTCCTCACTATCCTGCAGTGTAGTAGAATCGGGGGAATGCATGACAGAGGTGTTAGACAACCCTAGGACTGGGGCATCCACCTCTGGAGGGGATGACCAACGCTTCACCACATCAGCAGGAAAGGGATACTTCTTATCCCAACTCTTAGGGACTCCGGGGAGCCTTATTAAAATGGGCTTGCTCAGGGAACTCTAAACGTGGCTTAGCAGTATGAAACAATCCCCCCTGCTGCTTAGGAGCAGCAACCGGGGGAGAGATAGACAGTACCTCAAAAATCTGAGCCAACAGCCTATCAGTATCATCTGGGGCCCAGGGGTCACAGCCAGAATCGGCATTACCCCTGGGCCTCTCATCAGATGACACAGAATCAGAGAACAACTCCCCTTCCTCCAAGAGAGTATAACCGGACAGTTCAAAGAACTCTTCAGCCTCCATAGGGAAAAGAGTGACATCAGGCGTATGTATTGGCATATGGTATTAGCAAGCAACTTTTCAACACTAGCCAGTCTAGCAAACATATCAGGCTGAGATTCCCCAATGGTATGCAGCTCAATGGGAGTCAAATTTATGCTTGGGGGAGTAGGTGAAGCCATACGTGGCGCAGGCCCAGCTGCTGGTAAACCAGGCTGCAGCGCAAGCACCTGCTGGGCACAAGGTATACAGACCCGCACATTGCCAGCATTTGCAGGGGACACGACACCCCACAAGCTATACACAGCCGGGCTTGTCCCGAAGGAACCCCGAGCACATTATCCTGAGACGCCTCCATATGGTGATTATAGCGGCACAATAGGCAGATAGGGATTCGCACTAAAAAAGCTACCCGGGATGCCCCAATAGCCTTGCTAGGGAAGTGGGAGTAATTAGCACACTAGGCCTCACAAAGTTTAATAACTAAATAGAGGGGGTAGGGCCGGGAGAAACCAATTGAGTTTGACCCGCCTGAAAGGACTTCAATAGACAGGCAGAGTGAGACATTTCAGATCATCCTGGCTGACCTGGTTTGAAGAGGACCAAAACCCACGGCCCTGAAATCTATAAGATTCGTGAATGGCCAGTGAGAGCAGACTCACTAGCGGGGGATGTGGCCACCAGCGCGCTCCGATCCGCTCGCCTTAGACGAGCTATTAGACAAGGGGCAAGAACGGATTCTAATGTGTTGATTGGACGAGAGGGCTGCACATCGGGCAACCTGTGGGGTTTCACACAGTTGCACATCTTGCTGAATGCCCCCACCCCCCCAAAAAAAAAAATAAGAAACCAGAAAGCCTTCCCAACATATCAGGCTTGTTATAATCATTTGAAACAAAGTCAAAAACTGAATTCCTGAGAGGAAGCCAAGGGAAGCTAAATCTTTGACAGTAAATCTTTGGATTGGGATGTGTGAATAACCCCTCCCCCCCCCCCCAACATGAAGATTTCAGTCCCTATACACTGTGCAGGGACAAGTATGTGGGTAACAAGCCTATACAGTACAGAGATTCTTCGACCACATCTACTATAGAAGGGCTCAAAACCTGTCCCACCACCAAGTGATGTCTAATGTGCCGTCCTCATGGGACCCAGAGTGGGTGGTTGGGGGTTAGGGATCAGGAAAAATGGCAGTGATGCTCCTAGAGAGGCATGTCAAATTTAACTAAAAAAGGGAGTGTAAGCAAAGGGAGGGAGATGTAGGTGAAGGTGGTAGTCTTAGCCTATGCCACCCCCTCTCCTTCTGCCAAGTATTTGGCTGATGACTGCTGAAAACACTGCAAGTCAGACTGCATCAGAATACTTTTGCCTGAACTAGTGCATAACTACACAACCCCAGGCCAAGTGTGGCAATCCTGAGTGTATATAGTACACGTGATATACCACATGCATGACAGTGCCCCATCTCATGCTGCGAGTACCTGTCATTTGCTGCTAGGGGCATAAAAGGAGAAAAACTCAAAGACCACCATCCTCCCCTGACCTCAACCCTACTGGAAACCTTTGAAGTTTCCTCCCCAAAAAAAAACATAAATGAGGGTGGGAGGCAAAGCTCCAAAAACTCACAAGTTTAATGGATGCAAGAATTGTGAATGGCTTTTAGATTAACATGTAATTTTGATGGTTAAAGAGGAACATCGGACCAAAAATAAAATGGGATCGATACCCCTCCCCCTCTCATAGGCCCCTGCTTACCTTTTGGATCCGGCATCTTCAGGGCACGATCATCTGCCCCCCCCCCCACGCCAGCTTAGCCATCTGTTAGTGACAACATTGCATCCCATTCATGGGCACTGCGCAGACGCGAGAACAGGGGCCACACACAGTGCATGATGGGATGCAAGATATCCCTGCCTGTCAGGAGGTAGCACGGAATCCGAGGGACCAAAAAGATGTATCGCCCGGAGAGGTGAATAAATACTGTCCAAAGGTAAAAGTGGAGGGGGGCAGCAGATAAGTGCGGTTTGGGGGCGGTTTTACCCTCCCCTGATGTACTTCTTTAAGTTGTTTTTTAATTGAAATACCTTTTTGTTTCAGTAAATGTGGCTTGTTCATTCTGCAAATTCAACAAAAAAAAACATTTTCAGCTCTTTACACCCCATAAGATATATTAAAACGGTTGTGTCTATAAATTTGGAAGGTTAGGTGGTTTGTTAATTAAAATATGATTTATACTCAAGCAGTTAACAAGTTAATAACTTAAAAATAATATTGACTGTCATTTGCATCCACCATTAAAAAAATCTGAGTAAAATAATATTTGCATAATAATTTGCAATGAGGTGTAGAGTCAAATTGATAGTACAAGTCCTCTGTGAGGACATGTAGGGCATTAGGATTCAATGAGAGATTTAGACATGCTAGCCCTGTAAACAAATGACTCACAAATATCACTCAGTATAGAGAGCTAGCTCTGTAGGGACTTTGCCACTCTCGGTGATGTTCAGGAATTAGCACGCTTCACTCAATTTCTGCAATCAATGTTCTGTGGAATGTGAGAACAGCAGCAGTTGGTGTACAGTTTTAAATTAAACATACTGTAATAACAGCCTAATGTTTATAGACCCAAATTAGCCCTCTATAGGCCTCTTTTACATGAAACTCCACTTTCATTCGGTCCTGATGCTTTTTGCAATTTAATAAGTCTTTACCGAAAACCTGTAAATCAATCCGTACAATAACAAGGACTAGAAATTGTTACTGGAAATCAGGGGTAGGTTTAGATCAGTTCTGGCAGACGGGTGGTTGAATGATGAGCGGTAAAGGAAAAGTAGCCAAAAACTGAGAATTTGAGGGACATTTTTCATTTTTACACACATACTAGTGTCCCTTTAAAGATAGATGTATACAGTTTTGAAAATTATGGTCATGTCACCGTCCATATAGACAGCTGTACTATACTGGATTCAATTACAGAAGCTTGACAAGGGGAAATGGATTTAAAGAAAAAACACTGGTATAGAGAATCAAATAGAATGAGAACACCATTCATCTAATCATCGCTACATCGCTACAACAATAGCAATAAGGAGGTCGATGGCACGCTCAGTAAAGCCATGTTTCAACCTTTACATGATCCATGAAAATTTTGACAGACATTTTTCCATCAGTCTTGAACCAAGTGTATCCAACAATACTCCCTCCCCTATTTCTTGTATCCCAAGTAATTCATTGCTATAAATAAATACTGTGCAGCATTTTGAAACAGAACATTACCAATGCACAGGGCTGACCTGCTTATATCAAGAGGGGCAGTTTTCTTATTCACAAATATATGCCACCCACCAAGGAGGAAAACCAAGGATTTACACTATGCCAAAGCATGTTGATTTGGGATGTCTAATTGTGTTAAAAATCTCCAGATCAAACTCTGAGCCTGGTACAGTTGGAAAAGAATGCACAGTAACAGGAAGCCGCATACACTTCATGTTTGCAGGTGGCCTGCAAATGCATGAGCCGCCACTAAAATTTACTACAGCAGAAGTTAGAAAAAGGTAAATGAATTTTTATGTGCAGCAATCTAAATTGTCCTAGGGAAGTATATTTATGACAGTTGGAAAGAAAGGTAGCAGCCATTTTGGAGCTCTCTCTCCCATCATCTCAGCCATGCTGCTGCCTGGGTTCAACTGACAATGCACAGTAACAGGAAGCCCAGCAGCACTTCCTGTTTGCAGGTGACCTGCAAATGCATGAAGCACCACAGCAAGAGTTACAAAAAGGTAAAGGAATGTTTATGTACAGCAATCTAAATTGCCCTAGGGGGGATGAATATGAGCACTGTTTGTTTTGTTGGTCTGGTTTAAGTCAATTTTGACTGTTGGTCTGCTTTAAATGTAGTTTCTCATTCAATGCCACAATTTCTCACCGTATAACATGTAACTTCTGATCTTTTGACTATAATTAAAAACGAAGTAAAAAATCTCCTTGATCACCCAAACTCATTTTTCCAGCCGACCCACAGTCTAGTGCATGTGTGGGCCTACCAGCCAATCACCTGTGGCCGTTATTTTGTTATTCCTGGTGAGGGTACACACCCTCAGCTGGAGGTGAGCAGGGATGCAGCATCGGTGAGATACATTTATGGGTTATCCCAAAGGTTGCACTGCAGCCCAAAATGGGATCCACGCAAAGAACATGACACAGACCCCACTTTTTCCTGACCCCAACGGAAGCGCTCCCTTGTTTAAGCACTAGCCCCGTGGCAGCATGGTGGCCAGTAAGTTAACTCTCCCCAGTAGCATTGTTTTGGAGGCCTGCAGGGGGTAGTAGTGATTTTGCCCAGCAGATCCCGTTTTATTGTTTATGCTGCTGATATGATCTATGATGAGATTATATATATTTATTAGAGTTAGAAACATAGAACGCTGACGGCGGACCATATGGTCCATTTAGACTGCCCTTATGGGTATAATGTTTGTTCTCTTGAGCTTAAGATAGATGTATGCATATCCCAGACATGTTTAAATTCACTTACTGTCGAGTTGTTTTCTTTATTTATAGGATTTATTTATAGGCACTTTATAATGTACCATACTTGAGATTTCCTTGAAGAATTTTGCGTATAATTGCTATGCACATGATAATTATGCAGTACGGTGACACTTTGGTTACTCTAGATCTTAGGCAGGACTTTACTCCTTAGTAAACGACCATATATAGTATAGTATATACTATATAGTATAGTAGTATTTTATTAATATTGTCCTTTGTATGTTTCTAATGATTTATTGTGGTGTATAATTCGATTCAAATGTGTATATATTTTGGGGTATACAGACTTTTGGTTTATTTTTGGCTGTGGGGGAGTTTATTGCCACTTAAAGAAATTCTAGACCTTTTTTTTCGTTTATTGGTGAGCAATAAGCATTGACCACCTACCCCCCCCATCGATCCCAACACAAATTTGGTTTTATCACGCTTTAGAATGCCCCACAGGCAGGGAGCTGGTTAGCCCACTGGAGCACAGACATGGAAAGATTGCGGACTGTTTTTTCGGGCTTTATAGTGGACCACCACCTGAGGGACATCTTAATTTCGAATGCAGTGGCCCCACAAGTCTACTTTAAACATTGCTTATTATGCCCACTGATCTAGAAAACTATAAATTTACATTGTTCATCCAGCTCCTCAGGTTGCACTGGTAAGTGCAACGTCACCAGCTTTCATATGAATGATTGCATTTGGTTAAACACGGCTTTATCATCATAAAGGACGCTCGTAATCAAACTCATTCTGCAGGTGCCCCATTATCTACACACCTAACAGCTTCTGCATTCGTTTCTACTTTATAGGGAAGCTTCAGGTTATATAAGGTAACGCTTTGCTTGGCTAACTTTTCAAACGTGAAGAAGTTTTAGAGGAGCCAGGGGCATAAGTCAAACACAAGACAGCCTAAATCTGGGTCCCCATGTACTACTTAGTGGTGAAGAATTAACCTTTAACAGCTAACTAAATGAAGCTCAAAACATCTTGCGCTGTAAAGAACAATGAATGCTACTTACTGCACGATGAATATGCATGAACATATTAACTGTACATTCCCTCTACATAGAGGTCACAGACTATTGATAATCATATAACCATAGTGGGTCATGTCCTTTCCAAGTGACAGCATCAACGTAATACCTCTGTGGCCAATAACGCAAAAAATGCTAATTGCTTTGTTTGACATGTGACATGCCTAAAACTTCTGGCCCCAAGACAAGCCAAGAATAGAAAATAAATAAGCCTATGTAAAAATGGCTGAACACGGCACAGAGCTCAAATATAACCAGATCTACCCAATAGCTTTTTACCACTATAGTGGCCATGCACCACTGAGAACATTACGTTATTATGCTATTGGAGGAGAGCAGGGATGCAGCATCGGTGAGATACATTTAAGGGTTATCCCAAAGGTTGCGCTGCAGCCCAAAAAGGGATCCCCGCAAACACATGACGCAGACCCCACTTTTTGCCTGGCAGGCACCTCACATTACACTGCCACAATCCTCACCAGTTCTTTCCTTGCTGCGATCCACTGCAGCTCCAGTCACTGTAGCAGATCCTCAATGGTCTTTCCTGTGCTGCCTGTCCACGGCAACAGGAGGGAAGATGGTGGAGAAACAGACAGTGCCGAAAAGACCAGCTAAAACTGGAGTGGTGTCAGATGGCCAGCTGTGGTGGATGGGAGGGGGGGAAGCGAGGTGAGTAAAACAGCATGCATGCCTAACTCTGCAACCAAGCCCCCGGTCTGTTCGTCATCGCACAAAGCCTCCAAAGAGATAGGACAGATCTCCCCACGTCAAGAGTACTTAGCTTTAAATTCATGTCCAAAACAGGGTTAATATACAGTGAGTTTTAATAGGGTTTTTTCATCCTGCCTTTAGTTTGGGGGGGGGGGGGGGGGATTTAGGTCCTCCATAAAGAGGAACAACCACCAGCCTAGAGTCTAGGACATGGTTTTTGGGGCATCACAATTTTGATGGTGCCCCAATGAGTAAAATCCCCAGATCACCCAGGCCTACCTAAATGGGCAGCATAGGCTTCCATGGCAGTAATGAAGCAGCTGTACCGATGCCTGGCTCACCCTCCCTATACAGCTTTCTATGCTACTTAGTGTGCCATGGTATCTCCAGCGACAAAAGCACAATTGCCTTTCCTTAGACTTACACACAGTGGGCATACCAATTCAGGACGACGCCAGAAAGAGGAAAAAAGCCTAGGCATTTCTACACATGGAAAAGTGGAAATTTTTTTGCATACGGTCTTGGAGTCACTGGCAAGGTTATGATAACACATTAATTGTACAGCCAAGAAAGATTTCCTGAGTTGGTGACTGTATAACAACGGCAATGTGGGAAGCTTCTATAAACAGGAAATTGCCAGCTCTGAATTGTGATTCTGAAACAAACCGCCAGACGCTGCCCGGCCACGAGCGCTCACCTCTTATGTAGTCAAAACCATACAACCATGAGGCCAGCCGACATCCGGTTTGTAAATAAAAACATCCAATTTTATTTGAAGCTTGAATTAAAATGTTCCATCCAAAAACGATACAACAGGCATTAAGATTATGAAAAACGTTGACGCGTTTCGGGCTCCATGCCCTTAATTATGACAATTATAATGAGGGTGAAAGCTCCACTATATATACATACAAGTCTGCAGACAATAATTGGCAATCTTATTTGCCTAATTACATAATACATTTCACAAGAGGAAGCATCAGAAACAACACATACCTGCATAATGATCTGTGTATGGTGGCCACCGCTTGTCTCCTATCTATTTCCAATTACCGCGCGCTTTCCTACATACGGTCACTAACACAGTAGACCAATAGAATGAACCCTATGACGTATGCGATACCAATTGGCCCTCATCATACCGCATCATCAGAAGGGCAAAAAATCACCGTCATGTAGATAGGAGAGAGGGCGGAAATATACTGGAACCCAGCGGGGCAAAAAACAAAATGACACCATACATTTTCAAAAACCAACATTGAACACAGCTACAGCAGGATTACTTGTACTACGAGGACACAAATACACTCCATTATACGGCCGCAAAAGTATGTATACATATATATCAATTAAATGTTATATTTGCGGCAACGTGTTTGCATCAACTATTATATAAATATATCACATTCAGCTACACTAAAAAAAAGTTTATATTACAATGTGTACACATTTGTATTTAACTATATGTGTCTCTTAATGCAACATATTATCCCTGTTTATCTAAATGTATCTTCTCCGCAATGGAGAAGAAAATATTGCAATAGTATAAACAAACTTTCCTACACTTCATAAATCACCTTCTTAGTGAACACTATTGTATTCAGACCTACTTAAAGCAGATATTACATGATTATTTATATATTGACTGCCATGAGAAACCTTAAGAGATAGTGATAATGATTGTAATTATAAAGCTGAACCAAACCTCCAATAGAGCTGGGAAGAAAGGGTTCTAAAAAGATACAGAAAGGAAAGGGAGGAAAAGAAGGAAGAAAGAAGACGAGGAGAAAAGTAATAGGAGCATCCAAAAACAAGGAAAAGAAAACATTTTTCTTGAAATTAATTTCGCAGAAACAGATCCACATCCCATCTGGAATTCAAACCTGACGGGGTGCGGGTCTGCAGCTTAAAGATCCCAAAAACTTCTCTCTGGAAGATCCTCGCCTGTAAATCTCCCCCTCTAGGTCCTATCCTCACTTTTTCTATGGCCATACACGAGAGACTGGAAAAGTCCCCTGCATGCCGATTACGAAAATGACGGTTCACATTAGATGCCATATTTAGGCGTTCTAAATGTGGGATAGCTAGATGCTCCGCCATTCTTCTCTTGAATAGTCTAGTGGTGCATCCCACATATTGAATATTACATATCTTACATGTTATTAGATATATGAGATTTTTCGTATTGCAATTCATAAAATCCTCTATACAAAATCTGTCTCCAGTGACTGTGGACCTAAACTCACTCCCTTGACATACATATTTACAAATGTTACATCTCACCCCGTTACATCTAAAGAAACCTTTACAATGTAACCATGTAGACGAAGCCGTAGCTTCTTTATTGAAAAAACTTGGAGACAGTTTCTTACCTAGTGTGGGTGGTTTCCTACTGATCACTTTAATACCCTGTTGTACCACTTGTTTTAATTGAGGGTCTCCATACAGTATAGGAAGATGTTTTGAGATAATCCCACGAATTCTGGAAAATTCCATACTATATGTTGTAACCATGGTTACAATACTGTTTTTATTAGGTAAGGGGGATGATCTTTTATGGGTATCTTTCCTATTGTGGCCTTTTTTACTCATCATAGATTGTCTATCCCTGGATTTTGCAATATTCTTAGCTCTTAGAATGGACCCCAATGGATAGCCCCCGCTGTTCCAACCTATTTTGAATGATATCTGCCTCTTTTTGGAAACTCAGCTCCGCTGAGCAATTTCGTCGGGCTCTGATCATTTCCCCAATGGGGATGGCCCTAATTGTATGTGCCGGATGGCAACTCTCGGCCCTTAATATTGTATTACCAGAAGTTGACTTTCTGTATGTGGTGGTTTCTATCCTATTACTTTCTATAGACACCTGGAGCAAAAGATCCAAAAAGGGAATTGTATTCAAATGACATTCTGATGTAAATCTTAGGTTTAATTCGTTGTTATTTAAGTATGACACAAACTCATCCTTAGACTCTGATGACCCCTGCCAGATAATGACAATATCATCGATATACATGCCATAATATTTTATATTAGATATGAAGGGGTTTGAATAATGGTAAATGTGTCTCTCCTCCCACCAACCCATGTACAGGTTGGCAAGGGAAGGTGAGAACGGTGCTCCCATAGACGCACCGCATCTTTGTAGGTAAAATTGGCTCGAGAATAAGAAAAAGTTGTGTCCCAACAGATATTCCAACGCTAAAATCAGAAATTCTACTAATTCCTTAGGGTAAGCAGAGTAAGTATTCAAATGGAAATATACAGCTTGAAGGGCCAGGTCATGCGGTATCACCGAGTATAGGGAAGCTACATCACATGTGAGCCAAAGGCAATCTGCTCATTCTGCTGCTCATTAGTGAGCAATAAGGTTCCCGTGTGAGGCCCTTGTCTGCTAGAGTTTCAGTGACAAACAGCCATAACTTCAAACTCTTCGCTATTGCCATCTCCTTCTAAACAGTTGTCTCCATTCCTTTCATGCATTGTGTAAACGTGCAATTACTTCAGTGGGTTCTGGGATCTGGTTTAGGTGGGCAAACATGGACTTGTATTAAACTTATAATTATCTAAATTATAAAATTGAAGGCCTGAAAAAGATGTCAGAGCCTGAGGCAATGCAGACTGTTTGGCTGTCAGCCATGACAACCCTCCAGGTATTAACAAAAAAATTTTTAATATGGTTGGCACACCAAAAGTAGAAATGCTGTTAATATTAATGATCCCAATAGTAATTGACTAGGGTGCTGCCCCCTGAGATTATATCTCCAACTAATCCCAAATAGAACACAAAAGTAATCAATATAGGAAGGCGCACACCAAAATTTAAGTTGCAAAATGAATCATATATTTACTTCAAATTAACATAAATTACATATGAATTCAAGATTGAACAGGACAACAATATACACATCTATACATAAAATGTATGGAAAGTATTTGGGATGTAGGACAAAAGGATACATTCATATCAGAGAATCCAGGTGTGCTTTAAAGTGGACCAACACCCAGGATTTTGACTATCCTGGGTGTTGGTCCACTTAGGTGGGGCACCCCGATCGGGGGTGCCCCGCTGTCTGAAACCCCCCCGATCGCCGCAAAAACTCACCTCTCCCCGCTCCCACGTGACCTCGTCCGGCCAATGACAGCGCTCAGAGCAGCTCTGGTATGCGCGTCCAAAGCTGCTTGGACGCGCATACCAGAGCGCTGTCATTGGCTGCGTCTCTCGCTTCCCTCTAACAGGGAGCGCTCCTGCGCCGGCCATTCACAAAACGGCCGGCGCGGGAGCGCGCCCTGCTAGAGGGAAGCGAGAGACGCGGCCGCGTCTCGCGCATGCGCCGTTGGATCGCAGGTAAGGTGAGGATTGTGGGCCTCCTGGGGGGTTCCTCCCCGCGGGACATCCCGATTTCGGATGCCCCGCGGGGAGGGATCTGATCGGTCCGGGAATCTTATAGATTTCCGGGCCGATCCCCCCTGGGTGTTGGTCCACTTTAATGAGGAGACTGTGTTGCACCAAACCAATGTAGTCTGTAATTAATGACAGAAAGATTTTTAACAATAACAGTATCAAGCGTCTATAGTGACTATGTGGTAAAATGTTACCTATAACTCTAGGCTTGTAAGGTGCTATCACAGTGATCCTGAAGATAATCACACACGAGGTAGACAGCTGGATTGTATACTGTGCAGCTGCACATGAGTCAAGGGAAATAGATGCAAATGATAATATATACAAATGTATCTACAGAGATTGCCACAGACAATGTGAATCAAAAGTGCTGCAGTAGATCCTGCATGAGCTTTAGCATAATCGAATGCTAACATCCCATTCTACTCTCATAATACATGGACTATACACAGACATGATAATGAACAAGGATCACACAACACAGTTCAGAATGACAAAACAGATCATGATCGCTCAAAATAAGGTTTACCGACGTTTCACGGCCGCAGGCCGTTTCATCAGGGTAGCGATCGGCCGTGAAACGTCGGTAAACCTTATTTTGAGCGATCATGATCTGTTTTGTCATTCTGAACTGTGTTGTGTGATCCTTGTTCATTATCATGTCTGTGTATAGTCCATGTATTATGAGAGTAGAATGGGATGTTAGCATTCGATTATGCTAAAGCTCATGCAGGATCTACTGCAGCACTTTTGATTCACATTGTCTGTGGCAATCTCTGTAGATACATTTGTATATATTATCATTTGCATCTATTTCCCTTGACTCATGTGCAGCTGCACAGTATACAATCCAGCTGTCTACCTCGTGTGTGATTATCTTCAGGATCACTGTGATAGCACCTTACAAGCCTAGAGTTATAGGTAACATTTTACCACATAGTCACTATAGACGCTTGATACTGTTATTGTTAAAAATCTTTCTGTCATTAATTACAGACTACATTGGTTTGGTGCAACACAGTCTCCTCATTAAAGCACACCTGGATTCTCTGATATGAATGTATCCTTTTGTCCTACATCCCAAATACTTTCCATACATTTTATGTATAGATGTGTATATTGTTGTCCTGTTCAATCTTGAATTCATATGTAATTTATGTTAATTTGAAGTAAATATATGATTCATTTTGCAACTTAAATTTTGGTGTGCGCCTTCCTATATTGATTACTTTTGTGAACCCTCCAGGTATTGCCAGCAAATCAGTAAGGCATTAAAGAAATATTTCACGAATATAAACAAGAATGATGCGATGAACACCAATAACCTCTAACTGACAGCAGGTACACACTCTTGAACCCCTACACCGATCACTAACCAAGCCCCCACACTGATCACTAACAAAGCAAGCATGTTATAACATGCTGCCTCTTTCACATGTCACCTCCTTTTGGGCCATACTCCAGTATATATATATATATTATCTGCTACCACGGATTGAGAATCAGAGTTAATCACTGACAGAATGGGCTATAAACCAAACCGCCTGGAATATCATCTTGCCCAGCCCCCATGACTCCTGTCATGAGCAATTCCAACCTTTCAACAGGCTTGGAGGACATTTCAATGGGCCTGGTACCTGCCCTGAACAAACATCAGGTGGAAAGGACTAAATGAGAGAACGGAAAAGGTCACCAACTTGCTCCATTTTTGGAGGGTACTGCAAATTATGCACTCTCTCAATACCCTCTCAGAGACACAGAAAAATTCTTCTGGTCACTTTGCTTTGAAAGTGAAACTGGGAACCAAGTTTTCTGCTGCTCTTGATCTTCACTTAAGGCAATTTCCTGCAACTACCAAGAGACAGGCTACAAAGTAGTATCTAGATCAGGGGTACTCAACCACTTCTTGTAAAGGTCCATTTACAGGCATCTGGTGAGAGGCGAAGGTCCGGACGGGGCGCTGTCAGAGGGGGTGGATAGTTAGAAATCAGTGCACTGGGGCGGGTTGGGGGTGGATAATACCTTGCAATGCCACTTCCCGTCCGTGCAGTACTTCATATTGCAATGCTAGGTGCCAGGGAGTAATGACACTGGCAGGGAGACAAACAACTACATCACCAATCTGTAACAGGGCAGTGCTGAGAATAGCAACACAGAAGCAACTAACTGCAGGGCTGTCAGGGCAGGGGTCCAGAAATCTGGCACCAAGGTCCGCATTCGGACCCCGGTCCGCCAGTTGAGTACCGCTGATCTAGATGGTATAGGGTGCCGATCCTCCTCCACAAATTTTACCTGCATGTCAGCCCACTTTGCTAGAGATACATCCAAGAAGGCGGCACACTTTCACATACCTTCCATCAGACTTCTGGGCTAAGATCACTTAGTTCATAGCAAAAACTGACTGGCCTGACCCTCCTACACCTTCCCTCCCCCCCAAAAAATACATACAAAAAAACCCTAGCACTTTGTCTTGGTAAACACCCAAGCCTGCATCCCTACCCTCTGAAAACAGACTACACTTCCATCTATATCTCATAAACCTAGTGTACCACATGGAGACTCCTCTCTTTATAACACCAACAACAAAAAATTATACAGAGCTGGTTCCATTGGTTTAAATTCATAGAGTTTCCCAAATATTTGACTTGCATAGGTTAAAACCCAACTCACCAGCCAACAATCCTCCATCGTTCCCTCTTTTCCCGGCCAAGAAGCTCTCCATGACAAGTAGTAAAAATCGAAAAATCCCTGGTTCCATTGGTCTGCATACAAGGCCCACTCAGTTTCCAATGCTAAAAAATGTATTCAGTCTTTAGCATGAGCTCAAACACTGTACTAAATCTTGAACCAGAATATGTGTTCCGATTTAAATGTAGAAAGTGCCGACAACTTCTACATTTACTGTAGTCAATCAAAAACATGATCCAGATAGAAAAGTAGCTTTGAACAGTTATGACACATTTGGGGGGTTAACCCTTTTGTTGCCAAGCCCGTAACACCTACGTGCCGGCACCCGACACAGAGAATCAGTCTGCTCGGGTGCCTGGAGGAGAGCAGATGGGGAGGAGGAGAGGGCTGAGATCGCCCCCCCCCCCCCCTCCCCAGGGTCTCTCTGCCAAACACCCGAGCAGACTGTCATCGCAGATCGCCGGGGGACACAGGATCGGAGGTGAGTAAAGTAAAATAAAAATAAAGATCATTTTTTTTTTCTTATGTGTCTGTGTCTGTCTTTTTATTTAACATTTAACCCCTTGTGAACTGGTAAGGGGTCCATGAGACCCCTTTATACCAGTTCACAAGGCTGGGGGATGGCAAGTCACCCGCTTGCCGCAGCGGGTGACTTGCCATTAACTCCCAGCACCCCCAATTACCTGCCTCCCCAAAGCCCAGGGGGGGGGGGCAGAAGAGCCCGGCCAACACAGGCTATGTGGGCTCGTAGGCTGCAGGGTGGGGGGGCCACAAAAGCTGCCCCCCCCCCCACTCTGTGCCTGCAAGCCCCCATAGCTGGTCCCGGGCTGGTAATGCTGGGTAAGGGGGACCCCATTTCATTTTTTGGGGGGATTTTTAAGGGTTTTTAACCCTTAAAATTCCCCCCAAAAATTGGGGGGACCCTATGTCATTTTTTTTTTAAATTAACCCCTTATTTTCTGTCGCCTAGCAGCTATAAAAGGCTTCCAGCTGCAGCAGGAGAGCAGGAAGCCAGATTGATGAGCATGGGACACAGGGATGGATGGGAGGTAAGTATTAAAAAGTTTTTAAAAAAATTAAAAACATTTTTCTTATGTGTCAGTGTCTTTTTTTTACACTTAACCCCTTGTGAACTGGTAAGGGGTCCATGAGACCCCTTATACCAGTTCACAAGGCTGGGGGCTGGCAAGTCACCTGCCACTAGCAGGTGGCTTGCCGTTAACCCTCGCACCCCCAATTACCTGCCTCCCCAAAGCCCGGGGGAGGGGGGCAGAAGAGCCCGGGCCCACATAGGCAACGTGGGCTTGTAGGCTGCAGGGTGGGAGGCCACAAAAGCTGGCCCCTTCACTCTGTTCCTACCAGCCCCTTAGCTGGTCCCGGGCTGTTAATGCTGGGTAAGGGGGACCCCATCAAAATTTTTGGGGATTTTTAAGGGTAGTACTTAATGGCTCTGACCACATCCATGGCATGGAGGGTCCATTCCTTAGAATTAGTTGCTGCTGGACACAAGGGGAGACAACTTCCTCATTAAGATGAAAGGGAGAAACGACCTTAGGCAAAAAAAAAAAAAAAAATCAGGTTTAAAACGAAAAACCACCTTATCCTTATGCAGCTCAAAGTAAGGAGGCTTCATACAAGCACGGTCAGCTCTGACACACGACGCACCAAGATGATAGCTACCAAAAAGACCACCTTCAGGGTCAAAATAGACAATGCAGCATTGCACAAAGGCTCAAAGGGATGACCCTGGAGAGCAGAAAGCACCAAATTCAAGTCCCACACCGGTAACACATGCTTACGCGGTGGACGTACATGAGTAACTTCTTGGAAAAAAATCAGTCTAAGATTGGCAAAGGATCTTTGGAAAAAGATGGCCAAGGCCAAGACCTGGCCCTTGAGGGTGCTCAGCTGGAGAACCAAGTCTAAGCCGTGTTGCAAAAACTCCAATATCCTAGAGATAGAGAATGTGCTACAAGGGAAACTCTTGGATTCTCACCAAGCAATGTAGGCATGCCAAACTCTGTAGTATATCATGGAAGAAGACTTCTTCCGTGCCTGAATCATGGTCTGAACAACCGTGGCAGACAGCCCCTTCTCCGTCAGTATTGAGGTTCAATAGCCAGGCCGTCAAAGCCAGCGTCTGTAAATTGGGGTGCCACAGCGACCCCTGAGTGAGAAGCCCATGCCCGTTGGGCATGATGTAGCGATCGACTGACATCTGAACTATGTCCGCGAACCAACACCGTCTCGGCCAGCGCGGAGCCACCAGGATGGTTGGTACCCCTTCCTGGACTATCTTGCGCAGCACTCAGCCCAGGAGTGGAAACGGAGGGAAAGCATAAAGGAGCCTGAACTCCATCCAAGGAATTGTCAGAGCGATCTCAGAGGATCTCTTGACAGGGAGACGAACCTCGGGAGCTTGTGATTGTGTCTGGACGCAAACAGGTCCACACCTGGCTGACCCCAGCGGAGACAAAGGGCGTGAAAGATCTTGTAGCTGAGAGACCATTCCCCCAGAAGCGAGGGCCCCCTGCTAAGGGAGTCTGCCTCCTGATTTTCTACCCCGGGGATGTAAACCGCCGAGATGCAGGAACATTCCCCTCTGTCCAAGTCAAAATCTGGGTCACCTCATTGAGGGCTCGCTTGCTCCGAGTCCCGCCCTGATGATTGATATAGGCGACAGCCACCTGATTGTCCGAGGGAACCTGGATCACACAACCTCTTTAATGGAGAGTTAGGCGAAGAAGCACCAACCGGATCGCTCTCAGTTCCAAGAGATTTGTGGGCAAGTGGGCCTCCTGCGGCCTCCACTGACCCTGGATCTTCTGCGTTTGCCAAAAACCTCCCCAGCCGGTCAGACTGGTATCCGTGGTGACAATCTCCCAACGGGGAGTCAGAAAGGACTTGCCTACCAGTGGGCTTCTGGATTCCAGCCACCACAAGAGGGACTGTCTGGCCAGGGGAGACAGGGAAAACTCCTGCTCCAGTGATTCCTGCGTCTGGTCCCAACCGGTCAACAAATTTAATTGAAGAGGTCTCATGTAGAACTGGGCAAAGGGCACTGCCGCGAAGCATGACACCATAAGGCACACCAGTTTCATCCCCAGACAGATAGATGGTCGCTGACAAGACAGCGAGGCCTGCACCTGCATCTGGAGGCCCGCCACCTTCTGTGGTGGCAGGAATGCCTTGACCTGAGAGGTGTCTAACATCATGCCCAGAAAGGACCTCACCATTGAGGGAGTGATAGAAGACTTGGGGTAATTGACTACCCATGCTCGAGAGTGGACAACACCGTCCGGGTGTCGCTCTTGGCCAGCTGAAGGGACTGAGCCGCAATCAGTAAATCGTTCAGATAAGGCAGCAGGCAAATGCCCTGGCTCCTCAGGATAGCCATGATGCCCGCCAGCACCTTGGTGAACACATGGGTGGCTGAGGATATCCCAAACGGCAGCGCCACAAACTGGTAATGCTGATCCTGCAAAGCAAACCTCAGGAACTTCTGGTGCCCCTGGAATATCGGAATGTGCAGATAAGCATCCTTGTTGTCCACCATGGTCATGAAGTTGCCGAGTCGAAGCGAGCTCACCGCGGACCGCAAGGTCTCCATGCAAAAATCTCTGACAAAGCTGTTGAGACCCTTCAGATCCAGGATAGGTCTCAGCGTTCCGTCCTTCTTGGGCACCGTGAACAGATTGGAGTAAAAGCCTTGACCCCGTTCCTGACGAGGTACAGGACAAATCCCACCTAACTGCAGACGGTGTTGGACGGCCATTCAAAGGCCTTGTGCCTTCAAAGGGTTCTAGGATATCCGCGACTGAAGAAATCTAGAGGGCGGCCACACTGCCAGCTCTATTTTGTAACCGGAGGACACCACCTCCTGAATCCACCGATCTGAGACTTGCTGTCTCCAGATATGAGCAAATAGCAGAAGCCGTCCCCCCACCCGGATGTGTGAGGGCGCCTCCTCATGCCTGAGGGGCCTTGGCAGGGGGCGTGGACTTGGATCCCCAGGAGGAATTGGGTCGGCCACAGGACCTGACTCGTCCTTAAGAATTTCTGCGAGTACCTGAAAATGAAGAGCCTCTTCCTCCTCGAAAGGAGAGATAGACAGAAGAGCCGCGCAGGCTTCCGTCCCTGAGGGAGTCTTCTGTCCTTGACCAGGAGGTCCAGACGCTCCCCGAACAATCTGTGGCTCGTGAAGGGTATACTAGTGAGCGACTTTTTGGCCGCGGCATCAGCCGACCACTGCCGCCACCAGAGCGAGCGGCGAAGCGCAACAAGCAGGGCCGAGACTCTGGCACCGAGCCGGACACCATCATCCATGGCAGCAACAACGAAGGCAATAAACTCCACGCAAGCCTTGAGGTCCTTATACTCCTCCGCACACTTGCGAGACTTAGCAATATCCACAAGACGTCTCATCTTCTTCAGATGGCTAAGGAGACAATAGCCGCAGCACACACAGGGCGGAACCAAGCACCGGCAAACGTGAAGGCATGACAGACCAGCTGATCCATGCACTTGTCAGCTGGATCTCGTAGGGAAGCAGTATCGGGTGAAGGCATGGTCTTGGTGTTGGACAGACCCGACACGGGGGCATCCAACCCCGGGAGGACAGGACCATAGTCGAAATAGCTCCTCGGGAAAGGGATACCGCCTATCCAGGCCCTTGGGCACCGATGGTAACTTGTTAAGCCTTTCCCACTCTTTAAAAATCATGTTAGAAAAATGGGCCTGCTCAGGAAAGACTCGTCTCTGTCTCTCAGGCCTAAACAAATCACCCCGCTTACTCTTAGCCGCTCTAGGAGGGACAATGTGCAGCGTCTCAAAAACTGAGGCCAGCAACTTCTCTGTATCATCAGGGAGCCACAAATCCTTGTCCGAGGAACCAGGCCCGCTGTCATAGCCGGCAGAATAACCCTCATGCAACTCGCCTTCCTCCACGGAGCCCAGACCTCCAAAAAGATCATCAACATAATCATTATCCGAGTAAACGGGCTCGATATGCCGCCTCTTACTCGTGGCCTTCTTAGGGGCCATGCGAGAGATCTGTCTCTCAAGGCTGGCCACCCGGTATGCCAAATCAACTTGGGACCCCCTGCTGGCTTCCCCCTCTCTGGGGGCTGAGGGCAGCAGCGGGGGGCCTGGAGAGGCCGCAGGCAATGAAGGGCTAGGGGCAGATACGCCCGCCCAATCATGTTCCCAAAGGACGCTCCTGGCGCAAGTGACACAAACAGTGTTGAGTCCGCCCAGAGGGCTAGTACCGCACATGGGGCAGAGCTTCACCCGCCCAGATGGGGCCCCTAGCTCACTATCCCCAGAAGCCTCCATTATGGTGATTAGAGTGACTGGTATGCAGGTTACAAGGCACTGACGGCCCAAACCTAATAAGCCCTCAGAATTAGTCCCTCTTTTGTGATCCCTCTTAATAGGGAGAGGGCACGGAGGGAGGGGGGAGGACAACCGGGAGGAACCACAACCCTTAATTTATCAAAGAGGCCCACCTAGAAGACACAAGCAGAAAAAATCCCACAGCACATGCGCAATACAGCACAACCATAAGATGTTTAACAAGAGGGGCTCACGACACCGACAGCGATGGCAGCTCAGAGGGCGCCCAGGCAGCGTGCAGGGGAGAGGCAGCACAAGATGGCGCAGAGCAGGGCCCTCGAGGGGCGGGCCGCACAGCAGTGACGTGAAAAGAGTCATTGCGCGGCCCCGTCCACGGCGCGATAAGAGCGTCCGCCCCCAAGATGGAGGTTGAAGCCCAACAGCCAGGAAAATAGGGCAGCCCAGGGCCAAAAAACACAGAGCATATCCAGCTCAAGGGACTACTTCAGAGTCACAAGGATGTCAGTGCAACTAAAATGAAGTCCACCAAGCCCAACACATAATAAAGCTTGTGGGGGCAGGGAGGGCATGAAACCCGTGGGTGTGAGTGGTTCCCCCCCCCCCCCATAGGTTCACCATCAGCCTACAGCCGGCTACCCTTTAGTCAGGGTCTGCGGCCCAGAGCCTAGCTCTGCCAAACGCCTGACCACGGCGTTCTCCCTACCTTCACCGTCTCGATCAGCCAAGGCTGGGAGGCAGTAGTGGGTCCATGGGATCAGTGGGAATAAGGTCGCAGTGGCCGACGGGCTAGGAGGCCCCGCTCAGCTGCAATATCCAGGAGAGAGTATCCAACGATCTTCATGCAGCCAGACTGCAAGACGAACACTGGGAAATCATAGTGAGACACCTGCTTTTATAGGGGACCGGGAGGAGCGACAGCTTTTGATCTTGCAGTCCAGCGCTACCTAGCGGTGGAATACCCAATTGTCATCACTTCTGGGACGACCTGGACTGGATATAGTGAAAATAGAAGATACTCTGTGTGTAAGCAGTGGGGGGGGGGGGGGTCGCCAACAGAAAACCTGTTGAGAGAGGAATTTCAGGTTCCTACTATATGTGGAAGAAAGATGTTTGGCTGTTTGGAAAACCATGAAACAGTCAGCCATGTAACTGGTTAAATCACATTTTTAAACCATCCAAAAACCACCATGCAAAAAAAAAATAGTAACAGATATCTTTTCCGACGCTCCAATCAAACATAGCAGGAACATAAGAAGGTCTCTCCGGTAGTAAGTAAAAGTTAAATACCAATACAAGAGCAAGTCTACCCAGAAGCTGCTCTTCCCTGGCGTCCTTGTAGTGTAATTGCAGCCATAATTAGATGCGCCGTTAATTGCATTGACATTTATGTGCGTCATGGGAATGGGGCAACTTGGCACATTCAACACCCCATTTATGCAAGCTTTGCAACAGAGGCTGGAGGAAGAGCGACTGCTACAGTGGAGATAAACTAAGTGGCCATGCCTTCTTGTTAACATGCTGAATACCAAACATTGGATTTGTCAAAGTAATTTCAGTGTTCAACAGCACAACTCAAGTAATGAAGAATCTACATTTTCTGAAGCGAAAGGGATACAAACATACAGAAAATTATATTTTTTGCATTGCATGTCCCTCTCAAAGAAAATTAGACTGATCAATGATAAACACCTCACATAGGGTCTCCACCTTGTTGAAGGCCTTATGCGGCGGCAGGTTGCCACAAACAGATTTGGGATGCCCCGCACTGTGAAGCACACAGTAAGCAGTCCTGCAGCGCTCAGTCCCACACAGTAAAATTGGCCAAGACTCGGCTGAGGGTCAAGCAGAGCCATATCCCCGCTACCCTCCAACAGGGCACGCGTCCTGCTTAAAGTATAATTTGAGTTTACTGGGCGACCTGGGTTTTTTTACACAGCTGGGCATCCCAAATGGATGTTCCGAGGGAGGGGTAGGAATCAGACGGCTGCTGATAAACTGCGGAACAGTAAACTGAATTTGGCCTGCTTCTGTCTGCATTAAACAGGCTGGGGGATGGGGCATCCAGAAAGCTGGAGGCCCCGCACCCCCGCACATGACCCCTCCCCCCCCCCCCCCCCGAAACGCCTGTAATTCTTACCTGTCACCCAATTTTGGTCTGGGAATGCAGCCCCGGGATAGCCAACGGCGGTCATGTGGTCAGCGCTTTTCAGGGCCCAGAATAGAGGCCCACCTTACCGGCTGGTCAGTTGCGGGGCTGCATTCCAGACCAAAGTGCACCAACACCCGTTAGCGGGAGAATGTGCCCCTTTAGGTGCAGCAGCAAGTGGTACTCCTTCCTGTGCCTGCCACATAAATTGTAAAATCACCTGTGCCCTAGATGCCTCCAGGAACAGCATGACTTATATTAGTCGGGCTGCCATGTTGTTCGAGCCCATGGGTCTTCCTTCAGTTCACCTGCTCTTTAACTGAATTGCCTGTTGTGAACCTCAAGCCATATCTGCTCATTCCTGACTGCCGTGCCCAAATCAGACTATTTACAGAGCTTTAATCCATTTGCTGACCATTGGCCACTTTTGACTGCACCTCTGCTACTGAATAAAGACTGCCAGTTGATTCATCGCAGTGACCTCCATCAATGTAGCTTTCCAGTTGTGGGACAACCTACCCAGCACTTGCGGGCCCCTAGAGCGTCAAACATGGTACATGGCAGTTTACATTGACTGCACTGGTTAGAAATCCTGCTGAAGCATTTACACTGGTGACCTCTATTAGTCCTGTTATTTATTTCATAATCCTATCAGGCAAAAGCCTTCCCATTACTCGTAACAGGATCTTGCCTACCACTGCTTGGGAAACCTTGATCTGTTCTCTCAGCTGGTAGATGATGCAGATGCAGGATTTGTACCCCACCCGGATCTGCTGGCATCTATTTTACTTTAGCCAAGCCTGATTTTATCCATAACAACTCCAAAAGTTGATGAGCCCGTTTGTGTTTAATACTCGCTATACAGTTTTAGGGGACTAACAAACCGTCCTGTTGGTACTTGAGATAATTAAAAAAAATAAAGGCATACTTGTGGTTGTGGAGCCCGGAATACAGGAATTCTGTCCATTTACAAAGTATAAATAGTTTTAAGAATAACCCAAAATCTGGCTACGTCTAAAGAACTGTTCACACCAGTGGATTTGTGGTGTAATAAAAGAGGATTAATGTAAAAAGTCTAATGTAAATATGCAGAGGAACGGCAGAGACTTCCAGCTGTACGTCAAACGCAAGTACAAATAAGACGACACCAGCATGAAGCCTCCGTCAGCAAATACACGGCTGCATATAAATGAAAGCAGGGGAAGAAAATCTCAAAATTAACCTTTGAAAATACACAGAAGAAATGGATCTAACTGTTCAACATAGCTGGAGAAAAGCAGCCGCCCCAGGCAGGGGTGGCTGGTTAAAGCACGGGTTACCATTTCAAAAAGGACATTAGGAATGCATCTGTTTTGTTTTTTTTAATTGAATTATTTTTATTCACAAATACTTTACTAGGGAAGCCATCTTTGTCTAGTATTTATAGCCAGCTGTGTCCTAATTCAAGAAATCAATACAGTTCAATTCGCCCCACCCCCCACTACACTGGCTTTTTTGGACTGTTTGGTAAGACACACACGTGGTGGAGTCCTGAAAATGAAGATCTACAGAAATCCAGAAATCTCAGGTACCTTACCTTTAATTCCAATCATTCTCCATCTCAAGATGGCGATCATAAAATGTTTGGTAAGATACGCCTATAGAAAGGAAGGTCTACAGGAAACCAGAAAACCCAAAAACAAAAAATCATTTTCAAAGGAACCAGTGCCAGCCGCTAGCCTGCCCCAAGGGCATCCAATGGCGGTATGGGCCCCTATGTGAAGCCCTTGGGATCGCCAGTATAGTCACCTGTATTGGAAGCTGCCGCGGCGCTGCAATTGGGGCCGCCTCATCTCCGGCTTCCCAGCATGAGAACCAGGGATGCGGCCAGCTGGCATTTGCATGTCATCTGGCCCAATCGGCGATCAAAAGTGTGCACATGCCCTTGGCAGTGGAAATACCCGCTTTTTTTTTTTTAAACCGGGCCACCGCCCACACCGGCAGCATCGCCTGGCTGCTCAGGTGGGGGGTGGGGGGTGGGGGGTGATAAAGAGGGAGCAGCCTAATTAGCACAACATCCAAAAATGGGTTTGCTCCACTTCAAGAAAAACAGGTCATTGAACTTTACGGCTTTCCAGTCATCTCCCTTATCCAATCTACTCAACTGTGCCAGTCTGGCTAATCACCTACATCACACACACACACCTTCTAAGCAGAGATATTAAAGAAAACCTGTGAGCTTTGGGACATAGTACTGAGGTATAAAGATTTTTTGTTTTTCTTTTTGCATGACTATCTACTGCAATGCATCTGGTGTCTTTAACCCTTCCATACCATCTAATATTGATCTCTCCCTAACCTGGATTAGTTGTTAAAGGGTAATCACCTCTTCATTCTATCCATCCTAGTCTTCCAGGTTGAACTGAATGAAAGAGGAAAAACAAATAAAATGAACATATATTTAAACAAACCTCAAAAAATCTAAAGGACCTCAGGGCATAATATGCTATTGCTACAATATGCTTTATTTCCCATATGTCTTTGTCTATGGTAAAGACCCACAAATTGTTAATTTCGTTCCTAAGGGAATTCTAAACATGTTGCCAAACACACTGTAGCTTGTTTTACTGCATTAATGTTGACAGTTTTAGCATTAGATATTCAGATATGAATGCAGATCGTTGTTCTGCATATTTGTCCTAGCACAGTCACCTCCAATAAACAGGGAAGAGAATCCAACATAATGGAGTCCCCAGAAAACAAGCAAAGGTGACATACCTGTCCACATTCACATGCTGCTTTCCCCACAGTGACTTCTTGCTCTTGGGTGAATACTCCCATGATGTTGCAGCTAGCAGTTCTGAAAACACTACATGAAGGTTGCCCTTTGTAAAATGAAAAGGCTGGGACTACGATTGTCTGGACGAGACATTGTTTGGCGCCCTGTCCAATCAACAACATAACAGAAGACAAACATTAGAGGGGCTTGCAGAAAAACCTATAGCTTGGAAATACTAAATGTGTGCTACATACTAGCATGGTGGTGATGTTGTGAAGCAGTGGACAATCAATGCATACCCAAACTTATGCAGAAGGCATCGGCAGCATCCAACCCAGTGCCGCCACAATAAAGCAATATACCTGCCTAGAAAGGATGGCAAAAGGAACAGACTAATTGAGAACAGTCACAGTGGTCAATTCTTCCTGGTGGCTCATGTCCCCCAGAGGAAGTGGTCAAGGAAGGAGTGCTGTACCACTCATGGCTCATTTCCACAAATCAATTTGTGAGCAAAGGAAAAAAAAAAATTGGTAAACTACAATCAGATGAGAATGGATCAATTTGAAATACCCGCTACCCAAATTTGTGTGAAGGGGAAATTGTCATTTTTGATTTAGGGCATCTTCATGGGTTATTTAGTGGATGAGCAGCAATTTAGGATGTCCCACATGTAGGAGAAGGTTGCCATCCACTTGATTAAATAAATACATTTTGTAGATGGAGGGTCTGCTTTATTTAATACATGGTTGGATGGCTGGATTATATTTTAATTTTCATTGTATTCTTCTGGAGGTCTATAACTTACAGTGCATAATTACCAGTATGAAGGTTACAACTAGGCATGTCATGTTGGAAATTAACTTGTGTTAGAGTGTCAATTAATCACTTAATTTATTTTATGATCGTTACAGAAGCCTTTTTCAATTAGATTTTCATTATTCACATAAAATGGGGAAAAAAGTTTAACTGCTCACTGGCTCCTTTCATGGTTTCCCGGACTACAATGGTTTCCTGGACTACCACAGAGAGAAATCCACACAATAGCAGTAAGGGGGAAACTCAGATTTGAAATTCAATATAAGTAAGTGGTTTACCCAACAACATTGTTTTGTACTTTCAGTTTTCTTTGTGTAATTTGCCCACAACCCTGCCCTGTGCAATGACACATTCCCTGAAGTCACAAGGGATCCTCCGTGCAGCATGGGGAAAATCTGATTCGAGATGACCATTGATGCGGTTAAGACCTTTTGGGGAGGGGGGGGAAATCTTGTGACTCTACCTACCTAACCTTTAAAACTTAAGGATACTTACAGAAGAGAAAAAAAAAGGGTGAACTCCCCATGATGCTCTCCTAATATCCATTCTGGAATTCAGGCACTCGTGGCCGACTCCTCAGCCGGCTAGGTTGGAACTCTGACAAGAAGAGATTCAGCAGTCACACAAAAAAAAAAAAAAACCCTCCCAAAGCTGACCCGCCATCAATTAAAGCGCTCCTTCACCCTGAGTAAGAGTCTATCTTATATGTTTCCCCCACCCTGTACATAGATTGCTCACATTAAAAATCATCCTACCTGCATCTACTGCATGTTATGGGCCTTTAAACATCCAAGATGGCGGCTCATGGTACAACAGGCAGCCTGGAAACAGGATGTGCCTTCTGACTGTGCTGCTCTGCATTCTGGGATTGCTGACCTTTTCCTGATCCCAGCTCTGCTCTGTCTGAGCAAAGCACAGCTATAACCCACTCCCCTGTACTTTATCCCACTTTCCTCTCCTCAGTAAGTGTGATGCTTCTGAGTCAAGATGGCGGTGCCCGTATCCTAAAGTTCTGAACAGAGTTGCAGCCCGGTGGGGGAAAGAAAAATAAGTGACTAAAAACTTAAAATATATTAGTTTTTAGATGCAGGGGAATCATTTTTTAACGGTTTGAGCTTTTCAATAAATCATGGTGAAGGTCCGCGTTAAAGAAGCACTGCCACACCCTTTTCATTCATTGCAATGGAGGGCGGTGGGATGAGGTCTGTGACTGATGGCCAGGGGTGGGAGCTGGCATTGAAGAGCAGATGTGTGCAGGCCCCAGGCGATGTGGGAAGCGAGGGCTCATTACCAACAATCAGGTGACACGCTGATCACCGGACTAGTACCAATACGTTGCGCAGGACATCTTTGGCTGCTAAATTACTAATCCCTTCACTGGCAGGGTTAGAGCCCACTGGCTCTACAGGAGGAAGTTTTAATGGAAGGATCAGATGAAGCCACGACCCGTTATATATGTATGTTTCATTGTCTATGGAAAAGAATGACCTTTTCCACCACATTCCCAGGTTTGCTTCATAACAAACACAGAGGGGGCAGAAAGCCAGTTACCATTTACTCAAGGTTTAATACCATGTGCTCTGCAAAGAACTTCATATAGGAACATTTCTAAGCAGGGGGAAAATAAACTTAATCTCAGGGCAATACACAGGGATGGGGAAACAAGGCTTCCATCAGTTTCTTGTGGCATGATCATCAGCAAATCCTACACATACAATAATCTTCTTAGATGCTCCCTCTGGGCCCCTTTAAGATATACTCATATATGTCACATTGAATCAAAATGAGCAGCTTAAAATTTAGAAGTAAATAAACAGTTCCTCAGTAGCACAGTTTTATAAGAACTCTATAAATATAACAATGACTTGTCTAATCTGCCACTTTCATTTTTACTGTAGGATGGACTGACCAGTTCACAATACAAACCGGCCGTAAAGACCATTGGCAGCCAAAAAGTAAAGAAAAAAAAACTATTTTTCCCACGCAGCCCATCACTACTAGTCTGGTGCTCCAGCTCTTACCTGGACACTGCATCCATGTCCTGTGCCAGCCACCCGATCATGTGTCTCTTCACTGTCCTCAACCGGGAGATGCCCCCCACAATCACCACTGTGATATGGCACGCCCCTCTCCATTCAAATCTATACTCTCCTTTATTCCCACACAGTCCATCTTTCCTAATCTGGAGCTCTTACCTGAATGCTGGATCTATGATCCCCGCCACTGGTCTGATCGCGCATCTCTTCCGTGTTCTCCAACGGGAAATAAAAGAGTATAGAGTTTTTTTCCGAATTCCTTTTTACTACTCTGCAGTAGCCCGATTAGGAAGTGATCCATAGTGGTGCAGAGCCTAAAATCAACTATTTTATTTAATATTTTATGGGATTTTGCCCAAACACATGGTACGTATATAAGGTTTAGGGGGGGCTCCAGTTATAGGAGGCCGTTAGGCTGTTTAGACCAGAGCTCCAGCATAGGGAGCCAGAGCGACCGCATCTTTGGTATCTCTGCGGACAGAAGAACACTCCCGTTCCCATCTTAATGGCTGGACTCGGGAGCGGGCCGCAGCTACATGGCAGCCAGCAAGTGCAGAACCAGTGCTGTCAATTAGCTGTTTAGACCGAAGCCCAGAAAAAGGGAGACTGAGCAGCCGCATTCCCTGTCTCTCCAAGTCGGAATCAGGATGCCCCAGGGGGGACTGAAATGGCTAGCCCTACGTCCTATTCCAGGACCATGTGACCACCAACAGCTAAGCCAAGAAAAGGTGGATTCAGCACCCTAAAAACTGGTGTTTGGTTGCGTGTTTAATACCAATATTTATTAATTAATAATTTTGGAGTACCGGATTTGGCTACACCTTCTAGGTATTGAACCACCGCCGCTAAAGCAGAACAGTATAATTGATACTGTTTTTTTACACTAAGCACACTTGACTTGAGGCCAACTAGTAATGAATGCCCCCTTGGCCAACCTCTTAGATGCAAAAACAGACTAACGCAAAATGTTATTTGGCATGTGGAAAATGGAGTATTAACCTACATGTTCTTTAAAATGTGTTGGCAGCGGATTTTACCTGAGTGCTGGAACAACAGCTGTTTATTCAGGAACAATCAGGAACATAAACATGAGCATAATAAATCAGCAAGATATCTCAGTATGGCGCAAAAGCAAACCGTTCCTTTATATTAACAGGTTAAACGCACTATGCATACAGTTACATGGACTGCATAAGACTTCCCATTTTCTTATTTATCAATAGCATAACAAGCAGACAGTCATATACAGGATGTAGTTGTTGCATTGAAGCCATTCCAACAAAAGGGCATCAAGCTAATGCTATGTGCTGAGCCATGTCCACATCACCAAGCTATAAAAAACTATTTTACTCTCAACTGGCAATGAATTCAAAGGGTGGAGGGAGGTGTAACGCAGATACAAGGACAGAACTTAATGGACTTTGCACACGGAGCCTAGGAACATCACATAAGACAATAGTTAATTAAATGTGTAACCCTTTTAAAAATTGTAATCAAATGTTGCAAAATTCAAAGCTTTAAAAAAAAAAAAAAAAAAAAGAAATTAAGAAAAATGGTCAGACACTAAATAGTGGATTACTTCTATCCGACGCTTCACTGAATCTTAAAAAATTGCTCCCAAAGTGGCCGAGCTGTTGAGTCTCTGGACCCACAGGCTACACAATGGGTCTCATTAAGAGCTACATTCATGGTTCAAAGGCTCAGATTATTGTAAGAAACAATCAGGATGAGTCATATGATGTACTGAGCTAAAAACTAAGTACAGTCCATTCACCCAGCAGATTATGGGTGAACAGTACAGCTGCATTCTTTTGAAAAGCCATTTTTTTCAAGCAGGATTGGTGCAGGGCTTTTCTTGTACTCATTACAGAAAGAAACAAAAAAGAAAATTCTGTGAATTATCACCTGTAGAATTGAATTTTCTCCCATCTTACTTTCCAGGGCATCACTAATTCATATACTCTTGGGGTAAATACTCCCGGCCAAAGGCGGGACTGCAAGATATTATGGCGTAGCATAGCGTTGTTAAAAAGGAGCCGTCCAAAAGGAAAAAACATCCAGAGCCAATCTTAGTTTATAATTTTTTTGCAATGTTAAAACAAACATAAAATATGCAGATTTATAATTAATCTGCTTATTCCTGATCAGGTACAAGTAGTCACTGAATCATGAACAGACAGACAGGGCAGGTGCCATTGCCTGGAACGGAAGAAGAGAGACAACTACAGGTGAATATTCACAGAATTGATTTTTCTCTCATCTTCAACTTCAGGACGTCACTAATTCATATACACTTAGGACATCCAAGAGCAGTAACCTTTCCTAACAAGCAAAAATAACCAACAGTGGAACCATCAACAAAACCCAAGGTGTGAGGGCCAGACCTCCACCAATTAATCCACTTACGTCCAAAAACAGCTGCTGCCGTTGTGGAATCCTGAAAAGTTGTGAACAGAGTACTAGGTAACAGTCTTGCATACCTGATCAACTAAAGCCAGATGCTGGAAAGGACAGGGCAGAATGCAAGTGCTGAGATCCAGAAAGAAGCATCCTTTCCTATGCAACCATAAGCCTCGATCACCATTTGACTGATAAACATATTGACAGACTTGGCTGGCGCTAGACCCTTCCTTGGACACCCCCCCCCCCCTCCCAAATAACAAACCATACGTCGTGTTTGCAGATTTCCTGATTAGCTGTTATTGTGTCCTGACCATGTCAAAGGAATGAAGAAGCCTCACCTTTTGGTAGGACTAAAACATACAGAAGGGAATGGAGAGGCCGCCTTAGGGAAAACATCCTGCTGGAAGTGGAAACTGCAATTGAATGGTCAATAAGCAGTAGACCAGCTTAAGCCTCTTTTTTATTTTTTTTAAAGACTGGCAGTGGCCTTCTGTCTTACAGGCCATGCTGCAAAGTAGAATTAAGAGCAGTAAAGCCAAGTCCTGGGAAATTAGAGGAGGGGGGGTAGGCCAATTTTATGTCTTTCCAGCAGGATCATCATCACCCTAAGATCCATCACCCCCTTAAGAGGGACTTCCAATCTTTGGTCTGATAGCCCAGGAAAAACACAGGCTCCATTCAAGCCTAACCGAACTCTAGGCACAATCCCTCATGGTTACCTTGATAGCCATCAATTCAGTTTATGCAACCTCACAGGCACCACGCTTGGATCCATACAGAATCAGGGATTTGGTGAGGGCATGGAAGCAAACAGGGTTTCCTGATAGAAACGGTAAAAGAATTCCAAAGGGAAAATTAAAGAAAAAAAATAATTCATGTGACCTCTTTATAGTCCGAGTCCGACTCCGAAAATGACCTGCAATGGAAAGCGCAGTCGGAAGTATAGGCAAGCCGAGAAGAGCCAAGGGAGTTAATCCACGACTATATGAATCAGTGACATCCTGGACTGGAACATGAGATAAATATTTCAAAACTGTTCCTACATTGAGCCCAGAAAATAACCCCACAGAAAAAAGTTATACTCACCAATTGGGCGGTGGCGAGATGGACCCACTTGCCCCCACAAAGTCAAGATTTTTTTAAATGAGATGATGGTGAGAGTGAACGACTGGCAGTGAACGACTGGCAGTTGCAAACATTGCAAAGAGCAATTGTTGCTGTTGAATGCTGCATTGGACCATCATGGGATCCTGGAACTAGGTGAGGACATAACACAGACTGAAGTCTTTCCACTGTGATTTACACTGTGGAACATACAAAATCGGGGTCCGTTCTATGTGGTATGAAAGTCTTTTAGACTTTTGGTTCATTTTAATAAACACTAGGTTTCGTCTAAGCATTTGCTTCTTCTAATTTGCTGTAATGACATGAGCTTGCATGAGTTCTAATAATGCCATCTAGTTTCATGGGAAAGAGGAATAGATACTCAAGGGTCACTAGGATGCACAAAGGGTAAATGAAGTAAGCCGATGACCCTTAAAGTGGACCAACACCCAGGATTTTGACTATCCTGGGTTTTGGTCCACTTCGGCGGGGCACCCCGATCGGGGGTGCCCCGCTATGTGAAACCCCCCAGAAAGCCCCAAAATCTTACCTGTCCCCGCTCCCACGTGACTGGACGGTCCAATCCCCGCCAACGTCCAGGCGGGGATCAGGAACGTCCAAGCGGCTGCCGCCGCCGCCTCCCTCGCGTCACTTTCGGCGCGCGCGCGCCCCCGCCGGCCATTCGCAGACGGCCGGCGCGGGCACGCCTACAGGGGCGCGAGGGAGGCGGCGGCGGCCGGCCGCCGCCGAAGATAAGGTAGGTGATTTGGGGTGTTTGGGGGGGTTTCACCCCGCGGGACATCCCGATCTCGGATGTCCCGCGGGGTGGGAGGTGATCGGCCCGGGAATCTTATAGATTTCCGGGCCGATCACCTCTCGGTGTTGGTCCACTTTAAAAAAAAAAAAGTCCTTGATTTTAGGACAATCCAAGGAGATCTTTCAAACCGTGAGCTCTGATGGACAACCTTTTTAAAAAAACTGGGAAGTAGCCCATTACCGCCTTACCAATGCAGGATGAGGCTAGATACCAACTAGCAAACATAGCTGGCCGGGCATATAGTCTATGCAGTGATCACCCAAGTAGAAGATCTTGTCCTCATTTTCAGACTATCACAGCCAGGCTACGGCTTCCTCTCACAACTCATCTGACAATGACTTGTATAATTTGTTACAGTTCTACTGCAAAGAGAGCTTGTAGTGCAATATCCATTGTAAGGCAGCTAAAGGGTGTATGTATAGCTTAGTAATTTGATTAAGATTCTAAAAAGTCAGCAAAAAAGGAAATTTGTGTACTCACCGGTAAATGTCTTTTCGTGTCATCTTCCATTCAGGGGCACCACCAGTTAGCTATGCATGGGTTAACCTCAGCCACAGGCAGGAAGTACAAGATAACAAAAACTAAGCACCTCCCAGCCTATATAAGGCAGGGTGTGCCCAGATCTACTCCGTTTAATCAAAATGCAGACTAGGCACATCCCCAGGAGGAGAGAAAATGCATCACAAGCGGCGAATGCCACACTCTTGGCTAGGACTGAGATAATTCGAACCAAGCATGATAAAGGCATTCCCAGCAACCAGCACAGTTGTAGCCTAACAGTAGGGCGGGTGTGGTGCTGCAGAATGGACATTGGAGCACCCATTAGCAGCCCTGCATAATGGTCACAAAAGATTAACGACGATGCCCTTTGTAGGGTGAGCGCGCCACCGTCTGCCTGATTCACCTACTTATGGCAGACCTAGCAGCCACCAGGCCCATTCGTGTTCTCTGTGGAATAAGAACCCATGACTGTCCTAAGAGCTGGAGAGGCTACCAAGAAAATCCTTAGGACCTAGAATACCTCCAAGAAGTGAAGGATTCACTCCACCCGATGTGGGCGCAGCAACAAAAATAGCAACCCAATCACCAAAACCAGAGGGAAGGAAGGAACCACCTTCAGTCTAAAAGAAAAGCTTGACCCTGTTGCACATGATGGTAATACAATTGAACTTGCTGCTCATGTAGACACGCCAGATGGAATTGCCAAAAGAACCCCCCCATAGCAAAAGAGCCTCCATCAGCAGTCCAAGGGAAACGCCCCGGAGCATTGAGAGGGCAAGATTAGGATCCAAAGACGGAACAACCGCCTCGACGAGGGGCGAACATGTGCAGCACCCTGCATGCACATGCGGACCAACCTGCTTTCTGACAGCCGTCACTGGAAAAAAATGAACAAGGCCTAGACCAAACTATTAATACTGGGGTGAAACCCAGTGGTCAGGCACTGTTGAAAAAAAAATCCTGCCTGCCTGCATCAAAAACATCGGGGAAAAAAAAGGTGTGGCAGGACCCCCTCAGCACGGACAGGGCCCAAATGTAAATACTGTACCCCGCGTGCCATGAAGACCCCGAGACCAGTTGCCCCTTTTAAACTAAAAGGCCCTGGTCCTTAGAGCCGCCGGCCCAAAAATAACTAACCCCAGGCTCCAGACACACATACCTGGACCCATGTGCGCTGCCCTCACTACAGCTTTTTTCCCTGTGATTGGTTTAGTGACCAACTCCAGGCGTCAGATGTATGGCCCCCAGGAAGAGCCATCCACAACGGTCTGGGAGACAGATAAAGTCGAGGACCCCACTCCCGTCAAGCAGCACTACAAAAAAATCAAAATAAAAGAAATGGGAGAAAAAACTAACAAAATCCATGCAAGTCTTCACAGTCCTGTCTGACTGCAAGACCTGAGGAGATCCGGGCACACCCTGCCTTATATAGGCTGGGAGGAGCCTAGTTTTTGTTATCTTGCAGTTCCCACCTACGACTAAGGTTACCCTTGTGTAGCTGACTGGTGGTGCCCCGGAATGGAACTGACGAGAAAGTGCCAGAATAACTCAGAATCGGGTAACATGAGCAAATTGCTTTTTCTGCATCCAGCAATTTTGTGTAATAGAAACATCTGCTGTGTGTGGATTTGTAAATGGCCTACAGTTTCTCACTGCCATTTACTGCTCATATAGACATTTCACAATTCAATAAACAAAATTTACAAAAGCAATCAAAAAAATGAATTAATGAATTAAATATAGGACATACCACTGCTGTCACTGGTGTCTCTGCCACCTCTTCTTCCTCCTCTCCATCATCTCCCTGGTTAACCCCAAAGACGTCTCTCCTTTTCACAGTAAAAATCTCCAGATCTCTGTCTTCGTCATCATCGTCATCCTCATTTATAAACTGAAATGTGGACTGATTTTTACCTATTGCCCTCTCATTGTCCTTATCCTCTTTCTCATCACTAGAAAGATCCTCCTTTTTATTCTGTGCCTCAGGAGTCTTTCCACCAAGTTGTGCTTTAAAGTTCTCAAGTTCTTCATCGCTTACAGTACCGGGTTCCTCTGGAGGTTTACTTGGTTGTGACACCAAAGCTTGTGCTTCCTGAGCTTTTTGTAGGAAACGAACTCTTGGGGCAACAGCAAGGCCCATTGACCTGCACAATTCAATAAATAAAATGTATATAACATCTAGGACATATGACAAAGAGGAGAGAAGTGCAATTTACATTTTAAAATGAGCATTTCTAGGTCTAGAAGTATTAAAATAAGAAAATAGGGAGTGAGGAGAAAACTAAAAAGTTAGTTACCTAGTAACTTATTTTCTAAACATCTGAAAGGGCAGCATACCACTGAGATATTATGACTCCATCAGAATACACAAAAGCTTTAGGTCCTCCTCCAGACCCCAGTAGTTTAAGAGATATAAATAATAAAGACAGACAAAGCACGAACTTGTAAATCAGTAAAATAATATATAAACAACATAGCCTGAGGGAGGGAAGCCTGTATGCTGCCTTTTCAGATGTTTAGAAAAGATCCTTAGGGCAGCATACCACTGAAAGGATAAGTGAGATACTACCTCTACTAGGTGGAAAAGGCTTCCTGTACCACACTGCTGCCAAAGGACTGATCTTGCAGGGTGAGCAGATCCAGGCGGTAATAATCAAACATCTTAGCTGAAGACCAGGTTATCGCTCAACTGTTCTGTTCGATAGAGGCACCAGCTTGCTCTGCCCAAGATGTAGAAATACTTGCCCTGGAGTAGGAGATCCGTTGTAAGCAAAACTAATAGTGCTCTGCATCCATGCGGGTCAATATTGCCTTGGAAACACACTGACCCTTCCTGTGACCCAAGAAGGATACAAATCTATCGGCCTTCATCCAATCGTTTCTTTGGATTCCAGCAAAGGTATTCCAGGTATTCCAGCAAACATCCTGACCTCCAAAGACTTGTCTACAGAACCCATGGAGGGATTGCTTCCGGTGGATGGAAGGATAATTTCTTGGGAACCATGAAAGTCGTAAGCTCTTAGGAAGGTAGCATATTATACTATCTTGGAAAACGTGAAAAAAGGGGTGGCGGCTGGAAAAGGCCTGGATATCACCAATTCTGCTGTCTGAAGTTATTGCCACCAAAATAAGTGCCCTCCATGTAATAAATTTAATATGGGAGCTCGACAGAGGTTTAAAGGGTGGTGCGGATAGAGCTCTAAGGACTCGGGAGAGATCCCATTGTGGAGCTAACTTCAAACGGTCTGGACCACCTGACAGCTAGGAAAAAATGCCTGACCAACGCAAAAGATAAAAGGTCTCTTGGACGGCTAATTGGACCTTCAGGGTACAGATGCCGAGACATAGGTTGACACCTTCCTGAAGGAAATCCAATACGACAGAGACTAGAAGGGGATCTTCTATTATGACTCTTGCAGGTGTTAAAGGTTTTCCAAATTTTCAAATAAATCTTCCTGGTCACCTCCTTCCTGCTGGAAAGCAGAGTCCCGATCACCTCTCTTTATTTATAAGCATTGAGATCTCAGGGTCCATAGTGTCAGATGCCACTCCTGAATAAGTACTGGCCCCTGGGATAGAAGATCTGGTCTCATTGGGAGTTCCCAAGGTTCTTGGACCAAGAGCATCTTCAGAGTTGAAAACCATGGTCTCTACGGCCACTATGGGGCTAGCAGCAGAACTATGCATGATTGGCAAGATATTTTGTTTCGAACCTGAGGGAGGATAGGAACTGGAGGAAAAACATAAGCCAGACTGAAAAGCTGAGCTGTGGCGTCTAATTCTAGACCTTGATCAGAGGGATCAAGGGAAAACTTCCTCAGCTTGTTTTTCAACCGGAGGCGAAAAGATCCACATCTGGATTGAACACCTGTTGGTTCAGTGACCATTCTGCTCAGTGCCTCCTTTACAGCTATCAATTCTCTGAGATTTAATAAGGATAGGCTCAGTCTTCTGGACAAATTTTCCTTGAAGCAGTCAAGGATCTGCAATGGGCCCCCCATCCCCAAGAAGAGGCGTCCGTCACTGCCATGTCTTTGGGGACCAACTAAGATAGGCCATTGACAAACCTGTGCTCATGTTGCCACCAACTCAGATTCTTTCACAAAATCTGGAACTTCGATTTTCCTGTCTATGGATTTCTGAGATTTGACCCCAGAGTTTAGAATATGCAGCTGAAAAGTCCTGCAGCTGAGCCCATCTTACAGCGGGAAAGGCAGAGGTCATCATTAACCCCAAGACCCTCATAGCTTGACGAACAGAAATTGTTCAAATGAACGGCTTCCCGAAAGACCAATTTAGACAATGGCAGAAACATTTGCTGAAGGATTGTATTGATTTTAAACCCCAAATAAGTCATGACCTGTGACGGAACTAGACTAGAATTCTGGTAGTTCAGAATCCAACCATAGCAAAAAATCCTTTGGCAATTCTAGATCCTGGGGAAAAAAGCAATTCTGTGAGTACTCACCTGTAGAATTGTTTTTATTCTTGCATGGCACGGCCCGCTTCGGTATTCATAACAGTTGGGTTATTCCGCCAAGGTGGCGCAGTGGTACTACAGAAAGCTGTGGCACCCAGCGAGTTCCCCAGCGTAGACAAGCAGTGAGACAAGAAACCGGGAGAGAATAAAGTAAAAAATGTGAAAAACTTAAAAAAAAAAAAAAAAACCCAATTAACTTGGAACAATCACTATAAAGAGGCAACCAAGAATAACTATAACAAGGGTGGGGCGAAGCGGGCCGTGCCATGCAAGAACAAAAACAAATCTACAGGTGAGTACTCACAGAATTGCTTTTTTCTTTATTGCATGGCACGGCCCGCTTCGGCATTCATAACAGTTGGGACATCCAAAAACAGTGTCCAAAGTAAGGTGGGATCCCCAAAGAGTAACGGCCAGTAGTTCAAGTCACTACCGCCTGAAGCACCTTGCGGCCAAAAGCAGCATCCGCTGAGGCCTTAACATCAACCTTGTAAAACTTTGAAAAAGTATGAACAGAAGACCAAGTAGCGGCCTTGCAAACTTGTTCAACAGAAGCTTGGTGCTGAAAAGCCCAAGAGGCACCAATAGAACGAGTGGAATGAGCAGTAATCCTAAAGGGAGGTTCCTTTCCCTTAGCAGAATAGGCTTGTACCACCGCCTGACGGAACCACTTGCTGATAGCGGATTTAGCCGGAGGCAAACCCTTTCTAGGTCCAGAAGTGAGAACAAAAAAACAATTCTGTGATTACTCACCTGTAGAATTGGTATTATATGTATACAGCACGTCCTGTTCCAGAAGATATTCCTTACTCTTGGGTAATACATCCAGTAGTTGGCGCTGGACTGCAGAGACAGAAAAGTGGCTCCTCCCGGTCCCATATATACCTGGGACCTCCCACAAATTCCCCAGTATTGAAAAGCAGTTGAAATGAAACTGGGAGAACTATAACCATTATAAAAAAATTGAACAATCACCATAAAGAGGTAACTAAAAATTAAAGGGTGGGGTGGAACAGGACGTGCTGTATACATATAATACCAATTCTACAGGTAAGTAATCACAGAATTGTATTATTCTAAGTATACAGCACGTCCTGTTCCAGAAGATATTCCTTACTCTTGGGTAATACATCCAGTAGATGGCGCTGGACTGCAGAGACAGAAAAGTGGCTCCTCCCGGTCCCATATATACCTGGGACCTCCCACAAATTCCCCAGTATTGAAAAGCAGTTGAAATGAAACTGGGAGAACTATAACCATTATAAAAAATTGAACAATCACCATAAAGAGGTAACTAAAAATTAAACGGTGGGGTGGAACAGGACGTGCTGTATACATATAATACCAATTCTACAGGTGAGTAATCACAGAATTGTATTATTCTAAGTATACAGCACGTCCTGTTCCAGAAGATATTCCTTCCTCTTGGGACATCCAATAGCAGTGTCCTTAAGGTAGGGTGGGATCCCCAAAACTGATGGGACATCCAATAGCAGTGTCCTTAAGGTAGGGTGGGATCCCCAAAAGTAACAGCAGACCGTTTAAACCACTGCCGCCTGCAGAACTTTGCAGCCATCAGCTGAGGCCTTAACATCAACCTTGTAAAACTTTGAAAAAGTATGAACAGAAGACCAAGTGGCGGCCTTGCAAACTTGTTCACCAGAAGCTTGGTGCTGAAAAGCCCAAGAGGCACGAGTAGAATGAGCAGTAAGGCTGAAGCAGTGTCCTTAAGGTAGGGTGGGATACCCAAAAGTAACAGCAGACAGTTTAAACCACTGCCGCCTGCAGAACTTTGCAGCCATCAGCTGAGGCCTTAACATCAACCTTGTAAAACTTTGAAAATATTATGAACAGAAGACCAAGTGGCGGCCTTGCAAACTTGTTCACCAGAAGCTTGGTGCTGAAAAGCCCAAGAGGCACGAGTAGAATGAGCGGTAAGGCTGAAGGCAGGTTCCTTCCCTTAGCAGAGTAGGCCTGCATCACAGCCTGACGGATCCACTTGCTGATAGTGGACTTAGCCGGAGCCAGACCCTTCTTAGGTCCAGACGGGAGCACAAAAAGAGCATCAGTCTTCCTGAAGGATTCAGTAGCCACCAAATAGAACTTCAGAGTCCTGACCACATCCAAAGAGTGTAAAACCCTCTCCTTAGAGTTACTAGGATTAGCACACAGAGAAGGCAAAACAATGTCATGATTGAGAGGAAAGGCAGAAACGACCTTAGGCAGAAAATCTGACTTAAAACAAAACACCACCTTGTCCTGGAGTCTCTCAAAATAAGGAGGTTTGATGGAAAGCGCCGCCAACTCAAAAACACGCCAAACAGAAGTGATAGCCACCAAAAAGACCACCTTAAGCATAAGAATGGACAAAGGGGCCCCTTGCAAGGGCTCGAAGGGAGACCCCTGCAGGGCAGATAAGACCAAGTTCAAGTCCCAGACTGGAAACATAGGCTTACGCGGGGGGCGCACGTGAGTAACCCCCTGGAAGAAGGTCTTGACCAGGGGATGCTGAGCAAAGGATTTTTGGAAAAAAATGGCCAAGGCAGAAACATGACCTTTCAGAGTACTGAGCTGAAGACCCAGATCCAAACCATGTTGCAGAAACTCCAGAATCCTAGGAATAGAAAACACACGACAGGGAAGCGAGTTAGACTCGCACCAGTCAATGTAAGTATGCCAAACCCTATAGTAGATGGAAGAAGAGGACCTTTTCCTAGCCCTGATCATGGTATTTACAACCGAGGCAGGCAGCCCTCTTTCCATCAAGATGGAGGTTTCAACAGCCAGGCCGTCAAAGCCAGCATTTGTAAATTGGGGTGGCGTAGGTGCCCTTGAGTGAGCAGATCTGGAACCCGGGGCAAGGCGTACTGATCTACTGCCAGCTGCACGATGTCTGCGAACCACACTCTTCTTAACCAACAGGGGGCCACCAGTATGGCTGGCACCCTATCCTGAGCTATCTTGCGTAGCACCCTGCCCAGCAGGAGAAACGGGGGGGGGGAAACACATACAGGAGCTGAAACCTCGTCCAAGACATTGCCAAGGCATCCATGGCCAAGGCCAGAGGATCCTGGGACAGAGAAACAAAGACTGGAAGCTTGTGATTGTGACGGGACGCAAACAGATCCACATCCAGCTGACCCCAGCGGTGGCACAGGGAGTGAAACACCCTGCTGCTGAGGGACCATTCTCCCAGACGCAAGCTCCCCCTGCTCAGAGTGTCTGCCTCCAGATTCTCCTCCCCCGGGATGTACACAGCTGAGATGCAGGGAACATTTTCCTCCGCCCAGGACAGTATCAGGGACACTTCCTTGAGGGCCCTCTTGCTCCGGGTCCCTCCCTGATGATTGATGTAGGCAACCGCCGTCTGGTTGTCCGAGCGGACCTGAACGGCCCGACCCCGCAGGTGTGGGGTTAAGTGGGCGAGAACCAACCTGATCGCCCTAAACTCCAGAATTTTGATAGGGGTATGGGCCTCCTGAGGGTCCCACTGACCCTGGAATTTCAGGGACTTCCAAAAGCCCCTCCAACCTGTCAGACTGGCATCTGTGGTGACAGTCTCCCAGCAAGGGGCCAGAAAGGATCTGCCCCCCAGAAGGTTCCTTGAGTCCAGCCACCACAATAGAGACCACCTGACCAGAGGGGACAGGACAAACACCTGATCAAAGGACACAGGGTCCCGATCCCATACTGACAAGAGGTGAAGCTGAAGAGGCCTCATGTGAAACTGAGCATATGGAACCGCCTCGAAGCAGGACACCATCAGGCCCACCAGCTGCATTCCCTGCCTGATGGATGGATGAGGACAAGACAGAAGGGTCTGTGCTTGCTCTTGAAGACTCTCCACCTTCTGCTGAGGAAGAAAGATCTTGACCCGAGATGAATCCAGAATCATGCCCAGAATGGACTTCACCATGGAAGGAGACAGGGAAGATTTGGGGTGGTTGATCACCCAGCCGAATGACTCCAGTGTGGACACCACCCGCTGAGTATCCAGCTCTGCCTGTTGGAAGGACTAAGAAGCGATAAGCATGTCATCCAAGTAGGGAAGAATGTGAATGCCCCGAGATCTCAGCAGAGCCATCACTCCTGCCAACACCTTGGTGAATACCCTGGGAGACCGAAGGGCAAGGCCACAAATTGGTAGTGCTGATCCTCCAGAGCGAACCTGAGGAATCTCTGATGACCTGGAACACTACCTCCTGAATCCACCGGTCTGAGACATGACGCCTCCAGACATGAGCCAAGACCCGAAGCCGCCCCCCCACCCGGATGGGTGAGGGTGCCCCTTCATGCCTGAGGGGGCTTGGGGGAGGACTTAGGCTTGGGACCTCAGGAGGGGCCAGGGCGACCACGTCCTCTGCCCCTGCCCTAAAAATCTCTGCGGGCTCCAGCAAAGGAAGCTCCCTGTCCAATTCTGGAGCCACAGAAGGAAGGAAGAAAGGCACCTGAACCCCTAAAGGACTGGGGCTACCTTCTACGCTGAGGTAACTTGCCTCCCTTAGCAAACAAGTCCAGACGTTCACCAAAGAGGCGCAGCCCCTTGAAGGGAAAAGTGAGAGCGAGAGAAGAGCCTTCTTAGCAGCATTGTCAGCGTATCGCCACCAACAAGGCAGAAGCCCTGCCACACATTCTAATGGTATCATCCAAGGTAGAGAGAACATATGCAACAAATTCCTCACAATGCAGAAGAGCTCTATACTCTTCACTACCTGCATCTTCAGGGGCCCCATCTAAGAGACCCCTAAGCAGGCTTTTATAAGCAACAGCCGTAATGGCAGAGGCACAGACTGGACGCAGCGCGGTCCCCACACAAGCAAAGGCATGGCAAGCCAGCTGATCAATGCGCCTGTCCTCCCCATCCCTCAGTGTAGTAGAGTCAGGGGAATGCATGACGGATGTGTTGGGCAATCCCAGAACTGGTGCATCCACCTCGGGAGGACATGACCATCGTTTAACCATCTCAACGGGAAAGGGATACCTCTTATCCCAACTCTTTGGCACCCACGGGAATCCAGCTAGGCCGTTCCCACTCTTTGAGCACCAGATTATTAAAGTGAGTTTGTTCAGAAAACTCCAAGCGTGGTTTAACAGAATGAAACAGCTCCCCCTGCTGCCGCGGCGCCACGGCAGGAGGAGAGATACATAGTATTTAAAAAATGTGAGCTAAAAGCCTGTCAGTATCATCTGAAGCCAAGGGGTCAGACCCAGAATCGGCACCATAAACCTTAGGCTGATCCTCAGATGATACTGAATCAGAAAATAATTCCCCCTCTTCCAGGGGGTATAACCGGTAACGTCAAAAAATTCCTTAGCCTCCATAGGAAAGAGGGTAACACCAGGTAATAAATGCCGCTTCTTAGCAGAAACCTTATGCGGGCCAGAGCAAGCAATATGTCTCTCAATGCTGGCCACCCGTGCAGCCAAATCAGGTTGAGACTCCCCACTGGTATGCACCTCACTAGGAGTCAGATGTAAGCATGGGGGGGGTAGGCGAAGCCCGAGGGGGCGCAGGCCCAGCCACCAGTAACTCAAACTGCAGCGCAAGCGTCTGCTGGGCGCAGTGTACACACACCCTGACATCATCACTTATAGGGGATACCCCACATGCCACACACAGCCGAGCTTGTCCCGAAGGAACCCCAAGCACATTATCCTGAGAAGCCTTCATATGGTGATTATTGTAGCACAATAGGCCAAACGGGATTGACGACAATAAGGCTATCCGGGATGCCCCAATAGCCCGCTAGGGAAGAGGGAGATATACCAATACAATAGCATGCTAATAAGGGGTAAACGCTAAAAGGGGATAGGACCGGGAGAAACCACTAAAAGTTTGACCCGCCTGTAAGACATAAAGCAAAGAACCCGTAAGTATAATACAATGAAGGTACAAGGAAAAAATACAATTCTGTGAAATACTCACCTGTAGAATTGGTATTATACGTATACAGTACGTTCTGCTCCAGATATAGTACTTACACTTGGGATATCCTCCGCCAGGAGGTGCTACACTGCAGACATGAGAAAACAGGCTCCTCCCGACCCCTTAAATACCCAGGGACCTCCCAAAAATCCCCAGCATTGAAGAGCAGTGAACAAGAAGCCGGGAGAATTAAACCACCAACAAAACTGGTAACTATAACAATGATAACAATCACCATACAGGGGATCCAGAATAATGCAAAAACCAGGGTGGGGTGGAGCAGGACGTACTTTATACGTATAATACCAATTCTACAGGTGAGTATTTCACAGAATTGTATTATTCTAAGTATACAGTACGTCCTGCTCCAGATATAGTACTTACACTTCGGACATCCAATAGCAGTGTCCATAAAGTAGGGTGGCATCCCCAACAAAAAGGCAACAGCAGGCAGCTTAAACCACTGTCGCCTGCAAAACCTTGCGGCCAAACACAGGCCCTAACATCAACCTTGTAAAACTTTGAAAAGGTATGCACAGAAGACCAAGTAGCGGCCTTGCAAACTTGTTCAACAGAAGCCTGGTGCTGGAAAGCCCAAGAGGCACCAATAGCACGAGTAGAATGAGCAGTAAGGCGGAAGGGAGGTACCTTCCCCTTGGCAGAATAGGCCTGAATCACGGCCTGACGAATCCATCTGCTAATAGTAGACTTGGCGGGAGCCAAACCTTTCCTAGGCCCGGAAGGCACAACGAAGAGAGCACCAGTCTTCCTGAAAACCGCAGTGACTACCAGGTAATACTTCAAACACCTGACCACGTCCAAGGAATGCAAAACCCTTTCCTTACCGTTGCTAGGATTGGGACACAATGAAGGAAGAACTATGTCCTGATTCAGATGAAAAGCAGACACCACCTTCGGCAGAAAGTCTGGTTTGAAGCGGAACACCACCTTGTCCTGGTGTCTCTCATAGTACGGAGGCTGAACAGACAGAGCAGCCAGCTCAGACACACGCCTAACCGAAGTAATAGCCACCAAAAAGACAACCTTGAGAGTAAGAACAGCCAGGGCAGCATCATGAATAGGCTCAAAGGGAGCACCCTGCAAGGCAGATAAAACCAAGTTTAAATCCCAAACAGGGACCATAGGTTTACGAGGGGGACGCACATGAGTGACCCCCTGAAAGAAGGTCTTAACCAAATGATGCTCAGCAAAAGACTTCTGAAAGAAGACGGACAGGGCAGAAACCTGTCCCTTCAGAGTACTGAGTTTTAGACCTAACTCCAAACCATGCTGTAAGAACTCCAGAACCCTAGGGATTGAAAACTCCCTACAGGGAAGAGACCTAGACTCACACCAGTCAATGTAGGTACGCCATACTCTATAAATAGATGGCAGAAGTCTTCTTCCTAGCCTGCACCATAGTACCTACCACAGAGGCAGACAAACCTTTCTCCATCAAGATGGAGGTTTCAGCAGCCAAGCCGTCAAAGCCAGAGTTTGTAAATTGGGATGGCGTAAGGAGCCCTGAGTGAGCAGATCTGGCACCCCTGGCAGGTCCTACTGGTCTACTGCCATTTGTACCACGTCTGCGAACCACACTCTTCTTGGCCACCTGAGGGCGACTAGAATCACAGGTACCCCTTCCAGAGCAATCTTGCGCAGAACCCTGCCCAGAAGGGGGAACGGTGGAAATACATACAGGAGCCGAAACTCCTTCCATGACATGGACAGGGCATCCGTGGCCAAGGCCAGAGGATCCTGAGACGGATACAAAAGCCTGGAGCTTGTGAATGTGACGGGATGCAAACAGGCCCACATCTGGTAGACCCCAACGGTGAAATAGGGACTTAAATACCCTGTTGCAGAGGGACCACTCCCCCTGACCGGACGTCCCCCTGCTCAGAGCGTCTGCTAGCAGATTCTCCGCCCCCGGAATGTACACAGCCGAAATGCATTGGACATTGGCCTCCGTCCATGTCAGATTCTGAGACATCTCCTGGAGGGCACCCTTGCTCCGGGTCCCTCCCTGATGGTTGATGTAGGCAACCACCGTCCTGTTGTCTGAGCGCACCTGTACCGCCAGACCCTTCAGGTGGTGGGTCAACCGCTCCAGCACCAACCTGACTGCCCGTAGTTCAAGAATGTTGATGGGTAAATGGGCCTCCTGAGGGCCCCACCTCCCCTGGAAGCGCAGGGACTTCCAGAATCCCCCCCAACCTGACAGACTGGCATCCGTTGTGACCATCTCCCAGGAGGGGGCCAGAAGGGACCTTTCCCTTATCACGTTCCTGTGGTCCAGCCACCACGCAAGGGACTGTTTGACCGAGGGGGGAAGCACACAGACCCAGTCCAAGGACGTAGGGTTCTTGTCCCACACTGACAGAAGGTGAAGCTGCAGAGGTCTCAAATGGAACTGGGCAAAGGGCACCGCCTCGAAGCTCGCCACCATCAGGCCCACCAGCTGCATTCCCTGCCTGATAAAGGGCTGGGGGCACGAGCGTGAGGAGCCTCGCCTGAGCAAACAAAGCTTCCACCTTCTACTAAGTATTCTGTTGCTTAACTTTTCAGATGTTTTGCTCACCCACTCTCTTTTTTCATCTCCCCTTTTCCTTTTTTTTATTATAGTTTAATATTTTATTTGTTTTTTGTGTTTATTTTACATACAATATTTGCAATACAGCGCTGCTCATTAATTCAGATGTTTGTTACACAGTATGCATATATTTAGATAGACTTGACACAAACACATCTAATGTTAATACATCAACATTGTTTTATATTCTGCTGTACCTTAAAATTATACAGTAGGACAGATAGCCCAATTTGTAATTGATAACATTTTCCTATAAATAAATAAAAATGTATTGAAATCTTAAAAAAATGCACTTTAGTTTCCCTCACCTTGACTGCATAGGGATGCTTTGCTGCACAACCTAACCCCGCAAGCTCAAGATGACAGAGACCTAACTTATCACCTCATTTGGTTGCCATTCATGTGACAGCCGATTACCATGACTGGTCGACCGTTTGCATGTGGGGCAGAAAAATGAGAGTCATATGAGGGAACACCCAATAGGTTTTACTGGAGAATTTTACACTGCTCCCATGGGGAGCTAACTATAAGTGATACGACATGACCACTTATGCACAAGTAAAAAGGAGTTGCGGGGGCATGGGTGAGTCAGTGGAGAAGAGTGCTAGTGCTACAGAAAGTCCATCTTCTCAAAACAGGGCATTTAACCCCCTAAATACCCTAGTAAGATAAAAATAAAACTTCCACAACATCCAAAAATGTGCCACCTTTACCAGGGGCAACTTCAGACTCACAGTGCAAAGCGTGGAGTCCTGTCACGCAGGGAGAGGAGGCAGTAAGTGCCAGCTCAACCAAACATTCAATTTCCTTTTATTATAAGAGCAAAACACGTTCAAAAAAGTTAAGAGGGTAAAGTCAATCTACCAGCCAGCCCCAGCAAGGCCTAGGTCTGAGGAACAGCAGACAATAACCCTCACTGAAAGTTGTGGTGTAGGAGGTAGGGGCAGAAGGGTTAAGCAGCATGAATTCCTAATTGTTCTTAAAGCAATCACCCCCAAAGATCTCTGAATGAAATAAATGCTCCAAAAACAAAAGTCTGATTATGTATTTCCCACGTTACCATTACAGACACTCACTTTTGGGGGACTTACCGAGCATAATCTGGAAGAGGAAGTTTAAATACATCAAAGACCTCCTTATTCTTCATAAGGTAGACAGCACGCAGATAAGACACAAAGCACTAAGGGAGAATAAATGGATTCACTTTACAAAGGAGACCCACATAGTAAAGTCTGAGTTTTGCAGCAGCCCATGTTGCCAAGAACAATTTTGTCGCCCACAGTGATCCCACAGACAGCTAAAACCCCTCTTCCCTTCCTCCCCAAGAGCGAATCATGTTTACTACAAATAAATACAAAACAACACAATACATTTTGACATGCCAATTACTGTAGCTATTAAATTAAAAAGTCACATACAAAAATACACATTCAAAAAAACCATACATAGCTCATGAAGATGTGCATATTCTGATCCATAGTTGTGCAAAAAATAAATGATCTCCAAAGCGATCAAGCCAAAGCAACTGAATCCTCCTATTCGCACATTCTTAGCACAGTATCACCATAGCACCATATCACTTTAGTGGCACTGCACAAAGTAGGAGGTAGGAAGTTTTACCGTATTTTTCGCCCTATAAGACACACTTTTTTCCCCAAAAGTGGGGGGAAAATGTCAGTGCGCCTTATCGGGCGATCGTAAAAAAAAAAAAAACCTCACCCGGTCCCGGCCCCGCCGCTGCTATCGCTGTCTTTTCAGGCAGCAATAGCAGTGGCAGGGCCAGAGACAGTGTCCGATGCTCCTCCATCTGCTGCCAGTCGGTGCAGGCCACGCCCACCCGCTGCCCTGACCTGGGTGTTCGTCCGTGCCCAGGAAAGGCAGCAGATGGAGGAGCGGCGGGCGCTGTCTCTGGCCCTGCCGCTGCTATTGCTGCCTGAAAAGACAGCGATAGCAGCAGCGGGGCCGGGACAGAGCCCGCCGCTGCTTCTTACGGCCAGCTCCGATTCACGTAGCCGGCCGCTCAGCGGAGAGGTGAGTTTTATTTTTTTTTTTTTACTTATGTCGACTGCCTATGGAAATGGGGGGAGAGGTGGATGCCACACTGCCTATGGAAATGGGGGGAGAGGTGGATGCCAAACTGCCTATGGAAATGGGGGGAGAGGTGGATGCCACACTGCCTATGGAAATGGGGGGAGAGGTGGATGCCACACTGCCTATGGAAATGGGGGGAGAGGTGGATGCCACACTGCCTATGGAAATGGGGGGAGAGGTGGATGCCACACTGCCTATGGAAATGGGGGGAGAGGTGGATGCCACACTGCCTATGGAAATGGGGGGAGATGTGGATGTCACACAGCTAATAGGAATGGGGGGAGAGGTGGATGCCACACAGCTAATGGGAATGGGGGGGGGGGGAGGTGGATGCCACACAGCTAATGGAAATGGGGGGAGAGGTGGATGCCACACAGCTCAAGAGAATGGGGAGAGAGGGATGCCACACTGCCAATGGGAATGGGGGGAGGGGGGTTCCACACAGCCAATGGGAATGGGGGGAGGGGGTGCCACACAGCCAATGGGAATGGGGGGAGGGGGTGCCACACAGCCAATGGGAATGGGGGGAGGGGGATGCCACACTGCCAATGGGGGAGGGGGATGCCACACTGCCAATGGGGGAGGGGGATGCCACACTGCCAATGGGAATGGGGGGAGAGGGATGCCACACAGCCAATGGGAATGGGGGGAGAGGGATGCCACACAGCCAATGGGAATGGGGGGAGAGGGATGCCACACAGCCAATGGGAATGGGGGGAGAGGGATGCCACACAGCCAATGGGAATGGGGGGAGAGGGATGCCACACAGCCAATGGGAATGGGGGGAGATGGATGCCACACAGCCAATGGGAATGGGGGGGGGAGGATGCCACACTGCCAATGGGAATGGAGGGGGGGGGAGGATGCCACACTGCCAATGGGAAAGGGGGGAGAGGTGGATGCCACACAGCCTATGGGAATGGGGGGAGAGGTGGATGCCACACAGCCTATGGGAATGGGGGGAGAGGTGGAGGCCACACAGCCTATGGGAATGGGGGGAGAGGTGGATGCCACACAGCCTATGGGAATGGGGGGGAGGGATGCCACACTGCCAATGGGAATGGGGGGGGAGGGATGCCACACTGCCAATGGGAATGGGGGGAGAGGGATGCCACACTGCCAATGGGAATGGGGGGGAGAGGGATGCCACACTGCCAATGGGAATGGGGGGAGAGGGATGCCACACTGCCAATGGGAACAGGGGAATAGGGATGTCACAATGCCAATGGGAATGGGGGGAGGGGGATGCCACACTGCCAATGGGAATGGGGGGGAGGGGGATGCCACACAGCCAATGGGAATGGGGATAGGGGGTTGCCACACTGCCAATGGGAATTGGGGGAGAGGGATGCCACACAGCCAATGGGAATGGGGGGAGAGGGATGCCACACTGCCAATCGGAATGGAGGGAGAGGGATGCCACACTGCCAATGGGAATGGGGGGAGAAGGATGCCACACATCCTATGATAAATGGGGAGGGGGATGCCACACAGCCAATTGGAATGGGGGGGGGGAGGGATGCCACACAGCCAATAGGAATGGGGAAGGGGGATGCCACACAGCCTATGATAATAGGGAAGGGTGATGCCACACACAGCCTATGATAATGGGGGAGGGGGATGCCACACACAGCCTATGATAATGGGGGAGGGGGATGCCACACACAGCCTATGATAATGGGGGAGGGGGATGCCACACAGCCAATGGGAATGGGGGGAGGTGGATGCCACACAGCCAATGGGAATGGGGGGAGGGGGATGCCACACAGCCAATGGGAATGGGGGGAGGGGGATGCCACACAGCCAATGGGAATGGGGGGAGAGGGGTGCCACACAGCCTATGATAATAGGGGGAGGGGGATGCCACACTGCCAATGGGAATGCCACACAGCCTATGATAATGAGGGGAGGGGGATGCCACACTGCCAATGGGAATGGGGGGAGAGGGGTGCCACACAACCTATGATAATGGGGGGAGGGGGATGCCACACTGCCAATGGGAATGAGGGAGGGGGATGCCACACAGCCTATGATAATGAAGGGAGGGGGATGCCACACTGCCAATGGGAATGGGGGGAGGGGGATGTCACACAGACTAGGATAATGGGGGGAGGGGGATGCCACACAGACTATGAAATGGGGGAGGGGGATGCCACACAGCCTATGATAATGGGGGGAGGGGGATGCCACACTGCCAATGGGAATGGGGGGAGGGGGATGTCACACAGACTAGGATAATGGGGGGAGGGGGATGCCACACAGACTATGAAATGGGGGAGGGGGATGCCACACTGCCAATGGGAATGGGGGGAGAGGGATGCCACACAGCCTATGATAATGGGGGGAGAGGGATGCCGCACTGCCAATGGGAATGGTGGGAGGGGGATGCCACACAGCCTATGATAATGAGGGGAGGGGGATTCCACACTGCCAATAGGAATGGGGGGAGGGGGATGCCAAACAGACTGTGATAATGGGTGGAGGGGGATGCCACACAGCCTATGGGAATGGGAGGGCACACTGCCTATATGGGGAATAGGAGGGGGGGAATGCCACACTGCTTATAATGGGGTGCACACTGCGTATATGGGAATGGGAGGGGGGATGCCACACTGCCTATATGGGGAATGGGAGGGGGGGAATGCCACACTGGTTATACGGGGAATGGGATGGGGGCATGCTACACTGTCTATGGAATGGGGGCATCCCACACTGCCTATGGGAATGGGATAAGGGAATGCCACACTGTCTGTAATGGTGCGTTTTTGGTTTAAAATATTTTTTTTCTTATTTTCCTCCCCCAAATCCTGGGCAGGTGCGTCCTATATGGCGAAAAATATGGTAATTGATTGCTTTGGAGATCACTTTTTTTTTTTTTTTTTTTTTTATGTGAGCTTTTGAATGTGACTTGACTTCTTAAAGTGGACCAACACCCAGGATTTTGACTATCCTGGGTTTTGGTCCACTTCGGCGGGGCACCCCGATCGGGGGTGCCCCGCTGTGTGAAACCCCCCAGAAAGCCCCAAAATCTTACCTGTCCCCGCTCCCACGTGACTGGACGGTCCAATCCCCGCCAACGTCCAGGCGGGGATCAGGAACGTCCAAGCGGCTGCCGCCGCCGCCACCTCCCCCGCGTCACTTTCGGCGCGCGCGCGCCCCCGCCGGCCATTCGCAGACGGCCGGCGCGGGCCCGCGCACGCCTACAGGGGCGCGAGGGAGGCGGCGGCGGCCGGCCGCCGCCGAAGATAAGGTAGGTGATTTGGGGTGTTTGGGGGGGTTTCACCCCGCGGGACATCCCGATCTCGGATGTCCCACGGGGTGGGAGGTGATCGGCCCGGGAATCTTATAGATTTCCGGGCCGATCACCTCTCGGTGTTGGTCCACTTTAAGCCGGCCCAACAGCCTTGCACAGTAAAAAAAAAGAAGCTCCCCAAAACTAATATTCCCTATCTGCATGCATGATACTGAATAATTGACAGCACTTACATTTGCTCCTGCATCTACTTAAAGTTGAAATGCCACCTCACAAAGTTTCTCCAGCCATTTTGAAGCACCCCTGAGGCTTCCGTTTCCAGCATCCCAGCTGTACTGCAGCCTGGACTTAACGGACATAACCTACAATGCATATCGGCAGGAAAGCCAGCAGCACTTCCAGTCTGCAGGCTATCTGCAGCTCCATAAGTAGGCATTTTGAGGGTAAAATCACCCACGACAGGAGTTACGAAGAAGTAAATTAATTTTTATGTGCAGCAATCTGAATTGCACTGGGGTGGGATGCATATGAGCACTGGTTCTTGTAAGGGTGTTGGTCCGATTTAACTATTCAATAGGTCACATGAGAATATTTTTCTGGGTTGGTGCCAAACGACATGTCCTACATTTCAGTTGCTGGATTTACAAAATAAACTCACCTGCTGTTCTATTAGTAGCTGCAGGGACACTTGCGGCCACTGAATAGACAGCACTGGGCTTCCCTGTGTGCTGTTGAGAGTAAGGATACTTGAAGAATTTGAGGGATACTTGGAAAAAGAGGATTCAGAGCAAGTGTCCCTCCACCTTGCTCAAAGATGATCAAACGTGTCCAATGAGTATGGCTGTCTGAGAAAGGCAATGTTAGAAGCGTTCCTCCCACCTGTGATGGGTGAAGGCAGCCCTAGAGACCAAATCAAATTGGAATGGGGGCTTAGCTTTTCTTTAAGGTGAAGGCTCCCTTAAGGGATAAGTCTTATGATCAGACATATAAGGTGTCTTTTGGACATTTTCAAAACAGTGTTCCCTTGAAACAACAGCCTTCCCTTGAAACAACAGCCTTTTATAAATTTTGACTGTGGAACTGGGATACCAGAAGTAGGGCAGCAAGATGGCTGCTCCCATGCAGTTCAGGAGCACAGAATCTTCATGCTATGATGTAAGTCACCGATTGACAGGGTGTTAGGGGAGCAATTTTCTAAACTTTAGCACAGTGCTCTAAAATGAGTTTTTATGCCTTTTTTTCAGTATCCAATTTAAACAATTTGTTTGAATTCATTTTCAGCCACCTTGACTCATCTGTGTGTGACATACCCTTTGTGCCCTCTCCTTCATCTCCTGCTCCTGAGCCAGAAATGCTTCCAGGCGCTCTTGAACGTCCAACAGCTTTTCAGGGTTAATCCTGAACAAAAAAAGAAAGCATGCAACATAACAGAAAATCATATTGGCAGAATCAATGTAGACTGTGCTGCATATCAGCCATTCTCTTGACTTTCATTTGATTTTTAATTATCTTATAAACATGTAAAATCTATGTTACTTTAAGGTTTCATTTATTACTTGGGGGGCAGGCATAACACCCCATCGTCAGAAATGTAATTGGTTACTACAGGCAAAAGAAAAAAGTTTAATGTGGATCAAAACTCACTAAAATCTAAAAGTGAACTAGGCGAAGGCCCTCCCTTAGGGCATCCCGATTTGGGATGCCTTTTTTAAAAAAAAACCGCCTTAAGCAAGTCTAAATGGCTGGCAGCAAGTGTGCGCAACCAAAGGGGGTTGCCATTTAGCATTGTTTGCTGGTAATTAGTACGTCCAACAATCTATGAGAACCCATAAATGTATCATGGGAGCATGGAACGAGATAGGAAAGCAGTGGTTCTGTGGGGGTTTCACACACGAGAACATTCCAAAACAAGGTGGCCCTGTATGTGGACAAAAACCCATAAGTGGAGGGATGGAGGGAATTCGGGTGCTGAGTTTTGGTCTATGTTAAAACTTCATATATACAGAATCTCTAAATGTTAAACAGCATCTGTGGGCACTAAAAACTAATCTTGGCTTACGTCCAGTGCTGCTGCTCCCCCTGGTTTTCAGCAAAAAATGCCCCACCACCCTCTGGTTCAGTGCACCTGTAGTGACCGCACTGCAGGACTATGGTCTATGTAAGTATGCTGTAACAAGGCAGGCAGGTGGGGGATAAGCTGTACTGGACAGAAGTTATGTGTTTTAAGCAATGTGCAAAGAAGCCACTTACAGGAGCCCAAATATTTCATAAGTTAATGTAGAAAAAATACAATTCTGTGGTTACTTACCTGTAGAATTGTTTTTACGGGTATACATCACGGGACGCTTCATCTCAATTCTTCACATTTGGGTTTTCCACCACAAGGTGGCGCAGTCGACTGCAAAAAGACTTGTGGCTCCTCCCGGTCCATAAAAGGCAGGAAAATACCCATAATATCCAGTGTTGAAAACCATTAATGCAAGAAGACGGAGGCAAAGACCATGTTAAGGAAATACAGCCCACAAAGAACTTTATAAGAAAATCGCCATAAAAAGGCAAAAGAGGATAACAAAACAAGGGTGGGATGAAGCAACCCGTGCTGTATACCCGTAAAAACAATTCTACAGGTGAGTAATCACAGAATTGTATTTCTCCTGGTATACAGCACGGGTTGCTTCATCTCAATTCTTTACATTTGGGACATCCAAAAGCAGTGTCCAAGAAGAAGGGTGGGATCCCCAGTGAGCAACAGCAGATAGTTCATGACACTACCGCCTGAAGCACCTTACGGTCAAAAACAACATCTGCTGAGGCCCTAACATCAACCTTGTAAAAGTATGAACTGTAGACCAAGTAGCGGCCTTACAAACCTGTTCAACAGAAGCCTGGTGCTGAAAAGCCCAAGAGGCACCAATAGCTCTAGTGGAGTGAGCAGTAATGCAGAAAGGGGGTTCCTTCCCCTTGGTGAAATACGCTCGCACCACCGCCTGTCTGATCCACTAGCTGATGGATTTGGCCGGAGGCAAACCCTTCCTAGGCCCTGCAGGGAGAACAGAGAGTCCGACTTCCGAAAGGACTCCGTGGCAACCAAATAGTACTTAAGTGTCCTGACCACATCCAGAGAATGCTCCTTAGAATTAGAGGGGGCAGGACACAAGGAAGGCAAGACAACGTACTCATCGAGATGAAAGGAAGACACAACCTTCGGCAAGAAATCCGGTTGGAGACGGAACACCACCTTATCCTGAGGTCGCTTAAAATAGGGAGGTTTCATAGAAAGCGCCGCCAGCTCAGAGACGCGACGCACCAAGGTGATAGCTACCAAAAAGACCAGAATGGACAAAGCCGCATCACACACGGGCTCAAAAGGATTGCCCTGGAGAGCAGAAAGCACCATGTTCAAATCCCACACCGGAAGCAAGGGCTTACGCGGCGGACGGACAAGATTAACCCCTTGGTCTTGATAAGCCTATGATTGGCGAAGGATCTTTGGAAAAAAATTGCCAAGGCCGAGACCTGGCCCTTGAGAGTACTCAGTTGTAATCCCGACTCCAAACCATGTTGAAGAAATTCCAGAATCCTGGAGATGGAAAAGATGCAACAAGGAAGAGACTTAGATTCACACCAGGCAATGTAAGCGTGCCAGACCCAGCAATAAATCATAGAGGATTTCTTTCGGGCCTGAATCATGGTACCAACGACTGTGGCCGGCAGCCCCTTATCCATTAGGATGGAGGTTTCAGCAGCCACACCATCAAGGCCAGTGTTCGTAAATTGGGATGGCGCAACTGTCCCTGAGTGAGGAGCTCTGGATCGTCGGGCATGACGAAGTGATCCACTGCCAATTGGACAACGTCTGCAACCAAACTCTTCTCGGCCAGCGGGGGGCCACCAGAATGGTGGGCACCCCCTCTTGGGCTATCTTGCGCAGCACATGTCCCAGCAGAGGAAAGGGAGGAAAGGCATAGAGAAGATGAAACTCCGTCCAAGGAATTACTAGCGCGTCCGTGGCAAAGGCCAGAGGATCCCTTGACAGGGAGACGAACTTTGGAAGCTTAAGATTGTGAGGGGACGCAAACAGGTCCACGTCCGGCTGACCCCAGTGACGACACAGGGCGTGAAAAATCCTGTTGCTGAGGAACCATTTCCCCAGGCGAGACGAACCCCTGCTCAGGGAGTCCGCCTCCTGGTTCTCCACTCCCGGGATGTAAACTGCTGAGATGCATGGAACATTCTCCTCTGCCCAGGACAAAATCAGTGACACCTCCTTGAGGGCTTGTTTGCTACGAGTCCCGCCCTGATGATTGATGTAGGCAACCGCCGTCTGATTGTCTGATCGGAACCTGGACCGCCCGACCCCAAAGGTGCGGAGTCAACTGGGAGAGAACCAATCTGATCACCCTCAACTCCAGAAGATTGATGGAGACATGAGCCTCCTGCGGGCCCCACTGGCCCTGGAACTTCAGAGATTGCCAGAAACCTCCCCAACCGGTCAGACTGGCGTCCGTGGTGACACTCTCCCAACACGGAGGGAGAAAAGGAGAAAGGTTTCTCGAATCCAACCACCACGAAAGGGACTGACTGGCCGAAGGGGACAGTGTGAATTCTTGCTCCATGGACTCCGATGATCAATCCCAAATGGCCAGGAGATTCAACTGAAGAGGTCTCATGTGGAACAGAGTAAAGGGAACCACCTCAAAGCAAGACATCATGAGGCCCACCAACTGCATCCCCAGACAGATGGAGGGATGTGAAAGCGACAACAAGGTCCACACCTGCATCTGAAGACCCTACACCTTCTGTTGAGGAAGAAACACCCTGACCTGAGACAAATCCAACGTCATGCTCAGGAAATACCTCACCAATGACGGGGTGATTGAAGACTTGGGATAATTGATCACCCTCCCGAAGGCCTCGAGAGTGGACAAGACCTTCTGAGTATCGCTCTCGGCCTGATGAAGAGATTGGGCAGCGATCAGCAAGTCGTCCAGGTAAGGAAGAATGCGGATGCCCTGACCCCTCAGGAGGGCCATGACACCCGCCAGCACCTTGGTGAACACCCGAGGGGCCGAGGAGATTCCAAACAGCCGTGCCACAAACTGAAAGTGTTGATCCTCCAAGGCGAACCTCAGGAACTTCTGATGTCCCTGGAAAATAGGAACGTGCAGATAAGCATCCTTGATGCTGACAAATCTGTTGAGACCCTTAAGATCCAGGATGGGCCTCAGAGAGACATCCTTCTTGGGCACCGTGAAAAGATTGGAATAGAAACCCTGACCTCGTTCCTGAAGAGGCACCGGGCAAATCACTCCGGACTACAGGAGGCGCTGGACAGCCAACCTCAGGCCCTGTGCTGTGACGGGGTTTTGGGAAATCCGGGACAGAAGAAACCTCGGGGGGGGGGGGCAAGCTGCGAGCTCTATCTTGTAGCCGGAGGACTTTACCTCCTGAATCCACCGGTCCGACACGTGCTGTCTCCAGACGTGAGCAAAGAGCAAAAGCCGTCCCCCCACCCGGATGGGTGAGGGCGCCTCCTCATGCCTGAGGGGGTTTGGAGGGGGGCTTAGGCTTGGATCCCCAGGAGAGACCGGGGGGACCGTGGGCCCTACCTCGTCCCCAGGGGAGGCGACCATCCTTGGCCAAAAGATCAAGACGTTCCCCAAAGAGACGGAGTCCCAGGAAGGGGAGTCCAGTGAGAGACTTCTTGGCGGCAGCATCGGCCGCCCACTGCCGCAACCAAATCGACCGGCGGAGAGCAACCAGCAGAGCCGAAGCTCTACCACCAAGTCGGACGGCATCATCCATGGCTGAGAGCACAAAAGCAATAAAGTCAGCACAAGCCAAAAGTTCCTTATACTCATCCGCTCGCTTGCGGGAATGAGTAGCCTCAGCAACACGCTTGACTTTCATTTTAATGGCAATAGAGATGATGGCTGCAGCGCACACAGGACGCAGGCCAGCCGCCACAAAGGTGAAAGCATGGCAGGCAAGTTGGTTCATGTGCCGATCAGCATTATCACGCAAGGTAGTAGTGTCCGGAGACGGCATCACGGAAGTATTGGAAAGCCCCAGTACCGGAGCGTCCACCTCCGGGGGACAAGACCAAAGACGGACCAAGTCCTCCGAAAAGGGGTACCGCCTGTCCCACCCCTTGGGCACCGAGGGCAGCCTATTAGGCCTTTCCCATTCCTAAAACACCATCTTGGAAAAATGTCCCTGCTCCGGGAATACCAGGCGCTGCCTATCAGGGCAGAACATCTCCCCTTGCTTCTTTTTTGCCGCCCTAGGGGGAACCAGATGCAAGGTCTCAAAAACTGGACAATAACCTATCCATATAGTCGGGGAGCCATGTGTCCTCATCCGAGGAAGATCCAAGGTCACAGTCAAAGTCGCCCGGATGGTCCCCGGAGGAGACGGAGTCATGGAATAACTCACCCTCCTCCATGGAGTCACGACCACCAGGAACCTCATAGGCATCATCATTATCGACAAAGAGAAGGTAGGCCGGTTATAAATGCCACTTCTTACTGGAAGCCTTACCGACCGGCGGGCGCGCCAAATGACGTTCGAGACTGGCCACTCGTAACGCCAGGTCTGAATGGGACCCCCGGCTGACCTCCCCCTCACTGGGGGCTAAATGTAGACACGGGGGTGTCGGTGAAGCCGCAGGTAAGAGGGGGCTGGGGAGGCCTATTCTGCAATAACGCTCTGGGCGCAGGGGATGCAAACCGCGCTGCGGCTGGTCAAGTGGAATGAGAAGTAAGGCGGAAGGGAGGATACCTCCCTTTAGCAGAATAGGCCTGAATCACAGCCTGACGGATCCACTCACTGATGGTAGACTTAGCTGGAGCCAGACCCTTCTTAGGACCTGAAGGGACCAAAAAAAGAGCATCAGTCTTCCTGAAGGGCTCAGTAGCCACCAAATAGAACTTCAGGTTCCTGACCACATCCAAGGAATGTAGAGCCCTCTCCTTAGGGTTACTAGGATTAGGGCACAGAAAAGGTAGAACAATGTCCTGATTGAGATGAAAGGCAGACACAACTTTAGGCCGAAAATCTGGTTTAAAGCGAAACACTGCCTTGTCCTGGTGTCTCTCAAAGTAAGGGGGCCTGATGGAGAGCACCGCCAACTCAAAAACACGCCTAACAGAAGTGACAGTCACCAAAAAGATTACCTTAAGCGTAAAAATGGACAAAGCAGCCTCATGCACAGGCTTAAACGGAGACCCCTGCAAGTTCAAGTCCCAGACTGGTAACACAGGCTTACGTGGGGGGCGCACATGAGTAACCCCCTGGAAAAAAGTCCTGACCCGAAGATGCTGAGCAAAAGATCTCTGAAAGAAAACAGCCAAGGCAGACACATGACCATTCAGAGTGCTGAGTTGAAGCTCCAGATCCAAACCATGCTGGAGAAATTCCAGAATCCTAGGAATAGAAAACACACGACAGGGAAGAGATTTAGCCTCACACCAGTCAATGTAGGTACGCCAAACCCTATAGTAGATGGAAGAAGAGGACTTTTTCCTAGCCCTGATCATGGTGTTAACAGAGGCAGGCAGCCCCTTTTCCATTAAGATGGAGGTTTCAGCAGCCAGGCTGTTAAAGCCAGCGTTTGTAAACTGGGGTAGCGTAGCCGCCCCTGAGTGAGCAGGTCTGGATGCTTGGGCAGGGGGTACTGACCTACCACCAGCTGCACGATGTCTGCGAACCACACTCTTCTTGGCCAACAGGGGGCCACCAGAATTACTGGCACCCCTTCCTGAGCTATCTTTCGCAGAACCCTGCCTAACAGGGGAAACGGGGGAAAGACATACAGTAGCTGAAAACCCTGCCAGGGCATTGTCAGAGCATCCACGGCAAAGGCCATAGGGTCCTGGGACAGAGACACAAAGACTGGAAGCTTGTGATTTTGACAGGACGCAAACAGATCCACATCTGGCTGACCACAACGGTGACACAGAGCGAAACACCCTGTTGCTGAGGGACCATTCCCCCAGGCGAGAAGTCCCCCTGCTCAGAGAGTCTGCCTCCAGATTCTCCACCCCCGGAATGTACACAGCTGAGATGCAGGGAACATTGACCTCTGCCCAGGACAGGATCAGAGACACTTCCTTGAGGGCCCCCTTGCTCCGCGTCCCTCCCTGATGATTGATGTAGGCAACCGCTGTCTGGTTGTCTGAGTGTACCTAAACAGCTCGACCCCGAAGGTGTGGGGTCAAGCGGGCTAGAACCAACCTGATCGCCCTCAGTTCCAGAATGTTGATAGGGGTGTGGGCCTCCTGAGGGCCCCACTGCCCCTGGAATGTTAGGGATCTCCAGAAGCCCCCCCCCCCCCAACCCGTCAGACTGGCATCCATGGTGACTGTCTCCCAGCAAGGGGCCAGAAAGGATCTGCCCACTAACAGGTTCCTTGAGTCCAGCCACCACGAGAGGGACCGCCTGGCTAGGGGGGACAGAACCAAAACCTGATCCAGGGACACAGGGTCCCTGTCCCATACAGACAAGAGGTGGAGTTGAAGAGGCCTCATGTGAAACTGAGCATAATGAACCGCCTCGAAGCAGGACACCATCAGGCCCACCAGCTGCATTCCCTGCCTGATGGAAGGATGAGGGCAGGACAGAAGGAGCTGAGCTTGCAGATTGTCCACCATCTGCTGAGGAAGAAAGATCCTGACCCGAGCAGTATCCAGATTCATGCCCAGAAATGGCTTTACCAAAGAGGGAGAAAGGGAAGATTTGGAGTGGTTTATCACCCAGCCAAATGATTCCAGTGTGGCCACCACCCGCTGAGTATCCAGCTCTGCCTGTTGGAAGGACAGAGAAGTGATAAGAATGTCGTCCAAATAGGGAAGAACGCGAATGCCCTGAGCTCTCAGCAGAGCCATAATGCCCGCCAGCACCTTGAATACCCTGGGAGCCGAAGTAAGACCGAAGGGCAATGCCACAAACTGGTAACGCTGATCCTCCAGAGCGAACCTGAGGTATCTCTGATGACCTGAAAAGACTGGAATATGGAGGTAAGCATCCTTGATGTCCACAGAGGTCATGAAGTCCCCTCGGCGCAGTGACCTTACAGCTGAGCCGAGTCTCCATGCAAAACCTCCTGGATCTGACAAACTTGTTGAGAAGCTTTAAGTCCAGGATGGGTCTGACAGACCCATCTCTTTTGGGAACGGTGAAAAGGTTGGAATAATAGCCCTTGCCCCTTTCCCTTAAGGGCACTTGGCAGATGACCCCCAGCTCCAGTAGATTCTGCACAGCAAGCAACAGGCCCTGAGCTGACAGGGGGTCTTGAGGCATCAGGGATCTGATGAATCTTGGGGGCGGCCAGGCTGCCAACTCCATCTTGTAACCGGAGGACACTACCTCCTGAATCCACCGGTCTGAGACATGACGCCTCCAGACGTGAGCAAAGAGCCGAAGCCGTCCCCCCACCCGGATGGGTGAGGGCGCCCCTTCATGCCTGAGGGGGCTTGGGGGAAGACTTAGACTTGGAACCCCAGGAGGGACCAGGGCGGGCACGTCCTCTGCCCCAGAAATCTCCCCAGCTCCCCTTCCCATTCTGGACCTACGGTAGGAGGGAAGAAAGGAACCTGAACCCCGAAAGGGCCGAGACTGTCTCTTGCGCTGGGATAACCTGCCTCCCTTAGCAAACAGGTCCAGGCGATCCCCAAAAAGACGCAGCCCTTTAAAAGGGAACCCAGTGAGAGCCTTCTTGGCAGCGCTGTCAGCTGCCCACTGGCGCAGCCAAACCGAGCGGCGTATAGCCACCGCTAAGGCAGAAGCCCTGCCACACATTCTAATGGTATCATCCAAGGCAGAGAGGACATATGCAACAAATTGGGAGTGGGCGAAGCCACACGGGCGCAGGCCCAGCCACAGGTAACCCAGACTGCAACGCAAGCGCCCGCTGGGCACAGGGTACACAAACCCGCACAATGTCATCACTAGCAGGGGACACCCCACACGCCACACACAGCCGGGCTTGTCCCGAAGGAACCCCAAGCACATTATCCTGAGAAGCCTCCATATGGTGATTATCGCGGCTACCGGCCAATAGGGATTTACACTATAATGTCACCCGGGATGCCCCAATAACCTGCTAGGGAAGTGGGAGGTAAAGGCAGAATAGGCCTCTAATAGTAACTAAATAAAGGGGATAGGCCGGAAGAAACCACAATCAAGTTTGACCCGCCTGCAAGACATAAAGAGAAAGTCCCGTAAGTGGCATGCATACACTATATATATATATATATATATATATATATATATATATATATATATATATATATATATATATATATATGCCAGCACTTACGGGCCGCGGTAGGTAGAAGCCAGCCACGCAGCACGAGAAGGGCAAAATGGCGCATGCAGATACCTCGAGGGGCGGGCCGCGGAGACAGTGATGCGGAACGCGCCATCCGCAAGGCCCCCCCCCCGAAGAACGTGAAGGCCCCCATGTGACCATGTTAGCCAATGATGGCGCAGCAGTGCCTGAGGTAAAGTCGCCGCATCCGTGGAACGCCGTACAAGCGCGCGTGGCGGCATTTTTAAAAGCAACCAACACACGCGCGGCAACACAAGCCAAGCTATACCACGGAAAACAAAGAGTGAAGAATACACCTACAAACACACACCCCTCTCCCGAGAAATACCAGGGAGAGCGAGGGAGGGCAGCGGCCAACCTAATAGGAGCCCACAGATGGACAGGGGGCGAGGGGCAATAGCGCGGGAGGGGCATCCCATAAGGCTCACCATGGGCCTATACTGCCTACCCGTGGGGGATTACGGTCGGAGCAGCGCTCCTTAAAGTGGACCAACACCCAGGATTTTGACTATCCTGGGTTTTGGTCCACTTCGGCGGGGCACCCCGATCGAGGGTGCCCCGCTGTGTGAAACCCCCCAGAAACCCCAAAAAACTCACCTCTCAACGCTCCCACGTGAGCGCCGCAGCCAATCCCCGCCAACGTCCAGGCGGGGATCAGGAACGTCCAGGCCGCTTCCGCCGCCTCCCGCGCGTCACTCTCGGCGCGCGCGCGCCCCCGCCGGCCATTCACAGAGGGCCGGCGCGGGCGCGCGCACGTCTGGAGGGGTGCGCGGGAGGCGGCGGCGGCGGAAGCGGCGGCGGATCAGGTAAGGTGTTTTTGGGGTTTCTGGGGGGTTTCACCCCGCGGGACATCCCGATCTCGGATGTCCCGCGGGGTGGGGGGTGATCGGCCCGGGAATCTTATAGATTTCCGGGCCGATCACCCCTGGGTGTTGGTCCACTTTAAGCACTCGACAACGGTGCTGCCTACCATCACCCGACCAGTGCAGCCAAAGCTGGGAGGCAGAAAAAAGAGGAACGGATGGGAATAGTCCTACAGGGCCGCAGGCTAATATCCCCGCTCACCTGCGAGTAGAGAGAGCCATCTTCTTGTCATCGCAGCGCCGACTGCAGAGAAGAACTGGGGATTTTGTGGGAGGTCCCTGGAATATAGGGGGCCGGGAGGAGCCACTTTTTTGCTGTCTCTGCAGTCCAGCGCCATCTTGTGGATGTATAACCCAAACGTAAGGAATTACTCTCTGGAGCAGGACGTGCTGTATACTTAGAATAAAAAAATACTTACCTCAGCCTCAATCCAGCGTCGATGATTGGGCGACACCATCGCGGGGTGCTGCCATCTTTCCTCCAGGTGCTCATGCAGCCATAGCGCACATGCTCCCACATCGCCGTTAAAGTCAATGGGCGGACAGGTATTGTGGGGAAAGCGCACTAAACTGCCATGAGGCGGCTGGAGGAAGGATGGCGGCACTCAGCAGTGGCGTCGCCCAATCATTGGCGCTGGATTGCAGCTGAGATGTTTTGTATATCACCCCCGCCCTAACTCAAAGGGCTGGACTGGCATTTGTTCTAAAAGGTTCTGTACGTGGGATGGTCATGTGCATCCAATGCAAATATTAGCTGGTAGGGAATCAGAAGGAATATACGTAAGGGCCTGTGTACTGTAACTGTTCTGAGAGTGACAGAAAATGAGCTTTTGCAGGAGAGAGCAGCCGGCCACCCAGGAACCAACCACAGAAAGCTTGCGGAGTCCCAGGTGACAACACTAAGGTGACTGTCGGCATTCTCCCCAAGCCAGCTGAAAGCTACTTGCAGTTAGACTGTGTATATTGGAACAGTGCGGCAGTATACAGCTGAAACAGTGTGATTTGATGTCGGAGTTTGCCTTTAATAGAGCATCAACAAAGACCAAGAGAGACTGGCCTATGACTCCCTATGTACTCCTGCGAAAAGTATTAGAAATTGGGATTGTATTGGTTGTATCTACACTCACAAGTGACTCACGGGGCAGTGCACCCTGTAGACCCCCTGTTAATACCCCAAGGGTCATGTGTGCAACACAATCAATGCAGCAGCAACTCCGAGGACTGGGGAACAATGCAGGAAGGGCATCAGCATTTCTATTCCATTCTACCTACATTACCACACAAAGCGAATCTGTCCGTAAAGAAAATACATTTGGACGGGTTTGCTTTATACCGATGTCTAGGAGGTAATTATTTAGAAAGATACTGATGGGTCCTCTGATAGATTCACTACTTTATTAAGCAGCTTTTCTAAAACCTCACTGCGTCATGCCGTCCACCAAGTAAGTAACAAAGAAAGCTAAACAGCAGCCATCGATTCCAGCAGAGATGAATACATACTTGATTTCGTTAATGGGCACTTTCTTCTCCTCCAGCTGTCGGACCATCCCTTTCACTTCAGACGGCAAGAGCACCAGCAAGGCCTCCCCGCCCTCCTTATACCTGTTGGAACAAAAACACAGCAAGGACACTTCATAATCCGAGAAAAAGAAATGTATGAATAGCGCGGGCGCTGCCAGGGGGGAATGAATAATGGCCAGGCAAAGTGGAGCTGGCAGCTGCAAGCCAACGCCGGCTACTCTTTAAATACAAAGTCAAACCAAGGAACACATTGGCTTTGTCCCAAGCTAAAAGCCCAACGTCAGACACTAGTTTTTAATGTTTAATAAAAGCAGCCACCTACTTCCTGCAACCTAGGAAAGTGTTTTAACTAAATTCTCACACAGTCCTGTGTCCTGCAGGTCCTAACATGGAGCCAATCAGATCACTGTGGGAAGAGGATAGTTCTCCCCTGAGGAAAATCTCCAATCCTAACCACGGGTAATCTGACATACACCACATTCTCCCATTTAGAGTTGCAAATGTCACATGCCAAGGCTCCCTTTCTTAGGTGGGCAAAATTTTATAGCATCATACTCACCTTACCCCATGAACATGTTTAGGGATCTTGCCATTCAAAGAGGACAAAACCCAAGTTTTTAACTACCATCCCCTGAATTGCTCCCCCCCACGAGCACCTTTTGCCATTTTTCACTGCTCCTGCTTGACTCTAATTTCAGATAATTGTGCCTGTTTTAGATGTAAAGCTCCACCTCCTCAATTCATTGCCACAGTTGTGTGTGGCAACGATGTCAGTGCCACACCTATGCAATGACTGATCGCCTGCCATCTTACAGAGAAGGACAGCAAAATAAAACAGTGTTCCCGGGGCGATTCGAAAAACAAAAATATTCATTTTTAGTTTTATACCCAAAGAAGGGAATATCGGCACAGGCTTTGGCCACATGTATTTTGCAAGTTCGGTGGGTTTTGGTCCGCTTTAAGCACAGCTCAAGCACAAGGTTACCCTAGCTTAACTGTAACAGTGTTCATCACTGTCCTCAGTGCCTTGCATCTCCAAGAGCACCCTACAGATATGATTTCCAGCCTTTAGGTCTGCTTGTGTGGAGAAGAGGTCTGCTTATGTGGCCCCTCAGTCGTCTCCTCTCAAGACTAAGCAGATTTAATCCTCATAACTAAGGTCCTTCATTCCTCTTATTAGTTTGGTGCGGCTAGGATTCCATTCTGCTTCTCAAGCTACACATTAGTATGCATGGCCGGGGAAGCTGACTGCAGTAGAGTCTGATCCGTGGGCTTGTTGGAAAGGTAAAAAAAACGAGCAAATGGCCAGGGAGGATGTACTGAACCCCGGGATAGTGAAAATAGTTTTGGTGCACTTAAAAAAAACAATTGTGACATTCACCCCAAATATGGCTCAGGGCACATGTGTCAAACTCGAGGCCCTCCGAGCCTCTTTAGGTGACCTTCTGGCAGATGCTCAGAGCTGCACAGAGCTCCTTCTAGCCAACCGAGTCAATCCAAGGTTGCAGAAACTGGTGGCATGTTTTTGTGCCTGTGTGTGGCTGTGCAAAGTGATGGCTATTGTGGGCAATATAGAGTCTGCATCTGCCCTAGGCAAAATCATTTTGAGGCTGGTCTTGGCAAAATAATTCTGGTTCTGCGTCTGCCCAGTGCAAAACAATTCTGTATATGTCCTGGGAAAAATGATTTTTGAGGTTGAATTGGTTCTGGACAAAAGTATTCTATGGCTGTCCGGGGCCAAAATAATTACGTGGCTATCCTGGGCAGTCTGCATCTGTCTAATAATTATATGTGTCTGTAACCATACATATGTACATTTTTAAATTCTTGTGTTTGCATTTTGTTGTGCTTTTGTTACTAACCAGCCCTTTAAGGGCAGACCAGAATGTTGATGTGGCCCTCTGTAAAAACGAGTTTCACACCCCTGCTCTAAGGCGTCTAGACCAACCACAATGAATCAAAGGCACTCTGCATGGTCAGTCTGGTGGATGCCTTTTTACCCTCGAATATTATTTTAAGCCCTAGCAGCACTGGTTCCTGCCCCAGACATGAACCCCCCCCCCCCCCCCCACCCACCAATCATGCTGTTAGGATGCCCAGGCCAACCACAATGACTTAAGAGCACTCAGCATGGTCAATTCTGCATGCACTCTCTCCTTCCAGTTTCTTTTTAAAGCCTCTCAGGCCTGGCCCTTCTATTTAAGCCCTATCAGAGTAACCTCATATGGGATGCCCTGTAGTGTAAACTTCCCTCAAACCTAAACTGACAGCTGCAGCAAAGCTTTGCAGCACTTCAAAGCACCCCGCAGCACCCTGCTCCTCTGGGTTGTCCAGTCCTGCCGAAAGTCAAGTCTGGAAAAAGTGCAGAATGTGGATGCGGCCAGAGGTCCGCACATGCGATTTGCAATCAAGGATCAAGATGACTATACAGGAAGAATAAGTGGTTTTCACAATCTAAAACTTTCCAATTTGGGATGCCCCAGAACAAGAAATCACCCTCCCCTAGACTCTTCAGGTCAGGTTTAAACAATCTAAAAATCGAATACTATAGCCTCGATTCAATAAAGGCAGAAAAAAAATTCTCATGGTAGTAAAAGATTCAATTCATGAGAAAAAAGCCTGAGAATGTCACTGTTGCTGAATCACCAGCTAGAAAAACAATGAAAGTCAATGGCACTTTTTTACTCTTAAGAAAATTAGAGAACTGTTTACTCCTTTCTACACTGTAGTAAAAGCTGCCATTGACTTTCATTGTCTTTTTATCTAGTGATTCAGTAACCGTGACATTCTCAGGCTTTTTTCTCATGAATTGAATTTTTTACTACCATGAGAATTTTTTCTACCTTTATTGATTCGAGGCCTATGTGAGAAACTAAGCTCAAGCCACTAGGACAGGATTATTTACTGTTTGCTTGTGTTGCTGTCCCACAGGCGAGCTTGGATTCGGCTACACAAGGAAAGCCTGCCACCTAGTATTTTCGGAGTCATCCAGAGGACAGAGTGGCATAAGGTAAAGCATCTCTGTACTGAGGATAAACATGGGTTAAGGTCTGCGTTAAATCAAGATGTGTGACTCAGCCACAGCACTTTCATTTGTAAAATATTTAATATTTGTATTCCATGTCTGTAATTTTGATCATTCCCAGCAAGCAACATGCAGCAGGGGGGCCGTTTGTGGACTCCTAATAGCACTTCTACCTCCAATAGCAGCTTGTAAAAGGTAACTGGCAGAAATGTCACAAAATGAAATGAAATAAAATTAAAAAGTTATAGAAAACACATGCAAGTTCTGAGCTTTTACTGCCCTCTAGCGGCAAAGAAACAAAAAACTGTGTTACATATTCCATTAGCGCAGTGGTTCTCAATCTTTCTAATGCCGTGACCCCGCAATACAGTTCCTCATGTTGCGGTGACCCCAAACCAAACTTCAAGACTGTAATTTTGCTACCGTTATGAGTCGGAATGTAAATACCTGATATGCATTATGTATTCTCATTGCTACAAATCAAACATAATTTAAACATAGTGATTACTCATAAAAACAATATTTATATATTATGTTGAGAAATATTTATTACTAATTCCAATAAATAACATTTCACCATGGCATAGCATGTGTCGGAAATTGTCATTTCTCCACCTCTTATTGAAATTAATAGGAGGCTGCGGCGGATTGTGTGGTAACTCAAGATTCTCGGGAGCTCTCTTCCACAAAATCCACCGCACTCACAATGAAATCAATAGGAGGCGGATTCAATGCCGGAAACAGCTGATTTCAACAGTTTCCTCATTCAGAATATGGGAAAATAGTGGGAGATAATTATACATTGGGGAACACTGTGAACTATATCTTATAGTGGTCTGTTATAGTATAAGACCAATGTAGTTTACACTGTGTAAATGTATGGTGCTTTGTGTAAGTGTAAGCTGCTTTGTGTACTGTGTAATGATTACACACAAAGCACCTTACACTTACACAGTATTGTGTGTATGGTGTGTGTACTGTTTTTACATTATTAACCTTTTTTACAGCAGCAGGCTGTCTCGCAGGCTCTCTTGCCTCTCCGCCTCCTAGGCTTCTGTCCCCCTGATGATGTCAGCAAGCGCCGGACACACGTAATGCGCTGCTATGGACTGTGGAGCGTTCCCCCCACCCCTTAGGCCCCGGGCAGATGATGCAATCACGTCTGCGCATGAGCGCAGGCATTCAGTTTGGAACGTGCATCCATAACGGCGTGCGTTCCAGCTGAATAGCGCTGCTGCAGATGGTAGCGCTTCTCAGCGGCCAAAGCCATCGGAAATATGTATTTTCCGATGGCTTTAGGCGACCCCTGTGTTTTGGCCGTTCGACCCCCACCGGGGTCCCGACCCACAGGTTGAGAACCACTGCATTAGCGGATGCCAGGACGCTGCCCTTCATATTCCAGCCGTCAGCCCTCTGACATCCATTCTTCTGATCATGCACGAGAACATCCATGGTAAACATCAGTGGTGGCCAGACACGTTCTACCTGCTGCCATCCACGTGGGTCCCTGCTCCCTTGCGACAAGAAGCACAGGCATCCACCATGATCTTTGGACTGTAAGCTCAGAAGGGCTGTGCTCTCCCTGTGTCCTACTCTAATAGCCTTCGCTTTAAAATGTATTGCATCACGTGTGCAACAGTACTATATGTTTTACCGTTAGTACTACTTTGTAAAGCACTACGGAAGAAGATGCTATATAAACAATAAACAGCCGGGGAGCGAGCTGTCAGCTCAAAAACAGGTAAGATGGAGCTCAAAAGTCAACTATTTATTTTTTTGGCCTACATACAGGTTTAAAGTGGACCAAAAGCCAGGATTTTCAACATCACGGGTTGGGGTCCTTCCCCCAAGGGGCACTCCGCTGTGTGAAACCCCCTGGAATGCCGGGCAGATTCAGCTCTCCTCAAGCTCATGGCATGGCCACTCCTCCAATCAGCTTCTCTCACCATATAATGCATGGTGCATATTAAAGTGGACCAAAAGGGTTTTGGTCCTTTCCCCAGGGGCACCCCGATCGGGGGTGCCCCGCTGTGTGAAACCCCCCCAGGACGCCCGGACTCACCTCTTCCCGCTCTCACGGCACGAGCAGCGGCTCTTACAGCCGCATCCTCCGCCTCCCTCTTAACAGGGAGCGTGCCTGTGCCGGCCATTCACAAATGCCTGGACGGCTCCCGCAACGCTGCGCTCGTCGGCACTGTATCCCCAGCTTCCCTGTAGCTGGGCGCAGGAGCAGGCACACCCAGTAAGAAATCTGGGGATGTGGCCAGCAACCCGCCCCCAGCACCTTGAGATCAGCTAATCGCGATCTGGGTGGGTGTGGCCTTGGAGGTGGAAAACCTTGTTTTTTTACAAAAACGGGGCTACCACTGAGCCGGTAGCATAGCCCGGCTGCTCGGACAAGTGGATCCCTGGTGGAAGAGCAGAGCACCCAGAAATGGGTTCCTCTCCACATTAAACCAACTGTAAAACATGGGGGAGGCTTGGTTATGTTTGGGTCTGCTTTGCCTGCATCTGGCACAGGGTGTCTTGAATCTGTGATGTCCAAAATGAAATCTAAAAACTATCTTGGTCTCATTTGCATGGTTCCTCCAACTGGATTAAGACCCAAAATACACAGCAAAAATCATCAGACAAATGCTAAGAGCAACGCATAGGATTATTCTAATGTGATCTCCGAGGCCTGATATCAATCCTACGCTGGTTGCCTCAAAAAGGTTTTGCAAAGAAACATTTAGTTAAAAGAAAAACTCCCTTTTTGTCAGGTTTTTGGTGTCCTGTCTTATTGTTTTTCTCGTTTGGAACATGAATTAAAGAGAGGATTGTGACCCTAGACCTTTGATTTACCCATAAGTATTCTGCTTCCATGACTCATATGTCATATTCCTGGCGCTCCGTTTGCTACAGTGGGCGTGTTTTTCATGACCTTGAGTAAAAACAATGGACTACCTGTCCCAGAATTCAGCTTTGGCTACGCCTAAACAGCATAATACCTTATCCAGGTGATAACTCTGCCAGTAACCCTTTAGCTTCTAGAACACCTTTCAAACTGAAGCTGAATTTCAACAGAATGGGTTAAACTTGTGGTCCATGCCTTAGCCAATTAGCAACCTAGAGTGAGGAAAGCTCTGATATGTACTCAAAATCACCACTTTGGTCTGCATTCCTAACAAACAGCATTGTTGCTATGGCCAACCGATACAGAGTTGCAAACCAATAGAAAATAAATAAACAGATAAGCTTAGCAACATTGAAGAACTTTGGGCACTCCAAAATAAAAGTAGGGACCCCACCAAAAGGGGCGCCTTAACGTGGCGTGGGGTTTAACACATGCAAATGCAATTGTATAGTTTCTGTATAGGATTCATATGCCTGTTTGCTGGATATTATACAGTGATGATAGGGTTAAACTGGGTGGTGGATTGGTTCCCAGGCCCTGAAAGATCCTGTAAAAATAATAGTAGTGGAGCAACTCCCTCCCCCTTTACTCAACACTGAAGAAGAAATTTGGCACACAATAATGGAAAAAATGCCATCGAAAGTGGGATTACCCTTTAAGCGTTTAGCCCAGGCCAGTTTATTTAGTTTATTGCAATTTTTCTGTTAAACCACAATACAATAGCGGTCGTATTTTTTCACTCTATAAGACGCAGAAGAGATGGGGGGGGGGGGGGCACAGCACTGCATGTGAAAGATCGGCAACACTGGGAAGTGGCAGTAAGGTGTGTGGCTCTAGCTCCTCCACTGTTCGCCATATGGGGGGGGGGTGTAAAATCCTGCCATGCTGCCTACTATGCAGAGTGACTACTTAGCATATACTGTACATGCCGGTATTTGACTTCCTTTGTCATTATTTATCATGTTTTCTCTTGCAAGTCCTTGATTCACATGGATAACTATTCTGGGGTTAGCCTTATATTCAAGTAGCACATATATAACGAATTCTTTGTGGTTTGCCCTTAGCACTTTATCTTTTCAAATGGCAGCTAAGCTACTAGCATTATTAATTGTTTATATAGTGAAGCACTTTACAGATTAAGGGTTTTAAGGGTTTTTTTTAAGCTATTTTCTAGATTAGTATTTATATATTTCGGGCGATCTCTCTACTACTGGGGCAGTAAATTTAAAGACGACTTGCACATTTTGTCTTATTCGTTGATTTCTTTTTTAGGTTATATTTCCGCCAGTACACATACCTTGATAATCCTGATATAGATTATTGCAAAAATCATGTTGTAAAAATACCATTTTGTGAATACTCACCTGTAAAATGGGTATTATAAGTATGTCACACACCCCGCTTCAATCAATTATTACACTTGGGTAACTCCACCAGCAGGTGGCGACGTGCAGAGAAGTCATGAAAAACAAGCCCCTCCTGGTCTATACATTCCTGGTACCTCTCACTCATTCCCCAGTATTCAAACAGCAGTAAAGACAAGGTACCAGGAAAAAACCCTCAAACTGTAAACGAAAACTTCACCCTATAAAGAATCCGGGATACCAAAAGGGCGGGTGAAGTGGGGTGTGTGACATACTTATAATACCCATTTTACAGGTGAGTATTCACAAAATGGTATTATTCTAAGTATGTCACACACCCCACTTCAATCATTAATTATTACACTTGGGACATCCAACAGCAGTGTCCAGAAAAGGGCGGGTATCCAACCAGGCAATAATGCAAAACCCAAACCACTGCAGCCTGCAGAACCTTGCGGCCAAAAACAGCATCCGCTGAGGCCCGCACATCAACCTTATAAAACTTGGAAAAAGTGTGAACCGAAGACCAAGTAGCAGCCTTACAAACTTGTTCAACAGAAGCCTGGTGCTGAAAAGCCCAGGACGCTCCAACCGCATGAGTAGAATGAGCAGTAACACGAAAAGGGGGATCCTTCCCCTTGGCAGAGTAGGCCCCAACAATCGCCTGACGAATCCATTTACTAATGGAAGACTTAGCCGGAGCCAAACCCTTTCCTAGCCCCACAGGGCACCACGAAAAAGGCATCAGTCTTACGAAACGAAGACGTAATACACAAATCGTACTTAACACAACGTACCACATCCAAACAATGCAACGCCCTCTCCTTGTCATTCCCAGGTCTAGGACACAAGGAGGGAAGAACAATGTCCTGATTCAGATGAAAAGCAGAAACCACTTTAGGGAGAAAGTCTGGCTTGAAACGAAAAACCACTTTGTCCTGATGTTTCTTAAAATAAGGAGCCTGAATAGACAAGGCTGCCAACTCCGAAACACGCCGAACCGAAGTGATGGCCACCAGAAAGGCAACCTTCTGAGTCAGAGTGGACAGAGCAATATCCCGCAAAGGCTCAAAAGGAGGAGCCTGAAGAGCAGAGAGAACCAAATTCAAATCCCAAACAGGGAGCAACGGCTTCCTAGGAGGCCGCAGATGCGAAACCCCCTGGAAAAAAGTCTTGACCAAAGAATGACTTGCAAAAGACCCCTGAAAAAAGATAGACAAGGCAGAGACCTGCCCCTTCAAAGTACTCAGCTGAAGACCAGAGTCCAGCCCTGATTGAAGAAATTCCAAAATCCTAGAAACACAAAAGACCCGGCAAGGTAAAGACCTAGCCTCACACCAATCAATATAAGATCTCCAAGACCTATAATAGATGGAAGAAGAGGATCTCTTCCTGGCACTAATAAGAGTCCGAATGACCGAATCCGAAAGACCCTCCTCCTTTAAGATGGAGGTCTCAGCAGCCAAGCCGTCAAAGCCAGCGTTGGTAAACTGGGGTAACACAGTTGGCCCTGAGTGAGAAGATCCGGCCGAAGAGGTAGATCGAACTGATCCACCGCCAGACGAACGATGTCTGCGAACCGCACCCGCCTTGGCCACCTTGGGGCCACGAGAATGGCGGGAACTCCTTCCAGAACCAACTTTCGCAGCACCCTGCCTAGCATGGGAATCGGAGGAAACAGATAAAGAAATCCCAGGTCCCTCCAGCTCAGGGTCATGGCATCCGCCGCCAGAGCCAGAGAATCCTGAGACAGCGACACGAATGTCGGAAGCTTGTGATTGTGACGAGAGGCAAACAGATCCACCTCCGGCGTCCCCCACCGGAGACAAAGCGACCGAAACTCCCGGGGATGGAGAGACCATTCCCCCCGGCGAGACGAACACCGGCTCAGAAAGTCCGCCTCCGTGTTTTCCACTCCTGGAATGTACACTGCCGAGATGCAAGGGACATGAGTCTCTGCCCAAACTAGAATCAGAGACACCTCTCTGTGACACTGCGAGTCCCTCCTTGGTGATTGATGTAAGCAACCGCCGTCCGATTGTCCGACCGAACCTGAACCGGCAGGCCCTGTAAATGCTGCGTCAAGTGAGACAGAACCAACCTGATGGCTCTCAACTCCAGAACAATGATGGGCAAGTGGGCTTCCTGAGGGCCCCACCGCCCCCGGAACCGAAGATCCTTCCAGAAAACTCCCCATCCTGACAAACTGGCGTCCGTGGTGACAGTTTCCCAAAGCGGGGTCAGAAATTACCTACCCTTCAGAAGATTGTCCGAGACCATCCACCACAGAAGAGACTGCCGAACCCGAGGGGACATCCGGAAGGATCGATCCAACGACCGCGGTCGCCGGTCCCAAGACGCCAAAAGATGAAGCTGAAGCGTCCTCGTGTGAAAACTGCGCGAAGGGAACTGCCTCGAAAGAGGACACCATCAACCCCACCAGTCTCATCCCTAGCCGGATGGACGGGCGAGGATTGGAAAGAAGAAGCTGAGCCAATTCCTGAATCAAAAGAACCTTGGCCAGAGGGAGAAAAAACTCTGTGCTGGCAAGAGTCCAAGGACATCCCCAGAAAGGTCACCACCCTGGCCGGAACCAGAGAGGACTTGGGGTAGTTGATCACCCAGCCGAACCTCTCCAGCATAGACACCACCATGCTGGTGTCCCCTTCCGCTTGACTGAAGGAAGGTGCCATGATGAGAAGATCGTCCAGAAAAGGCACAACGCGAATCCCCTGAGCACTGAGCAGGGCCATCACGCCCGCCAACACCTTGGTGAACACTCTCGGAACCGAAGTGAGTCCGAATGGAAGAGCCACAAACTGAAAATGCCGATCCTCCACCACCAAGCGAAGAAACCTCTGGTAAGCTGGAAAGACCGCAGAGTTTCCATGCGAAACTTCCTGGGACGAACAAACAGGTTGAGAAACTCCAAAACCAGGATGGGACAGAACGACCCATCCTTTTTGGGCACTGTGAAGAGATTGGAACAATACCCGCGCCCCACCTCCGAAGGAGGGACCGGGCAGATGACTGCCATTTCCAGAAAATTCCTTACCGCCCCAAAGGATCTGAAGGGACACGAGACCTGAGAAAACTAAAAGGAGGGCGAGACTCGAACTCCAGCTTATGACCGGCCGACACCACCTCCCGGATCAATCTGTCCGAGACCTCCTGGTCCCATACCCGGGAGAAGAGTCGCAGCCGTCCCCCCCCCACCCGTAAGGATGAGGGCGCCCCCTCATTGCTGAGCGGCCTTGGCAGCTGGCTTAGGCTTGGCGCCCCAGACGTGAAAGGGACGGCCGCGGCCATTACCCCGTTCCAGCTGGCACCCCTGTAAGCCGAGAAGCCCGCACCCCTGCCGGCTCTGGCTCCCCGAAAGGAAGGATTGAAGGGGGCCGCCCCCCAAAAGGAGCGACGAAATATCTTACGCTGAGGTAACTTACCTCCCCTGGCAACAGAATCAAGCTTCTCACCGAAAAATCTCAAACCCCAAAAGGGAAGAGCCGTGAAAAATCTTAGAATTAAAATCAGCAGTCCAATGCCACACTGAGCGGCGGATAGCTACCAACAGAGCCGTAGCCCTGCCACACATTAACATGGCATCATCCTGAGTGGCAAGAATAAATGAAACGAAGGATTCACAACGCTTAAGGGCCAGAAAACTCATCACAAGTAGGATCAAGATCCACACCCAACGGCAAGACACGCCGCCCGGCCCTGCCCCCGACCACCCAGAGAGCCGACAGAGCAGCGGGCGCCCAGTACATGGCGCCCGCAACAACCAAGAAGCAGGCCGGCGGGCCGGCGACACCCATGCCGTCCGACCCCGCCCCCTGCACCATCGTGAGCACGGCAGTCCGGGGAGCTCAACGGAGCCCCCGAGCAATGAAACTGAACAACTGGCGGGCAAACGGCAAATACACACACACACCGCCCGGCCCCGCCACAAGCAAGTAAAAAACACTCACACAGTAGCAAACATAACCCAGGCACACAACAAGCCCCCCCCCCCACCCCTATCTAGCGCAGGGAGAAGGGACCAAGCGGGGAGGGGGAACCTAACAGGGACATCAGGGCGGGGCATCCCAAATCCGGATCACCAGGCCGGATAACCACTATGCCCCATAATATGGGGTCGAGTGGAGGAGCTAATCTCCTAGGCACCTTAAGTGCCATCTACCCTTGCCCGGCCGACAGCCTAAGCTGGGAGGCTACATAATCAAGGGGGTAATAAAACAAAAGGCCGGCCAGAAATAGACCATGGGGGGGTGCCGGGGTGTTACCCCGGCTACCTGCAAGCAGGAGACTTCTTTCTTCTGTCTTGTCGCCATCTTGCAGAGAAGAAACACTGGGGAATGAGTGAGAGGTACCAGGAATGTATAGACCAGGAGGGGCTTGTTTTTCATGACTTCTCTGCACGTCGCCACCTGCTGGTGGAGTTACCCAAGTGTAATAATTAATGATTGAAGTGGGGTGTGTGACATACTTAGAATAATTATGTTTACTTGCTTACTATCATGTATTATTCCAAAGTGGTCATTAATTGGTGGTTTTAAATGTGTGGATTTATGTGTGTATGTCGTTTTAGACTTTATGGTGGCTTACAATAAAATAGATTATTTTATAAACCCGGTGGAGTGCCCAGCTTTTTGATTTCCATGTGGTTCTTTGGAGTTATGACTTGGTGATTTATGGAATTTGAGGAATTGTATTATCTAATATTGGGATCAGTGGTGCTCTTACACATAGTATCTTTGATTTACATGCTGCCTACTTATCTACATGTGAGGTGGACCCACAAAGTAAATTCTACTGGTGGGCCACAGGCATCCCACACAGACACTGGTTGTAAGTTTATTCTAGGGTAGCAGTAATGGCCATTTGTGAGTTAGTGCGCAGATGAAGAAAGGAACTTCCAATTAATAGTCCTTTCAGGTGCTATTAGCGGGTTTTATAGTAACTTGGCAGGTTCACTTTAAAATGAATTCCTGTTGATGAATACAGCATAGGATGAATGCCAATTACATGGCAACCCGGTCACAGCAACAGCATGCCGGCCAGTAGCGCTGCTCTTGTCTGGTTAGTAAAGCCATTCTTCAGCAAAAATTCAATTCTGCAAACGCCAAAATGAAACTGTCCAACATAAATGGGATCCGACAGTAAATACAAGTAACAGCAGGCACAGCATCCTGGATATTGATACATTTATTAGCAGCCTGGCTTTGTGATCTCATGCTGCTATATTTTACCCAACCACATCACTGCAGAGAAAAAAGTTCCAGTGGCAGGAGATAAGGATTCTTAATTAGGGCTCATCATTAATTAAGGATTTATTCAGGACAATTTAACACTTCTGTGGTCCATGAAACTAACAATGAAGTCTTGGAGAGCTCCATTAGCAGCAGCTATTAAACTGTAATGCAGCTTCTCAATGGCACAGCACAGAGCTCCAATAGGGAGATGGAGCGACTGCTTACAGACGAGATAAGCTTTCATCAGGCTGGCATTACCCTTCATTATCTCACAGCGCCAAAAGCAGAGGCCATAGAATTCCACAGCTCAGTGAAGGTCCCATTGTTCGCTTGTTACACAAATCATCCAACAGATTTCATATACCTACTTCTGCAATCCATCAAGAGAGCTCTTAAGGAGGATATTAGCTGACAGTATGGCATATTAAAGGAAACATTTTAATAACAGTTTGGGGGATAGCATGTAATGGCAGAAGCGGTGTGCAAATGGCCAGTAGAAATTACAGTATTAATACTGTAAGGTATGGGGCAAATGATTTGGATGAAAATAGACAGGCATCAGGAATAAAATAGTATTCGGGAAAAAAAAAGTATTAACGGCCAAGCAGACCAAAACAATTCACCCAGTTAGAAGTATCAGCGAAGAAGAATGGGTTCTTCCTCAATGAGAGACTGTCCAGTATTCTGACCGACTCCCACAAAAGATTTTCTGTCACTATGGGAGCCCTGAAGACGGTATGCCTGGCCTCCCGGGGGTGCTGAACTGACCACAATCGATATGGGGGCAGAGCATGGGGGATCTTCTCCCCCTTCACCTTTCCACCCTCTCTTCCTTCTCCAGTTTCTTGTTTCTTTCCCTTTTTCTCTGTATGTCTTCCTTTCTAACCCCTGTAGCCTCTATCTCTACACCTGGCTGCAACCCGCAGTCTAAGGTGCACCTTATTTCACTACTGTTAAATACAGTATAATGAAGGTGTGCGGACGCTGGGCACAGGCTATTTGCTACAATCTGTATGCAGGATAGGATGCTAGCAGGCCTCGCACCCGGGGCACAGAGGGGGGGCTTGGCTTCAAAGAAATTCTGCGTTGCATCCAACACCCCTGCCCTGAGATGAAGCAACAGAGTCTGAGCCAGGGGTGGCCCCATGCTGTGCCTGGCACATCAACTTGCAAGAAATGTCTGGTGCCGACACGAAACCGAGCATAACTGGGACGCTATTCGTCCTAGCCAAATAAAGAATCGGAACGGGAATCTGCTCAGGTGTAACAGTTTGTAAAATGGAAGGAGGTATTTCTTTATACTTTGTGTTAAAAGGAGAGAATTAAACACTCTAGTTTCTTATTACTTATTCTTCCCCCCCCACCCCCCACCCCCCAGGCAGTAACTCTGTTCAGGACTCCAGGATACGACTACGCCATCTTACCTCAGAAACATCAGGGGCTGAGGAGACGAGGGGGGAACAAGTGCAGGGGGTGGGTTATAGCGCTGGGGTCAGGAAAAGGACAACAATCCCAGAATGCAGGGCAGCATTGTTAGAAGACACTTCTTTCTGCAGCCTGAGAATCCACGGGCCGCCATCTTGGTGTTTAAATGCTCAGAAAATGCACTAGGTGTGGGTAGGATGATTTTTAATGTGGGGGGGCATATAAGATAGGCTCAGGGTGAATGTCCAGTTTAAGCAGAAATGTAAAAATGGACACTGAAAACAGGGGAGGGAAGGATAGCGAGGGAGATAACCAAAGGCTGAGGCCAATTCCAGGCTTCTGGGACTGGCTCAGCAAAAAAGGTACCACATCCTTGTCAAGCACCACGAGTCCCAGGAACAAACTACAAATCCCTAGTCGCTTATAGAAAGCAGGAGAAAAGGGAATATAGAGATATGCCTTTTTAGAGGGAAATTCATTTCCATTACATCACCCGGAGAGAACCATACACAAAAGGCATTTAGGCACATGAGTGGGTGAAAGAACTAATTTTTCTTGAAAACCAAAAGAAAAAAGCAAAACCCTGTTCCAATACAGGCATGGATGCTGCAAATACCAGCGAGCACAGGTCAACCACCCCAAAAAGACGAACTCTACTATTGGTAGTCTAGACAAACTCCCAGACAAGTTTTCAGCTCTTAAAGGGATTGTCAAGCCAAGGGTTACATTTTCCCCACAGCTCCGACCTTGGCTGGAACAATGAGCTCAGTGTTTTCAAGGTCAGCCAATGATTTATCTTTTCTTAGCATCTTTTGCAGTACTTCCTCTTCCACCCCCATCGTCCCTCAATTTTGATCCTCATCCTTCCAATGGCATGGACGAAAACAAAAAATCTCTTATAAACATCTAGAGTGGAACTTGGGGGACAGCGGATTATCTGCGTCTAATAGAGTATACTACCTAGCTAACCACTCCTATGGCTTTTACATTTGGATCAACTCACAAGTGGGGGAGGCCGAAATGGAGACTGCACCCTAAAAACTGAAGTACAAGCGGTTTTACTTTTCAACTAGGACCAGGAAACATAAGAAATATTTAGTATATCGTTATACATAACAAGTTACTAAAGTCAAAAAGAACAAACTGAAGATAGACAACTTGAAAGAATTTTCTCCTTCTCCCTTCCACAAGATATATTTAAAGTGGACCAACACCCAGGGGTGATCCGAGATCGGGATGTCCCGCGGGGTGAACCCCCCCCCCCCAAAACCCCCAAAAAACCTTACCTTATCGGCGGCAGCCGCCGCCTCCCTCGCGCCCCTCTAGACGTGCGCGCACCCGCGCAGGCCGTTTCTGAATGGCCGGTGCGGGCGCGCGCCCTCTAAGAGTGAGGTGCGGGAGGCGGCGGCGGACGCACTGTCTTGTCCGTCGGCGGGGATTGGACGGCACGGTCACGTGGGAGCGTGGCGAGGTGAGTTTTTGGGGCTTTCTGGGGGGTTTCACACAGCGGGGCACCCCCAAAATTGCCCCCCGAAGTGGACCAAACCCAGGATAGTCAAAATCCTGGGTGTTGGTCCACTTTAAAAGAATCCCCCCAAATTATTAATCTATCACTCTTCTAGAAGTCCTTAGCAGCAGGACTGACCAAGGCATGCAACAATTATAAAGAAAAGTGGGAGAAAGACCCTAAAATAAAGTTAGGCTTTGGAGATTAAGACATTTTTTTAAACACATCCACTCAACAAAAAATACACAACTCCGATTAACTAATTATAAATACGCCATAAGACTATTTCACAAATGATTATAGTAAAAACGCCCCCCAAACAAGGTGCTTGTGGTGTGAGGAAGCACTGGTCACTTACCACCATTTGTAGTGGATATGTACAAAAACAACTAGATTCCGGGAAAATATCTTAGATTATCTTAAAGTGGACCAACACCCAGGGGTGATCGGCCCGGAAATCTATAAGATTCCCGGGCCGATCACCTCCCACCCCGGGGTGAAACCCCCCAGAAACCCCAAAAAGATCTTACCTGATCCGCCGCCGTTTCCGCCGCCTCCCGCGCGCCCCTCCAGACGTGCGCGCGCCCCCGCCAGCCCTCTGTGAATGGCCGGCCCGGGCGCGCGCGCGCGCCGAGAGTGACGCGCGGGAGGCGGCGGCGGCGGAAGCGGCTTGGACGTTGGCGGGGATTGGCTGCGGCGTTCACGTGGGAGCGGGGAGAGGTGAGTTTTTTGGGGTTTCTGGGGGGTTTCACACAGCGGGGCACCCCCGTTCGGGGTGCCCCGCCGAAGTGGACCAAAACCCAGGATAGTCAAAATCCTGGGTGTTGGCCCACTTTAATATTAACTTAAACATTAAGATCCCATACGAAGATGGATATTTACTTTTAACTCAACTTTCACCCAAAGAAACACCAATTATAAAACTAGCAATGTTTACAGCTTACAAGACAATACTAATTGAATGGGGCCAAACACAACCCCCGACTCTAAAAAATGGTTAAATGTATTTAAAAATGTATTAATATCGGAACATGCACGGACGTTGAAAAGAGACTTTTAAAATACTACATGATACTATTCACAAAATTGAAACCCAATTTTGTGGACTGTGTGCGCCACTGCCCTGGAGCTTTTGAACAAATAATATGCTTTGAAATTCTTATTTTACACTGTTCCTAAGGGGGATAAGGTGGGAGAAAGTTAGGGTATGCCTGGACACGGACTCTAAATCAGAACAAAACCTCAGATTTTAATTATCCCGGGGTCCTGTTCCTTGCCTCCTGGGCATCCCGAGTTGAGGTGCCCCAGTGTGTGAAAACCTCCCGATTGCCCAGTAAAACGCACCTCTTCCTGGTCATACGGTGCATGCACAAGCTCTCCATTAAGAGCAGTTTGCTGTGCAATGGGCATTCGGCAAATTGCTCAGCCATTTGGTAATTAGGAGTGCAAGCATCCGTATCCCCAGCCTATCTGAATGGCCAAGGGTGGAAGCACGTGCACAGCCCAAAGATACAGGTATGAGACCATCCAATGTTTACATCGGCGAGAGAGCCGGAAGCAGAGTTTTGCGGGAACAAAACCCTGGACGGCTGCCCTTTTTCTGGGGGATAGAGAGAAGGGTGTTCCGCTGTGGGAAACCTCCCACATCGGCAACAACAGTTCACCTCTTCCCGGACCAACGACGGGCTCTCGTCCAATCAGTCACCAAAGGGGAATAGAGCAGGTGCATCTTCAGGCTGTGCCCGCGCTGCTGGGGCGCTCCTATTGCAGCCATTTGCCAAATGACATGAGCACAGCAAAGGCTCTGATTAGACCGAGGAGATGTATGCTATTACTGCCAATCTGGGAGGGGTTACACAGTGGGGCATCCTAAATCAGGATGCCCCCAGAAGCACTTTACAAAACCCAGGATAGTTAAAATTAATTCTTTAAAACAAAGAAATACATTTTGCTTAAAATACATAACGTATTTACATATAATCAGAGATATTCTGGAGTTGTAAAATGCCCAATATGTACTGTTCCTAAGGGGCATAAGATGGGGGGGGGGGGGGAGACAGGGACTTTAACCAATAACCCATATTATATTTATTAAAACACAGATGATATACCAGATCTGCGAGTTAAGGACAAGAAGCAGTAACTTCATGGCAGATATAAAACAGTAGAAAGGTTAAACAAATGAACTATACCTGGCTGTTCTCCCAACTCTGTGAATGTACGTGTTGGCATCTTCAGGGCAATCAAACTGAAGTACCCAGTTGACAGCTGGGAAATCTGCAAACAAAACAAAGCGAGGTGAGCAGAGGCCAAACTAATTTGTTAAAGTGGACCTCCAGTGCAAAAATTAAAGCTTAGTATATTGATGCCCCAAAGCCCCCTCTAGCAATCAGCTGCCATCTTGATTTACATCTGAGAGCCCTGCTTCAGAAAAATGTCAAATTGCCTCAAATCTCTGGGTATTTTTTCTAGCCAGAAGTAGAAAGACATGATCTGTCAGGACTTTCCATTGCTCTGCCTAGCAGCTGAGAGCTACTATAAACTCTTTAGTTGAATTAAAAATCCATGACTGTATATCTGAATATTCCTCTGGACAGAAAGTGCTGCTACGCTCTTGAGCAAGCAGCGTGCTTCCACTGCCTCAGTCAGCGTGCGCCCCCCATCCAAACAGGGCATGCAGAAAGAGGCAGCGTGAGAGCGACCGCGCGCTCAAAGACGTAGCAGCGGTTCCGTTTTCCGGCCAAAAGTACATGTGGATTTGCGGCCACAGAGTGCCCAGGAGCTGCCATTAACTGCAATAACATGGACTAAATAAAGGTGAAACATCCATCCAGCAATCTGGATAGTGTGGGTGAGCTATCCAGATGCAGGAGCTTCAATTTTAGGGTTTCATCCTGGTTTATTACACTGTCCGAATGCTTTGCAGCTGCACATTTCACATAACATGGAAAAAACAATGTAACAGCTTCCCCTCACACAATTTCTTCAGGAGCTATTTAGTGCGAGTGTGTGTGTAGAATGATAGACAATTACCGTCACGCCCATGGGGGGGCATAGGTGATGCAGAAGAGCATGGTGCCCATTGGTATGTGCAAGGAGTTAAGAGCCTAAGGGCTCGTAAAGTGCAGGGCCTGGGGCCACACAGCACAGCCTCTGAGCCCTAGTTTAAAAGCCCTTATTCCTGGTGCCCGAGTTGGTTGCCTTTGGGGGGAGGAAGGGGATCCCATGCAGACAAAAATGGTCTGCTGAATCAGGCAAAAGAAAAAAAAAAAAAAAAAAAGGTTAGAATGGGGATGTAACAAAAAAAAATGCCAGAGATTGCAATCTCTGGCAGGTTTCAATCAACCCCAATGAGACACGTAATACTCAAACTGAATGACTTAACTTTCATTGCAAATGTACCTTTATTTTGTGAGACTGTACACATGCATACACATATGAAAATACATATACATGATACATGAAAACAGATGGAAATTGTTTTTTACAAAATATACTCCTCCTTTGTCCCCCACAGATGCGTGCACTTTTACCTGATCAGTAGATGGAGGCCCACAACGCCTGGCCCCCAACAACAGTAACATCTAGAAGGCTATCTCTTCCCCCCCCCCATTAGTAACAGTGATGCTGGTATTCCCCTTCAAATTCACTTATAAGGAGGGACGTGGCATGCCTTGACACACCTTATACATTACTCCAAGAGCAATCATTTTTGGGGGAGAAATTGAGAGAACATGTTTTTCTCTTTTTCTTTCCTATTATCCTGGACAAGAACTTGAAAAAGGAGACTGATTTATTCATCTGACACCCCCCTCCCCCTTTGAATCTATTGAATGGTTTTGGTCAGGACAGAAAGTCACCACATACCTAGCCCTCGGGCAGCAATATCCGTGGCAAAGAGTACAGCGTCTTTCTTCTTCACAAAGTCATTGTACACCTCCATCCTTTTCATCTGCTGCTGCTTGCCGTGCAGGGCCAGGATGGGGATTCCAGGTCGCAGCCTGCAGAAAATGCGAAACAGGAACTGGACCTGGTGGAGGTAAGAAAATAAGGATAAATTAAATAAGGAGGACGCATCAGGTCATACAAAAGGTCATCAGCTGTGCAAACTTCTGATCAGTGATCTGCAAAGTCAACAGGCCCATCCAGGTCCACCAACTGTCCAGGGCTGATGGACCTCCTTAATACAGACCTTCAGACCCCTCCCTCATGTGGCACTTTTCTGCTCAATATCCTAACCCACATGTGTCAAACTTAAGGCCCAGGGGGCCGGATGCGGCCCTCCAAGACCATTTATGTGGCCCTCTGACGGGTGCAAGATGCCCCCGGGCACAATGTCTAAAAAATTGCTGTTGTGTGCCTGGGGAAAAAAAAAAAAAAAAAAAGGAGTAGTGTCTGCAACTGTTCAGTGTATATTCGCAACCAGCTCTCATCACACAAGTGGTGGCCCACCTAACACACTCAACATCTTCTGCAGTGGTTATTATTATTACTATTATTATTATTATTATTATTACTACTACTACTACGGGCCTGCGCAAAGTATCTTTCCATCTTTCCTGTGAAAATTAATTCTGCATCTGACCAGGGCAAAATAAATCTATGGCTGTCCTGGGAAAAATAATTTATCCAGGCATGTTTAAATTCATTTACTGCTGGATTTTTCAACTACCTCTGCTGGAAAATAGTTTCAAGCATCTACTACTCTTTCAGGTAAAATAATATTTTCTAACATTGCTCCTATACTTCCCTCCGACCAGCTTCAGGTTGTGACCCTTGTTCCATTATTGGGCTTCGTCTTAAAAAACTTCCCTCCTGAACCTTATTGAATCCTTTCACATATTTAGAGGTCTCAAACATGTCCCCTCTCTCCCTTCTTTACTCCAGACTGTACAAATTACGCTGCTGAAGGTTTTAATTTAAAGTCCTTCCACCATTTAAGTGCATAGGATGATTTCTGCTATATTGCACTTTGCATAGTCCCTGTCAACCGAATGCTAGTGACCCAAATCAGACAGGACTGCCCTGTCCGCCTCCCTCGCTTTCATTGGAAAAAAAAAAAAAATGAAAGCTTTCACCTGTGTAGAGAATAGCAAATCCAGGGCTTCTGTTCCGGGACACCTCCAGACTTTAGACGTGGGTGTGGCCACAAGCCATCCCCATTTCCTACAATGAGGGTGGGGGGTGTTGTCAAGCCTCAGCCTACTCCTTTAATTGCAATCAATGGACAGGGTGTGGCAGCTCTCTGTGACTGATGGAGAGTCGCAATCCTGACACGCTATCAAACACGACAACATGTTTTGGCCCAGGGCGGCTCGGACCATGTGATCAGGTGAGTTACTGACTGCAGGACTAGCACTAATCAGTGGCAGAGGGCAAAAAATAAGTATCTTTTTGGGTTTTTTTGGCCTGCTGAATCACTTCAGGAACACATTCATGTCACAGCTGCCCACTGACAGGCTTCTGTCCCACCAGCCATACCTGCTTACAGCTGGAGAAGAAAACTATACTCTTTTTCTTCAGGTGAGTCTTTACAAAGGAAAACAAGAGATTTATCTTCTGGGGGAGATCACACACCACATAGTTCTGTTCAAGAGTGGCTGGAGTACTGTAAGAGAGCACAGGAGAGATTATATACACACACACATATAAGATGATTACAAATTATCTATTTAGCCAAATCCTTATGCACTGCGGGGCATCCTGATCTGCAACCTGGCCCCAGTGCTGCAGATTTAAGAGGAAGTTATATTATAGGACAGTTGTAGGATAACCAAGGCACTGTTTCCATAGTGATAATCCATCTACTCCATCAGCATCCAAACTCAGATTTGTGAAACCCCCCAGAACTCCCCTCCCCTGGAGCCCAACGTGCAGACGTGGCTGCTCGACCAATCCGCTTCTCCCACTGTGCATATAAATGTGCGGCTGGAGAAGCTAAATGGAACCCCCAGCCGCACTTACGAGCAGCATCACTTCCTACCTTAGGCTTTATGTGGGCAAACACACAGCTATTCAGTTGCAGCAGACAGGGCCGCACACAGCAGAAAAGGTGAGCCGAGAAAAGAGCTTATGCACAGAGGACTCAGGAGGGGGGGTTATATTTAGTGGTAGTGTATTTGCAGGGGTTCATACATTTGGGCATTCCAATTCGGGATACCCCGGTGCAAGGGAGTAAGCTTTCCCTGGAGTCTCAGACCAAGTCTAAAAAATATTTAGCTCTGGTACGCACCCTATCCCAGGGCATCCAGCCTGCACAGGAATCATGGGGCTTTTACCAAGAATGGCAGGTTTCACACAGCAGGCAAATCAGGAGGCCGCAGGAAAGAGGACCAATCAATAGGATAGTAAAATACTGATGATTGGTGCACCCTGCCTGCGAAGCCTGTCCACTTCTGCCGACACAAAACCCATTCCGCCTTCTACTAATGCCAGGTCCAGCAAAATCATTCACTTTAACTACCAGGCGCACAGAAAACCCCAACAAATACAGTGGTGGATAACACTTCCTCAGATAGGGGTGCTGTGGTTGGCATATAGAATGAAGGAGGGGGGGCTTACCTTTAATATTTTAAACAGGTTTTCTTGTCTGGGAAACCCACACGCCACGGCCATGTCAACCCCCTTGTGTACATAGTACATAAGGACTTCAGGAAAGCGTGCCGTATCTTGGGTTACTGGCCCTTTAAGGGGCTTCTGGTAAGGTGCTGCATAGGGACCTGGAATCTGGGCAGTAAGGGAATGCTCAGTGGGTGCCAAGGTTTTCTTGTCTGGGAAACCCACATGGATGAACGGCCATGTCAACCCCCTTGTGTACATAGTACATACTGTTGTAGACAGTTTGCCAGAATGGAAAAGTACTGCACTGGACTACATAAGGACTTCAGGAAAGTGTGCCGTATCTTGGGTTACTGGCCCTTTAAGGGGCTGCTGGTAAGGTGCTGCATAGGGACCTGGAACCTGGGCAGTAAGGGAATGCTCGGTGGTTTGCCAAGTAGCCCACTCCAGTACAAGTCCATGATGGAAGGACTACAAAATGAAGCGGACAAACCTCAGGTGGAACCTGCTGAATTTGGATGGGTCTTGGCCTGCAGCCATGTGGAGCGAGGTACGCCATTTAAAGCGGACCAAAACCCACTGAACTTGTGAAATACATACATGATATTCCCTCCTCAGGGTGTAGAACTAGAAATGGCCAAGTTCATTTTTCGAATCGTCCTGGAAACACTAATTTTTTGCTGTCACTCTCTGTAAGACAGGCATTCAAAACCGGACCAAAACCCACATTTTTAACTAGCATCCCCTGAATTGCTGTACCCATGAAGAGCACCTTTTGCCAATTTTTAGAGCTCCTGCTTTACTCTAATCACAGGATAACGGCCTCTGTTTCAGCTGTAAAGCTCCACCTCCTCCATTCACTGCCATTGTTATGTGTGGCAATGATGTAATTGCCACACCAAGGAAATGGCTGATTGCCTATCTTACAGAGAGTGACCGCCAAAAAAAATAAAAAAAAATCAGTGTTTCCAGGACAATTCGAAAAATCTATTTCTCCCCCATCTATTTACCCCACCCCATTTCCCACAGCAGGTCCTGTATGTCCGTGATTCCCAGAAGAGCCGGGACACTTACAATACCTACTATAGTGTGTGCACACTCTCAATGATCTCCTGACAGACATCCTGGATTCAACAAGGTTGGTAATTGCTAGTTGGACGACATAATTGCTCTTTTTAATTAATTGCTGCGGTAGTTAATTTATTACAAGCCCTACACTACAGATTAGCCTGCCAATGAGGTGCTTATGCAGAGTGCTCCATCTTGAGACTTGTATGACAAGATAACACCAGACATGGAAACGAGCCCGACAGCCACACTGGGCCGCTAGAGGTAAAATATGAGCGTGTTACTGAAACTGCCATATAATGCAAGGCGCATAAATCACCCTGCCAGCCAATCATGGTCTGCTAAATATAGCCAGCGCAATCATGGCCAGGAGTTGCTAAGCGAATTAGAACCGCAAGAAAAACTTTATGCTCACCTACCATTTGACTTAAAACGGACAAACGGGGAGCTTCCTCTCCTAGCATCTGAGCCATGCTGCTGCCTGGATTCAACTGACATAACTGACAATGCACAGTAATAGCCCTGCAACACTTCCTGTTTGCAGGCGGCTTGCACATCCATGAACTGCCAGCAGAATTTGGAAAAAAAGTAAATTAATTTTAATGTGCACCAATCTAAATTGCCCTGGGGAGGGATGTATATGAGCACTGTTTGTTGTGTTGGTTTGACTGTTGGTCTGCTTTAAGTGTATTTAGATAGAGGCCAAGTCAACCTTAGGTCCTCGGTCACACTGCCCACCTTGGTTGCATTAAAGGGAAATTTCTTAAGAGGTGATAGTCCAAAGCCACTTTTGCAGCATAAGGCTTCCCCACTTACTACTGGACACATCTCCTGCCTATGGGGCCAGGTGAGAATTCTCACTCTTTTAGGAGAGAAAAACTGCCATTGACTACATTGGGGCTGATTCAGAGCCAAGTGAAAATTTACACCCTGTAGACAGTGAAAGTCAGTGGCAGTTTTCTCTCTTAAAAAAGGATTGAGAATTCTCACCTGGCACTGAAACAATATAATAAATATATATATATAAATATATATATAAATATATATAAATATATATATATATAAATATATATAAATATATATATATAAATATATAAATATATAAATATATAAATATATATATATAGATAGAGATAGATATATATATATATATATCTATCTATCTCTATCTATTGAGGGCCCAGCAGCTCTGTGATCTCCATTGTTTACTGTCTGTGGGTGTCTCGGCCTAACCGCATATTCCAGCGGTACACATCTGACTGAAGCCAAAGTACAGGACACAACATGGAGATCAGAAGAACAGGTGGCTGCCGGTGAGCAGAGGAGCTTCATGCAGCAACTGTGAATCTGATCTGGTGGGATATTTTTGGAAAGCCTGGGAAAAAGAGCAATTAAGGTCAGAAATGACCATAGTCCTATTTTAATTTGTAGCAACTGTGCATAGTGCCACCCAGGTAAATCGCCAATTCCAGGATCCTTCTACAGCTTCCTTGGAGCAGCCCATCAGCTTCTACTGCCAGAGCCAGACGTGCTGATAGGCTCGGCCGCTGGCTGCTCAGATCGCACCGTGTAGGTATTCACCTCTCCTGGGGTCTTTCTACGTCTGCCTTGGAGCAGCCCATCAGCTTCCACAGCCAGAGCCAGACGCACTAATAGGCTCAGCCACCAGCTTCACTGATCGCACCGCTTGCGTACTCCTCTCTTCCAGGGTCCTTCTATGACTGCCTCGGAGCAGTCTATTAGATTTCATGGGTAGAGCCAGCCCAAAATCGGGATGCCCCTCTGTGTGACCCCATCCCCCCCCTTGTCGGCGCAGAAATCACCTTTGTCATGGCTGCCACGGTGTTATCTCTGGGCTGAGGCACACTCCAGCACTCAGTCATTCACTATAAACAAGCTCTGTGTCTAAGCAAAGCCATATGCCGGGCATTAATATGCGCGGCGTACACCACAGATTGAAGGGAGGCCCGCATGCACCATGAAACAGGGAAAAGGTAATTTTTATGGTTGATTCCAGGGGTTTCACATAAGGAGGCATCCCAAATCGGGCCAATCAAAACACAGGATAGCAAAAATCACAGGTTTGGTTCCTTTATGGGACGTCACACCCAAGGATATTCACCTTTCCAGACATGCTCACAGTGTATTCATGGCCGTAACCCTCACATCTCTGGGCAGGGGCGTCCCCCGGGAATGCAGCCAGTGGGCTGGTCACATCACAGGGCAAATTTTAGATCAGGCAAGTGGCATCCTCGCTGGGTCAGTGTGGCTATGGTATGGTAGTGTTTTTGTTAAATGTGGCAGAAAAAGGAGCTCACCTGAATTTGGCCTTCTCATGAACCCAAACATATTCTGGATCTTTCAGGCTGAGTCGAGCGAGGTCCTTCACAGATTTAGTTTGGGTGGCGGAGAAGAGGAGGGTCTGTCTTTTTTTCGGTAGGTTCTCTATGATTGCGTTCATTGTTTCGGCAAAGCCCATGTCCAGAATCCGGTCGGCTTCGTCAAGCACTGCAACAAGGCAAACAATGAGCTTAATGGCAATAATAAGAAACAGGTTTGCTTTAAAGTGGACTAAAACCCACTGTGATCTATTCGCTCCCCTGGGTCATGCAAAATCAGGAAACCCCCAGTTCGTCCATACACTTACCTTCTTTCCCAGACCAATGGTGCATGCGTGAGCCACGGCCGCATTCCTGATATCCCTCCAGCACTCAGGATGCCCCCCTGAGACAATGGGCTCGATTCAACAAAGGTCGAAAATGGATTTTTCGTGTGTTTTGTGCTTAAAAAGTTGCGATTTGGCTATATTTTTTTTTACGAGTGATTCAGCAACCTGGAACCATTGTAAAACACGAGTCACTTGAATTAAATTCAAGTGTGATTGTAAAAGTGCGAATTAAATTAGTGGATCGAAAAATTTACTACTGCATTTTACAATTCGAAAATTTTACTACTGATTCAGGTGGACTTGAGCCACACACATGATATAAATTAGAGTGTTTCACACTAGTTTTTTGATGCAGCTTTCAGCAGGAGAAAACTCATTTTGCTCTCTCACAATGGAGCCCTTCTACTTTCTTTGCAATGGTAGTAAACTCTAATGGTAGTTAAAAATTCAATTCATAAGAAAAAAGTCTGAGAATTCCACTGTTTGTGAATCACTAGTTAGGAAGACAATGAAAGTCAATGGCACTTTTTTACTCCTGAAAAAAATATTGAACTTTTTACCTTTTTACTAGTAGTAAAAAGTTCCATTGACTTTCAGTGTCTTCCTATCTGGTGATTTGGTAACAGTGAAATTCTCAGGCTTTTTTCTCATGAATTACATTTTTTACTACCATGAGAATTTCTTTCAATGATTTGTGAATCGAGGCCATTGACTTCGAACATATTGCAGATGATGTGGCGCAGAGAAGGCGCACACTACCCATTCCCATATTTTCGGACACGTTTGGAAGTGGATCAGCTGCCATATCAAGCACTTTTCCAGCTTACTAGGCTAAATCGTGCAGCTTTGGAATCCATATTTGGCACCATTAACTGGTAGAAGACCTTTGGGTTTTTACATTGCGGTGCACCAAAACCCAGAATAGTCCAAATCCTGGCTTTTGGTCCACGTTATAGTGTAAGCATAAGAATGGCGTACCATGAGGTTAAAGCTAGCAAAGAGCTGCTCCCTGCACCCAGGGACACGTGGTGCTATGTGAGCAAGCTTTGTATAGAAAACAATGGCCACATTTCTGCATTAAAGGAAACATTTTTAATACAGGTCCCTGGCAATCCAACCAACCCCCCCCCCCCCCCAAAAAAAAAAACTACATATATGCCAGCATAGCTTGCCTCTTTATTACATGTATCCACAATGTTAGCCATGTACATACAGCTACACAGGTAAGTTGAAAAAAAAAAAATATGCATTTACATTTACCCATTAAAAAGCCTTACACCACCATGCAACAGTCAGAAAACAAAAGAAAAAAAATTCAAGTACATTTTCCAATAATTTTCGCTTGCGACAGTCTTTTTACGAGCATTTTGAAAATTTTGCGAGTGATTAGAAAATTTTACGATTGCATTTTCGATTGCAAGTATTTAATTCAACCCCTTTTTTGAATCACTCGAAAAAGTTAAAACTTTGTGCATGCGATCTGATTTTTCGAGTGACACGAATTTATTTCTACCTTTGTTGAATCAAGCCCAATGAGTCACATTGCACCCCGCAACCATTATGTAGAAGATGGGTGTGGGACCGTTTAATGCCAATGGTTCAGATACCCACTTTACATACAGCCTGCAGGAAAAAAAATGCCTCCCTAGTTTGCCCCTTGGGCAAGGTATACGTTTTACCTATTGACGCACCATAGACTTTCAGTTACTGTTATTTACTAAACATTGTTCTCTTCAAATAGTGCATCAGGCCAAATCTACTATTCCTCAGACTTGACCTCGTATCCTTTTCTGTATATACTGCATTATACTATTTGTATCCTGATGTGTATGAGGTTTTTAATACAGAAAATATTTTGCAAACTATCTGAAACGTGGAGGGCATCTTTCATAACATATTATATGGGCTATAGGGGGAAATATCCGGGTGATCAATAGCAACATGTTGCATATATTTGATGGTGTTCTTGACCTCAAATTAAAACTTTGAGACTGGCAATTACTACTTTTCCACTTTTCATCTCCACAGCTATTACACAGACGCGGAGCAGCACACAAAAAACTCCAGTGCAGTGCCCCATTATTTTCTGTCCTCATGGCATGAGCACCTGGAGGCAGCAGATTCGGCTTCCGGGGGCGGGGGCAGTGGCAGGAGCTCACGGCGGAAGCAAGACCCTGGCATCTCCAGTCAGGCAATGTTGCTGTCACCTTCTGGGGGTCTTCCAGTAGTCCTTCCTGGAGCAGAGGACTGAAGGTCCTCAAGAAGCTGGCTGCAGCAGTGCCTGTCCGTAGGAAGGGACAGAGACGAGGGACCAGTGACACGTGAATCGGGAGGTGGTGGCGAGTATAACCCTTTCACCACAACGATACTGCAAGTAAAGCACAAATCATGCGCTTAACCTGCAGTGCACGTAGACTTCTGGTTGGGCGGTGGGTAAAATGCAGCATTTTGAAAACTGCAGTGGACTGAGCTGATAGAATGAACAAAGGAATGAAGGAAAGAGAAAAATAGTAGAATTTAAGACGGGTAGGGGTAAGGGGAAAGGGGTTAGCACTACTATTTATATATGCCATACCTTATGGAGCAATACTCCTATGTTCCCCCAGTGGAGACCATGTTTTTTTAACAGGACTTCTTTATCCTGTAGTCATGATGCAGTTCAGTTTATTATATACAATCTTGATCTTAATTTTTCTGTTTCCAAAGGCCGTAGGTTGTTGCTGTTGCTTGTAAGTAGTGCTTACAAAGTGTATCATTTGGCTGGCCCTAAATATCTCTCTGCTAGGAAGCTCCATTTTTTTACCCTGATAATATCTTAGGTTTCTAACCCCATGCGGGCTTAAGAAGTCCCCGATTCTCAGCCCTTGTTGGCCTACCACACGAACTCCGGGCTCCTCAAACCTGGTGGAAATCTGGGGTGTGGGTAGATTTCAATGAGCTATTTTTTGTAGCTCTAGGGTTGGGGATAAAGTAAGTGGGCGCTCTTTTAGTATGAGCCACATTATGACGTCCATTGGCATCTGGGGCACCACAGATTGTTGTACCTCTACAGATGCTGAATTTCAGTGATAACCACCCAGAATTAGTGATGTTTGGGTATATAGAGATTCCATAATGGTCATGAAACGTTGGATGAATCCCAGATGCCACAGGACATAGTGTAAGTATTTACATGAAAAGATTTGTAGGGAAAGTAGCATAACATGCTTTTGATCTCCTCTATCCCAATTAATTTTGACTGCCAAATTAATATATATATATATATATATATATATATATATATATATATATATATATATATATACCATCATCTCCTTTCCTTAATTCCAAAGCAGCATTGGTTCTATTCTCCTTTTGAATGCAATACAGAATTGTGGCGTCCTCAGTCGTCCATGTCCAAGGTCCAGCAAGTCCCTCTGTTCAGTGGGTGTGCCACCCACGAGGGATAGAATGGTGTGGGCCGCCGATGAATGAATATTCAGCCTAGATTGTTTGGGACATAATCTCACAATCCAGTAAATTCCCAACCACCGGAGTAGCACCGATCTGCTGTGGGGAACAAAAAGTGTGTATCCCTTTTGTTTCTTTAAGATGGACAGTCCCATTCAATTTGAAAAGCCACCTGACACCAGTAACAGCATAAAAATAAGTGTACCTACCCAACATCTGCAGACTGGAGGCGTGGAAGAATGAGGTTTCATCCATATGTTGTAGGAGTCGGCCAGGAGTGCAGATGAGTATGTTTGTGCGGTGAATGCGGGCACTTTCCTGCTGGAGATCCTGGACAAACAGTACAGGTATGGCATGGCATTATCTTCAAACAGCAGCCACAAGGGTGGTCATGTAAACATATACAGGAAAGCATTCATATTTTAAAAAACAAAAATAAATCTAATTACATAATGCTTACATGTAAATGTAATATTAATACAGGGGGAATGAGCATCACTCATAGCATGCCATAGCAATTAACCTGTACCTTTCCACCAATGATGAGCCCAGCAGAGAACTCGTGGTTGTGTCCCACCTTCCGCAGAACCTCAAAGGTCTGATAAGCCAGCTCCCTGGTGGGAGAGATGATAAGTATTCCCAGTCCATCATCTGCTGTCCACTGCTGCCGGTAGAGACACTCCAAAGCCTGGGGGGGGGGGGGGGGGGAAATTAAGCGAGATTTTAAGAATTTAGACCCAAGCACTTCAACATAATCTTATATATATTTGGTTCGGAAGTAGGTCCCCCTTCAGTTTCAGACAAAAAAGGATCCTTGGGCACGAGCGGCCTTTCCCTTTAAATCTCAACTTCAGCTAACATTTATATCTCAGTTTTAGAGTGCAGGGCAGCGTTAGACACATTTTAGTGATTTAGAAGCCTGTAAACCCCACTGGCGAGATCTAGCCTCATTTTATTAGAAAATCTATTGATGTCTAGGGACAGATACAAAAATACCATTTTGTGATTACTCACCTGTAAAATGGGTATTATAAGTATGTAACACCCCACTTCAGTTACTCATTATTATTACACTTGGGTTAACTCACCGCTAGGTGGCGTAGTTGCAGAGATCTCCAAAAAAGCAGCAAGCCCCTCCCGGTCTACACATACCTGGTACCTCCCATCAATTCCCCAGTGTTAAAACAGCAGTAAGACAAGGTACCAGGAATAAACAAATGTAACCCTCAACTGTAAATAACAAAACTTCACCATATAAGGAACCAGGATACCAAAAGAGGGCGGGTGAAGTGGGGTGTGTGACATACTTATAATACCCATTTTACAGGTGAGTAATCACAAAATGGCATTATTCTAAGTATGTCACACACCCCACTTCAGTTACTCATTATTATTACACTTGGGACATCCAACAGCAGTGTCCAAAAGAGGGCGGGTATCCAAACCAGGCAATAACGCAGATAAAACTCAAACCACTGCAGCCTGCAGAACCTTACGGCCAAACACAGCATCCGCTGAGGCCCGCACATCAACCTTGTAAAACTTGGAAAAGGTGTGAACCGAAGACCAGGTAGCGGCCTTACAAACTTGTTCAACCGAAGCCTGGTGCTGAAAAGCCCAGGACGCACCAACCGCACGAGTAGAATGCGCAGTAACGCGAAAAGGGGGATCCTTCCCCTTGGCAGAATAGGCTCCAACAATCGCCTGACGAATCCATTTGCTAATGGAAGACTTAGCCGGAGCCAAACCCTTCCTGGGCCCACAGGGCACCACGAAAAAGGCATCAGTCTTACGAAAAGAAGACGTAGCACGCAAATAGTACCTAACACAACGCACCACGTCCAAGCAGTGCAACGCACTCTCCTTAGCATCCCTAGGCTTAGGACACAAAGAAGGAAGAACAATGTCCTGATTAAGATGAAAAGCAGAGACCACCTTAGGAAGAAAATCTGACTTGAAGCGAAAGACCACTTTGCCCTGATGCTTCTCAAAATAAGGAGCCTGAATCGACAAAGCTGCCAACTCTGAAACACGCCGAACCGAAGTGATGGCCACCAAAAAGACAACCTTCTGAGTCAGAGAGGACAGAGCAATATCCTGCAAGGGCTCAAAAGGAGGAGCCTGTAACGCAGAGAGCACCAAATTCAAATCCCAAACTGGGAGCAAAGGCTTCCTAGGAGGCCGCAGATGCGAAACCCCCTGGAAGAAAGTCTTGACCAAAGAATGGCTAGCAAAAGACCTCTGGAAAAAAATTGACAAGGCAGACACCTGCCCCTTCAAGGTACTCAGCTGGAGACCAGAATCCAGCCCTGATTGAAGAAAATCCAAAATCCGAGAAATAGAAAAGACCCGGCATGGCAAAGATCTAGCCTCACACCAAGCAATATAAGATCTCCAGACCCTATAATAGATGGAAGAGGAAGACCTCTTCCTAGCACTAACAAGAGTCTGAATGACCGAATCCGAAAGACCCTCCTCCCTCAAGATGGAGGTTTCAGCAGCCAAGCCGTCAAAGCCAGCGTTGGTAAACTGGGGTAACACAGTTGACCCTGGGTGAGCAGATCTGGCCGAAGAGGCAACTCAAACTGATCCACTGCCAGACGAACGATGTCTGCGAACCACACCCGCCTTGGCCACCTTGGAGCCACGAGAATGGCGGGAACTCCTTCCTGAACTAGCTTTCGCAGCACCCTGCCTAGCATGGGAATCGGAGGGAACAGATACAGGAACCCCAGATCCTTCCAGCTCAAGGCCATGGCATCCGCCGCCAGAGCCAGAGGGTCCCGAGACAGCGACACGAATGTCGGAAGCTTGTGATTGTGACGAGAGGCAAACAGATCCACCTCCGGTGTCCCCACCGAAGACACATGGACCGAAACACTTGGGGATGGAGAGACCATTCCCCCCAGCGTGACGAGCACCGGCTCAGAAAATCCGCCTCCGTGTTCTCCACTCCTGGAATGTACACTGCCGAAATGCAAGGGACATACGTCTCCGCCCAAACCAGAATCAGAGACACTTCCCTGAGGGCACCCAGACTGCGAGTCCCTCCTTGGTGATTGATGTAAGCAACCGCCGTCTGATTGTCCGATCGAATCTGAACCGGCAGACCCTGTAAATGATGCGTCAAGTGAGACAGAACCAATCTGATGGCTCGCAACTCCAGAACATTGATGGGCAAGTGGGCCTCCTGAGGGTCCCACTGCCCCTGAAACTGAAGATCCTTCCAGAAACCTCCCCATCCTGACAAGCAGGCATCCGTGGTGACAGTTTCCCAAAGCGGAGTCAGAAACGACCTGCCCTTCAAAAGATTGTCCGAGACCAACCACCACCGAAGAAACTGCCAAACTCGAGGGGACATCCGGAAGGACCGATCCAACGACCGCGGGCGCCTGTCCCAAGACGCCAAAAGATGAAGCTGCAGCGTCCTCGTGTGAAACTGTGCGAAGGGAACTGCCTCGAACGAGGCCACCATCAACCCCACCAGTCTCATCCCTAGCCGAATGGACGGGTGAGGATTGGAAAGAAGAAGCTGAGCCAATTCCTGAATCAAAAGAACCTTGGCCTGAGGAAGAAACACTCTGTGCTGGCAAGAGTCCAAGGACATCCCCAGAAAGGTCACCACCCTGGCCGGAACCAGAGAGGACTTGGGGTAATTGATCACCCAGCCGAACCTCTCTAGCATAGACACCACCGTGCTGGTGTCCCCTTCCGCCTGACTGAAGGAAGGAGCCATGATGAGAAGATCGTCCAGGTAAGGAACAATGCGAATCCCCTGAGCTCTGAGCAGGGCCATCACCCCTGCCAATACCTTGGTGAACACTCTCGGAGCCGAGGTGAGACCGAATGGGAGAACTACAAACTGAAAGTGCCGATCCTCCACCACAAAGCGCAGAAACCGCTGATGAACCGGAAAGATCGGAATGTGAAGATACGCGTCCTTGATGTCTATGGACGTCATAAAGTCCCCCTGCCGAAGCGAGCCGATCGCCGACCACAAGGTCTCCATGCGAAACTTCCGGGGACGAATAAACCTGTTGAGAAACTTCAAATCCAGGATCGGACGGAATGACCCGTCCTTCATGGGTACGGTGAACAGATTGGAGTAATACCCCCGCCCCACCTCTGAAGGAGGGACCGGGCAAATGACCGCCAAATCCACGAGATTCTGAACCGCCGCCAGGAGCCCCTGCGCAGCCACCGGGTCTAGAGGAACCCGAGACCTGAAAAACCTTGGAGGAGGGCGGGACTCGAACTCCAACTTGTAACCGGCCGACACCACCTCCCGAATCCATCTGTCCGAGACCTCCTGGTCCCATACCCGGGAGAAGAGTCGCAACCGTCCCCCCACCCGCACGGGTGAGGGCGCCCCTCCATTGCTGAGCGGGCTTGGCAGCCGACTTGGGCTTGGCGCCCCAGGCGTGAACGGGGCGGCCACGGCCTTTACCCCTATTCCAACCCGCACCCCTGGAAGCCGAGAAGCCCGCACTCCTGCCGGCTCTGGCTCCCCGAAAGGACGGATTGAAGGGGGCCGCCCCCCGAAAGGAACCTCGAAACTTCTTGCGCTGAGGCAACCTACCTCCCTTGGCAACAGGATCCATCTTTTCACCAAAAAGCCTCAAACCCAGAAAGGGAAGAGCCGTGAGAGATCTTTTAGAATTAAAGTCAGCCGTCCACTGTCTCAACCACACAGATCGGCGAACAGCCACCAACAGGGCAGACGCCCTGCCACACATCAACATGGCATCATCCTGAGCGGCCAGGATAAATGACAAGAAGGAGTCACAACAACTCATCACACGAGGGATCAAGATCCACACATAAATCCCTGACCATAGACCTAACCGCCAAGGCCAAAAGAGCCGAAGCACAAACAGGCCTCAAAACCGAACCCGCACAGACGAAACCATGGCGGGCCAGCTGATCAATCCGGCGATCCTCGCCATCCTTCAGATAAGTAGTGTCAGGAAAATGAACAGCCGCCGAATTAGACAGCCCCAAAACCGGAGCATCCACCCCGGGAGGGACAGACCAACGTTTCAGCAAGTCCGCCGGAAAGGGATATTTCTTATCCCAGCTAGGCGGTACCCCGACGAGCCATGTAGGATGCTCCCACTGCTTAAGGACAACGTCCTCGAAATGCTGCTGACTGGGGAACTCCAGACTCTGCTTGGAGACCCCAAAGAGCTGGCCCTTAGGCCGAGGAGCAACCTCAGGAGGATCCAAATCCAAAACCTCAAACATTTGGGTCAAAATAGAAGGCGTATCAGGGGCGGGACCATCCACCTGGTCCCCCTCAGCACCCAGCACCTGCTGGCCCTCTGAATCATCCAATTCTTCCACGAGCTCACCCTTTTCGAGGGGACGGTCCGACCAATCCAGGTCCTCAATCACTTCCTCCTCCGAGTCCGGCGGAGGCGGAGATAGGTGTTTACGCTTGGCCGTAGCCTTCTGTGCGGACATGGTGGAAAACATTTTCTCGAGGTTGGCCAACCGGGCACACACCTCCGATTGCGAATCCCCACCCGTGACCACGTCACATGGGGTCCGGAACAGGCGATGAGGAGAGGGAAATGGCGCGGACGATGACGTACCAGGCACCGGGGTGCTGGACTGGCGCTCAATGTTCCGCTGCGCACATGGAATGCATACAATGACATCATCCCCCGGGAGCGGAGTCCCACAACCCCCACACAGCCTAGATTGTCCCGAAGGATCAGATCCGGTATCCCTGGCAGCCTCCATACGGTGAAATTATGGTATTCGCAAACCTAGGGATTTACGCAGTAAGCAACCCGGGATGCCCCCTTTAATAAAGGTCTAGCTTAAAATTTTCACTACCCGGACCACGGAGAAGCCTAATATCTTTATATAAATTTATATATCCCAATTTTCTTTTCCCCCCTACTGGCCAGGTATGTAAGACCGGGAGAGCCCAACCGGAAGGGGTCCCGGGATCTGGAAGACACAAAAAAGACAACAATCATTCCAGGCACATGCTAACATATGTAGACAAAAACAGGCGAAGATAAGTGTGCGAAGCTATGTACAGCCATATATATATATATATATATATATATATTAAAGGCACAATAAGAGCACAATAAAAGTCACCCCTGGCTCCAGAGCCTGCCAACACTCCACAACAGGAGTGAGAGGGGGAGAGACCAAGGGGAGACATTACAGCGTGGGGCTAACGACGCTCCAGCCCCACGCAAGAAAACCCGCACAACTCCCGTATGAGGAAAAAAAGGCAGAGGGGGGACCTACCTCGCGTGACAATGGCGGCCGCACAGCGCAACTCAGGGGAAGGAGGAAGAGGACGTGCCCAGAAGACCACGGGAGCCGCCGTGGCCCCGCCCCCCGACGCGCCTGCCAATCGCGCGGACCGAGCGTCCCGAGGACCTGCCCCCCAACCGCGCCGCGCGTCAGGCCCAGCGAGGGCCGCGCCGCGGTAACAACAGGCGGGAAATGACAAAGGGCGCACAAACCCGCACGCCGCGCACACACACAGAGAAAGAGAGAGACGCGCTCACTCTCTCTCTCTCTCACTCTCACAACCCCCAGACACGAGCAGAACAATAAGCGCCCGCAGGACGCGGACCCAAAGCCTCCACATCGCGGTCCCGCGGGGCCACACGCCGCACGACCCCGCCTCCAAACCCCCAGAGGGGGAACAACCAGCGCCCACAGAGCGACCCCCACACGTGAAACAGTCACCCACAGGGCCCCAGAGCCCAAACGCACTCCCGGACCGCCGCAAGGCAAAGCCATACTACTGAAAGTGTGGGGGGGGGGGGGGGGGGGGGAGTACAATAACCACAAACATGCCACAAAACAACCAAGAATAAAAGCGCTACATTCCCTGACTACCGCTAGAGAATAAGGGCATCCCACATCCGGATCACCACTCCGGGAATCCGCTATGCCCCACAAGATGGGGTCGAGCGGAGGAGCTAATCTCCTGGGCACCTAGGGTGCCAGCTACCTTTGCCCGACCTACAGCCAAGGCTGGGAGGCTGCCGAATAACATGGGGAGTAAACAAAAAGGGTCGGGCAGCAATAGACCATGGGGGGGGGGGCGGGGTGATACCTGCAAGCAGGAGACTACCTGCAAGCAGGAGACTTCTTTCTTCTGTCTTGTCGCCATCTTGCAGAGAACAACACTGGGGAATTGATGGGAGGTACCAGGTATGTGTAGACCGGGAGGGGCTTGCTGCTTTTTTGGAGATCTCTGCAACTACGCCACCTAGCGGTGAGTTAACCCAAGTGTAATAATAATGAGTAACTGAAGTGGGGTGTGTGACATACTTAGAATATATTGGGAGTGTTGTGGCAAGGACACCTCATCCCTTTTCTGGACTTAGTGGGACTCCATCTCTCCATCTCCACAACAGGGTCATTCTCTATGGTTCCAACAATATTTCCGGCTATGTGAAATTAAAAAGAAAGTGTGGGCTGTAGTTGAGCTATAATTAACAAATTATATTCATATTAAAACACCACAAGGGCAGTCTCCCGGAAGATAAGGAAGCTTATATAACCTTGATCTCCAAGCCAGGGAAAGATGGTACTGAAGTGACAAACTACTATCCTATCTCCATATTGAATAATGACCTGATATTTCTGACAAAGATTCTGCCAACGAGGTTAAACACATTTTAGCCACCCTTATTCATCAGGACCTGGTGTACAGGGACCTGATCAAATGAGAGTGGTCAATGTAATTTCAGCAGTCAAAACTAATTGGGATAGAGGAGATCAGAAGCATGTTATGCTACTTTCCCTACAAATCCTGCAGCATCTCTATATACCCAAACATCGCTAATTCTGGGTGGTTATCACTGAAATAGTCATTCCTTACAAGTTCGGGAAATAGCAACAAAAAATGGCTCGCTGAAACCTTAGAAACCCTAAATTTCCACCAGGTTTGAGGAGCCTGGAGTTTGTGTGGTGGACCAACAAGGGCTGAGAATGGGGTTAGAAACCTAAGAAATTGTCAGGGGAAAAAAATGGAGCTTCCTAGCAGAGAGATATTTAGAGCCAACCAAATGATACACTTTGTAAGCACTACTTACAAGCAACAGCAACAACCTATGGCCTTTGGAAACAGAAAAATTAAGATTGTATATAATAAACTGAACTGCATCATGACTGCAGGATAAAGAAACATGGTCTCCATTGGGGGAACATAGGAGTATTTCTCTATAAGGTATGGCATATATAAATAGGGTGCTAACCCTGTTCCCCTTACCCCTACCCATCTTAAATTCTTCTATCTTTCTCTTTCCTTCATTCTACCAAATTGTTCTTTTAATAATCTTTTCTCTAGGAAGGTTATAATGGAGCTTGGGATGAATGTTTGTGGCAGGGATGGTCTCTAGAGTCCGAGTCTATTCTAGTGCACGGAGCACTCGTAGGACGTAACTTATGCATATGTGAAGCGTTTAGAATGCGTATTGCGTGTATTAATTGTTACATTCTGGTAATGTTTTGGAAAATTGTTTCAATATTTTTACTGATACAAACACCACAAGGGTATTTAATCATTGCTTACAGGAATAAGGAAAGCAAGGGTTTTGCCTGATCCGGTCTTAGCAGCTCCGAGAATATCCTTCCCTTGTAAGGCCAAGCCAATGGTCTGTTTCTGGATCTCAGTTGGCATCCGGTACTGACCCTCAACCAAACCTGTAAAGAAAGACAATTATTGTATGATTAAAGACACACTGGACAATTTTTCCTTTCAAAAAGGAAGGCCTTCTGACAAGGGAGCCCTATAGGCTACCCAACCCCAACCCCCAGACCAACCCCCATCCAACTGCTTTAAAAAGCTTAAAGTGATCCTATACCCAGAAAGGAAGTTCATGTTCTCACCTATGCCCATCCCAGGGCCCAAAAATAGCATGTGTTTCTTTTATTTACTAAAGCCTTTGCCCAATATTTATAAAAACACTAACAGGATGAATTATGATGTTTGGATGGTGGCTATTGGCTCCCTGTTGCTTTCCAGTGCTGATACATTCAGTTACGAGTTGAAATGTCACATAAGGGGGCTGTGCTTTCAGATTTTTTGCAGTTATTATAACTGATGATGTTGACCCTCAACGCTGGACTGCACGCAATTGAATTATCACTCGAGATTACGGGGGGGGGGGGGGCTGCTGCATGATCAGGGAGCAAAATGGCTGCTGTTCGAGCATCATACTTCCTCCATGTTAGTGTTTATTTCCAATTTGGCAAATGCTTTCTTGATATAAACTAGGATCACTTTAGAGGAAAAGCCCAAAGAAAAAAACACAAACTGGGACAAGTTAAAAGCCCAACCCCTTCCTTCCAGTCCTCAGTATTGTTTCCTCTCCAGGAAACTGGCTGGGACGCCATCGTCTCATGTTTATTTTTTTTTTGAACCCAGGAATTCCTGGGGTGGGGGGTGTTGGGGGGGTGCTCAACAGTGTGAATAAGAAAATACTATCCTGGAAGTCCTTCCTGCAAGAAGGGTTTAAGTTAGACCTTGCCGTTATTACTTTGAGAACTCAGGCTTCAGCTTTTTCAGCCTTTCTAGAGAAGAAGCTAAGAAAAACCAAAATGGTCAATAGATTCCATGGCTGTCCTGAAGGACACATAGAAATATCATTACCGGTAAGACTAATGGGAGATTTTTCCACCAGAATGCATATCAGGGTGTCCTCAGGCACGGGAAACACATCACTTACCTTCCACCTACTGCCGTGCCATGCAGCACCAATGAGAGAAACTGGCATGGCAGGTGGGCTTGTCCTCAAAAATCAATTGGCACCTCCGTACAAGACAATGAATAAGCACCCACCCCTGGGACATACCGCTATGTGAAACCACGCCGATCGCCCCCTTTCCTTACCTTTCCAACGAGCCCACTGCGGGTCCGGTGGCAGCATCTTTCTACGGCTCTGTGAAGCCCCAGCCGCTTAAACAGAATGTTCGGGGGGGTCACGCACAGTCAAAATAAGCAGGGGGTGCCGCGTGATAGTCTCATGCGCATACAGACATTCTTTTAGTTTCTCCAGCCACACATAAATAAGCTGACTGGAGGAGCTCCATGCCTGGACCATGAGAATGTCGGTGAGGTATGACTAGTGCCTGATCTGGGGGGGGGGGGGGGGGCATCCCAAATCAAGGGACGGACCAAAACCCAGAATAGTTAAAGGGGTCCATCACTCTGAATAAGAGCCTATCTTATATGTTTCCCACACCCTGTACATACAGATTGCTCACATTAAAAATCATCCTACCTACATCTACTGCATGTTATGAGCCTTTAAAGATGGCGGCTCATAGAGCATCAGGCACCCTGCAAACAGGAAGTGCCTTCTGACTGCGCTGCTCTGCATTCTGGGATTGCTGACCTTTTCCTGACCACAGCTGTACTCTGTCTGAGCAAAGCACAGCTATAACCCACCCCCTGTACTTTATCCCACTCTCCTCTCCTCAGTATGTGTGATACTTCTGAGGCAAGATGGCGGCGCCCGTGTCCTAGAATCCTGAACAGAGTTGCAGCCCAGTGGGGGAAAGAATAAGTAGTAAGTGACTAAAAACTTAAAAAATATTAATTTTAGATGTTGGGGAATCGTTTTTTAAGGGTTTGGGCTTTCCAATAAATCATGGTAAGTGTCAACGAATATGTAAACAGCGCCACCTGACAGAATATTGGTAATGGTGTTCAGCCTTTACTGCAAATCACACAGCATCTGTACCTACCCCAGTCTGTACAAATAGAAAAACTGAGGATCAAAGACAACTTACCTCGTAGAGTCTTTTTAGACAAGGGGAAGTCCGAGAATCGAAGAATTTCATCCGTGTTTATCTGAAAAACATAGGAAGACAGATTATCAAAGGAGAATATCTGAGCTCAAGGTCACCAATCTCAAAGACTTAATGAGGAACTATGGTCAGAAGCGACTAGAGCGCCTCTTTAATATGCAGCAGTGGGGCAGCCCTGTGCATCATCACAGCTAAAAAAAAAATAAAAAGCTGGGCCCTGGGTACTCGCTTCTTTTGGAATCCATGCATTGCCAGCGGCTGCACAGTAATGTGCTCAGTTTATACATAAGTTTATACATAAAAAAGAAAAAAAATACAATTCTGTGATACTCACCTGTAGAATAGATTTTTCTTCTTCCACTCCAGGGCATCACTGATCAGATATGAATGGGTTACCTCTCGACCAAAGGGCGGAACTGCAAGATAAATGGTGTGGTTCCTCCCAGCCTATATATTTCCGACGGCCCTCAGCAATCGAATAATTAAAAAGCAGGAGGAACAGCCACTGGGGGAAGGGGGGATAGACATGTAAAATACCCTCTCTTTCCTGTTTCTTATTAAAGCAGACGACTGGAGGGCTGTCACATAGTGGGGCATCCCAAATCAGTATGCCCCCGGGCACAGAACAAATCCCAAGGTTTTGCTCCGCTTTAACTCTACATATGCCTCTATGCATTGTTCCTTTTAAAGTGGACCAAAACCCACAGAGATCAGCCCGGGAATGATAGATTCCCTCCACCTGGGGCATCCTGATCAGGGATGCCCCACTGTGTGAAACCTCCAAGGACGCCCATAAACTCACCTTTTCCGGTCCAACAGCGCAAACGTGAGCCGCGGCCGCATCCCCGCTATCCCTCTAGCAAGGCGCGTGCCCGTTCCATGTTGGATGGTAGCAGGGGATCCGTTCGCATTAGACAAGCTGACGTTAGCAGATCCGAGCCCGCTGATTGGATGAGCGGCAGCACATGCGCCATAGAATTAGGAAGAGGTGAGTTTCGGCAACCTGGGGGTTTCACACAGCGGGGCGTCCCCAAACAGGTTACCCCAGGGGCAAGGACCAATACCCAGGATAGTCAAAATCCTGGGTTTTGGTCCACTTTAATGATTGCAAATGCCTTCTGTGTACTGGGAGGAGTATGTTTACAATGTAGCTCAACCATTACAGTGGAGGAGTAATATAACAGAGACTTCAGACAGGTGTCGGTGACCAATCAGGGTGCCCTGTGGGAAATGTGGGTGCTGGTTACCTGGGTGTAGCGCTGCTGCAGGTGGGTGATGACGTCCCTCTCGATCTGCCAGTCGGGCTTCTTGTTCTGCTTGCGGCGGCTCTTGCATTTCTCCTTTTTGCGGGTGTATCTTTTCTTCCACTTCTCATAATTGCTCACAGGATCACTCCTGTCACCCGCCGCCTTCTCCTCACCCGGCTGCCCCATGTTACTCACTGCACAGCGCTTCCTAGAAACACACACACACGTGGGGCCGGCGCCTGCTGATGACGTCCCCTCCAGCTGCCTGACACAGAGAGAGGGAGAGACGCCTCCAGGAGTGGGGCGGGGCCGAGCGCGCAACAAGCCCCTCCCCTGCCTGTCATGATTGCTGCCATCCTGCAGCCACCCGAGCGCCCAGTACTGCTTTCTATGTTTAGCGGGCTAAAGGGGAACTCTGCTGCGTATACACACTATTTACCCGGGCGCCATGGACGTTCGCTGCTATATACAAAATTTAAAGCGGACCTCCAGCCTAAAATGGTTTGTAGCTCTATTTTTAAAGTGGACCAACACCCAGGATTTTGACTATCCTGGGTCTTGATCCACTTCCCTGGGGCACCCCGATCAGGAATGCCCCGCTATGTGAAACCCCCCAGATCGCACGTAAAAACTCACCTCACCCCGCTCCTACAGCACAATTTGTGGTATGCCGCTGTGGTATGCACGTCAATGAGACGTATTACCTCAGCGCTTTGAGCACGCTGGCGGCCGCATCCCCCGCTACCCTCTAACAGGGCGCGCGCCTGCGCCAGCCATTTACAAATGCCTGGTGCGGGCAAACGCCCTGCTTGAGGGATAGCGGTTTGCGCATGCGCTGTTGGACCGGGAACAAAGGTAAGTGAACGGGCAGACCTGGGGGGTGTCACACAGCGGGGCATCCTGATTTTGGATGCCCTTGGGGGAGAAAATCGATCAGCCCGGGATCTCATAGATTCCCAGCCCGATTGCGCTTGGTATTAGTCCACTTTAACCCTTTTAGTGCCATTCTACCTAGAGATGTTGTCAGCCTGTGTTTCACTATGTTGTGTAATACATGTTTAACTGTGATTTTTGCAGGGATTTCCAGGAAAATGATGTATTGTTTTCTTCAGCAGAGTTTGGGAATTAACATGAAATGTCTTGTTATTTTTTCAGTGCTTTCTCAATATTTTCTGGTGAAATATGCGCACCCCATAAGAATCTATCAGGGGGGTGAGTTGTTCCAGGCAATCTGGGGGTGTCACACAGCCAAGCGTCCCAATTCAGGATGCCCCCAAAACACAGAACAAAACCAGAGATATTCAAAATCCCAGGTTTTGTTCCGCTTTAAATTTTGTAGCATTTTTTTTTTAATAAAAAAACTTTTTGTTCAGCGGGAGGGGGGTTTTGTTCTGTTTTAAAGCTGAGTGTTTTTTTTCTGCCTGCAGAATTTTGACTATCCTGGGTTTGTTACTTGCCCCACGGGAATCCTGATTTGGGATGCCCCGCTGTGTGAAACCCCCAAGTTCACTGAAAGTCACCTCTTCCCAATCCTATAGTGCAAGCACAGGCTCTTATCCAATCAGCCTGGCACAAGTAAACTCCCCAAAACTCTCTTGCCCCATCTGCATGCATGATACTGAAGCATTGTCAGCACTTACATTTGCTCCTACATCCGCTCAAAGCTAAAATGCCTCAATTTTCTAGTGCTAGCGGCCATTTTGGAGCTTCCTTTCCTAGCTTACCAGCCATGCTGCTGCCTGGATTCAACTGACATAACTGACAATGTACGGTAACAGGAAACCCACCCAAATCGCCTCTTTCTCTTCTTTGCTCCTGGAAGCTGCCTCTGTGTAGCTTTGGACTTGGATGAAATGTGCAGTAGAAACCAGCAGCGGACTGGGGCCAAAAATCAGCCCTGGAATTTACTCCTGGCTGGCCGAGGCATCCCTGCTGCAGCCCCCCAAACATGATGCCAGGCTATAGCCTTGGGGGCTGGGGTTCCTTTGCTTGTGGGTACAGGAGGCTGAGAGGGAGACTAAGGGGGCAGGGATTCAATGTGGGTGTTAAAAGCAGCAACCCAACTGGCCCCAAAGCAGTGTGGCCCACCGGGCAATGTCCCGGGTCTCCCTGTGGCCAGTCCACCACTGGTAGAAAGGCTTAGTCAGAAAAGGCTTTGTGGGTTAGGGTTTGATTTTTAAACTCCATTCTTTTAGGTATTGGCAGCCAGAGGAGACTGACAGAGAGGAGCAGGACATCTCAAATGATCACAAAATCCTCCCCTCGTGCTGGTGAGGTTCTGCATCGCAGCCGTGGACTTCAACCGGACCTTCAGCATAATTTAATGAAAAGCCCAAACCCTTAAAAAACTATTCCCCAGCATCTAAAATTAATATATTTTATGTTTTCAATCACTTACTTGCTCAGACAGAGCAGAACTACGGTCAGGAAAAGGACAGCAATCCCAAAATGCAGAGAGGCAGGCTGCCTGAGACTCCATGGGCCACCATCTTGGATGTTTAAAGGCTCAGAAAATGCAGTAGATGCAGGTAGGATCGTTTTTAATGTGGGCAATCTGTATGTACAGGGTGGGGGAATATATAAGATATGCTCTTATTTTGGGTGAAGGTCCGCATTAAAGAGAAATTCCAAGCTCCTAGTAACCCCTCCCTCCCATTTGGGCGTTAAAATAATAAAACATTTCACCTGTTCACTGAAATCCTCCTCTGATGCCCGCAGGGGCAGAGCTTCATAGGATTTGGTGACTGACCTGTCCACCAGCTTCTGTGCAGATTAGCTGCCTCGCAGTGAGTAGCATGAGTAGTAGTAAGTGGGCTTAGCATGGGGAGGAAAGGGTGGGTGGAGTGTTAAAAAATGCTTGGACCTCCTCTTTAAACAGATTCCAGGCCTCTATATGAGAGAAGAAAATATGCTGGTTTAGCAGATGACAGACCATTCATGAGTTTTTGAAGGACATGGCATTTAGTTTAGTTTTTCCGTCATCACCGTTCAGTGGCTCGGGAATGCTGTTTCAGTCTAACTCTTATAATTTACTGTCCTCCCTACTTTATATCAGACTTAAACCCAAGCCACAGGAGACATTGCTCTTGTCGAACCTCAGTGAATTTGTACAGATGCTGATTATACTCTTAGGTTCTTAAAGCTCACAGCCCGCAGCCTGTGCCTACTGCCTCTAGGCACCTACTTGGCAGAGCCTATTTCCTGTGTGCTGAGTATCTTTGGGACTTGTAGGTCGGTTGGAGACTCAAAACAATAGTGCATAACTCCGATGATAAAGGTATGGACAGAGAAGAAGGGAAAATAATGTTAGGCACTATGATACGGTTCTTGTATGCTTACTCTGTCCAGTAATAATATACCCAGTGCACTTGATGAGATAAAGCAAAGTGTGAATGTGGAGGTCCAGCCTCCACCAATGCTCCCCCAAACCCCTGCCTATGCGGAAGTGGATTTGGGCATTAAAATTAAAAAACAAAGCTTACCTTAGAAGGCAGCAACTAGAAGACTGCTGCACACTGATTGGTCAACTAGGCACTCAGCTGGAACGGGAGCCACAGAGCATGGAAGCACTGCTCCCATTGGGGGACATATTGATTTGTTCCCGATCGGCCCGGGAATCTATAAGATTCCCAGGCAGATTGATTTCCTCACCCTGGGGCATCCAAAATCTGGATGTCCTGCTGTGTGAAACCCCCCAGGTCGCCCCATACACTTACCTTGTTTCCCGGTCCAACGGTGCATGCGCGAGCCGCGGCCGCATCCCCGCTATCCCTCTACTAGGGCACGTGCGCACGCCAGGCATTTGTAAATGGCCGGCGTGGGCACGTTCCCTGTTAGAGGGAAGCGGAGGATGTGACCGCCAGCACGCACGGAGCCGCTGGCCTTATACAAAGCTTAGATGACGTGGCGTCAGCGGCTCCGAGCGTGCTAATTGGACTAGTGGCCGTGCTTGCGCCGTAGGACCGGTAAGAGGTGACATGGCATTGGCATTCTGGGGGGGTTTCACACAGCAGGGCACCCCCGACCGGGGGAAAGGACTGATTCCCAGGATAAAATACATAACCTACCTTAAAGTGAGTGATCATCCATGCAGCTGACCAGTCCTGGGCCAGCAACCCACCCGGGCCGAACTACATACATTGACACCTTCATGTTCCGGATCACTCCCACTCTTCACCAACCACAGGAACACACAGAGGGGACTGTCAGGTCTCAGCACAACCCCTCTATTGCAAAGAATGGACAGGGTGTGACCAGTGGCATGATTTGCCACCACGCAACCCATGCAGTTGCATGGGGCCCCAAACTCTCAGGGGCGCCACAGAAATCTGCTGAGTGAACAATGGAAGCAGCTAGCCTGTAATACTGGTGATGCTGTCAGTGCCGAGGCTAAACGAGAAAGAAAGCTGCTTCTCTCCATCATTTGTTCCTCTTTATTATTGCATTTTGTTATATAAAAATGCCTTTGATTAGGGCCCTCAGCCATAACTTTGCTTGGAGCTCCAGAAATGATAAGCCTGCCCCTGGGCATGGAAGTGCTTCTGTGAATGGTGGCGGTTTGCGACATGCCATCAATTCCAAATCTGCAATGCAGTGAGTCCCCTTTTTCGTCTATTGGGTAGTCAATAGTCTGGTTGTCCAGCCTCTAGTAACTCCATCTTGGCTGCACCCAGGGCCAGAAACTTGGGGGGGGGGGGCGCTGCATTATGGGTAAGGTAGGGGGTCTTTTATTTGTAAACCACATCCATCCAGTGAGGGTGGCAAGGCAGGGACTGAGGGACCACTGAACTATAAACTCTCTGTATGCAACAAACTAGGCCTGCTAGAGAAATGGGCTAAATTAAACTTGTCTTAGTTTGGTAAGATAACTACGATGACATGGTTCCCTAAATTATTATTCAACCTTGTGGTTTCTCAAGTCCAAGATCAATAAGTTTATGGGGGCAACCGGAAAAGCAGGATTGCTATGGACACATTATATAGACCTAAACTAGCAGGAGGCCTCAGCATTCCATGTCTCGCTACTAGTTAGCATTCCAAGAGGCACAACTCCTTGCATACTCTATGGTACATGAGATACCCCGATGTGTCTTGACTGAGCAATGTTTTAGCTATCTGATCAGCTTGCCTGTCTTCTTTGGCTTCGCCCCTTACACCGTAGACCACTGAATAACCCAATAACAAAGCATTCCCTTAAATTTTGAGATAGTATCAAAAAGATAAATGTGTTGTCTTCCTCTTATTGTCCTGCTTTGTCTCTACTGGGTAACCCTGAATTACTAGATTGCTATATGTGTCTCCCATACTATTGGGGGAACAGGCTGGCCTCCATAGGATGGATGATTTGATTCGTCTGGGAGGGCGATCTCAGAGTTCAAGGAAAAACACAATTTGTCTAATTGCGAACTTTTGCAATCACTTCGCTCTTGCACACTGGAAATTTGTTCCGCTTCGCCCAGACCATCATTTTTTTTTTAAGTATTTGTTTGAAAGGAAACTATTTTAGGGGCGCAATCTCTGTACTGTTATTTCACAAGGGGCATTCCCACCTCTACCCTCTTATACATGCAAGTGGCATGAGGACCTCGGTGTTTCCTTAACAGAAGAGGAGAGGGATAGAGTCTGGAGCTCCTCCTACAAGAGTGTAGTGACTGTGCAGGAGATGGAGTGTAATTTTAAAATGTTATCCCATTGGTATCAGGTGCCTTTATGCTTCTGAAACTGTGGGGAGTCAGGATCCTTTATCCATACTTGGTGGGACTGCCCGGTGGCCAAAAAGTTTTGGGGAAAGGTATTTTGGGTCTGGTTTAAAACATTGGGCCATAGTTTTGAAAGATCTCCTCTAATAGCCATACTGGGAATTATGTCTGCTAGGTGCTCGAGGGATCAAAAATCCCTAACACAACATTTAGGGGTTTATTCGTCAAGGGATAGCGCCAGGTAGCGCTTCGTAGCGGCAGGCAGTGTCTGGTGAACGCGGGGCGCTGTACGCAATACCACATTTATGAAGGCGATTCCAGTGAGCGACTCTCACAGCGCCATGTAGCATCCGATTCATTATTACAGCAGCTCAGCGTATAGCGCCGGCGCTCTAGCTTCCATGGCGCCAGGTATTACCTGTCGCTCTCCCACACCTTTTAGTCGACGTTCCTTTTCTTTTGTTTAAACTGGGTTTTTGGTTTTTATTTTTTTTTTTTTCTCTCAAATAATTGTGTCACATTTGGCAGGGACGGAAACCAAGACTGAAACTGCGACTTCTCTTTAAACTGCGTCAGACAGGGGGTTTAGCTTGCCCTGACCTGTTTCGATATTGGCGTGCCATCCATTTCCAACGCATACTAGACTGGCATCATCAGGGAGTGAAGAAGAAATGGGTGGACCTAGAGGCGACCTGGCTACGGACCCCGCTGGGAGACGCGGCTTGGGTGGCTGGTACGGGGAAGACCCTTGTTAAAGACCATCCGCTCATAGCAACCTCCCTTGGAGTTCTTGATAACATTAGAGAAAGGGCAGAGATATCACCATAGCTGACCCCCATGGTCCCGCTGGTGCGCAACCCGGCCCTCCCAATTGGCATTCTCCCTCAGCTTAGAGAGGTCTTTAAGGAAAAGGGTATCCCAAGAGGGATGGACCTCATATCACCTGCTGGGTGGACGCAGTTGGAGGACCTCAGGGAGAGATGGGACACGCACCTGTTTGACCATTGGCTACTGTTTACCTTCCGGAGTTTTCTGCTGAGTCTGGGGCCCAGGCGGGTGCTGACCAGGGCCCTTACCCCCTTTGAGCGATTAGCGATTGAGCAGGACCCCCCTCCGAGACTAGTGTCTCAATTATATGCTCTGCTAGGGAGCTCCGAGGACGCTGACCTCCCCCGCTTCTGTGCGGACTGGGAGAGGGACCTGAACAGGCAGTTGACGGAGGACCAGTGGAGATACATATTCCTAGCAACTCATAAGACCTCTATCTCCTCAAAGACACAAGAAACAAACTATAAATGCCTCACACGATGGTATTACACTCCGCAGAGATTGCATAGGATAACCCCATCTGCCCCGGGGGAATGTTGGAGATGCCGGAGAGCGACGGGGAGCTTTTTTCATATATTCTGGGATTGCCCCAAGATAGTGCCCTTTTGGCAATCTGTTGCCAGAATTGCTGGGGAAATTGTGGGTCGCCCGGTGCCCTGGGAACTCTCTCTGCTTCTCTTCCACTTGGGGGATGTCCCTCTGAAGACTTATAAGAAGTCTCTCCTGAGGCACCTCATTAATGCAGCAAAAGCTGTCGTCCCGAGGCTATGGAGGTCAGAGGCGATTCCTTCAGTGACTAATTGGGTGGGAGAAATCAATCGTATCATGGAAATGGAGGAACTCACCGCCTCTATCCATGAAAACACGCCACAATTTTTGCAGACGTGGACACCATGGTTCCTTTTTAGAGATACTGACAGATTCAAGCAGCTCATAGCTATCGGCCCCCGAGTAGACCCTTAGTCCCTTCTACTATTTTATCCACCCCAAGCTATGTGTTGTGTGATAAGAAGCTGGGGACCCCTGAATGGTGCTCGAGGCTACACTCTGTTCAGCCGATTTTCATAGCATCCCCCTTCTATCCTCCCCGCCCACCCTCATCCTCCCCCCCCCCCCTCTCTTTCCTCTACTTCTTCTCTTAGTCTTTCCCCTCTTTTCGCCTTTTCTCTCTCTTTCTTAGTCCTTATTGTGCTGAGCCAGCTCACTTCGGAGCAGGAGGTTTATTAGGAGTCTTATTGTGACTTCCCCTAGGTTGGTGGGGCCTGCCGCGGACGCCGGATACCTGGTTACCGCGGGGGTCTGTTGCCGAGCTGGGGGAAAATAAAACGCACGCTTCATATGTCATGTCTTGTTTTTAATAGAAATGAGCATTTGTTAATGGTTCTTAACTAAATACACGCGTATCTCAATTCACTGCATATACATTGGCTGGCTCTGTAAAGTCACTCTATTGTACTTATCTTGTCACTTCTGTACTGTTTTGTTATAACTTTGAAAATAAAGAATTTCAAAAAAAATAATTGTGTCACCTCTCCTGGCCGAGAACATTTTTGATATTTTTATGCAGAATTGTCATTACAGGTCTGGCATTAAATTATTAATGTCACAATGTTACAACAATGTCATTCCATGTGTTTTTGCTTTGTTACTGGTGGATATGTGTTCAAAAACAGACTTTGGCCCTTATTTAACAAGGGATAGCGACAGGTAGCGACTGGTGAGCGTCCGGTAATGACGGGCCCCGCCACGAGAACGCCGGCTCCCCACCACAATCACACATTTATCAAGCCAATCCTGCTTAGCGACTGAGATAGCGCCATATAGCCACTCATTCATCATTATTCCAGCCTCAGCCCACAGCGCCAGCGTCCGACCTTGAACAGCGACAGGTATGACCTCTCGCTACCTGGCGCGCTCCAATGCATTTCAATGGAACAATCTTTAAATATTCATAATTAATTGTTATTAATTTTTTTTTTTTTTTAAATGTGAAAAATTCTGTGACCACTTCTGCCATTTTTCTGCCACTTCTGCCACTCTGCTCCCATACAGCGCGGAACCTGTCAAATAGCGATTCCTCACCCAATATTCAACATTACGGCAAACCGACTGAGTCGCTATCAACTACCGAACAACGGCCAAGCACAGCGACTACTAGCGGGCGCTCTGAAAATGCCGCTACAGTCGCTCAACTGTCGCTACCTGCCGCTATTAATGAATCGACCTCCCCATGTTGTGAGCACAGGAAACATTAGGGAAGAGAACCCTGCCCTTTCGAGCTTACGGTCTAAAGAATAACTGGTACTATCTAATGTGTAAGCTCCCAATAAATATATGAAATAAGACTCGAATCATAACTAATACAAATTTACTGTGCAAAATAGAAAAATAAAGTACTGATGAATGCAATCACATACGTGTATAAGATGAAAATTAATACAAATGTGTGCAGAATACATCCATATTAATAAGATTACAGTAAGCAAATGAACAGTAAAAGATAAACAAGGAGAACAATAAATGAGTTTCTCTCTGAGGTATGAGAGCATCTGTCGCTTTATCGGGAGTGTGTAATTACCTGCGCTCCTGGCACTTTATGTACTCATCTAATTAAATACAAATGCTGAGCAATTACCATAGTGGATTCCCCCAAGGTTGCAAAAGTGTTTCATAGTTCTGATAAGTCTGTGTTTGGCCCACAGTTGAGCATTGTTTCGCATAACTAATACTAAAATAATCTTAAAGAGTAGCTGAAGAGGTTTCATAATCAATAATAAGTACAACCTTTCTGGAAGCCACTCACATGAGATGATTAGGGAGGCCCTGCTGTGTGAAACCCCCTAGGACGCCTGAAAACCTTCATTCCCAGTCCAACGACACATGCGCGAGCAGCGGCCGCATCCCCGTTATCCCTTTAGTGAGTGGCTCGCACAGGCACGCTTCCTGTAGCGGGGGATGTGGCTGCCAGAGCGCTTGGATCCGCTCGTGTTAGGTTAGCTCCTGGACGTAGGGGCTTGAGTGGATCCAAACGTGCTGATTGGATGAGCTGCCGCGCATGCGTCGTAGGGCCGGGAAGAGGTGAGTTTGTTTGGACGACCTGGGGAGTTTCACACACCTGGGGGGCAAGGACCAAAACCCAGGATAGTCAAAATCCTGGGTTTTGGTCCACTTTAATGTGCTCCCACAAAATGGCAGGTTGTAGTGTGCATGTGCTATGCCCTTTAAATAGCAGTGAGCCCTGACCAGAGATACCAGTTGGTCATTTTCCTGCGCCTGATATCCATAATCTTCCTGGCCTGCCTACGAATCTAAACTCGTGTAGTAGAATGAAAAAGGGAACAATCTGGTTCCCTATCTAGGGGCATCCCCAAAATAGTAATTGGGGTGCCCTTACCAGATAGGTGCATGTACATTCATGTGTGCCCACACAGGGTAGCTGTAGACCCCAGACATGGGTGCTCCAGACAGAGGGATGTGTCGAGATCTCTCTGAAAGGCCCTGTGCCATCCCCGGGCGTCCATGGTAAATCCAGCCAGGATGTCTGTAGGGAGAATAGAAGGGTGAGTAATGAAGGATACAGCCTGGAAGGGTCAGGCAAGAGAGTTGCTCACCTTGGCTGGGGACTCCACACTTATCCTGACGGTCCTTGACCTGGATGGGTTGGGGGAGCTGGTTGTTGGCTACCTTGGTGCCACAGGGATGCCACTTTGACTCATGGACTGAAACTGCGGGGACCTTGTAATGCCCAGTGGGGTTGACAGGTATCTGTCCGAATGCTTTGTTCCTGCCTGGAAGGGCTGAGATACCCCGGTCCTTCCCATTTTGGGATGCTCCTCTGGGGTGGGTGGTCTGTGGTAGGAGACGGATAGCCTTGCGCCATGGAGTTCACTCCGGCGGGCAGCACCCTCCCCCATTGTGACTAGCGGCTGAGAAGGAGGTGGGAGGAGCTACCCTATAAAAAAAGACAAGTGGGCGGAGTTGTCATATGTTAGGTAGGTAGGAAGAGTCAGTCTTTAACCAGAAAGAAGAAAGCAGAATGGGAGGTGCTAGACTTTAGGCTAGAGGAAAGAGGGTGGAGTTCAGCCATTAGCTATATAAGGTGGCTAGGGTCTCCCTATTTACCGGGGAATAGTGGGTGGAGGTAATAGTGGGAGGATGGACTGCTTTGGTGCGCAAGGGTTTCGGGCGCGTGGAAGGGACCCTGTCGAGAGAGAGAGAACCCATAGGGGTGCATTTGGTGTGAAACTAACAGAGAACTTTATTTTGTTACATAATTTAAAACCATGTTTAAAAACACCAAGTTCAGGCCATAAGCATGTTACAGACACCGGGGGGCGCACCTGCTCTATATATTACAACATGAGTGTGCACTACAGTGGTAAAATATAACTAAATACACCATTAATAAATAATATACTATGTGCAATACACCAATCTACTCTATACATCTATCAAAAAAATCAATCACACTAAATCTATCCAAATTCATTTCTTTAAAGTGCCAGTGCCTCTATATCAAGTAAGAAAACTGTGCAAAAAGCATTCAACAATATTCCATGAAGGAGAGGTAGCTAAGGTTTCACATATACAAACAAGTGCTTACTGATCTCCAAAGCAGAGGCGACCCACCCGGGCCCGGACCAACGCGTTTCGAGTTCTAACGTGAACTCTTTCTCCCGGCCAGTTGTATCCTGCAATGTGAGGCTGGGGACATGGTGCACCCATGCCCCTTAAATACGCACCTGCCCCACCGCTCCCGCGCCCGGCCCCAGGCTGTGAGCGGGACGGCGCACTCCGGCCGGTAGTGCGCACGCCACCCCTCACAGTGACCACGTGTCTGCGCTCCACAATGAGGCGCACGTCACGCTCAAGGAAGGCGCCGCCCCCACCGCCTGTAGATGTAAACAGCGGTGGAGCGATGCAGCGCCTGTCAGGAGCCAGACGCCGTTGACAGTGAGCAGCAGCGTATCGCAGCCTCACCTTCCACACACATCTTAACTTATTACAATATGTTACTCTAATCTAAATACTATCTTTACAAAAACATCTTATTAAGAAATATTAGATCATAATGACACAAGATTCCCTTAAAGGGGGGGATATGGCTATATACAAATATTTTACTATGCTCTTATAATAAACGGCACCATGCACCATAGGTCAATATTATAAAATTAAAGAATTTAGAAAAATGGCGATATATGCATAGTTGGCTATATATACAATCTCACAGGTAGGGGAGGGGAAGAAAGGGGAGGGAAAGGGAGGGGGAAAAAGGAAAGAGGGAATAAGGGAAAGGGAGGGGGAGGGGGGGGGAGGGGGGGGGAGGGGGGGGGGGCGGGAGGGGAGGGGGGAAGAAGCAAAATCAAATAGAAAAGCCATGGCCAAAAAAGGTGGAAAAAGCAAGTAGACCTAAGTTGGGCCAATAAGTAGTCAACAATTTCTTAAAGCAGCATCCCGCACCCAATTTTAGGGTACTTAATTCACAACTTCTTTTCTTCCAATTTCTTCCTTTCTTTTTTCATTCATGCTGCTCTCCTTGACTCTCCTTTCCTCTTTTCCTTGCCTCTGTATTCTAATCACAATATATGTTTCCTTCAACATTCGCCACCTTGAAGTCCACCCGACGTACCAGGATCTTATCACAGGGACACGGCGGAACACATCTGGTAAGTATGCGTATTCCGTCGATTCCTCCAGGGCATCCCGACGTGGGCTTCCGCCATATGGATCTAAACTTTCAGGTAACAGGGCAACACATTAACTCCTAATACACCACCATCAAAAAAAGGAAAAGAAAAATGTGAATAGTTGCTGCACATCTACATCCACTGTGAAACATCACTCCAAAATAATCTAACCCCAAATAATTAACCACCCCCAACCCCAACACACCTGAAAGAACCCCCCCACGTTCCCACCCCGTGCCCAAATTAAATAAACATACATCCCTTCACCGATACGGGACATGTGGTCAAAACCCACTATGTCCTAAAATACTAACAATATCTTGCTAGTTATACAATCGCATCCCTGTGCATGTGGTGTGTTATGGTAAAATGTGTGAACCAACTGTTTTTAACCTAAGTAAGGCGTGAAGGCCACATCCTCATTTAAGCCCCATGGGACTTGTGTATCCAAATCATGGATCCACCGCAAGGGGAAGGGGCAGAATTAGCTGTTCTTAACATCTCGGGTAAACCACTTACAGCAGCTGAAAGGTCAGTACTGGGGAGGGGACTTAGTTTCGCCCCATGCAACCCCATAGATAAATTTGGCACCATAAAAGACCTTTTTATGTTTTGTAGGAGGTTGTTACTCAAAAAACAATTTGAAGTACCCAGTGAGCTAGGATCAGATCTGTCCTGGCATGAGGGGCTAGCAATTGACGACCTTACCACCCTACTTCAGGAGCAGGAAGAAACTCCAGACCTGGATAGGCCCCTACGAAAACCCTCCAAATACACCCCATTTTGGACCATCAGCCCGGCAGTCCACACATTTTTCAAAGTGGTGAGTCAAGATATCCGTAAATTGGTAGTTTCACACAAAAACGATAACTTGACTAGGGATGAACGAGAGGCAGTGCACACCCTGCAGCAAAGGAGTGATATAGTCATTAAGGAAGCCGATAAAGGCGGGAACGTAGTGGTGATGTCATCTGAGTACTACAGGGCCGAAGTTTTACGACAACTCCAATGTGCTGCAAGTTATGAGAAACTGCCAAAAAACCCACTTAGTGAATACAAATCAGAATTTGACACTTTACTGAAAGCGGCATGGGAGAATAATATCATTAGTAATGAGTTATATGAGTATTTGGATATACAACACCCAATAGCACCAACGTTCTATACATTACCAAAAGTTCACAAGAATGCAAAATGCCCTCCAGGAAGACCTATAGTGGCGGGCATTGGGAGCTTGACGGAGAGAGCATGCATCTTTGTAGATAGGTGCCTTCAGCCCCATGTCTGGGCATTAAACTCATACCTTAGAGATTCCATGGATCTTCTGAACAGATTAAATCTCTTGGTGCTGCCCAGGGGGACCATACTAGTGACCCTTGATGTTGAGGCCCTGTATACAAATATTTCTCATGAGATGGCCCTGAAGACATGTAAGTATTTTTTGAGAACAGGCACTGAGGGGGATGTTGAGAAACAAGATTTTGTGCTTCAGCTACTAGCATTCATATTGTCACATAACTACTTTGTATTTGACGGAGAGTTTTACCGACAAGTGTGCGGTGTTGCGATGGGGGCACGATGTGCACCGTCTGTGGCCAACCTCTTCCTCGGTTGGTGGGAGAGGGAGGTCGTATTCGGGGCAGCGATGAGCCTGTACCAGCCCCATGTCATGGGCTGGTACAGGTTCATCGATGATGTGCTCCTTATCTGGCAGGGAACGGAGGAGCTCTGTGTAGAGTTCCTCAATGCTTTGAATGACAATGCCTATAACATCTTCCTCACTTCCCATGTTTCAGCTGAACAGGTACACTTTTTGGACCTTACAATTAACCTGTTAGAAGATGGTGGCCTACAAACTACCCTATATAGGAAAGAGACGGCGACCAACAGTCTACTTCAATACTCAAGTTTCCATCCGAAAAAAACTAGGGATGCGATTCCAGTGGGGCAGTTCCTACGACTTAAAAGAAATTGCTCCACAGCACAGGAATTTGAAATACAATCGGATGGCCTCAGGAAAAGATTTCGACAGAGGGGCTACCCGATGAGAACGGTACAGAGGGCAGCGGTAAGGGCACGGGATACACCGCGTGAGACTTTGTTAATTCCAAGGGAGAGAAAAAGAAACATGGATGAGGTGAGATTCATTTCCAAATATAATTCAAACTGGAATCAATTGAGAACTATTCTCAATAAACATTGGGACATTTTAAGGAGTGACCCGGCCTTGGCCAGATGGACCAGACGGGGCCCAAGGATGATAGCGCAGCGGGCACCCACTCTGCGTGACAGAGTGGTTAGGAGCCATTATACTCGGCCCCAAACGTGGTTGGGACCAAGGTCCATGGGCACTGGGAGTCACCCATGTGGGGGGTGCTCCGTGTGCCGGCATATGTGCAATACAAGAGAGGTCAAGAATAGACTTACAGGGAGAAAGTTTCAGATTAAAGAATTTCTGAATTGCCGCACGGCGGGAGTCATTTATCTGTTGAGTTGTGACTGTCCGTTGAGCTATGTGGGAGAAACAAAAAATGCGCTTAAGGCACGCCTACAGGCGCATCTGTCATCCATCCGGCTAGCAGAAAGGAATAGGGATCAGGGGAAAATGTTGTCCCCAGTTGCGAGACATTTTTTGGAGAAACATAATAGTAATGTGGATCGATTACAGGTAGTTGGACTAGAGAGGGTAACTCTGGGGGTAAGGGGGGGGGATGTAAAGAAAAAGTTACAGCAAAAAGAGTTGCGGTGGATCCATGATTTGGATACACAAGTCCCATGGGGCTTAAATGAGGATGTGGCCTTCACGCCTTACTTAGGTTAAAAACAGTTGGTTCACACATTTTACCATAACACACCACATGCACAGGGATGCGATTGTATAACTAGCAAGATATTGTTAGTATTTTAGGACATAGTGGGTTTTGACCACATGTCCCGTATCGGTGAAGGGATGTATGTTTATTTAATTTGGGCACGGGGTGGGAACGTGGGGGGGTTCTTTCAGGTGTGTTGGGGTTGGGGGTGGTTAATTATTTGGGGTTAGATTATTTTGGAGTGATGTTTCACAGTGGATGTAGATGTGCAGCAACTATTCACATTTTTCTTTTCCTTTTTTTGATGGTGGTGTATTAGGAGTTAATGTGTTGCCCTGTTACCTGAAAGTTTAGATCCATATGGCGGAAGCCCACGTCGGGATGCCCTGGAGGAATCGACGGAATACGCATACTTACCAGATGTGTTCCGCCGTGTCCCTGTGATAAGATCCTGGTACGTCGGGTGGACTTCAAGGTGGCGAATGTTGAAGGAAACATATATTGTGATTAGAATACAGAGGCAAGGAAAAGAGGAAAGGAGAGTCAAGGAGAGCAGCATGAATGAAAAAAGAAAGGAAGAAATTGGAAGAAAAGAAGTTGTGAATTAAGTACCCTAAAATTGGGTGCGGGATGCTGCTTTAAGAAATTGTTGACTACTTATTGGCCCAACTTAGGTCTACTTGCTTTTTCCACCTTTTTTGGCCATGGCTTTTCTATTTGATTTTGCTTCTTCCCCCCTCCCCTCCCGCCCCCCCCCCCCTCCCCCCCCCCTCCCCCTCCCCCCCCTCCCCCTCCCTTTCCCTTATTCCCTCTTTCCTTTTTCCCCCTCCCTTTCCCTCCCCTTTCTTCCCCTCCCCTACCTGTGAGATTGTATATATAGCCAACTATGCATATATCGCCATTTTTCTAAATTCTTTAATTTTATAATATTGACCTATGGTGCATGGTGCCGTTTATTATAAGAGCATAGTAAAATATTTGTATATAGCCATATCCCCCCCTTTAAGGGAATCTTGTGTCATTATGATCTAATATTTCTTAATAAGATGTTTTTGTAAAGATAGTATTTAGATTAGAGTAACATATTGTAATAAGTTAAGATGTGTGTGGAAGGTGAGGCTGCGATACGCTGCTGCTCACTGTCAACGGCGTCTGGCTCCTGACAGGCGCTGCATCGCTCCACCGCTGTTTACATCTACAGGCGGTGGGGGCGGCGCCTTCCTTGAGCGTGACGTGCGCCTCATTGTGGAGCGCAGACACGTGGTCACTGTGAGGGGTGGCGTGCGCACTACCGGCCGGAGTGCGCCGTCCCGCTCACAGCCTGGGGCCGGGCGCGGGAGCGGTGGGGCAGGTGCGTATTTAAGGGGCATGGGTGCACCATGTCCCCAGCCTCACATTGCAGGATACAACTGGCCGGGAGAAAGAGTTCACGTTAGAACTCGAAACGCGTTGGTCCGGGCCCGGGTGGGTCGCCTCTGCTTTGGAGATCAGTAAGCACTTGTTTGTATATGTGAAACCTTAGCTACCTCTCCTTCATGGAATATTGTTGAATGCTTTTTGCACAGTTTTCTTACTTGATATAGAGGCACTGGCACTTTAAAGAAATGAATTTGGATAGATTTAGTGTGATTGATTTTTTTGATAGATGTATAGAGTAGATTGGTGTATTGCACATAGTATATTATTTATTAATGGTGTATTTAGTTATATTTTACCACTGTAGTGCACACTCATGTTGTAATATATAGAGCAGGTGCGCCCCCCGGTGTCTGTAACATGCTTATGGCCTGAACTTGGTGTTTTTAAACATGGTTTTAAATTATGTAACAAAATAAAGTGATCTACCCTTTTTGATATTAATTGAGTGCAATAGTAAGTCTCTTTTTGGGGGAACATAGGGGTGTGTTAGGGGTCACCCTGCCTGGAATTGTGTGAAGCTATGGGCTTGTAGCCCCATAAGAGCAGTGCACCTAACATTGATACCGATTCCAGTGCTGCCCATTTCTTTGCCCTTGCCCATAGGGCATGAAATAGAAACTAACAGAGAAGGAACCAACTATTGACAGGAGTGTGTGAGGCCGAGAGAAGTGTCTGGACTCTAGTAAGGTGCGGCTGCCCATGTTGGAAACCCCTAAACCCCAGTGGAAGTGTTGAACCCAGTTGAGCGCATTGTCCTTTGACATTGTGCTGACTGTTGTGAAACTTGGAACTTAACTTAGTGATCCATAGCCCTAAGGTGGAGAGGCTCTTTCTTAGGCCCTTATTCATCAAGCGATAGCGCCAGGTAGTGTCTGACGAGCGCCAGGTAGCGGCAGCTAACGGCGACTACTGACTCAAGTATGCCCGGCGGCGGTCACAATGACGCATTTATCAAGCAAAATGAGGCTAGCGCCGGCGAGAGCGACGGCTAGCGCGGCATTCATCATGAAGCCGCCTGGACCGAACAGCGCCGCTGCAAATTCCCTCACAGCGCCAGGTATGAGCTGTCGCTCCCTGGCGATGTCCAATGCATTTCAATGGAGCAATCTATAATTAATCATAATTAATTGGGATTAATTTTTTTTTTTATTTTTTTAATGTCAAAAAATCGGAGACCACTTCTGCAATGTTAGGATTTATTTTTAAGTAAAAAAAAAAAAAAAAAAAAATATGTGCAGAATTGATCTAACAAGTCTGAGATTAATGTATTCATATTACAAAATGATTCTAAAAACATGTATAATGTTACATTCAAAAAATATGGTTGTTTAGGGGTTAAAAACTAGTTAATACACATCGCCGCAAGCGCTCTGGGGTTTAAACAAGGAATGGACAGCGACAGCACATTCGAAGCGTGATTTGTTGATGAATATGAAGCTAGCCGTTCGCTCTGGCCATTCGTTGTCAGGCGCTCACATACAACGCTGGACCTGTGAAACAGCGACCCCCCAGCCCGTATTCAACATTACCGCACACCGACTGAGTCGCTGTCATCAAGCTAATGCCGGCCAAGCACAGCGAATACTGGCTGGCGCTGAAAAAATCACGCTACAGTCGCTCATCTGTCGCTACCTGGCGCTATTGATGAATCGGCCTCCCCGTGTGTGTTACCCTGCATGATTCCTTGCCTTACATTACCCAGAGCTAGTGGTCCCATCAAAGTGGTGTGGCCTAGGCCCCAATATCGCTGTGAGTTACTGTGAACTGTGTAGTGAGAACAAAGAGATAACTGGATATAAACTGAGCTTGAATTGGATATTAACTAAATGTTCTGGAACTGTGCTGAGACATGTTCCTTGGAAGTTACAGCTTTCTTCTGTGAATGTGATATGAGAAGCCTTGTGCTGATAAATCAATAAAGTGGAACTACACTGGTCAAGTCAAGGTTGAGTGGTGTGAAAGTTTATCGGCCAACCGTGACATATGCTTATTGGATAATAAGTAGTGTTTCACCTAAGCAGAGGGTGCAGCTGGAAACGATGTAACTTACCTGAGCGATCCAGTCTCTGCAGATGGACTATGACAGAAAGATGGCCGCCACTGTATGAGCGAGGACACGCCTAGTGCCAACATTTTGCTATACTGAAGCTACCACTTCCTCATTCATGGTGTATGGCAGCAAATCAGGTGAGCAATGGAAACCATTCAGGTTTGATGTTCGAGGCTACTTGGAGATTGGTCACCGGCAGTCATGTGATTGCCAGTCATGCGTAAATGAAGAAATGGTTAACATATGAGTATAGGATTACTTTATTAACAATTTTCTGTTTATAACTAAATTTAAACTGTGCTGAAAGAGATGTAGGCATCTTAGTATCCACTAGAGGGCAGTGGCGATGCATGTTGGGTGCTTAGTGACAATGCCCTGGGTTGGATGCCTGACATTGATATTACCCATGATAAGCAATTGATGTCTTTGATTTTAGTAAACACAAATCTGGTCATGCTCACCCCAAAACCCAAGCATAGCCCACACTTCATCTTTATGCTTTAAAGTGGACTATGCTTTATGTCCCTGTATCCCAGTTTGGAATGCCTCTACAGTTAAAAATCCTTAGCATGGCAAAGCCCGTCATTAAAGCGGTTTCCATACCTGTTTCCTAGTGAACGGATGCAGGACTGCATCATGACTGGCTCGGGGGGGCATCCAGATTGATGGAGGCCCCTCACACTATCCCCCCTCCCCCGCAACACCCCAAAATCCTTACCTGAACCTCAATCAGGTAAGGGGCATTGCGGGGGGCATTAGGAGGAGGTGTTGGGGTAGATGGCGTGCACTTTTTCAGGAGTATAGTACCACCTAGTCACGCATTTGTTATTGGCTTCTTGGATCTTAGTGGAGTTAGATATGGGATAGAATCACAAATTTTCCCAAAGACAGAATTTTGGTTTTGCCTACTTTGGGGACTGCGTTCAACCTCTTGCACACTCTCCCTCTGTCAAACACACACTTTGTGGCTGTTGGAGCGAGAACACTCATGTGGGGTAATTGAAGTCTTTTTTTTTTACTATAGCATTAATGCCAACACCCTCAGGCACAGGCCTAGGGTTACCTAATAGAAAATATGGCCCTGAGGGTACTGCTTTAATAAAATACAGCAATATGGCCAAGCCCTGTTGCCAACCCTGCCACATCTGACCACGTCAAGTGTAAAGTCCTGTTGCTGACGCTGCCCCATCTGCACATGTCAAGTGCCAAGCGCTGTTGTCATATCTCACTATACCTGATTCTTCACTTGGTTCACCTTCACCATCCTTACTGGATGCTGACCTAGGTTGACCCCACTGTTTAACTGCTTATATGTCTGGGGGTCCCTGGTTTCAGACAGCGACCATCGAGCTTCCCTACCCGGGGTTGCTCTGGTGCCAGCTCCAGGCTCTATCACTGCTACGTCTCTACAATGCAGCCTGAGGTACATGACTTTGACAATGTATGGTGCTGATCCAGGAGGTAGTTATTTTTTTCTGCGGAATTTGCAGAAAATGTATTTACCGTATTGCAAAACTTCTACACCTCATCTGAAAATGAGGTGCAAACCTACCACATTTAAATGACTAACCCTTTTAGGTAACTTAAACTATGGAGGGGAATGGGCTTCATCTCAGACTTCAAGCAGGACAGAAGCACTATCACAATTTTACCATTCCCTGTCACTGGTAGTCATGCTGTCAGGTCTGGAGTTTCCTCTGCAACATGGGAGCATGCATCTGTTCTGTACTGCTTTTGGCTGGCTCCCTTTCCTGCATTTTCCCCTGCCATATGCTGCTCCACCAGCAGGTGGCCCTCTTCTGCAGAGCTGCTGGTAATCAGCCAGCACCTGCGTCACTTCCTGTCCTTTATAAGCTGATCCACCCCTGCAGCCGGAGAATCAGCATTGCATTGTCTTCCCAGACTCTGAACTCTGAATCTTGAACCCTTAACCCTGAACCCTGGACCCCTGCCACAGCCTTGTGATCTGCTTTCCCTGTCTCAGCCTTGTATCCACTTTTGGACTTTAACTGGATCCCTATGCATGTATGTTTGCAGACTCCACCTATGTATATGTACAGCAGCCTAAGTGTGTGTATGTTTTCCGGGGTTACCTATATTTCTGCACAGCAGCCGTAGCACGCAGTATTCACCTTTATTCTTGTACAGTTACTTCAGCACGTGTATGTTATTATGTTCATTTGTGTATTTGTACAGCAGCCTGGTTGGTCTGTGCTATGTATATTTATTTCTGTTTATCACCATTAAACACGGTTTGCTGCATATCCACCTCTGTCTCGCTGCTCTCGATTACTGGTCATTCTATATTAGGGGATTTCTCTGCTGAGAAATCTGTGACACGTGCCCTTGGCTCATCTTCCCACCCCTGAGGAGCTTGGCTGGTTTAAAGAGGAACATCGGACCAAAAATAAAAAGGGTGTTATCCCCCCCCCCATCAGCCCCTACTTACCTTTTGGATCCGGCGTATTCAGGGCCTCATCCTCTGCCCCTCTGCCGGCTTAGCCGGCTGCAAGTGACAACAGCTCTTCAAAGTTCCCCACCGCTCAGCAAAGTCTCACAGGATTTCAGGGTGGCTCCATTGCATCCCATTCATGGGCAATGCGCAGGCATGAGATTGAGCCGCGCGCAGTGCCTGATGGGATGCAAGATGGCGCCACCCTTCGGAAGGTTGCCCGAAATCAGAGAAACCCAGAAGATGGATCCCCCTGGCGAGGTGAGTAAATACTGCCCAAAGATAAAAGCGGAGGGGGGGCAGCAGATGGGTGAGGTTTGGGGGAGGTTTAACCTACCCCAATGTTCCTCTTTAATGCAGATTTATTATAACATCCCCAATTATCATCTGAGTCTATAGTAGATCACTGCAAGCTTTATTGGGGAGATTTTTAACAGCAGTGTTACTGCAGCCGTTGATTATATTTTTTTTCTCTGTCTCTGGACAAAGCTCAAACAGAGAGCAAAACACAAAGAGAAAGAAAAAATGCTTCATATAAATGATGATTTCTATGTGTATGTATTTATCTGGACTAATACAAGATTTTGATTACATTTATATTGTTGGATATTTTTATATTCTACATGCACTAACAGGCATAGGTTGAAGTTAAACCATGAAAAGCCCAAACCCTTAAAAAACAATTTCCAGCATCTAAAATTAATAGATTTTACATTTTTAGTCGCTTATTTATTATTCTTTCCCCCGCTGGGCTGCAATTCTGTTCAGGACTCTAGGATACGGGCGCCACCATCTTGCCTCAGAAGCATCACATACTGAGGAGAGGAGAGGGGTGAAAAGTGCAGGGGAGGCGGGTTATAGCTGTGCTTTGCACAGACAGACCAGTGCTGGGGTCAGGAAAAGTCAGAAGACACTTCCTGTCTGCAGGCAGCCTGAGACTTGACGGGTCGCCATCTTGGATGTTAGAAGGCTCAAAAAACACAATAGGTACAGGCAGAATGAATATTTAATGTGGGCAATCTGTATGTACAGGGTGGGGGGGGGGAACATACTAGATAGCCTCTTGTTCAGGGTGAAGGTCCACTTTAAGGGGAACTATGGAGTAATGGCTCTTTACTCCCTATTATGATCATTTATATTTTATCCATAAATAGATATTTACGATTTTATTACTAACCCTTCAAAGTTAATGTTTCAATAGGTGTAATTTCATAGTCACTGGCATCGTTTGGTCACTCAGATTGTCTTATCACATTATTGGAGCTTCGTTGTGATAAGCCTGAGCAGAAGTATGCTGGAGTTTCCATGTTCAGATAAGGAGCTGAACAACACCAGCACTCCCTGAGTGAGGCGCTATGACCTCTATTTACTTTCTCTGTTTACCTAACATGTTATAAAGCATTCTGTGTACTCGATGGGTGGAGATAGAAGATATTATCAACTTCATAGAAAACTATAAAACACGCCTGCAATATACACAGTATTACCAGCAATACAGGCATGCACATTTTGTAGAGAGAAAACGGGATGACAAGAATGAGAAAATTGGGAGGTGGAAAAAAGAAAGTATGGAGAAAAGAAAAGAAAAGTGAAAAAAGAGACAATATGGAATGTAGGGATAAAGGGGAAATGAGAAAGGTGAAAAACAAGGAAGACTAAAGAGAGACAGTTTGAATGAGACGAAATAACAAAGAGACAGACGGAACAAATGCTGAGCTGAGGGATAACAACTCATTACTATTAACATATTCACTCCACTGCGCAAGTGCTGAAACTAAACGGGACAGGGTGACTCCAGCTAAAGGAGTTTAACATGCCTGTTTGTGGCAGCAGCTATGGTCTAATTCTCTCCATCACTGGTTCTATTTCCCATACTGATGCACCTCTCTGACTGTTTCATTTGTATTCTTTCACTAGCACTCATAAAGCTCTCCACGTGTTTTCCCCATTATGCCGTGTGCAGGCCACCCCACCTTTGTTGTGACATAAACATCCCAAACCATGTTGTCAGGACACAAAATAGAGGGTAACAGACCACAATATGTTTCCTACTCCAATATTACTTTAAATTTCATTTTTGTGGGCCAGACGTTTCACCCACAAAGGGGTGTGGTGGGTTGAAGTAGTGGGGATATATCTAGTAGCAGTACCATTCGGAAACAGCTAGCCTGTGGAATGTGGACTGTAGTGGGCCATAGCCATCATTGTTGCTCTCCTTTTCCTGCCCTGGTGGTGTATATAAGCACAGGCTGTAGTGTTGTCCATCCCGAGTAGTATCGGCCGACCTTCTAGATCAGGGGTGTCAAACTCATTTTTACCTAGACGCCAGGATGAGGAAGTCGCTGCAGTGGTGGGGAGAGCGGAAAAACCTTTAAAATTGCCTGTCGTTTGTTTCCCTGTCATGTAAGATAATTATTACGGACGTGAGTGTGAGGGGCGTGGGAGCCTACTACAAGGACTTTATGTCAGAGACAAGTGGCCTGCCAGCCTCCAGGGGGAGATCTCGAGATGAGGGCCGCCAGATTGGCTCTCATAGCCTTCTAGGACTATCTAGAGCACATGTGTCAAACTCAAGGCCTGGGGGCTGTATGCGGCCCTCTAAGCCTTTTTATTTGGCCCTCTGGCAGGTACCAGGAAGTGGTGGCTGTCCTGAGCCAAATAATTTTGCGGCTGTCCCGGGCCAAATAATACTGTGGCTGTCCGGGGCTAAATAATTCTGTGGCTGACCTGGACCTAATAACTTCTGCAGCTGTGCTGGGCCAAATAAATTTGTGTCTATCCTGGACCAAATAATTCTGCATTTGTCCTGAGCGAAATAATTCTGCACCTGTCTTGGACAAAATAATTCTGCACCTGTCCTAGCCAAAATAATTTTGCACCTGTCTTGGGCAAAATAATTCTGCATCTGTCCTGGGCAAAATAATTCTGCATCTCTCCAGGACAAAATAATTCAGTGTCTGCAACTGTGCTGGGCAAAATAATTCTGCATCTGTCCTGGGCAAAATAATTCTGCATCTTTCCAGGGCAAAATATTTCTGCATCTGCCCTGGGCAAAATAATTCTGCATCTCTCCAGGGCAAAATAATTCAGTGTCTGCAACTGTCCTGGGCAAAATAATTTTGTGTCTGTTACCATACATTTGAATGGCCATGGTTGCATTTGTTTTTTGTCGGTTATTGCCTTTTGAGGGCGACCAGAATGCTGATGCGGCCCTTGCTGAAAATGAATTTGACAGCCCTGAATTTGACGGCACGGGTGCGCGCCCTGCTAGAGGGATGCGCGAGAGACGGCGGCGTGCTTCTTCCCTGTACCGTCGAGTCCGACTTTGCATGATGAGAGCACTTAAAGCGGTGCCTTCCTCCTTGGCTGACCTGTCTCCAAAGCCCATTACCTGGGAAGAACATAAACATACACTCCTCTGTCTGCCCCCTGCGCATGACTTACACCTCTGTAGAGTGCTCATCTTCTCCTCTCTGCCACGCAGCTCAAACAGCTGTGGACCCGATTGGGGGGGTGCATATGGAGGCCCATGCCAATGGAGCCCCTGGTGGGGGCCCTGCTGTTGTGCCCCATCAGGGCTATGTACACCCCTGGCCCACGTTCCTTCTGACTGGTGGCCAGTGCTGGGCAATTACCCAAGGAATTTGCCTTGTTAACTCCGCTCCACTTCCTGCTAGCTCCCCAGGCTCCAGCAGACACTGGCTATCATTATAGCCATCCTGTGCCACACGTCGTGTCGTGCCGTGCCATTCCCCGTGGTGATCTTACAATAAAAGAAATTCTCCACATACTTGAATCCTACAGATGGGAATGCTTAAAAATGAATGCTGGATCGGGGGTAGGTCAGAGATTTAAACACTTGTTAAACACTGGTTGTGGGAATCCCAATGAATCCTTGGTATGATATCATGAGGGCACCAGGAATAAAGGTATTACTGAAGAACCTAGCCTGCTGTTGTAAGGAACAGGGGGCCGGCGGCGAGCGTCCACGGGGCGACACAGCACTCCTGCTGCTGGGAGCGCGGCGCGTCACTCTGGTAGCCTCCCTCGCCCCCCTCTCTGTGCAGGCGCGCGTCATGCAGTCTGTAGATTTCGCCACTAGGAGGCGCTGTTCTGCGAGTGGTGTCCTGGGAAACGGGGGCTTGACTATAGGCAGAAGCGGCGGTGGAGATTGGGGGTTGCCTGCTTACAGAAGGCTGGTGTCCCGCTGGGCATCACATTATCACGGGCCCCATAAATGGACCAAATTTTGGAACAGGTGCAGGCCCTGACCGTGGCCGTGGAGCACCTGGCACTTCGAGTGGTGGCTCAGGAGAACCGTCCAGCTCCTGCACCCTCTGTGACCCAGGGGGCAATAGCCGCCTTTCCGGTTGAACCCAAGATTCCCCTTCCAGAGAAGTTTTTGGGGGACCGAAGTAAATTTGCCAATTTCTGGGATGCCTGTAAGCTCTATTTTCAGCTTCGCCCTTATGCTTCCAGCTCCCAGGAGCAACGGGTGGGACTTATCATCTCCCTTCTGCATGGGGATCCCCAATCCTGGGCTTTTAGCCTCTCCCCTCAGGATTACGCCCACCAATCTGTCGAAGAATTCTTCAAGGCCATGGAGATCCTGTATGATGACCCAGACCGAGGGGCAACTGCTGATGCCAAGATACGATCTCTCAGACAGGGGTGAAGACTGGCAGAAGAATATTGCTCGGAATTCCGACGCTGGGCTGTGGATTCTTGCTGGAATGACCCAGCATTGTGTGGGCAGTTCAGACTAGGTCTGTCAGAGGTTATAAAAGATGTCATGGTAAATCACCCTGTACCTAACACCTTGGATGAAACCATGCAATTGGCTATCCGCATTGACCGACGCATACGAGAAAGACGCCTGGAAAAAGGGGCCCAGTCTGAAGTCAGTATGAAGCCTGAGGCCTTAGTCCCCTCTTCTTCTGAAGAACCCATGCAGCTTGGGGCCACCAAGCTTTCTGAAGCTGAGAGGCAGAGACGTCTGTCGCAAGGTATATGCCTTTATTGCGGAGAAGTCGTCACCTGGTCCGCTCCTGCCCTCGGAGACAGGCATCGGGAAACTTCAGAGCCTAGATGGGGTCGAGGAAGCAAGGTATTTCCTCTGTGTTGCACACAAATTACGGTGTCTGTCGAGATTACTCATGATTTTGAGTCCAGATCTGTGGAGGCTCTTTTGGATTGTGGGGCCGCCGGGAATTTTATTGATTGGGGCCTGGCTCAAGCGTTAAAGATTCCGCTGCAATCTTTAGTCAATCCAATTAGAGTCAAAGCCATTGATAATACCCCCCTTGCCGGGGACCTGATTCAGTACCGTACTCCACCAGTGTTTGTGTTAGGGCGAGCGCTGCACGCCCGTCTCACAGCATTTCACCTACCTCCATGGCTGCATGCAGCCGTCATCCATCTTCCCTCGGGGCTGCTTCCAGCTGCCGCCCTTCCCCCAGTGCTTCCTCCTTGCATGCGCACAAGTCTCCGTCCACTAGAGGGCGAGCGCACAGGATCCCTGAGATTTAAAGGGCCTTTACAGCACTGATTGGTGTTTATGTCATCCAATCCTGCATCATCTTCCCCTATTTAAACAGGCACTTCCTTCCTTCAGTGCCGGATCTTGGTCTCTCCATGCTTGTTGAAAGTCAGACATTCTTGGATTGCTCACCCGTGTACCGACCTCTGCCTGTTCCCGACTCTGAACCTTTGCTGCCTGCCCCGACCTCGGCTACTCACCTTTACTGCGAACCTGTGCTGCCAGCCCCGATCTCTGCCTGTACTTACTACGCCTTTTGCCTGCCACTTGTGTACCTCACTGAACCTCGGCTGACTGTGGGACTGGGCCGCTGTTAGGGGGTAGCGACCTGGGGGTCACTCGCCGCACAAGACCAACCTGCCTTGCGGTGGGCTCTGGTGAATACCGGTGGCCTCTTAGACTCCGCTCCCCTGACACGGTACCCGCCATCGGTTCCACAGTTAAAGCGGATCCACACCCGAGTCCGCTGCACCCGGTCCGTGACAGTAAGATCCGGCCATGGATCCCGCTGAGGTACCGCTGCCGGATGCCACTGAATTGCCTGCTATAGTAGCTATGCAGTCCCGCCAGATTAATCAACTCTCTGCCATGATGCAGCAATTTTTAACGATTCAGCAACAGCAAGTTCCATCACCGGCTCCAGCATTACCGCCACAGCCCCCGGTAACATCTTCTGCCAGAATCCGTCTCTCCTTGCCGGCTAAATATGATGGGGATGCCAAGTTATGCCGAGGGTTCCTTGCCCAATGTTCCCTGCACTTGGAGTTGTTGGCGGATCAATTTCCCACTGAACGAGCTAAGGTGGCCTTTGTCATCAGTTTGCTTTCTGGAAAGGCATTGGCCTGGGCCACTCCCTTGTGGGATCGCAATGACCCTGTCTCTTCCAGTATTAACACCTTTGTCTCAGAGTTTCGCCAGGTCTTTGAGGAACCTGCCCGGGCTTCATCTGCTGAATCGTCCCTTTTGAACTTGGTCCAGGGCGAGTTGTCCGTTGGTGAATACGCCATTCGGTTCCGCACTCTAGCCTCCGAATTGTCTTGGAACAATGAGGCCTTGTGTGCCTGCTTCAAGAAAGGACTTTCTAGTAAAATTAAGGATGCTCTTGCGGCTCGTGACTTGCCTTCATCTCTCACTGAACTCATCCATCTGGCCACACGCATTGATGTGCGCTTTGCTGAGAGGCGTGAAGAATTCCGCCAAGAAAGAGAATCTCAGCGCCCGAGGAGGGCATCCCGTTTGGCTCCAGTACTTCAAAACCCTTTGTCTGCACATGTACCTCCCAGTGAGGAGGCCATGCAGGTCGATCGATTCCGTTTGACCCAATTGGAGAGAACTCGCAGAAGGAACGAGAACCTTTGTCTGTACTGCGGTGGTTCTGAGCATTTTTTGAAGGACTGTCCTATTCGCCCTCCACGTCAGGGAAACGGGCGCACCTAGTGGCGGTGGGAGAGGCGTCCCTGGGTGTATGTGCCTCCTCTCCACGGCTCACTGTTCCTGTTCAACTTTCCATCTCACCTTCCACATCCCTGAATTTAAGCGCCTTTTTGGACTCTGGTTCTGCAGGGAACTTTATAGAGGCTGCCTTGATCAATAAACATAATATCCCTGTGAATCGCCTTGCTACACCCTTATTTATCGCCTCAGTCAATGGTGATAGGCTGGACTGTACTGTGCGCTATCGCACCGTTCCCCTCCAATTAAAAATTGGACTCTTCCATCAAGAGAATGTTGAGTTCTACGTCCTCCCTAATTGCACCTCTCAGATTCTTCTAGGCCTTCCTTGGCTCCAACGTCATGATCCCACGCTTGACTGGACCACCGGTGATATCAAGACTTGGGGTGCAGCGTGCTTTAAGAAGTGCTTGAAGTCTGTTCCTGTTCGACCTATTCCTGCTTCAGCACCATTACCTGGCTTGCCTGAGATCTACCAGACCTATGCTGATGTATTCTGCAAGAAACAAGCGGAGGTACTTCCGCCTCATCGCCCCTACGATTGCCCTATAGACCTCCTACCGGGTACCACTCCTCCTCGTGGCCGAATTTACCCTCTCTCGGCTCCTGAGACTCAAGCCATGTCGGAGTATATTCGAGAAAATCTTCATAAAGGGTTCATACGGAAGTCTTCCTCTCCGGCAGGTGCGGGGTTCTTCTTTGTGGCGAAAAAAGATGGCTCTCTTCGCCCTTGTATTGATTACCGCGGCCTCAATAAGATTACCGTTAAAAATCGATACCCTTTGCCCTTGATTGCCGAATTATTTGACCGACTGCGTGGGGCCAGGGTCTTCACCAAGCTTGACCTGAGGGGAGCCTATAATTTGATACGTATACGCGAGGGCGATGAATGGAAGACCGCCTTCAATACCCGCGATGGCCACTTCGAATATTTAGTGATGCCCTTTGGTCTCTGCAATGCACCCGCTGTATTCCAGGAATACGTAAATGACATTTTTCGGGACTTGCTTTACTCCTGTGTTGTTGTATATTTGGATGATATACTCATCTTTTCATCTAATCTAGAAGAACATCACCGTCATGTCCGGCAAGTCCTGTCTCGTCTCCGTCAACACCATCTTTACGCCAAGTTGGAGAAGTGTCTATTTGATCAAACCACCTTACCCTTTCTTGGATATATTGTCTCAGCTCGTGGCCTTCAAATGGATCCCAGCAACTTGAAAGCAGTTCTGGATTGGCCCCGTCCTATTGGCCTGCGAGCTATTCAACGTTTTCTGGGCTTCGCCAATTACTATCGCCAGTTTATTCCTCACTTTTCCACTGTAGTGGCGCCTATTGTGGCCCTCACAAAGAAGAGCGCCAATTCGAAGTCTTGGCCTCCTCAGGCTGAAGAGGCCTTCATTGCTCTAAAAAAGGCCTTCTCCTCTGCACCAGTGTTGTCTAGGCCAGATCCATCTCGGCCTTTCGCCCTAGAAGTAGATGCCTCCTCCATTGGAGCCGGAGCGGTGCTCACTCAAAAATCGTCTACTGGCAGAATTTTCACCTGCGGGTTCTTTTCGAAGACCTTTTCGCCAGCGGAGAGGAATTACTCCATCGGAGATCGGGAGTTACTCGCCATCAAGTTGGCGTTGGAGGAGTGGAGACACCTCTTAGAAGGTTCTGCCCATCAAGTATCCATCTATACTGATCACAAAAATCTATCTTATTTAGAAACTGCCCAGCGATTGAATCCACGACAAGCTCGTTGGTCGTTGTTTTTCGCTCGATTTGATTTTCAAATCTACTTCCGGCCAGCCGCTAAGAACATCAGGGCAGACGCCCTTTCTCGCTCCTTTGACATCTCTGGTGTTGAATCCACTCCACAACATATCATCCCGCCTGAACGCCTTGTCCACTCTGCCCCCGCTACTCTTGTACAAGCACCGCCGGGAAAGACCTTTGTGCCAGCCCGCCAACGTCGCAAAATATTAGAATGGGGGCATTCTTCCCATGTAGCCGGCCATGCCGGTATCAGGAAGTCTTGTTCTATCATTTCTCGATATTATTGGTGGCCTTCTTTTGAAAAGGATGTGATCGAATTCGTTCAGGCCTGTACCACCTGCGCTCGCGACAAAACCCCTCGCCAAAGACCTGCTGGCCTACTCCACCCACTTCCTATTCCAGATACCCCATGGACACACATTGCTATGGACTTTATTACCGACCTCCCTTCTTCGCATAGCAATACTGTAATTTGGGTGGTAGTGGATAGGTTTTCTAAGATGGCGCATTTTGTTCCTTTGCCCGGTCTCCCGTCAGCTCCTCTGTTGGCAAAATACTTCCTGAAGCATATCTTTCGACTTCATGGTCTACCTACACATATTGTGTCTGACAGAGGTGTGCAGTTTGTGTCCAAGTTCTGGAGAGCTCTTTGTAAACAAATGAAAATTAAACTGGACTTTTCCTCCGCTTATCATCCCCAGTCTAACGGCCAGGTGGAAAGAGTCAACCAGATTCTCGGGCATTATCTTCGCCATTTTGTTTCAGCGCGTCAAGACGATTGGGTCGATCTGTTGCCTTGGGCGGAATTCTCGTATAATTTTAAGGATTCTGAGTCCACAAGGAAGTCCCCGTTTTTGGTGGTGTACGGCCGTCAACTCCTTCCGCCTTTGCCTTTATCCACGTCCTCCGGAGTGCCCGCCGTGGACAATCTCACACAGGATTTCTCCACCATCTGGCAAGAAACACAGCGTTCCCTTTGTCAAGCTTCCGCCCGCATGAAGGTTAGCGCTGATAAAAGGAGAAGAGCTCCGCCTGTTTATTCTCCAGGAGATAAGGTGTGGCTGTCGGCAAAATACATCCGCTTTAAAATTCCTAGCTACAAATTGGGCCCCCGTTACTTGGGGCCATACAAGATAAAACAACAGATCAATCCAGTTTGCTATAAGCTTCACCTACCGACTTCACTGCGAATTCCCAATTCTTTTCACGTCTCTCTGTTGAAGCCAGTTATTGTCAATCGATTCTCTCCTAAAACTTTGGTGTCTGCCCCAATCTCGGGCACCGAGGATACCTTTTCAGTGAAGGAGATTCTGGCTTCTAAGCTCTCCAGAGGAAAAAGATATTTCTTGGTCGACTGGGAAGGCTGTGGACCTGAAGAAAGATCTTGGGAGCCCGAAGAGAATATTCTAGACCGTAGTCTCATCTCAGATTTTCTTGGTCCCAAGAAGAAGGGGAGGCCCAAGGGGGGGGGTACTGTTAGGGCGAGCGCTGCACGCCCGTCTCACAGCATTTCACCTACCTCCATGGCTGCATGCAGCCGTCATCCATCTTCCCTCGGGGCTGCTTCCAGCTGCCGCCCTTCCCCCAGTGCTTCCTCCTTGCATGCGCACAAGTCTCCGTCCACTAGAGGGCGAGCGCACAGGATCCCTGAGATTTAAAGGGCCTTTACAGCACTGATTGGTGTTTATGTCATCCAATCCTGCATCATCTTCCCCTATTTAAACAGGCACTTCCTTCCTTCAGTGCCGGATCTTGGTCTCTCCATGCTTGTTGAAAGTCAGACATTCTTGGATTGCTCACCCGTGTACCGACCTCTGCCTGTTCCCGACTCTGAACCTTTGCTGCCTGCCCCGACCTCGGCTACTCACCTTTACTGCGAACCTGTGCTGCCAGCCCCGATCTCTGCCTGTACTTACTACGCCTTTTGCCTGCCACTTGTGTACCTCACTGAACCTCGGCTGACTGTGGGACTGGGCCGCTGTTAGGGGGTAGCGACCTGGGGGTCACTCGCCGCACAAGACCAACCTGCCTTGCGGTGGGCTCTGGTGAATACCGGTGGCCTCTTAGACTCCGCTCCCCTGACACGGTACCCGCCATCGGTTCCACAGTTAAAGCGGATCCACACCCGAGTCCGCTGCACCCGGTCCGTGACAGTTTGTTAGAGTGAGGGCGGGACATACCGAGCTAATGAGCTTCCCTCTCCTTAAGATGCCTCCTACCCCTTTGGTTTTGGAACTCCCCTGGCTGTCTAAACATAATCCCCAAATTGACTGGGTCTCTGGGCAGGTTATCAAGTGGGGACCACAATGTTTCCAGTCTTGTCTTGAGCTTCCTTACGTGCCACTCGCTTGACTGCTGAGGGCATCCCTACCCCCTATGCAGATTTCGCAGACGTGTTTTCTGAAAAAGCCGCTGATGAACTCCCTCCTCATAGGCCTTTTGACTGCTCGATTGATCTTCTCCCCAGAACTATGCCGCCTCGGGGAAAGATTTATAATTTAACCCGAGCTGAGAATAAGGCCATGAAAGAATACATTGCTGAAAATCTGCAGAAAGGTTTTATTCGGCCGTCTACCTCACCAGCGGGTGCCAGATTTTTCTTTGTGGAAAAGAAAGATGGTGGCTTGCGCCCCTGTATTGATTATAGGGGCCTGAATAAAATTACAGTTAAAAATAAATACCCCCTTCCCTTAATAGAGGGACTCTTTAACCAGGTCAGGTTTTTCTAAGCTTGACCTGAGGGGGGCTTACAATTTAATCAGGATCCGTCAGGGAGACGAGTGGAAGACTGTCTTCAACACCCAGGACGGCCACTATGAATATCTTGTTATGCCATTCGGCCTATGTAATGCCCCTGCAGTCTTTCAGGACTTTGTTAATGAAGTTTTTAGAGAATACTTGGGCCGTTTTGTGGTCATCTACTTAGATGACATCCTAATATTCTCACCGACCTTAACCGAGCATAGAGAGCATGTACGGATGGTTCTACAGAAATTGAGAGAGAATCACCTCTACGCCAAGCTAAAAAAGTGCGTTTTTGAGGTTTCTGAGGTTCCGTTCCTAGGATACATTGTTGCCGATACTGGGTTAACAATGGATCAGGCCAAAGTATCTGCGGTCCTCCAGTGGGAACAACCCAAAGATTTGAAGGGTTTAGAGAGGTTTCTGGGGTTTGCTCATTTTTATAGGAGCTTTATAAAAAACTTTTCCACCTTGGTAGCCCACTCACCGACCTCACTAAGAAGGGGGCGTTTACCCCTACTTGGTCGGCCGATTCATCCAGGCCTTTGAGAACCTTAAGTCTGCCTTTAGTTCGGCACCTGTGTTGACCCACCCTGATATCCACCGAGCCTTCATAGTCGAAGTAGATGCATCCGAGCTCGGTGTAGGGGCAGTTCTCTCACAGTACAGTGGGTCTCCTGAATGGCTACAGCCCTGTGCCTTTTTCTCGAGAAAATTTAATTCCACTGAGCGAAACTATGATATTGGCAATCGAGAACTTCTAGCTGTGAAATTAGCCTTTCGGGAATGTAGACATTGGTTAGAGGGGGCCCAGTTCCCAATTACGGTATTCACAGATCACAAGAATTTAGAATACATCGAATCAGCTAAAAGGTTAACCCCCCGTCAGGCCCGATGGTCTCTTTTCTTCTCCCGATTTAATTTCACTATAACATACAAACCAGGAACAAAGAATATTAAAGCTGACACTCTCTCCAGAAGTTTCACAGTTAATAAAGTCCCTGTAGAGAAGATCCTTCCCATAATCCCACGACACAAGGTCATAGCTGTAATCCAACCTGACCTGTCGAGTGAGCTAAGCCGGTTTCAATTAGATTCTCCTCTGGGCAAACCCGATCACCTCCTCTTTGTACCCCTGTCCCACCGTCTGGCAGTACTTCAGCAGTTTCATGACTCCAAGACGGTGGGTCATCCAGGGGTTAAAAAGACTTTGGCCCTTCTAGCCCATCATGTCTGGTGGCCATCTTACAGGAGAGATACCCAGGCCTTTATTCAGGCCTGTAAGATCTGTGCCCGTAGCAAAACCCCCAGGTCTTCTCCTGCCGGACCTCTGGTGCCCCTGTCCACTTCTTCAAAGCCTTGGACGCACTTGGCAATGGATTTTATTACTGATTTACCACAGTCCCAGGGATATACAGTTATCTGGGTTGTGGTAGATCGATTTAGCAAAATGGCACATTTTGTCTCCCTAAGAAAGCTGCCCACAGCCCAAGAATTGCCTCAGTATTTCTTAGATCATATTTTTAGACTTCACGGAATTCCAGAAGATGTGGTCTCAGATAGGGGGGTCCAATTTGTGTCACGCTTCTGGAGGGCATTCTGCACCCGGCTAGGCTTCACTGTTTCTCTGTCTTCAGCTTTTCACCCAATGGGCAGACGGAAAGGACCAACCAGTCATTAGAACAATATATCCGTTGCTTCACCTCCGATATTCAGTCAGAGTGGTCCCAATTTCTGGCCTTTGCCGAATTTGCCTTCAATAATGCAGTTAACTCCTCCACGGGGGTATCACCCTCCCGGTGTGTATATGGGAGGGATCTTAAGTTCTCAGCACTTTCAGGCTCGTCCTCTGGTTTGCCTTCTTTAGACGATTGGTTGTCCCAGTGGCCAGATTTATGGGCCAAGATTCAGCGGCATTTGGTCCAGGCATTGAGTCAGCAGAAGGTCTTTGAGGATCGTCGCCGATACAAGAATCCAGACTATAAAGTGGGGGATTTGGTCTGGCTCTCTGCCAAAAATTTAGAGCTACGCCAACTCTCTGTAAAATTGGGGCCACCATATATTGGCCCTTATCCCATTTTACAGAAAATTAACCAAATCACATACAGACTCAAACTTCCACCATCTCTGAGGATTTGTAAATCCTTTCACGTTTCCCTCCTTAAGCCTGCCAGGGGAGTGGAGGAGGAGCAGGAATTCTGGATTCCCGTTTCCTCCGGAATTCCTTGCAATATTTAGTCGACTGGAAGGGATATGGGCAAGAAGAGAGGAGTTGGGTTCCAGCTAGAGATGTGCATGCGGACCGTTTAATTAAAAGATTTCATAAAGAAAATCCTCTTAAACCCAGGGTGGAGGGTCCTGTGGCCCCTCCTCAAGGGGGGGGGTAATGTAAGGAACGGGGGCCGGCAGCGAGCGTCCGCGGGGCGACGCAGCACTCCTGCTGCTGGGAGTGCGTCGCATCACTCTGGCAGCCTCCCTCGACCCTCTCTAGCTGTGCAGGCGCGCGTCCCGCAGTCTGTAGATTTCACCACTAGGAGGCGCTGTTCTGCGAGTGGCAGGCAACACAGAGTGCTCCACACCTGATGGATAGTGCCTCCAGTCACTCACAGTGTTGTAAGTTGCACCAATCAGCACATACACTCCCCCGCAGGGTGGCCATTGGTCGATTCCCAAATAAATATGGAGTCAGCCCAGCACTCAGTGCCCGTGATAGTCGCTTGTGATTAGGGTCTGATTCTGTTAGTTGTTATCTGATTCTGACCCGGCTTGATCGACAATTCCTGTCTGCTGTCTGTACCGACCGCTGCTTTGTCTGACCACGAACCTGCCTGCCCCTCTGGATACCCTGCGATCTCTGACCTCCCGGCTTGACCCTTTGGCTACCCCTGACTACGCACCTGTCTCATCCCTGTACTCTGACGCACCCTCCGGATTGACTACCTGTGAACGACCTCGGCTTTGGGATACCCTCGTGGATCATTGGCCTTCACCGTAAGCAGCCATCCTTTGCGCCTATTAAGACCTGGGGGCAACCGTGTCCGGTGAGGCGTACCTAGCGTCCTGGCAAACGGGGGTTGACTATAGGCAGAAGATTGGGGGTTGCCTGCTTACAGAAGGCTGATGTCCCGCTGGGCATCACAGCTGTTGAAGTTGTTTGACAGCCTTGTTATCCTAATGTTTTTAATTATGTTTTCTGTTAAGATATAAAATCTAATGCTGGACTTCAAACGCCTGTGTGAACAGATCATGTTCCTATTAGATGTTGATTCATGTTTTGTGTTCAGTGTTACAAGACACAGTCATGATGCAGTTTGCTTCACATGACCTATAACAAAAGACCTGGCAATCAAAATTTTATCAGCTCTGGGAAAATGTTCCATCTAAACACAAGTGTGCTTGTGCAAATATCAAGCTGTGTGTTCCTTCATATAACACATAAACGTGATAATTGCTCATTGTCATGCCTGACCATCCACCCCCGAGGGCAGCCATCAGGATAACACAGACCTGACTATAGAATGTCCGATCAATCATACCAAGTTTCTGGTCTGAGTCTTAAAAGCACACACACCAATATTTATACAAAAGAACAATATAATTAGTGGATCAGAATCACCCACTTCCACCCCAGGCAGAAATGATATAGAGCAGGGGTTTTTAACCTTTTTTTCATCAAGTACCATGTTCCATTTTCTTAATTTCTCAAGTACCACCTGGGTACATGGGTGTTGTCTGTCACCTCAAACTAAAATGCACAAAACAGCTATTTAAAATGCACATAAATTGACATTCCCCCCCCCCCCCCCCCCTTTCGGGAAAAAATAAGTGCATCTTATAGGAGGAAAATACGGTAAATAGTATCATCATTTGGAGCAATTTTGTACTTATTAAGCAAATCAGACTTGAGTAAAGTAAAGATGACAGCAGATGCGGTTGGGGTAAAGGTCAGAGTGCAACCACTGTAAGTACTACCTAAAAGGCTCTCGGTGGTACTCGTGGGAACCCATGATAGAAAGCTTAACCAAGCTGTAGCTATACAAGCTAACTGCACAATACAGGTGTCCCTTAATTATACTACAGCATTTAGAAAATTAGCGTAATGTTTTTGGGACTGAAAATTTGGAAGGTATGTTTGTAGTGGTACATGGATGTGTTCTTGCAGGGGCATGGTCTTGTTATATGCTTAACCATAATCTTTCACTTAAAATACCTTATTTTCCACTTTTTGAAGTGCAACAGCCAACAAACACACACATCACGCTTCCCTAGGATGCACTAAAGTAATGAACTGTCTCGGATTTCACCCCTGGCCCTGTTGCTTAACAGTAACAAAAATACTTGCAACTGCCATAAAATTACGGGCAGGTTACCAAAAATACCAGTTGTGCCAGTGAAATACCAGTTACTCACAAGTGCTTGTAATTCTCTTTGAAATGTACTTGTGTCTTCCAGCCCTCTGCACCTACTTTCTTGTGTGTACTGGGACTTAGGTCTTCCATAATCTGTACTGGGACTCAGGTCCTCCATAGTCTGTACTGGGACTCAGGTCCTCCATAGTCTGTACTGGGACTCAGGTCCTCCATAGTCTGTACTGGGACTCAGGTCCTCCATAGTCTGTACTGGGACTCAGGTCCTCTATAGTCTGTACTGGGACTCAGGTCCTCCATAGTCTGTACTGGGACTCAGGTCCTCCATAGTCTGTACTGGGACTCAGGTCCTCCATAGTCTGTACTGAGACTCAGGTCCTCCATAGTCTGTACTGGGACTCAGGTCCTCCATAGTCTGTACTGAGACTCAGGTCTTCCATAATCTGTACTGGGACTCAGGTCCTCCATAGTCTGTACTGGGACTCAGGTCCTCCATAGTCTGCACTGGGACTCAGGTCCTCCATAGTCTGTACTGGGACTCAGGTCCTCCATAGTCTGTACTGGGACTCAGGTCCTCCATAGTCTGTACTGAGACTCAGGTCTTCCATAATCTGTACTGGGACTCAGGTCCTCCATAGACTGTACTGGGACTCAGGTCCTCCATAGTCTGTACTGGGACTCACGTCCTCCATAGTCTGTACTGGGACTCAGGTCCTCCATAGTCTGTACTGGGACTCAGGTCCTCCATAGTCTGTACTGAGACTCAGGTCTTCCATAATCTGTACTGGGACTCAGGTCCTCCATAGACTGTACTGGGACTCAGGTCCTCCATAGTCTGTACTGGGACTCAGGTCCTCCATAGTCTGTACTGGGACTCAGGTCCTCCATAGTCTGTACTGGGACTCAGGTCCTCCATAATCTGTACTGGGACTCAGGTCCTCCATAGTCTGTACTGGGACTCAGGTCCTCCATAGTCTGCACTGGGACTCAGGTACTCCATAGTCTGCACTGGGACTCAGGTACTCCATAGTCTGTACTGGGACCGAGGCCCTCCATTGTTTTTAGTGGGGCCCATGGCCTCATAGTCTGTGCTGGGGTCCACACCCTACATTGTACTTGGCCCATGCCCTCCGATATCTGTACTGGGGCCCATTCTATCCATTAGCTCCTCGGCTAGCTCCTGTCCATTGATACCTGATGTACTGCAAGTCTGTCTGCTTTGCTGTGTAACAGCTGACTTCTGTTTTGAGTCTAGACACACTTTTAAAACTTTAAACGGTATCTTAAAAGCAGTATTGGACAGCAATGACACCAAGTGCCAGATTATGAGGAGGGTGCAGCGCGAGCCCCAGGGCTTCCACCACTTACCCTGCAAAGGGGGCCTCCACCATCCTTTGGGTTATGGTCTAGACTTTTCAGTCTTTGGTCTGATGGGCTGCGGGCCCAGCAACAAAGCTATTGGCTCCTCATTTTCAGTTCTCGCAAACAAACAAAAATCAGATAAAAAATTTAAATTCTAGCCCAAAAAAAAAGAGTCTGCTGAATCAGGCGAAGGGGAAAATGGGCAAAAACTGTGTTTTCTTGCAAAAAAGGAATCCCAAAGGCTCTGAATTGATCCCATATTTTGATCACAGCTGTGGCCAGGGACGGAGTGGCCATAGGGGGACTCGGGAGAATTTGCGATGGGCTGCCCTGCTTTAGGGCCAGTTGGGCTGTTGTTTTTTACACCCCCAATCAATGCCTGACTCTATAGTCTCCCCCCACTGTAACTGGCCCCAATTTACCCCCTGAGACAAGAAACCAGCCTCCAATGCTGACCCACCCCTGCCACATAATATGCCCCCTGCAGTATGAAATATTGAATAACTTTGGCTTGGCCAAATCTACTTCGCTTCCTGCAAGGATAGAGTCTGAGCCTTGAAGGACTCTCGGACTTGGGCTCAATGGGGATACTGCAGGCTGGTCATGGGTTGGCGAGGCCTGTAAAATCCTGGGTTGATTTTTGCCCCCAGTCCGCCACTGGCTGTGGCTAAGCTTAACCACACTCAGCAGGCCTGTATGGCCTCACCAACAGACATTCAAGCTGATACAGGCGTGTGCATGCTCTGTGGGAGAGAGTAACCAGGTGAATATATGGGGAAACCTAGGGGTTCACACTGCATCCCAAATCAGATGCCCCTTAGGAAAGGATTTATCCCAGACTGGAGTTTTTTAGACTCTGATCTTGTGTTTGGCACAATTTAATTGATAATTGTACAGTTTCCTCTTGATAAATGTTTTGAGGCAGTAGCATGGACCTACATACCTCAGAGACAGGGCGGCAGCTGCTGCCGGGCCTATGGCAGAAGGGGGCCTGTTGCCTGCCTGTGTATGGGCTGTTTTATGTTTAACATATATACAACAAGGAGGCTTCCACACAGCCCCCAACCTCAAGACACAATCTGCACCACTCCGTTTACATGATAACAATCACTTTTATTTATTCATCTAAACACTACACAGGTTAAAATACATTAAAAACTGATTATATGAACATTCCACTAAAGGGCGCTGGTGGTAATGCCCAATTAACTAGGTCAGACATCAAGCATATGTCCCTATGAAAACCGACTGAATCCTAGTGTTTCAAACAAAAAGTGCTATGTGCTATATATACAATTTACAAACAACTCTAATGAGAGTCTGGACTCTCCATTTGCCCTGAGGAAGCGCCGTTCCATTGCGTAACGTGTAGGCTGGGGGAGGGGCTCGGTAACGGCTGGCACGCGTAAGATTTATGGTTGGTTGGCCCTCTTGTTAACCTGCTGTGTCCCTTGGTATGGTCATTTTTTCTTACCTTTTATGCAAATGAAGGTTTACACTGCTTACATTTTTCTTGCACTTGGTCACTTTAGCACTTATAGTATCATTATCATTGTTTATTAATTGTATATATTGCACATGGCACTTTTTGTTTGAAACACTAGGATTCAGTCGGTTTTCATAGGGACATATGCCTGATATCTGACCTAGTTAATTGTGCATTACCACCAGCGCCCTTTAGTGGAATGTTCATATAATCAGTTTTTAATGTATTTTAACCTGTGTAGTTTTAGATGAATTAATATAAGTGATTGTTATCATTAGGGATGAGCGAATCGATCCGGACGAACCCGGATTCGATCCGAATTTCATGAAAAATTCGTTTCGGATCGAATCCGAATTTCCCCGCGATTCGTTCGCTCGAAGTTTTCCTTTAACATCCATTCATTTACATTACAGGCATTCTAAGATGGCGGACGGGACATGTCCAGACATGTAAGCTGGGGCAGTGTATGCTGGGACAGTCACATGCAGCCTGTCAGCAGCCAGCAAGCCCGGTGACGTCACAGCGCTATTTAAGGCCGGCGGCCATCTTGCTTTTCCTCATTTCTCTATTGCATTCGTGAGAGACAGGACGCTGCTGTAGGCAGGGAGAGAGACAGTTAGACAGACAGGGACAGACAGGGACAGGCTGGAGACAGGCAGGAGACAGACAGAAAGTCAGCGAAAAACAGGGAAAGTTAGGAAAAATTGGAGGCAGTCACAGGGAGATTTTTTTTTTTTCATCCAGCCTGAGTGTTACTGGCTGGCTGACTGGCTTTGTTAGTGTTTTCAGGCTGCTTATACACTAACTGTGCATATATACTGAACTGATCTTGTCTGCTGTGAGGCATCCCATTCTGTGACTACACCAGCCTCTATTTAATACCATAACCATTTGCACTTATTCTAATAGAAATTAGGCCTGATAAAGACACTTTTGCTGTGCATAGTCTTACTGCTGCCTGCCAGGTGCTCTCTGGTTTTTGGGGCATCCCATTCTGTGACTACACCAGCCTCTATTTAATACCATAACCATTTGCACTTATTCTAATAGAAATTAGGCCTGATAAAGACACTTTTGCTGTGCATAGTACTGCTCCCAGGTGCACTCTGGTTGGGGCATCCCATTCTGTGACTACACCAGCCTCTATTTACTATAACCCTTTGCCCTTATTCTAAAAGTAATTTGGCCTGATAAAGACACTTTTGCTGTGCATAGTAGTACTGCTCCCAGGGGCACTCCGGTTGGGGCATCCCATTCTGTGACTACACCAGCCTCTATTTACTATAACCCTTTGCACTTATTCTAAAAGTAATTTGGCCTGATAAAGACACTTTTGCTGTGCATAGTACTGCTCCCAGGTGCTCTCTGGTTGGGGCATCCCATTCTGTGACTACACCAGCCTCTATTTACTATAACCCTTTGCACTTATTCTAAAAGTAATTTGGCCTGATAAAGACACTTTTGCTGTGCATAGTACTGCTCCCAGGTGCTCTCTGGTTGGGGCATCCCATTCTGTGACTACACCAGCCTCTATTTACTATAACCCTTTGCACATATTCTAAAAGTAATTTGGCCTGATAAAGACACTTTTGCTGTGCATAGTACTGCTCCCAGGTGCTCTCTGGTTGGGGCATCCCATTCTGTGACTACACCAGCCTCTATTAACTATAACCCTTTGCACTTATTCTAAAAGTAATTTGGCCTGATAAAGACACTTTTGCTGTGCATAGTACTGCTCCCAGGTGCTCTCCGGTTGGGGCATCCCATTCTGTGACTACACCAGCCTCTATTTACTATAACCCTTTGCACTTATTCTAAAAGTAATTTGGCCTGATAAAGACACTTTTGCTGTGCATAGTACTGCTCCCAGGTGCACTCTGGTTGGGGCATCATATTCTGTGACTACACCAGCCTCTATTTACTATAACCCTTTGCACTTATTCTAAAAGTAATTTGGCCTGATAAAGACACTTTTGCTGTGCATAGTACTGCTCCCAGGTGCTCTCTGGTTGGGGCATCCCATTCTGTGACTACACCAGCCTCTATTTACTATAACCCTTTGCACTTATTCTAAAAGTAATTTGGCCTGATAAAGACACTTTTGCTGTGCATAGTAGTACTGCTCCCAGGTGCACTCCGGTTGGGGCATCCCATTCTGTGACTACACCAGCCTCTATTTACTATAACCCTTTGCACATATTCTAAAAGTAATTTGTCCTGATAAAGACACTTTTGCTGTGCATAGTACTGCTCCCAGGTGCTCTCTGGTTGGGGCATCCCATTCTGTGACTACACCAGCCTCTATTAACTATAACCCTTTGCACTTATTCTAAAAGTAATTTGGCCTGATAAAGACACTTTTGCTGTGCATAGTACTGCTCCCAGGTGCTCTCCGGTTGGGGCATCCCATTCTGTGACTACACCAGCCTCTATTTACTATAACCATTTGCACTTATTCTAAAAGTAATTTGGCCTGATAAAGACACTTTTGCTGTACATAGTACTGCTCCCAGGTGCACTCTGGTTGGGGCATCCCATTCTGTGACTACACCAGCCTCTATTTACTATAACCCTTTGCACTTATTCTAAAAGTAATTTGGCCTGATAAAGACACTTTTGCTGTGCATAGTACTGCTCCCAGGTGCTCTCTGGTTGGGGCATCCCATTCTGTGACTACACCAGCCTCTATTTACTATAACCCTTTGCACTTATTCTAAAAGTAATTTGGCCTGATAAAGACACTTTTGCTGTGCATAGTAGTACTGCTCCCAGGTGCACTCCGGTTGGGGCATCCCATTCTGTGACTACACCAGCCTCTATTTACTATAACCCTTTGCACTTATTCTAAAAGTAATTTGGCCTGATAAAGACACTTTTGCTGTGCATAGTACTGCTCCCAGGTGCTCTCCGGTTGGGGCATCCCATTCTGTGACTACACCAGCCTCTATTTACTATAACCCTTTGCACTTATTCTAAAAGTAATTTGGCCTGATAAAGACACTTTTGCTGTGCATAGTAGTACTGCTCCCAGGTGCACTCCGGTTGGGGCATCCCATTCTGTGACTACACCAGCCTCTATTTACTATAACCCTTTGCACTTATTCTAAAAGTAATTTGGCCTGATAAAGACACTTTTGCTGTGCATAGTACTGCTCCCAGGTGCTCTCCGGTTGGGGCATCCCATTCTGTGACTACACCAGCCTCTATTTACTATAACCCTTTGCACTTATTCTAAAAGTAATTTGGCCTGATAAAGACACTTTTGCTGTGCATAGTACTGCTCCCAGGTGCTCTCCGGTTGGGGCATCCCATTCTGTGACTACACCAGCCTCTATTTACTATAACCCTTTGCACTTATTCTAAAAGTAATTTGGCCTGATAAAGACACTTTTGCTGTGCATAGTACTGCTCCCAGGTGCTCTCTGGTTGGGGCATCCCATTCTGTGACTACACCAGCCTCTATTTACTATAACCCTTTGCACTTATTCTAAAAGTAATTTGGCCTGATAAAGACACTTTTGCTGTGCATAGTACTGCTCCCAGGTGCTCTCTGGTTGGGGCATCCCATTCTGTGACTACACCAGCCTCTATTTAATACCATAACCATTTGCACTTATTCAAATAGAAATTAGGCCTGATAAAGACATTTTTGCTGTGCATAGTCTCACTACTGCCAGGTGCTCTCTGTTTTTTGGGGCATCCCATTCTGTGACTACACCAGCCTCTATTTACTATAACCCTTTGCACTTATTCTAAAAGTAATTTGGCCTGATAAAGACACTTTTGCTGTGCATAGTAGTACTGCTCCCAGGTGCACTCCGGTTGGGGCATCCCATTCTGTGACTACACCAGCCTCTATTTACTATAACCCTTTGCACTTATTCTAAAAGTAATTTGGCCTGATAAAGACACTTTTGCTGTGCATAGTACTGCTCCCAGGTGCTCTCTGGTTGGGGCATCCCATTCTGTGACTACACCAGCCTCTATTTACTATATGTAGCGATAACCCTTATCGCCGGAGGGCTTCACCGCCCGAGACGTCCTTTTCCCAATCGTAAGAGGTGCTGCTGGAATTCCAGAGTCGTTCGTGAGGAAACAGGAACAGCCCTTACAAGGGCTAGGGAATTGTAATATAGCGTTTCCCCCAATAAGAGACAGAACTCAGTATTGAGGGTGAAGGTGAAGTGTGCTTTATTAGTGCCACACTGTGCCTTATATGCAAGGCTCCATGCAAGGGGACCTCCCCCGTGGACCTCATGACAAATACACAGACCAATGGGAGCAGGGCACACAATCCCTCAACTCTGCCGGTGACGCAATCAGCAAAACAATAGACGTCTGTAATACACTCAATCAGAACAATGCCATTGTCTGTGACGTAATCAATCAGAACAATGAATAACGTAATCAATCAACACAATGGCAGTCTGTACATGCTTAAGAAAAGGAAAGTAATGAACCTGTGTAAAGTCCAAAAGACAGAGCGTCTGTCACAATGCCCCCTTTTTGTGGAACACCCGGCAGACCCGGATTGACCCTGTTCGGGTTAACGTGGGGCTGTCCGGACTCTTGTTATGGGCAGAGTTCTGTGTAAGGACAAGTCTGCACATAGTGAGTAACCGGACTAAACATTGACGTGGGCTGTACATAGGAATCGGTCATGGGTGGGGTCCAAACATTGGGATATTGTGGCGTTGGTGAGTTCAGCACCAAAGTCCTTGGTTGGATGTGTGCACAGGTGCTTTGCTTTCTTATAGCTGGTCCAAGTTTCAATCTCTTTCCATGGTAGCTGATCGGAGAATCCACAATCTTCTGCACATCTATATCATCGTAAAAGTAGACAAAACCATAACCCTTAGAAACGCCAGAGGCATCCCTAATAATTTTGACATTCTTTACAGCACCATACTTTGAAAAAACATCCTTAATTTCAGGCTGATTAATCCGACGGTCAATGCCCCCAACAAAAATAGTGTTTGGCATAAGTTTCCCTACTGGAAGGACGTAACCTGATGGCTGATCCTCTTCTTGACTTCCTGTAACAGACATGACGTGATGCAGACGAAACCCCTGGGTCTCCCCGACCAGTGGGCTGGAGTCGGCAGCTCGGGCTGGAGACCGGGTTGTAACAGGGTTGACGCTGGCTGGCCCAGAGGTAGCGTAGGCAGAAGTCATTGGCCTTAGATCATTTCCCAATAGTACTTCTGCTGGTAAGTTGTCCATAAGTCCCACATGTACCCTGCCAGCTCCAGCGCCCCAGTCAAGATGTACTCGGGCGGTGGGGAGTCGAAACACAGCTCCCCCCGCCACCCTTACTGCAACGGTGTGTCAGGTGCGGTCTTTGTTCTTGACCAAATGAGGTTGGAGCAAGGTAAGTGTGGCTCCGGTGTCGCGTAATCCTTGCGCGGTGCGCCCATTGACTCGTACCTCCTGGCGATGGTGCTGTCGGTTGTCTTGGATGGCCGCTTGTACGGGATCAGCTTCATACAGTACCCCCAGATACTCTTCCGAACTGCTCTCAGCTTCCAAACAGTGTGCCACAGGAGTACGGGAGGTGGAAGGTTGCTTTTGCCCCCACGTGTTTCGGGGAGGCTCTAGGGCGCAATCACTGCGATAATGTCCCCATTGTTTGCAACGATGGCACTGAACTGTGGAGAGGTTCGGTTGCTGCGCTGGCCTATGTGGCCCAGAGTAACGAGTTGGCGCTGAAGCCACAGGTGCTTGAAATTTGATGGGAGGTTGTGGTTTTGGAGCGGACTGTTCTGTCTGGCGAGCATCGGTGTACTCGTCGGCTAGACGAGCAGCCTCAGGTAGCGTTAGAGGCCTCCGGTCACTTACCCACTCTCTTAGCTCTGGTTGCAGGGTATTGAGAAAATGTTCTAGTAAAAACAACTGTAGTACATCCTCAGCGGTCGTGGCTTTGCATCCAGTGACCCAATGTGATGCTGTACGATGGAGGCGACATGCCCACTCCGTGTAAGAATCCCCTCCCTTCTTTTGGGATTCCCGAAATCGTCGCCTGTAGGCTTCCGGGGTGACAGCGTACCGGGCTAACAAAGCCTCCTTTACCAGATGGTAGTGTGGTAAGTCCGCATCAGGGATGGCCCGGAAAGCATCGGAAGCTTTCCCAGATAGTTTCCCTGATAATATGGTGACCCATTCCTCCGTGGGTACCCGGTGTAAAGCGCACTGGCGTTCAAAATCGGCCAAAAATCCGTCAATCTCGTCGTCACTTTCCTGGAAGGACTTAAATGCTGCAAATGGAATCTTTCTCCCCCCAGTGTAACTGAGGCTGAGAGGCTGCTGGGTTGAAAGTCGCCGATCTTCCCTTCGCTTACTGGCCTCTGCCTCCGCTGCGGCAAAGACTCGGTCGATCAGTTCCTGTGATGGATTCGGGCCATAGACCGACAATCTGTTCCGAACCGCTTGAACAAGAGCAGCGTCTTCATCGATCTCTATATTGGTTTCGGTCCTCACTGCTGCATGATCCATTTCGATCAGCTCGGCTATCAGTTCCCGACGTGGGCGGTTGCTAGCTGACCTTCCCCGGCTCTCGAGTAGATCCTTCAGGGTCAGCCTTTTCAACTTGTCCTACTGACTCTCCATCAGGGTAGCACTCTCTCTGGGTACAAAGGACCATCCAACCGCTTGCCACCAATTGTAGCGATAACCCTTATCGCCGGAGGGCTTCACCGCCCGAGACGTCCTTTTCCCAATCGTAAGAGGTGCTGCTGGAATTCCAGAGTCGTCCGTGAGGAAACAGGAACAGCCCTTACAAGGGCTAGGGAATTGTAATATAGCGTTTCCCCCAATAAGAGACAGAACTCAGTATTGAGGGTGAAGGTGAAGTGTGCTTTATTAGTGCCACACTGTGCCTTATATGCAAGGCTCCATGCAAGGGGACCTCCCCCGTGGACCTCATGACAAATACACAGACCAATGGGAGCAGGGCACACAATCCCTCAACTCTGCCGGTGACACAATCAGCAAAACAATAGACGTCTGTAATACACTCAATCAGAACAATGCCATTGTCTGTGACGTAATCAATCAGAACAATGAATAACGTAATCAATCAACACAATGGCAGTCTGTACATGCTTAAGAAAAGGAAAGTAATGAACCTGTGTAAAGTCCAAAAGACAGAGCGTCTGTCACACTATAACCCTTTGCACTTATTCTAAAAGTAATTTGGCCTGATAAAGACACTTTTGCTGTGCATAGTACTGCTCCCAGGTGCTCTCTGGTTGGGGCATCCCATTCTGTGACTACACCAGCCTCTATTTACTATAACCCTTTGCACTTATTCTAAAAGTAATTTGGCCTGATAAAGACACTTTTGCTGTGCATAGTACTGCTCCCAGGTGCTCTCTGGTTGGGGCATCCCATTCTGTGACTACACCAGCCTCTATTTAATACCATAACCATTTGCACTTATTCTAATAGAAATTAGGCCTGATAAAGACACTTTTGCTGTGCATAGTCTCACTGCTGCCAGGTGCTCTCTGGTTTTTGGGGCATCCCATTCTGTGACTACACCAGCCTCTATTTACTATAACCCTTTGCACTTATTCTAAAAGTAATTTGGCCTGATAAAGACACTTTTGCTGTGCATAGTACTGCTCCCAGGTGTTCTCTGGTTGGGGCATGCCATTCTGTGACTACACCAGCCTCTATTTACTATAACCCTTTGCACTTATTCTAAAAGTAATTTGGCCTGATAAAGACACTTTTGCTGTGCATAGTACTGCTCCCAGGTGCTCTCTAGTTGGGGCATCCCATTCTGTGACTACACCAGCCTCTATTTACTATAACCCTTTGCACTTATTCTAAAAGTAATTTGGCCTGATAAAGACACTTTTGCTGTGCATAGTACTGCTCCCAGGTGCACTCTGGTTGGGGCATCCCATTCTGTGACTACACCAGCCTCTATTTACTATAACCCTTTGCACATATTCTAAAAGTAATTTGGCCTGATAAAGACACTTTTGCTGTGCATAGTACTGCTCCCAGGTGCTCTCTGGTTGGGGCATCCCATTCTGTGACTACACCAGCCTCTATTTAATACCATAACCATTTGCACTTATTCTAATAGAAATTAGGCCTGATAAAGACACTTTTGCTGTGCATAGTCTTAGTGCTGCCAGGTGCTCTCTGGTTTTTGTGGCATCCCATTCTGTGGCTACACCAGCCTCTATTTAATACCATAACCATTTGCACTTATTCTAATAGAAATTAGGCCTGATAAATACACTTTTGCTGTGCATAGTCTCACTGCTGCCAGGTGCTCTCTGGTTTTTGTGGCATCCCATTCTGTGACTACACCAGCCTCTATTTAATACCATAACCATTTGCACTTATTCTAATAGAAATTAGGCCTGATAAAGACACTTTTGCTGTGCATAGTCTTAGTGCTGCCAGGTGCTCTCTGGTTTTTGTGGCATCCCATTCTGTGACTACACCAGCCTCTATTTAATACCATAACCATTTGCACTTATTCTAATAGAAATTAGGCCTGATAAAGACACTTTTGCTGTGCATAGTCTCACTGCTGCCAGGTGCTCTCTGGTTTTTGGGGCATCCCATTCTGTGACTACACCAGCCTCTATTTAATACCATAACCATTTGCACATATTCTAATAGAAATTAGGCCTGATAAAGACGCTTTTGCTGTGCATAGTCTCACTGCTGCCAGGTGCTCTCTGGTTTTTGGGGCATCCCATTCTGTGACTACACCAGCCTCTATTTAATACCATAACCATTTGCACTTATTCTAATAGAAATTAGGCCTGATAAAGACACTTTTGCTGTGCATAGTCTTAGTGCTGCCAGGTGCTCTCTGGTTTTTGTGGCATCCCATTCTGTGACTACACCAGCCTCTATTTAATACCATAACCATTTGCACCTGTTCTAATAGAAATTTGGCCTGATAAAGACACTTTTGCTGTGTATAGTCTTACTGCTGCCAGGTGCACTGCTGGCTGTTGGGGCATCCCATTCTGTAACATAGCATACCCCTCTTTATTTACACTAAGCAGCTCTCTTATTTACACTAGGCAGGCCTGTTGGAGGCTGAGTGTTACTGCTCACTTTTGGTGTGCATTATATTCTGTTTCATATAGACCCACCGCTGCCTGGGGGTTCTTAAAATATCACCTACTACCACGCCAGTTAGACTATGTCGGGCAGACAAGTGCCTGGAAGTGAAAAGAGGAGTGGCAGAGGCCAAGATTCCGCAGGCAGAGCTTGCAGCAGACTGGGGGCCAGTAGCAGCAGGAGTCACGCTGAGAGACCTAATCTGCCAGTATCTGCTAGCGGTCGGGTCTCCACCAGTAACGCATCTGCCGTGGTAGATTGGTTGACGCGCTCATCAACAACATCATCACAACTTACGTCTGAGACCCCCAGTCTAGGGTCGGTAGGTTCCTCTGACACAACCCTGAGTTGGCATGCCCCGAGAGCAGTCCCTGTCCTCCCATTGCCTCTGTCCTACGCCGTTCCCTCCCCCAGCGACGTATCCTATGCTTTGGGTTCAGCTCCACTCTTTAGTGAGGAGGACGATCAGATAGAGGACAGTCAGCAGCTACTGCCCAGCCCAGAAATGGAGGTGGCTTCTTTAGCTAGGCAGACAAATAGTGATGTGGACAGTGTCGTGGGTGCTGCGAGCGTTCCAGCTCCTGCGCCAGACACTGTTGACGAATCCACGAACATCAGTGACGTACAGCCACAACTCGGTTATAATGATGATGACGATGAAGCCGATCGCACTTGGGAGCCGGGTGATGAAGGGGCTTCATCGTCATCATCAGGAGAAGAGGGGCGCAGGTTGCCCCGGAGTCAGCAGCTGAGGCAGCAAGGTGGTAGCAGTCAGCATGGGGGCACAATTCCAAAGGCTGGAGCCGGCCGGGGCCGGGGTCGGGGTAGAGCACCTGCTGTGCGGCAGTCTACCTTATCGGGAGGTAGTGGAGCACGGTTTCCTGGAGTTGGCAACAGCAGCAGTGAATCAGTAAGGCCAGGGGGTGGGAAAAGTAGCTACTCGGCAGTGTGGCAGTTTTTCCTGAAGCATCCGCAGGAGGGTAACATGGCCACATGCAAGATATGTAGGCAAAAGGTGAAGCGTGGCCAGGGTCCAAATGTTGGCACCACGGCCCTGCGTCAACATATGATGCGTCACCATAAAGCGACCTGGGAGAACCGAGGCTCCCAAGGGGTGGTCCAGTCTGCTTCCTCACCAAGTGAGCTCCCAATTTCTGCCAGCCAAGGCTCCAGCACCTCAGCCGAAGGCAGCTGTGCGTCATACCCATCCTCTGTCGCTCCTGCTCCTCCTCCTCCTCCTCCAAGTCATGCATCCCGCCAGCAATCCATCAGCGAAGCCATGTCCAAGAGACAGCAGTATGCGCCCACTCATCCTACGGCGCAGAAGCTGAATGTGCTCCTGTCCAAGTTGCTGGTGCTGCAGTCGCTCCCTTTTCAGGTGGTGGAATCTGCACCTTTCAGAGAACTGATGGCTTGTGCCGAGCCGAGGTGGAGAGTCCCAAGCCGTCATTTCTTTGCCAAGAAGGCAGTACCAGCGCTGCACACTTTTGTTGAACAGAAGGTGGGCCAGTCCTTGAGCCTGTCGGTGTGTAGCAAAGTGCATGGCAGCGCCGACATCTGGAGCTGTAACTACGGTCAGGGACAGTACATGTGTTAGACACTTACCTTATCACCGTTCCTGGTCCCGCGGCGCGTTGCCGGGTGGCTCCCACCGGGCTGCGGCCCGACGGTCCCCGGGTCTGCCAGCTCCTCGGCACCGTCGCGGGGATCAGGGGCTGGCGGTGCAGGACGCCGTGGGTGGCCGCGTCGCAGGCCGCTCCGCGCGGCTGCGCGGCCCTGCGGCTCTCCCCTCTGACTCGGCGCTTCCCCCTCCTGGCGGGGGCGCGCCCGATCCTCAACGTGCTCGCGCGCGCGCGCGAGCACGTCTGCTTTATGCCTCCCGGCGGCGCTTCCCCCAGCGCGCCCGCCGGGGGCGAGTTTGAATTGTCCAATCTGTGGCTGGTTCCTGGGATCGGACCCAGGGACTGGTCGGCCTGTCTGGCCTGGGCCATCCAGCTCCTGGGACCGATCCCATTTCCTTGTATGCACCAATCAGTTTGTTTCCCTCCATTTTCCCCTTTTCCCAATGGCCAGTGTTCCCTATAAAGTTGTACTGCTCCAGTATCCCAGTGCCCGTTATAGCTTCTGGGTTCTGGATGTGTGTTGCTGTACCTTAGTGAAGAATTTGGATTTGGATTTGGACCTCGACTATTCTTGCTAGCTGCCTGCCCTGACCTCCTGCTTTGCCTGACCACTCTCTTGCCTGACCCTCCTGTACCTCGCCTGTGACCTCCTGGACTTGACCTTGGCTACCCTCGACCATTCTTTGTTATCTCCCTTGGATACCTCGCCTGTGACCTCCTGGTTTGACCTCGGCCTGATTTACGGACTTTCGCACCCGGCATCCTCATTCGGGATTCCCTGCCAAACACCAAGCTGCACCTTAAGCTATTATCCTTTGCGCCTGTTAAGTCCTGGGGGCAACCGACTGGGAGAGGCTTTACCCGTGTCTCCTACAAGCGGGGGCTTGTCTATAGGCGGAAGTGGCGGTGGAGATTGGGGGATACTGGCTTAAGACAGACGGGTGTTTGGTACAGTCCTGACATTATAACGGGCCAGAAAGAAGAATGGACCAAATTCTGGAGCAGGTGCAGGCCCTGACTGCGGCGGTGGAGCACCTGGCTCATCGAGTTGCGGCCCAGGAGAACCGTCCTACTCCGATTGTCCCCACTTCTCAGGGGACTCCGGCCGCAATGACTGTGGAACCCAAGATCCCTGAAAAGTTTTTTGGCGATAGGGCAAAATTTGCCAATTTCCGGGACTCTTGTAAACTATACTTCCAGCTTCGCCCGGTTTCCTCAGGCTCACAGGAACAAAAGGTGGCCTTGATTATGTCCCTGTTGCATGGAGACCCTCAGTCCTGGGCCTTCAGCCTATCAGCTCAGGACCCCATCCGCCAGTCGGTGGATAGTTTCTTCGCTGCAATGGAGGTCCTTTATGATGATCCTGACAAAGGGGCCTCAGCTGACGCTAAGTTACGTACCCTCTAGAGTTCCCTCCGTGGATGAATGGGTTTCCAAATGGCCAGGGGAGTGGAATAAAATCCAACAGCACCTAACTAGGGCTGCTTGTCAACAGAAAAAATTTTCTGATCGTAAGCGATCGTCTAATTCTAACTTTAAAGTGGGTGACTGGGTTTGGCTTTCAACCAAGAACTTGGCGCTACGCCAACCCTCCGCCAAGTTAGGACCTAAGTTTATTGGCCCATTCCCCATAACACACAAAGTTAATCAGGTTACATACCGGTTGGCCCTCCCCTCATCCATGAAAATCTGTAAATCCTTTCATGTTTCACTTCTTAAGTCCGCAAGGAACCATGAACCTAATAGTCCTCCTAGTCCTGTGGTAGTTGATGGGCATCAGGAGTTTGAGGTTGCCCGGGTCCTTGATTCTCGTTTCTTTCGGAACTCTCTTCAATATCTTATTGACTGGAAGGGGTACGGTCCGGAAGAAAGATCTTGGGTTCCTGCCAGAGAAGTTCATGCACAGAATTTGGTAAAGAAGTTTCATAGGGAGAATCCTTTAAAACCCAGCTTGGAGGGTCCAGTGGCCCCTCCTCAGGGGAGGGGTAATGTTAGACACTTACCTTATCGCCGTTCCTGGTCCCGCGGCGCGTTGCCGGGTGGCTCCCACCGGGCTGCGGCCCGACGGTCCCCGGGTCTGCCAGCTCCTCGGCACCGTCGCGGGGATCAGGGGCTGGCGGTGCAGGACGCCGTGGGTGGCCGCGTCGCAGCTTCTGGGTTCTGGATGTGTGTTGCTGTACCTTAGTGAAGAATTTGGATTTGGATTTGGACCTCGACTATTCTTGCTAGCTGCCTGCCCTGACCTCCTGCTTTGCCTGACCACTCTCTTGCCTGACCCTCCTGTACCTCGCCTGTGACCTCCTGGACTTGACCTTGGCTACCCTCGACCATTCTTTGTTATCTCCCTTGGATACCTCGCCTGTGACCTCCTGGTTTGACCTCGGCCTGATTTACGGACTTTCGCACCCGGCATCCTCATTCGGGATTCCCTGCCAAACACCAAGCTGCACCTTAAGCTATTATCCTTTGCGCCTGTTAAGTCCTGGGGGCAACCGACTGGGAGAGGCATTACCCGTGTCTCCTACAAGCGGGGGCTTGTCTATAGGCGGAAGTGGCGGTGGAGATTGGGGGATACTGGCTTAAGACAGACGGGTGTTTGGTACAGTCCTGACAACATGTCGTTTACGGCCCACTGGGTGAATGTGGTCCCTTGGACAGGTCACGCCGCTTCAGCCTCCGCGCTCCCTGCCCGTTGGGCCTGTGACACCGTGCGACTCGGCCTCCTCATCCTCCGCCATCTCCTCACCCTCCACTGTAGGCTCAAGTCTCAGTGCCCCTCCAGTCTACCATGTGTGCAGGGCACGGAGGTGTCACCCAGTGCTTCACATGGTTTGTCTTGGCGAACGGAGTCACACAGGGGAGGAACTGCTTAAATGTATTCATCAGGAAATCCAAACATGGCTTACTCCAAGAAAACTTAAAATGGGAATCATGGTTACCGACAATGGGAAGAACATTTTGTCTGAGCTGCGCCAAGGAAGCCTGACCCATGCCCCCTGCATGGCTCACGTCTTCAATCTGGTTGTCAAGCGGTTTCTGAAGTGTTCCCCCCATCTGCAAGACATCCTAACAACTTCAAGGAAACTTTGCATGCACTTCTTGAGCTACAGCGTCAGAATGGTATCCCCCAACATAGTCTGATTTGCGATGTTTCCACCCGTTGGAATTCCACCCTTCACATGTTGGACCGATTATATGAACAGAGAAAAGCCATCACGGATTTCCTGATGATCCAAGCAGATAGGGGGACTCCCCTGTGTAACTTCAATGTCAACCAGTGGCAGCTCATACGTGACACCTGCCGTTTGCTCAGGCCCTTTGAGGAAGCCACTTTATTTGTCAGTCGGCAGGATTACGGGATGAACGACGTGATTCCACTGCTTCATGTACTACAGCACATGTTGGAAACCATGGCTGGTCAGGGCACTGGAGACATGGCGTTTACATCTTACGGCCACATGAACCCCGTTGGAGCTGAACTGGAGGAGGAGGAGGAAGAGGAGGAGGAGGAGTTGCCCAGCGAAACACAGTTTAGGCTTGGCGAAATGGCTGGTTTATCTAGTCAGCGGACAGGAGAGAAGGAGCAGGAGCAGCCAGAGGAGCTAGAGGTTTTTGAGGAAGGCGAGACAGAGGACCCGGGCACACCGTGGCAGTATGCAGTGGAGATGGAGACAGGTAGTCCATCCGAGTCACTTGCGCAAATGGCAGGAAGCATGCTCACGTGCTTGCGTAGTGACCCCAGAATTGTTTCCATCTGTCGGCAGGATGACTTCTGGCTGTCCACCTTATTGGACCCTCGCTTCCGGCACAAAATGGGGGCATTTTTTAAACCCACCGAGAGGGAGGACAAACTGAACTACTACAAAGACATTCTACGTAGGCAGTTGGCCGATGCCTATCTGCGCCATGGTCCATACTCTCGCAGGTCTGACTCGAGGGGACCTCTGCGCTCACCTTCCACTGCCATAGCCGCTGGGGGGGTTGGCAGGAGCAGCAGCAGCAGCTCCATCAGCAGCAGCCTCAGTCTTCAGTCGCTAATGAGTAGCTTTCTACACCCGCATAGTGAGGCTACTCATGAGCAGCAGGAAGACCTGGAGCAGGACCTCAACCAGCAGGTCATGTCATACTTTGACATGACCATGCCAACACACCTTGAGGATCCGCTGGACTTCTGGGCAGCCAAACTTGATTTGTGGCCGCAACTAGCAGAGTTTGCCCTAGAAAAGCTGTCCTGCCCGGCAAGTAGCGTGCCATCTGAGCGGGTGTTTAGTGCGGCGGGGGCCATAGTTACGGCGAGGAGAACTCGTCTGTCAACTAAAAATGTGGAGAGACTCACCTTTGTCAAAATGAATCAGGGATGGATCAGCCAGGATTTCCACCCACCAATGCCTGATGCATGCGACTAGATTCAGCATGGTGCCACGTTTTACACTTTCCAAATGGTGCAAAACATATTTATGTCTTTAGGCCAATTTTTGGGCTCCTGCTGATGCCAACTCCAGGGTGTGAATCATCCAATTTTTGGGCTCCTGAAGCCAACCCCAGTGTCTCTTTAAAGTAATGTTTGGGCTCCTGCTGCTGCTGCCAACTCCAGGGTGTGATTCATCCAATTTTTGGGCTCCTGAAGCCAACCCCAGGGTCTCTTTAAAGTAATATTTGGGCTCCTGCTGCTGCTGCTGCCAACTCCAGGGTGTGAATCATCCAATTTTTGGGCTCCTGAAGCCAACTCCAGTGTCTCTTTAAAGTAATGTTTGGGCTCCTGCTGCTGCTGCTGCTGCTGCCAACTCCAGGGTGTGATTCATCCAATTTTTGGGCTCCTGAAGCCAACCCCAGGGTCTCTTTAAAGTAATATTTGGGCTCCTGCTGCTGCTGCTGCCAACTCCAGGGTGTGATTCATCCAATTTTTGGGCTACTGAAGCCAACCCCAGTGTCTCTTTAAAGTAATGTTTGGGCTCCTGCTCCTGCTGCCAACTCCAGGGTGTGATTCATCTAATTTTTGGGCTCCTGAAGCCAACCCCAGGGTCTTTTTAAAGTAATATTTGGGCTCCTGCTGCTGCTGCTGCCAACTCCAGGGTGTGAATCATCCAATTTTTGGGCTCCTGAAGCCAACTCCAGTGTCTCTTTAAAGTAATGTTTTGGCTCCTGCTGCTGCTGCTGCTGCCAACTCCAGGGTGTGATTCATCCAATTTTTGGGCTCCTGAAGCCAACCCCAGGGTCTCTTTAAAGTAATATTTGGGCTCCTGCTGCTGCTGCCAACTCCAGGGTGTGAATCATCCAAATTTTGGGCTCCTGAAGCCAACCCCAGTGTCTCTTTAAAGTAATGTTTGGGCTCCTGCTGCTGCTGCCAACTCCAGGGTGTGATTCATCCAATTTTTGGGCTCCTGAAGCCAACCCCAGTGTCTCTTTAAAGTAATGTTTGGGCTGCTGCTGCTGCCAACTCCAGGGTGTGAATCATCCAATTTTTGGGCTCCTGAAGCCAACTCCAGTGTCTCTTTAAAGTAATGTTTGGGCTCCTGCTGCTGCTGCCAACTCCAGGGTGTGATTCATCCAATTTTTGGGCTCCTGAAGCCAACCCCAGGGTCTCTTTAAAGTAATATTTGGGCTCCTGCTGCTGCTGCTGCCAACTCCAGGGTGTGAATCATCCAATTTTTGGGCTCCTGAAGCCAACTCCAGTGTCTCTTTAAAGTAATGTTTTGGCTCCTGCTGCTGCTGCTGCCAACTCCAGGGTGTGATTCATCCAATTTTTGGGCTCCTGAAGCCAACCCCAGGGTCTCTTTAAAGTAATATTTGGGCTCCTGCTGCTGCTGCTGCCAACTCCAGGGTGTGAATCATCCAATTTTTGGGCTCCTGAAGCCAACCCCAGGGTCTCTTTAAAGTAATAATTGGGCTCCTGCTGCTGCTGCTGCCAACTCCAGGGTGTGAATCATCCAATTTTTGGGCTCCTGAAGCCAACTCCAGTGTCTCTTTAAAGTAATGTTTGGGCTCCTGTTGCTGCTGCTGCTGCTGCTGCCAACTCCTGCCAACTCCAGGGTGTGATTCATCCAATTTTTGGGCTCCTGAAGCCAACCCCAGGGTCTTTTTAAAGTAATATTTGGGCTCCTGCTGCTGCTGCTGCCAACTCCAGGGTGTGAATCATCCAATTTTTGGGCTCCTGAAGCCAACTCCAGTGTCTCTTTAAAGTGGACCAACACCCAGGATTTTGACTATCCTGGGTTTTGGTCCACTTCGGCGGGGGTGCCCCGCTGTGTGAAACCCCCCAGAAACCCCAAAAAACTCACCTCTCAACGCTCCCACGTGAACGCCGCAGCCAATCCCCGCCAACGTCCAGGCGGGGATCAGGAACGTCCAAGCCGCTTCCGCCACCGGAAGCGGCGGCGGATCAGGTAAGATGTTTTTGGGGTTTCTGGGGGTTTCACCCCGCGGGACATCCCGATCTCGGATGTCCCGCGGGGTGGGAGGTGATCGGCCCGGGAGGTGATCGGCCCGGGAATCTTATAGATTTCCGGGCCGATCACCCCTGGGTGTTGGTCCACTTTAAAGTAATGTTTTGGCTCCTGCTGCTGCTGCTGCCAACTCCAGGGTGTGATTCATCCAATTTTTGGGCTCCTGAAGCCAACCCCAGGGTCTCTTTAAAGTAATATTTGGGCTCCTGCTGCTGCTGCTGCCAACTCCAGGGTGTGAATCATCCAATTTTTGGGCTCCTGAAGCCAACCCCAGTGTCTCTTTAAAGAAATGTTTGGGCTCCTGCTGCTGCTGCCAACTCCAGGGTGTGATTCATCCAATTTTTGGGTTCCTGCTGCTGCCAACTCCAGTGTCTCTTTAAAGCAATGTTTGGGCTCCTGCCCCTCATAGTGATGCCACTTCAACTCTCTGCAATTGTGCCACTCTGCGATTCTATTAGCGATGCCTCTGATCTGCATGTGATATTTATTCAAAGTATTATTTAACTAACCCAGCACGCATCCTATGCGTGTTACAGCAAGGCAGAATGGTTTACAACCCTATTGAGTCTCTAGGAGGCTCAGAAATAGCCGTTTTTAATAGCGATTCGTCGCGAATAAATTCGGGTCGAAACGATTTTTGTCGGAAAATTCGGCGAATCAGTCGAATCGAATTTTTCAAAAGTTCGCTCATCTCTAGTTATCATGTAAACAGAGTGGTGCAGATTGTGTGTTGGGGTTAGGGGCTGTGTGGAAGCCTCCTTGTGTATATATGTTGGATTCAGGTACCCAAGCCTGCACTCTTCTTTGATTAATTGTTGTTGGTGCGGCCCTTTGCTCTGTATTCTGTTTTATGTTTAGGTTGTCATGGCCGTATGCTAGCAGCAGGGGGAACAGGTTGACCTATGGCCCTTACCACTGGAACACCCACCAACTGCTCCCGGGGCTCCGTATTTAGGGCAGCCCACCACTCCAGGCACATGAACACTTACTGCACGGATGGGTTCAACATCGCTTACAGATGCAGCATTTTCCAGAGGGATCAGCTGTCTGCAATGTGTGAGTCATCTCTCCATTGCAGCACAGTGATGGGAAGGATTCACACACCCCAGTAAGCTGTAAACATTGTAATAGCAGATAGCTATACGATTATTGTTGTTTATTTATAGAGTGCCATCATATTCCAAGGCGCTGTACAAGGTTATTACAGGAGGGCAAGATAAGTGATACACTTATAAAACACACAGTATCATGGGTCAGAAGTGACAGAAATGCAACAAAACCCATTGGTGCAGGAGTACATTAAGGAAGAGGGTCCTGCCCTTGTGAGCTTACAATCTAAATAATAAGGGAGGAAACCGGAGGTTGGGTCACAAACAGGTGCCAAGCAAGGTGGTAAGTGACCCGAAAAGTGACCAGACTGTGGGGTGGGTTAGTTATGGCTGGTGATAGGCTTGTCTAAGCTGTTATTTTTTTCCTTTTCAATTTTTTTTTAACAAATCTGTGATATAAATGTAACAATGTGTTTACCTTAGCTATGCACATCAACCGGTGTGTTAAAACTACATATCAGACATATCCTCACTCTGGCTTGCTAATAATCTGATTAGCTAAGAAAGAGGCGACAGATTGAAACTCTTCTGCTGTAATTCAACTTATTCAGATAGGGAGGATCACAGTTTTGTGTTCAGTAGCTAAGGGGTTACTGACAGTGTTCTCAGCTGGAAGCGTCATTACTGCTGTGTGACTGAGCAAAAGCTTCTGAAGAGTTCACCTGGTACAGTGGAAGGATTCTGCGATATGTAGTCAGTTCTTTTTACTCAAAACTAGGAAAACCACTCCCATCTTAGGGTCACATAAGAAACTTGGAAACAGCATGCTTATTGGTCAGACCCCATATGGAATACTGTGTTCAGTTCTGGGCACCTGTGCTTAAGAAGGACATATCAGAACTGGAGCACGTTCAAAGAAGGGCAACAAAGTTAATAAAAGGAGTGCGGGGGCTAGAGTACCCTGAAAGATTGTCAAAGTTAGGTTTATTTAGTCTAGAAAAAAGACGATTGAGGGGTGATCTAATAACTATGTATAAATATATTCAGGGTCAATACAAAGATCTGTCCCACAATCTATTTATACCTCGGAGTGTAACTATAACCCGAGGGCATCCACTAAGGTTAGAGGAAAGGTGCTTTCTCCACCGACATAGGAGAGGATTCTTTTCTGTAAGAGCAGTGAGACTATGGAACTCGCTGCCAGAGGAGGTAGTAATGATGGATACAGTAAAAACGTTCAAAAGTGGCCTGGATGCCTTCCTGGCATGTAATAACATTTCCAGCTATGGCTACTGGACCACTGGTCCCTCCTTGCATGTAATAACATTTCCAGCTATGGCTACTAGACCACTGGAAGGAGTTAAACAGGCTGAACTGGATGGACTAAAGTCTTTATTCAGCTGCACATACTATGTTACTATGTTAAATCACAGGTCTGGGGGCATAACCCTAACACAAATGATTATTATACATCTCAGACAAGGAAAACAATAAAGCAGCACACCAAAAACCCAAAAGGGTTTTCTTTTACGGCAGGGGTGTCAAACACATTTTGACCAAGGGCTACGTCCACATTCTGCCTTTTAGGGGGTGACCATTCAAATGTAAGGTTACAGACACAGACAGGCTTGGACTGGTCCACAGGGGCCAGGACCAGGAAAAAACAGTCTGGCCCTTGGTCCCAGGAGCCCCTTTAAAGTGGACCAAAACCCAGGATAGTAAATAGTTTTGGCCGGGGATGCCCCGCTGTGTGAAGCCCCCCAGATTGCCCAAACCCAGCTCACCTCTTCCCGGTTCAACGGCGTGTCTAAGAGCAGCGGTTCTGACGGCCACATCCTCTGCCTCCCTCTAACAGGGAACCAGAACCCAGGATAGTTAAAATCCTGGGTTTTTGGTCCACTTTAAGGGCCTTCATCACCAAAAAGGAATTATGTATAGCTTATTCGTGGCATCCCAAGTGCACATACACTGCCACTACAGTCAGGCATAATGTATCTGTGCATGTGCCCTTAATGTAATCTGGTAATGCATCTAAATGCGGGGTGGGCCCCCAGAGTCAGCTGCACTGGTGGGCCCCAGGCATCCCACCCTGACACTGGACATAGAATGAATTAGATCAGGGCAGATGCAGACGCTGAATTATATTTCCTAGTACTGCCACAGAATGATTTCTTCCTCCAAGACAGATGCTGAATTATTTTGCCCAGGACAGATGAATGCACTGAATTATTTTGCCCAGGACAGATGCATACACTGAATAATTTTGCCCAGGACAGATGCATGCACTTAATTATTTTGCCCAGGACTGATGCATGCACTCTAATATTTTGCCCAGGACAGATGCATGCACTGAATTATTTTGCCCAGGATAGATGCATACACTGAATTATTTTGCCCAGGACAGATACATACACTGAATTATTTTGCCCAGGACAGATGCATGCACTGAATTATTTTGCCCAGGACAGATGCATGCACTGAATTATTTTGCCCAGGACAGATGCATACACTGAGTTATTTTGCCCAGGACAGATGCATGCACTGAATTATTTTGCCCAGGACAGATACATACACTGAATGATTTTGCCCAGGACAGATGCATGCCCTGAATTATGTTGCCCAAGGCACCCCTACAATCATTTTTCCCACCATACCTTGCAATAGCTGGCAATAACCCCTGCAGCAGATGTTAAGTGTGTTAGGTGGACCCCCCTTGTGCGGCAAGAACTGGTTGCACATATACACAGAACACTACTCTCCTTTCTTACAGAGTGTTTTAGGCACTGCATCTGGGGGCAGAATTGCACTCCATAGGGGAACAGCCTTGAAGATGCACTGCCAAAAACCTAGGAGTAACTGTGCTGGCTAAAAAGGGTGCTATCCAGCTGCTGCCATCTGCCACCTGTCAGAGGGCCACATAAAAGGGCTTACATCCAGCCCCCAGGCCTTGAGTTTGAAAAGTGCTTTAAGGGTTGGAGAGTGGCAAAGTGTATGGGAAAGGGCATTCCAGAGGAGTGGAGCAGCATGTGTGAAGTCCTGAAGATGAGTGTCGGAAGAGGTGATCAGGTTTGATGACAGGAGGAGGTTGTAGGCATAGTGCTGCGTCTAGGTTGGTATATGGACTAGCGATGATATGTAGGAAGGGGCTTGGCCATAGAGCCACATGTCTGGCGGTTACAATGTAACACAGCAGGGATCTTCTCTGCTTTTTACACTGTAACAGAAGAGTGTCTAACCTTCATCCAGAAACTCATTTAATACGAGCGCACCCGAGCATGCTGACGGCCACATCACCTACTACCCTCTTATAGGGAGCGTGTCCACGCCGGCCATTCACAAATGCCTTGCACGGGCACGCGCCCTGCTAGAGGGATAGTGGGTATGTGCCTGCTGGTCATGCATGCACTGTTGTACCAGGAAAGAATGTGATTTTTGGGTGAACTGGGGGGTTACACACAGCGGGGCATCACGATTTTGGATGCCTGTGGGGGAGGGAATCAATCTGCCTGGGAATCTTATAGATTCTTGGGCCGATCTCCGTGGGTTTTGGTCCACTTTAAGATTCTCTCCTAGCTGGAAGGCACATTCTTCCCTAGAACGTGCTGTGACACCAGAAGGCTTCAACACAAATTTACTGTCAGGTCATAAAACTTCAGCTACATTACTGACTCCGCTGCCTCGCTTTGTGCAAGCTTGAGGTGACACGAGTTTATGTGCTCTGTACTTACCTAATAACAACAAACTCTCATACAGCATAATAAAAAAACCATTCCCATGCCCCCAGACTTGACCCTACAAAGTCCTGCATCCAGATTAAAGCGGACCTAATCCCAGAAACCTCACTTACCTGTGATTTGGTCTGTAATACAGTGGTATTCCTATTCGGAATGCCCAAGTGTGTGAAACCCCCGGGATCAGCTGTTTACTTACCTCCCAATTTGGGATGCCCCTCAACAGACAGTGATAACACCTAAAAAAGTCAGTTTCTTGGGTTGTTCCTCTTTAAAGAGGAAAATTGGAGGACCTGGAGTCTAAAAGACTTCAGGGCCATCCAAGTTCTACTCCCCAATTCGGGATGCCCTGCTGTGTAAAACCTCCCAGAAGCCCCATTTCATTCATCTTGTCCCAGAGTCCTCGCAGCCTCTCTGTGCCCAGCCATTCTGAATGGGCGGTGCAGGCACGCGATGGCTAGGAGGTGAGCGGGGGATGCTAACGGCGGCGCAATCTACTCCTTAGCAGTCCAGGTGGCTTAGCCCTCAGCAGCGCCGAAAGGAGCCAAGTGAAAGCTAGCACGCTGATTGGTTCAGCGGGCTGTTCAGTCAATCAGCACGCCCGGGGGACCTTGGGGGATACACACAGCGGGCATCCCAGTTCAGGAATCCTTTACCTCGATCAGGGATGCCCCACTGCCTGAACCCCCCCCCCCCCAGATCGCCTAAGGCAACTCACCTCTTCCCGCTCGTCCGCTGACGTCACTCCGTCTAAGCCTTCGTTTAAGCCAGCTGCTCCAAGCGTGCTGATGGCTACATCCCCCGCTACCCTCTAACAGGGAGCCATTCACAAATGCCTGGCACGGGCACACGCCCTGCTAGAGGGATAGCGGGGATGCAACTGTGGCTCACGCATGCATTGTTGGACCTGAAAACAAGGTAAGTGAATGGGGCGACCTGGGGGTTTCACACAGCGGGTCATCCCAATTTTGGATGCCCCGGGGGGGAATTGATCGGCCTGGGAATCTTATAGACCAGAAGGACCAGAAGCCTTAGAACCCAGACACAAAGTCTTTTGGACTCTAGGGCCGAGTGAAAGCTGTCCCTATATGCATCCAAAAGTTGGATGATCTGCAGAGAGATATCCCCAGTTTTGCCATTTATTCACCTCGTTCTGGGATAACATGGTGCATGCGTGGCTCTGCACACCTGAATGCCCTGCAGGGCGGGAATAAAGGGTGAAGGGAGTGGGGGTGTATTGGGATGCAGTGGCAATGCAGAAAGCACTGCCCCAAGGGAAAGGCTTCTAAATAAGGGGGAGGGGTTGTCTTACTGGTTTTGGTCCTCTTTAAAGTGGCCCAAAACCCACCCCGATCGGCCCGGGAATCTATAGGAATCCCAGGCCGATTGATTCCTTCCCCTGGGGCATCCAAAATCGGGATGCCCCGCTGTGTGAAACCCCCTAGGTTGCTCCCATACACTTGCCCCCATACACACCTTGTTTCCCAGTTCAACGCGTGAGCTGCGGGCGCATCCCCTCTATACATCTAGCAGGGCGCATGTCCACGCCAGGCATTCGTAAATGGCCGACGCAGGCACGCTCCCTTAAGGAGGGTAGCAGGGGATGTGGCCGTCAGCGCGCTCGGAGCTGCTGGCCTTAGACGAAGCCTAGACGACGTGACGTCAGTGGCTTCGAGCGCGCTGATTGGACGAGCAGCTGCACATGCCAGGAGGAGGTGAGTTAGGCTTGGCGATCTGGGGGGTTTCACACAGCGGGCAACCCCCGATCAGGGTGCCCCAGGGGAAAGGACCAAAACCCAGGATAGTCAAAATCCTGGGTTTTGGTCCACTTTAACAGAGGTGGGAGCCCAGGGTCCCTAATAAAGGCATCTTATGTGATCCAGAACCTTCTGCTGCCAGCCCTGGATCTGGTCACGGCGGCCTGCGCATGGCGTTGCAATGTAAAGCCAGGATTGCCAGAAGCCAGAGAACATCCAATAACTTACAAGAACTGCAACAACACCAAAGCAGGTGGTGCACATTCTGAGCACAAATAAAAGCCTCAACTTACATAAGCACGACAAGTATTTTAGACATTTCTCTACTAAAGAACACAGAAGCTCTGCAGGGGAGAGAAGCCACGCACCCGTGAAAAGAAAAATCATTAGATGCAATCACTTTATGGAAAACTTTCACTCCCCCGACTTCTGCTGTTATTACAGAGATTAGCTGGAAACGCAGACAAATGTTGAAGGTATAGAAAGGAAATGGCTGCTGTTGTGTTTTCGGTGGCACTGTCATAATATTACTATCAGACAATTAAACGTTATGCCAGGATAAAAGGCCATCCCACATGATTCCTCTATACTACAAAAAAAAATAGATGGGTAGGTATAGTCAGGTTAGGGTAAACTGATTATTTTCTTAGAGGGACAGATTTGGGATGCCTAAATTGTGACAGCTTAAAGTGGGCCAAGACCCGGAGTTTTGGTCCTTGCCCCCGGGGCACCCTGACTCGGGATGCCCTGCTGGTCGCCCGGTAAATCTCACCTGCACAGGTTCTCATCCAGTCAATGCGCCTGACTTCGCTTGCCAATTTCGGCTAACAATCAGCTAAGGGTCAGTAAAAGCTGAGCAGAGCCGGGTGCACTGGCTGACTCATTCCTGCTAGCCTCTTAGTGCCCACACCAGGCGATCACAAATGCCTGGCACAGGTGCAAGCCCAGCTAAAGATATAGCTTACAGCCAATCACTGGACTCTTTTCACGGCGCTGGCTCGTAATGAAGGTGAGTATTACGGGTGTTCCGGGAGGTTATCTGCGAGGAGGGGCTCCAGCATTCTGGATGCCCCCCCCCCGAGCTTATTGTGATGAGCAGAGAGCGAGACCAACACACGTTAAAGAAAAAAAGGGTGTTGGTCAGGTTTTAGCATCCTGAATTTGTCCCTGTGAAATAATGGTCAGCTTAGGGGTTTGGTTAGAAGGGATCAGCGGGGGCCACTGGTGGCTACAGGGGAATGGATGGCACCTTGGCATAGGCAGACTCTCTGTAGGAAGAGAGGGATTAGCTCAGGTTGGTGGGACTGGGGTACCGGAATGTCACAGGGGAGGGTAGTGCTTAAAACTGAACAAAACCCAGGAATTCGACTTTCCTGAGTTTTGTGCCCCCGTGGCATCCAGAATTGGGATGCAGGTAGGGTGATTTTTAATGGGGGGAAGAGGGTGAAACATAGAAGATAGACTCTTATTTAGAGTTTTAAGGAACAGCAATCTGTTGCTATTGGCAACTGTACATCAAGTCTGTACGCCAAGATCTACAAGAAGAGAGATGTGAGCCCTGAATACACAGCTGCTGAGGTGAGGGAGCTTATTCACATTTACTGTACCTGTGCGCTGAAGCAGTGTTCTGTGTGTACACGGCTCACTTCTCTCTTCTTGCAGATACAGTAGCAATAGAAACCAATTGCTTCCATAAAACACACATTTGCCAATATAAGAAAAAATAAAAAAAATACTAGATGAGCTCAACACCTTGAGGACATCATTTTGACACACAAAAATATACGCTTTCAAAAATGCCACGAAAGTGGACTTTCTCTTTAAAGTGGACCAAAACCCACAGTGATCTATAAGATTCCTGGGCCGATCTATTCCCTGCTTCCGGGGCATCCGAAATCGGGATGCCTCGCTGTGTGAACCCCCCAGGTCACCCCATACACTTACCTTCTTTCCCGGTCTAGCCGCGCATGTGCGAGCCGTGGCCGCATCCCCGCTATCCCTCTAGCAGGACGTGCCCACGGCAGGCATTTGTAAATGGCCGGAGCGGACACACTCCCTGTTAGAGGGTAGCGGGGGATGAGACGATCAGCGCGCTCGGAGCCGCGCCGAGTGCACTGATTGGACGAGCGGCCGTGCATGAGCCGTAGGACCAGGAAGAGGTGAGTCGGTTTCGGTGACCTGGGGGGGTTTCACACCCCTGATCGGGGTGCCTGGGGGGCAAGGACCAAAACCCAGGCCAATTAGGCTCACCAGTAATAGCAGGGGGCCGGCTCAAGAACTGAGTTTATGTTTCACTCTTGGCTCTAAAAATGTCTCTTTCCAATCTTAGAATGTTTATATAGATATGATAGAGAAAAATAGGAGGATGACTCCATAGCGGGGGCGGGAGTCACATGGCAGGAGAGTAAGGTGATATTTCACACCTGTTGGCTCATGCTAATGATTTTCTACAACTACAAGCATATGAGATGTCATATATCTGGCACGCCTGTAAACTCACCTAGTTATTATTTTATTACTGTGAAGGCGGTTCTCCATGACGATTACAGACCCATTTTTTGCTTCTGGTTTCTCCGGTCTCCTGAAGCTAGGAAAAAAGTAACATGTTAAATGTTCCCCTTGCATTTGACTCCTTGCACACTCTCCCTTCTCCACACACAAAGGCCTTGATTCAATAAGAGTTGAAAAAAATTCTCATGGTAGTACATAATATATTTTGTCCTAAAATAGGCTGAGAATGTCAGTGTTACTGAAACACCAGCTAGGAAGACAATGAAAGTCAATGGTACTTTTTTACTCCTAAGCAAAATAGTGAACTTTTGACTCCTTTTTTCCCTAGTAGTAAAACGTTCCATTGACTTTCATGGTTTTCCTTGCTAGTGATTCGGAAACAATGAAATTATTAGGCTTTTTTCTCATAAAGTGATTTTTTTTTCAACTCTTATTAAATCGAGGCCAATGTCTTCAATCAACCCCTTGCACCCTTTCCCCTCTCCGTACACACAAATGCACACTGCCTTTAACCCACTGCGTCCTCTCCTCACTCCAGAATTATATGCAAAGCTTGGAGCTCTAGAGATGCCCCAAATGGACCCCCAAATGATTAGCCTCACTCCCCAAAATGTATTAAAAAATATTCATGAATTTTATTTGTATCAAAGATAACATTAATCCATAAAACAAACAACAATTTAAGACATATTTAAAAAACATACAGACAAGAACTGCGGAGAATCTCTATATATAGCTCTAATATCAATTAAATTTGATTATAAAAAAGATCTGTTGGATATAGGCGAGCTGGATCATAAGTAAAGTGCATAAGAGTGAAAAAATTAATTCAATAAAAAATGTATATATTCATATATATATATATATATATATATATATATATATATATATACAAGTCAGAAAAATGTCTATTATATACAAGTAAACAAAGCACAATAGCTTGAACAAAAAAGTGCAATGTGCAAAAAAGTGCTAGGATCGATCTAACGTGGCACAATGATAATGCAAAAGTGCTACAAGTGCTATATAAAACAGCTTATGAATCCATAGTGATCAGGCCAATCAAAGATGGGTAAAGTACATCACCAGTAAGTATGAGCGCGGGACCTCCTACAGCAACCTACTACCTACGCGTTGCGTGGCCAGATGTCACTTCGCCACAAACACACACACTATATTCAACCCCTTGTGTTCTCTCCCGGTACAGTGCTAAGGGTTTTTCTGTGGCTTGGGGGACACCTGTAGGTGGGTTACTCTATATTTTGGGGGCTGTGGGAGAGATCCATGTGCATGTTAATCTTACAGACAGGGGGAGGTTTTTTTATACTTGCAGACTGCAACTTGGCTTGGTAAGAGGGGGTTCAGCACTAAAGGTGCCTTGGGCAACATGAACACCAAATACTGCCCTAAGTGGAATGCCACTTGCACCCCACCAGAGAGAAATTGACTTGCGCTGTCATATATTGGGGCCTAGAGGGACCTGCTTGCGCTCTTAAAATTACTGTGGGGCTTGGGGGGGGGGTGTCTTGAAATCTGCCTGTAACTCTGAGCTCTAGTTTACATTTACACTTGGGATCTTTGTAAACCGTCTTGCACTCAACTCACAGAACAGAGACTGCGGGCTGTGACACCTATTGTCTCCCAGGAAACATAATAACACCTCATCTGGGACAGTTGAGAGGTATGCATACACGTATTCACAACATATTATACAATACACCAGCAAAAAAAAATCATCTAGTACGCTATACAAGTCCATTCACCAGTTGGAGGGTTTAGCATAGACTAAGGGACATTTTATTATTACACTAAAGCATTAGGTATATAAATAAGTACAAAAAACTGTTAACACTAGAGTACTGTAGTACAAATTAAATGAATTCTTTCATGTAGACGTGTTGGTAGGCGGTTCATAGGTGCGCATATTATTATTCTGTATATGTCATTACAATTATATTTTATTATAGCTAAGTACTATAAAGTATGTTTAAAAGGACTGTCCTGGCAAATGAAAATAACAAACAGTACTTACCTTACCAGCCTGCTGTCTCGATCCAATGAAGGTCTGCAGCCCCCAGTCTAACTGGGGCCCAGCTTGCCTATGAGCACTACTACTGACACTGATAGATCACATTATGTGACCCATGCAGCCAATTAGTAAAGGAGTCTGATGCTCCATGACCAGTATCATCCCATCATCATCAGCACCCAGTCCCGTAAGCCCCCCCCCCAACTCACTTCGGGTCCGCATCCTGCAGTGCAGCCAGCGGGAAGGAGTCGGCAAAGCTGGGTAAGTATGCAGAATTACTGTATGGCGGTGAGGCAACGTGTGCCGGGCCCCCCCTACAATGAGACAAGGTATGTGGGAAGGAGTTAAGGGTTAAGGAGTGTTAAACCGGACCAACCTCAATTAAGGAAAAGCCCAAACCCCAAAAACTATTCCCCAGCATTTAAAATTAATATATTTTAAGATTTTAGTCACTTACTTATTATTCTTTCCCCCGCTGTTCTTAAACTCTGTTCAGGACTCTAGGATACGGGCGCCGCCATCTTGCCTCAGAAGCATCACACTTACTGAGGAGAGGAAAGGGGTGAATAGTCCGGGTGGGGGGTTATAGCTGTGCTTTGCACAGACAGAGCAGAGCTGGGGTCAGGAAAAGGACAGCAATCCCAGAATGCAGAGCGGCACAGTCAGAAGATGTGTCACGCTCAGGTAACTCCAGCCCTCCAGGTAAGCCCTCAACCCCCAATCTCCGCAGCCAGCTTCATCTGTAGGAGCCCCCACTTGCCGGGACGCAGTACCCAATCCCCACCTAGGGGCGTTTAGCCCCAAATTCCTAGGACTCATTGGCCCTTAACTCAGCCTCCAGCGGGCGCGCTGAGTGCAGCACCGCCGGAGGGCATATAGATCACGTGCTCGCACGCGCGAGCACGAGAAGCAGGGACGCGGGGGAGAGGGAGGAGGGCGGCCATGCTTGGCGCCGCACAAGCCGCAGCCGCCACCGCAGGGACTGCTGCGGCCGGCCGCCCGGAGATGGCGCTGGAACGGGGCCCAGGTAAGCGAGTTCTGACAAGATGCTTTCTGTCTGAAGGCAGAGGCTCTATGGGCCGCCATTTTTTTTTTTTTTTGGAGGTTTTTTCTTTTTTTTTTCAACAATATTTTTATTGACGATATGCAAATGTTACATCCATAAGCAAATTACAGAAGATTTTGCAAAATAAGTAGACATAAGTATAAGACATATCCAATTAACGGCATAGTACAGAACAAAGCACAATTAAGTTCTTATACAGAGCATTCATCTCTGTTAGAAATCGACAGCGGCAAAGAAGGTTTAAGGCGGAGTAAAATAGGAGGAATAACAAAGTATAGACAGGTAGGATAATTTTTAATGTGGGCAATCTGTCTGTATGAGGTAGGGGGAAACCTACAAGATAGGCTATTATTCAAGCTAAAGGTCCGCTTTAAAAGAGGAATGAATTACAGCACAGGTTCTGGGTAAGGTGGGTACATGTTGGGGCCTAAGCCAAACTTAGGCCCTTATTTAAGAAGGGATAGCGTCAGGTAGTGGCTGGTTAATGAGAGGTAGCGATAGGTAGCGACTGGTGAACGCCAGACACGGCATGCAATTACACATTTATCAAGCAGAATCTGTTTAGCGACTGGGATAGCGCCATGTAGCGTCTGATTCATCATTTTCACAGCCTCAGCGAACAGCGCCGGTGTTCAGCCTTGCACAGCGCCAGGTATGACCTCTCGCTACCTGTCGCTCCCCAATACATTTCAATGGATGAAACTTTTCTTCTCTTTAAACGGAGTATTTTTGTTTGTTTTTTTCAAAAAATCTCAAATAATTCTGTGACCTCTCCTGGCATTGAAAAGCAGTTTTTTCACAATATTTTCATTTTTTATATTTTTCTTCAGAAATGACATTACAGGTCTGCCATTAAAGTGTTCATGTTACAATGTTGTTACAATGTAATTCCATGTTTTCGCTTTGTTACTAGTTGATAGATGCTGAAAAACAGACTTTAAACACACCGCCTCCTGCGCTCTGGGCTTCAAACAAATATTTTTCAGCGCCAGAGATTTGTGAGGCTTTTTTTTGCTGAATAGGGTGTGAGTCGGTTGCTATGAGCAGTCGCTAACATGCGCTCCCATACAGCGCTGTACTGGTCAAATAGCGACTCCTCACAATGTATTCAACATTACTGAACAGCGACTGAGTCGCTATAAACTAGCAACTAACGGCCGAGCACTGCGACTACTAGCGGGCGCTCTGAAAATGCCTGCTATAGACGCTCATCTGTCGCTACCTGCCGCTAATGATGAATCAGCCTGCCCGTCAGCTCCAAAGTAGGTGAGAGGCCAATTGGCCCTGTAGATAAGCACCATTTGGAAAGACACAATGGTATTAAATACACTGTTATAAACTATATTAAGCAGGACAGATCCTGACATCTCCAGCCAGTTTAATGCCACAGCGGTCCAAAAAAGTGGGAAAGGGGTGAGTGATCAGTGATACTATATATACTACCCATTGGGTTATGGTTTGCAATTTAAAAAGCCATTAAGCTAATAATATCATACTGTGATTTTCCATAGACATCTTTTACAATAAAGGAAAAACACAGGCTAATCTGCATCTTTTCCCAGAGGGGTATGAGAACTGCATGTGATCCACATGTTACATGGAAAAACTTGTAAGGTGCAATGTTTGCATTAAAGTGGACCAACACCCAGGATTTTGACTATCCTGGGTTTTGGTCCACTTCGGCGGGGCACCCCGATCGGGGGTGCCCCGCTGTGTGAAACCCCCCAGAAACCCCAATAAACTCACCTCTCCCCGCTCCCACGTGACTGCCCGGTCCAATCCCCGCCAACGTCCAGGCGGGGAACAGGAACGTCCAAGCGGCTTCCGCCGCCGCCGCCTCCCTCGCGTCACTTTCGGCGCGCGCGCGTCCGCGCCGGCCATTCACAGCCGGCCGGCGCGGGCGCGCGCACGCCTAGAGGGGCGCGAGGGAGGCGGCGGAAGATAAGGTAGGTGATTTGGGGTGTTTGGGGGGGTCTCACCCCGCGGGACATCCCGATCTTTTCTATGTAAACTGTATTTAATTGTTAACTGTTGCACTGTGTATATGTCAAAAACAATTCCTTGTTCATCTCACGATGTACTTGGCGAACAATAAACTGAAATGAACTGAATTGAAGATACACGGGGCAGGAATCAGTTTAGCTGCTTGCTGCCTGATTATTGCTATTGGGTTTACAGTCACTCCCCTGCAGACTGCACGTCACAGCCGAACATAAACCGGACCAACACCCGTTACTACTTTAACTATTACTTGCAAATAACAAGAAGCTCGGGGAGGGGGGGGCGGAAAGGAGCCCCGGGATTGGCAGCTGGGCGGTCAAATGGCCAAGTCCTGCCGGTGGCTGGCACAGAGGACGAGACTATGGACCACGTGACCACCCGACGGCCAATCGCGGGGCTCCTTTCCCGGCGCTGGCTCGTAATAAAAGTGAGTATTCTGCGCAATCTGTTCAGTTAGGTGCGAGGGGGCTCCAGCGTTCTTAAAGTAATAACGGGCGTTGGTCTGGTTTAAGGAGGAACATTGGGTGAGGTTAAAACCTCCCCCAAACCTTACAGGGCAATTTTTACTCACCTCGCTAAGCAATCCATCTTCTGTATCCCTCGGATTCCGGACAACATCCCGACGGGCAGCCATGAGGACCCTGAAGCAGCTGGATGTTGCTGCATCAGGCGGCGACATCCAAAAGGTAAGCAGGGCCTGATGGTGGTGGTGGCGGGGGGATGGGCCACATTCATCTTTAGGTTTGATGTTCCTCTTTAAACTTGCCTTATCAAATAATTTGTTTTGAAATGATTTCGATTCCTACACGTAACCATGTGGCATGTGTAGCACCAACATATCTCCTGAGCCAAAAAGCTTTAAAATAATCTCTAAAGTAATATTACAGCAAACTGGCAATTAAAAGCAAATAAAATGTAAACCTATAACATGAGGTACACACACCACTGCGGGCACGTGTCACATGCTTTATTTGTGTAACGCCATTTCTAGGACCAAACATTACCGATTTCATTTTTATTACAAACAATAGTGGTATGTATGTTGTATAGTTTTATTACAAACAGTATAAATGATATGTCGTCATCTGATGAGTGGATTTCAAGGAAAGAGGTAGGCCTCCAGAGATCCCTATTCCTTTATATTATTATCATTACAGATCAACGAATGGCCTCAAGTGGCATCTTGGGTTTTGTTCCACTTTAACAACATACACCTAGCACCAGCATCATCTAGACCAGCGGTACTCAACTGGCGGACCGGGGTCCGAATGCGGACCTCGTCGCCAGATTTCCGGACCCCTGCCCTGACAGCCCTGCACTCAGTTGTTTCTGTGTTGCCATGCTCAGCGCTGCCCCCTTACTTGATCGGCAATGTAGTGCTTAGTCTCCCTGCCAATGTCACAAGGTACAGCACCTAGCATTGCAATATGAAGAACTGCACGCTCGAAAAGTGGCATTGCAAGGTACACACAAACTTTGTTTCTCTGTCTCTTTGCCTCATCCAATCCTGTCCTGCTGCCCCAGGAAAGCCCCATCCATCCCTGTCCTGCCATCTCTGCCCCACTCATTCCTGTCTCCCCAGCTTTGCCCCATCAATCACATCCCCGTCCATCTCGGTCCCCTCAGTTTTGCCTCATCCATCCCAGTCTTTTTTAGTTTTGCCTGTGGAATCTATAGCCCCCCCCCCCATCCCCTGTGCCCTGATTTCTAACTATCCACTGCCCGCAACAACCCCCTGCCCGGACCTTTACCTCTCACCAGATGCCTTTATATGGACCTTTAGAAGAAATGGTTGAGTACCCCTGATCTAGACATTGACGACTTTGTCCTGGTTATCCTGCAGTGGGGTGTGTATGCTGGGGGCTTGATGATCGTCCGCAGGGCTGGATTTAGTAGCTGGAGAAGAGGCATCCTGTGATGGCGCCCAACAAGCACATATATATATATATATATATATATATTCACTCTCAACAGAGATAGAGGGAAAGAATTAGTAGAGGTAAGGAGGGAAAGCAAAGAAGAAATAGAGTTATGTGAGATAGAGAGCCCTGATTCATACCTGTCAGCTATGGCAGATGCAGCCCCACCGCAACCACATATATATTTTATGCAGGAACACATGAGTTTTGCGTTTGTGGCATAATAGATTTTAATGGGGATTCAATAGAAAGGAAATGGATATTCAATTGAGGCATTGGATTTTGCCCCTGACAAAACTGTGTCCTTCCTTCCGGGTGATGACCCCCTTTGAGGGTCTATGTGCTAACAACCCCTTTCAAAGGGGAATAATCTCCCTAATTTATTCAGCGCTAAACGTAACTAAGCCAGAGTCTCACGCATACATGAGTAGCTGGGAAAGGGATCTAGGTCCACCTGTGGGAGAATGGGGGTGGACAGAGATATGGTCTTGCATCTCAAAATGCTCCATCAACGTCCTGACCGTCGAAACAGCCTATAAGGTAATGCTCCGCTGGTACCTGGTGCCGAGCCGACTGAGTAGGATGTTTCCGGGGCAGGCCAGGACATGCTTTAGGGGCTGCAGTGCAAATGGGGACTTTATGCATACTTGGTGGACCTGCCCTATGCTGGCTCGCTTTTGGAACCAGACTTTTTGTCTACCTTCTCCTGGCGGCCAAACAGGCCATAGCTAGGGCCTGGAAGAAGCAATTTACCCCAATCTCAGAGGTGTCGGCAGGATGAACGGCTTTCTCATCAATGAGAGGTTGTCTAGTATCCTGACCGACTCCCATGACAAATTCCTCTCTATATGGGAACCCTGGATAAGATTCGCTTGGCCTGGCGAATCTTTGTGGGCACTATAATAATCATATGTGGTGCCTGGTGGAGCGCGGGAGCGACAACCCCCCCTCCTTTTTTCTCCCCCCCCCCTCTTTACTTCCTGCCCAACGTTTTGGGCCATTTCCTTTTCCCTTTTGCAATATAATGGTTTTAATGTTTTTATTTGTAAAGATTCCCCTCTGTATAAGCGCACGGGCGCCGGTGCTGATCGCGGACACTGCGAGGCTTCGCGGCCCGCGCGGACCCGGAAAAGATCATGGCGAAATATAAGTTGCGCTAATGGTAACAAGCACATGTCTCGTGCCTCACCATATTTGCAATCATACTGCAGATTGTTAAACACTAGTTTGGTTAACTTGCAATACTATGAAAACGTATGTCGCTAATTTTTTTTCCCTCTTTCTATATACCTCCCCTGCGTGGGATGGCAGTATGATGCTGTATACTATGCAAAACTGTATCCTTGAAAATTTTCAATAAAAATATTGAAACAGAAAGGAAACAGGATTTTTTTTTAAAGCCGAACAATGGAGGCCCTGGAGTCTAAAAGTCTTCATGGCCATCTGAGCGCCACTCCTTGAAAATTGGGAATGGGAATGCCCCATTGTGTGAAACCCCCCAGATGCTCCCAGAGCCCTCGCCGTGCCTCGCCAACGCTCAGCTCTAGCTGTGCAAGTACCCGATCCAGGTCATTCTTTTTTTTTCTTTAAACCGGACCTTCAGCGTGATTTAATGAAAAGCCCAAACTCTTAAAAAACGGTTCCCCAGCATCTAAAATTAATATATTTTACGTTTTTAGTCACTAACATATTATTCTTTCCCCCACTGGGCTGCAACTCTGTTCAGGAATTTAGGATACGGGCGCCGCCATCTTGACTCAGAAGCATCACACTTACTGAGGAGAGGAGAGTGGGATAAGGTACAGGGGGCGGGTTATAGCTGTGCTTTGCTCAGACAGAGCAGAGCTGGGGTCAGGTAAAGGTCAGCAGTCCCAGAATGCAGAGCAGCACAGTCAGGAGGCACTTCCTGTTTGCAGGCTGCCTGATAAGATGGCGGCTTCCATAGCCACCATCTTGGATGTTTAAAGGCTCATAACATGCAGTGGATGCAGGTAGGATGATATTTAATGTGAGCAATATGTATGTACAGGGTGTGGGAAACATATAAGATAGGCTCTTATTCAGGATGAAGGTCCGCTTTAAGTTTTTATTTTGGCGCCAGGTCATTCTAAATGGGTGGCATGAAACAGATAGAGACTGAGTGAGGGTGAGCAAAATCGGGCCTTTAGCTAATCAGTGCGCTGTTTTGTCTGCGCCTGCGCTGTGGAAATGGTAGGAAGGTGATCTGGAGGAATGAGAGGAGTTGAGAGGAACAATACATGGGAGAGTGAAATTCCAGGCTGTTGTTCCTCTTTAAGAACGCAGGCACAAACATGAAAAAAAAAAAAAGATGCAAATGCAAAATGGAATCCCTACTGCAAACGCATGCCGGACAGGTGTGGACGTAGCCAGAGAGATAAAGAGAAAGAGACAATATTAGAAAAAGAGAGGTGGAGGGAATGTGGAAAGAAAAAAGGAGGACAGAGGGAAAACAGAAAAGATAGGGAGGAGGAAATTATGAAAAAAGGAGGACATAGGAAATGTGGAAAAGAGAAAAAGAAGGAGGAAACATTAAAAAAAGGAAGAAGGAGGGAGTGTGGAAAAGAAAGAAAGATGGAGGGGATGTGGAAAAAAAAGAAAGATGGAGGGGATGTGGGAAAGAAAGATTGAGGGATGTGGAAAAGAAAGAAAGATGGAGGGATGTGGAAAAGAAAGAAAGATGGAGGGATGTGGAAAAGAAAGAAAGATGGAGGGGATGTGGAAAAAAAAGATTGAGGGAATGTGGAAAAGAAATATTGAGGGAATGTGGAAAAGATGAAGGAAATGTGTAAATGAAAGAAAGATGGAGGAAATGTGGAAAAGAAAGAAAGATGGAGGAGATGTGGAAAAGAATGAAAGATGGAGGAGATGTGGAAAAGAATGAAAGATGGAGGAGATGTGGAAAAGAAAGAAAGATGGAGGAGATGTGGAAAAGAAAGAAAGATGGAGGAAATGTGGAAAAGAAAGAAAGAAAATGTGAAAAAGAAAGAAAGATGGAGGAAATGTGGAAAAGAAAGATGGAGAAAATGTGGAACAGAAAGATGGAGGGGATGTGGAAGCGAAAGAAAGATGGAGGGAATGTGAAAAAGGGTTGAAGGGGATTTGGAAAAAGAGATGTAAGGAATATGGAAAGGAGAGATAGAGGTCATTTGCAAAAGAAAGGAAAATGGGGTAATTAGGAAAAAGAGAAAAATGAAGGGAATGTGGGGGCTATCTTCTGCTACTCACTCTGACGTCTGGACGGTGAGCAAGCTTAAAGCGGACCAACACCCGTTTGCCTGCTATATGGTTTTGGTCTGCGTCTGGCCGCAAGAAGACAAGCTGGGGGCATCCAGAATGCTGGAGCCCCCCGCACATCGCCCCCCACCCAGAATGCCTGCAATTCTTACCTGTCCCTCGATCAGGAATACAGCTCCTCGATTGGCCGGGTCACATAGGTAGTACATTCTGGCTGGTGGAAACAAGGAAGTAACCCAGGTGACCACCGTAGGTCAAACACAGGGCTCCATTCCTGGCTGATTATCAAGGGACGGGTAGGAATTGCAGGCGTTCTGGGGGGTTATGTGTGGGGGGTCCAGCATTCTGGATGCCCCCCCCCCCCCCGATGCTGTCTTATTGCGGCCAGACGCAGACTAACACCCATCAGCATGTAAACAGGTGTTGGTCTGCTTTAAAGTGGACCAAAACCCAGGATTTTAATTATCCTGGGTTTTGGTCCTTTCCGTTAGGCACCCTGATCGGGGATGCCCCGCTGCGTGAACGCTCCTAGATCGCCCAACCAAACTCACCTCTTCCCGGTCCTATGGCACATGTGTATCCGCTCGTCCAATCAGTGCACTTGAAGGCCAACACGCTTGAAAGCCAGCGGCTCCGAGCGTGCTGGCGCCGCATCCCCAGCTTCCCTTTAACAGGTAGTGTGCCCGAGCCGCGCATTCACAAATGCCTGGCGTGGGTACGCCCCCTGCTAGAGGGATAGCGGGGATGCGGCTGCGGCTTATGCATGCGCCGTTGGACCGGGAAGCGATGTAAGTGAACGGCGCGACCTGGGGGGTTTCACACAACCAGGTATCTGGATTTTTGGGCCCCCCGATAAAGTGGACCAACGCCCAGGATTTTGACTATCCTGGGTCTTGGTTCACTTCCCCGGGGAACCTCGATTGGGAGTGCCCCGCTATGTGAAACCCCCCAGATCGCTTGTAAAAACTCACCTCACCGCACTCGTCCAATCAGCGTGCTTTGAGCCGCTGTGGTATGCGCGTCCAAGCGACGTACAACCACAGTGGCTCCGAGCACGCTGGCGGCCGCACATCGTGCTTCCCTCTAACAGGGAGCACGCCCACCATTCACAAATGACTGGCGCGGGCACACGCCCTGCTAGAGAGAAGCACGAGATGCGGCCGCGGCCCGCGCTTGTGCCGTTGGATCAGGATCAAGGAAAGGTTCCTGGGCATCCTGGGGGGTTTCACATCCCGATTTAGGATGCCCCACGGAGTGGGATCGGATCTATAAGATTCCCGGGCCGATCTGGGAGGGTGTTGGTCCACTTTAAGGGTGTACTTGAACGATGTTTTCCGGCACACCTTACAGAGTTCGCATTGGGGCCCTGTTTGACCTCACAGCTTACACAGTCCTCGCCATGCTTGCACTGCCCTGACAGCAGCCCCTCATGCAACACAAGGATATAAAACGAACATCCGTATAAATGCTACAAAATCGCCCTTCTCATTATTCGGTTTGGAACACGTTTATGTCCTGGTGACGTCATAGAGGAGCTGTTCTCCCAGTGACAGGTCCTCTTTGGTCCCCGTTCAAGTGTCCAGCGCCTGCTGCTGTGTATGGGTCACCTGTAACGCTAAGGCGAAGGGATAGCCACGCCCTTCACGCCTATTGGCTGCCTTCAAGCAGTAGCGCGCTGTGCTGTACGAGGATTGGCTCGGCGGCACGCCAGTCAGTGGGCGGCTCCCGGTACAGGTGCGCACAGTAGTATAGAGAAGCCGGGCTGGCAGCCGCAGTGGTGGAGGAGTCGGGCAATGGCGGGGAGTTAGTTGTGTGCTCCTAGGAGAGGAACATGGCGGGTCCAGGCGGCCTGGACCTGAGCTTCCTGCAGGAGGAGGAGGCCAGCCGTATACTGTCCGTGCTGGAGAGGGACGAGCGGCTGCGCCTGGTGGAGCGGGAGCGGCTCAGGTAAGAGAACCACAAGTCCCAGCTGGCTCTGCATGGCTGACTAGTGCAGAGCTACTGCTTGATGCAGAGAGTGCCCTTAGACTGTTACTTGCTGACTGTAATGGATAGAACGATTCTGCAATTCTCTTACATGAGACATTCACAGATGCCTCTTTGTTTTAAGGTGGATCTAAGGTATAATACTAATAATCTATTAGTTAATAAGTTATTAATGGATCTAAGGTATAAAAATGACTTACTCACCTTCCCACTTTCCAGGGGCTGCTGCAATAGTCAGCTATTTGTGTTTGTGACCAGTGACACTTCTCGCCTGCCTGTCACATGTGATGGAGGACTGAGTATGTGGTCCTGCCTGACTTCACTTCCTAGGGCTCTTTTAAGTGGAACCTCCAGTCTAAAATGATGAGTACAGCATATTATAAACCCTGTCCACTGTCCCCATGTGGGCATCCTGATCTGGGATACCCTGCTGCCTGAATAGCTACCAAGAGCAGGGCAAACTTACGCATAAGCATGGGGAGTGCAGTCGCACAGGCACTATTCCAAACTCTCTGTAAGGGGGCGCCTGGAAAAGCCATCCAATGCAGGTTGCTGTGTTTTACTTTGTATTCTACATGTCCCCTTTTCTCTTTTAACTTCTTTCTGTCTCTCCTTTCTTCATCACATTCTCTTGTGTGCATTTTCTCCTTTGTCTCACACCTTTGCCACATTCCCTCTGTCTTCCTCTATTTTGTAATTTTCCTCCATCTCTCTCTTTTGCACTTTTTCCTCCATCTCTCATTCTCTTTTGCACTTTTTCCTCCATCTCTCTCTCTGTTTCACATAAGGGCCGATTCATGCAGGGCTGTGGAGTCGGTAGATAAATGTTCCGACTCCTCAGTTTTTTGTACTTCCGATTCCGACTCCAACTCCCCGACTCCGACTCCCCTGTATTAATATGTGAATGTATTTTATACATTCCTTGAAGGAAAGAAAGGCAACAGACATGTCATTACTTCTAGCAGAGAGAGGTAGTTGGGCAGAAGCTGCCTTCTCCTTTCTGTGTGCTGATCTTCTGCTGAAGATAGGGCAGTGGGAGGATCCAGAAAGGGGCCTTTATTATAAAACATGATTTCCCTAGTAGAATCCCATAGTCATGTTTAAAGTTTAAAGCGGACCTTCACCCTGAATAAGAGTCTATCTTATATGTTTCCCACACCCTGTACATACAGATTGCTTACATTAAATATCATCCTACCTGCATCTACTGCATGTTACGAGCCTTTAAACATCCAAGATGGTGGCTCATGTAACCTCAGGCAGCCTGCAAACAGGAAGTGCCTTCTGACTGTGCTGCTCTGCATTCTGGGATTGCTGACCTTTTACTGACCCCAGCTCTGCTCTGTCTGAGCAAAGCACAGCTATAACCCTGCCCCCTGTACTTTATCCCACTCTCCTCTCCTCAGTAAGTGTGATGCTTCTCAGTCAAGATGGCGGCGCCCGTATCCTAAAGTCCTGAACAGGGTTGCAGCCCACTGGGGGAAAGAATAAAATATAAGTGACTAAAAACTTAAAATATATTAATTTTAGATGCTGGGGAATCGTTTTATAAGGGTTTGGGCTTTTCAATAAATCATGGTGAAGGTCCGGTTTAAGCTAACAATCGAAGTTTACAAGTTTTTATAGCCTTTTGCTGAATGACAGCAGTTTTTCCAATGGTACAGCTTCAGTCTTGAACTATTGATCCTCCATTCCCTTCACTTATACAAGTGTCTCTAGTCCTGCAAAAAACATATTTACTTATTCCCTTATCAGTGAGAGGCTAGGTTACCCATGGGTTCCCTGTAACAGCAGAACACAGCACTATGCAAAGTATAAGTATTGCTGCTTCTAATTGTGCGTTGCGTGCCATATAGTGAAGCACATGAAAAGCATGCTTCTTCACGGTCACTTAACGTGGACCAACACCCTCCCATGATCGGCCCGGGAATCTGTAAGATTCCCGGACCGATCAGACCCCTGACTGCGGGGCACCCCGATCTGTGTGAAACCCCCCAGAAACCCCTAAATCCCTACCTTATCCACGATCCAGCGGCGCCCGCGCGTCCCTCTAGCAGGACGCGCACCCGCGCCGACCGTTTGTGAATGGCCGGCGCGGGCGCGCGCCCTGTAAGAATGACACGCGGGAGGCGGTGGCGGGCGCGCTCTCTTGTCCGTCGTTGCCTCCCACTTGTCCGTCGGCGGGGATTGGCAGCAGCGGTCACGTGGGAGTGAGGAGAGGTGAGTTTTTCGGGGTTTCACACAGCGGGGCACTCCCAATCGGGGTGCCCCGCCGAAGTGGACCAAAACCCAGAATAGTCAAAATCCTGGGTGTTGGTCCACTTTAACGTGTTCGTTTTGCGGTTACGTGAGGCACTGCATGCATTGGTCTTTATTCTTACAATAGAGAAGTCATTAATTATAACTTTTTGTGAATTGGGACATTTAAACTTGCTAAATCAAAATTTAGTAGGAGTCGGAGTCGGTGCATGGTTTGCCGACTCCGACTCCAGGTACCCAAAATTTCCTCCGACTCCACAGCCCTGGATTCATGGTCGGTGCGCAAAAATGCTCAGACGGAAAGCAAACGATTCCACATGCGCCTAGGTGCATGATTCAAGGGTGCATGTGCAGGTGCAAATCTCACCAAACAGCGTCTTCTTGCACCAATTTGCGCCTTCCGCATGGAAAATCTGCTGTTTTAAAGTGCAAAGGGCCCTGCCCCAAAACCTCATCAATATTCTCCCTCCCTTCGGTTTTACCTTAGGGCATTATTTACTTACCTTGCCAGGGGGATCCATCCTCTGGGACCCCCTGTTTCCGGGCGACCTTCCGATGGGCAGCACCATCTTGTATCCCATCAGGCACTGCGCGCAGCCCCTGATCTCGTGCCTGTGCAGTGCCCATGAATGAGATGAAATGGGACTGGCCAAAATCCTGCGAGACTTTGCAGCAGGCAGCGGTGACATCCTAAAGGTAAGTAGAGGCCAATGGGGCAGGGGGAATCGTCCCCTTTTTATTTTTGGTCCGATGTTTCTCTTTAATTGCTCCCGATGTTCCCCCATGTTTCTCCCCTTTCCTTTACTGATTCTTCATAGCGATTCGACCTCTCCAGCTTCTGTGTTTTCTGTGAAGATCTATTTGCTGGAGGAAAGTCATTCTTCAAGTTGCCACATTTGCGTACACTTTTCTGCCCTCTAAACATACTATAAATCAGGTGCCGGAGACAGTTTGGTGCACCAAAAAATTTCAGCCGCAAAATGGCACATTGGTGAACACTAGTGCACAGATTGGTGCAAAACAAATGCGCATCTCATTTTGAAGATCATGAATCATGCAGAAGCCCGATCGCAATTTGGCGCTCCGAATAGCGGGTGCAAAATTACCAGCGCACGACTATGAATCGACCCTATTGCTTCCACCTCTCTCTTTTCCACATTTCCTCCATATCTCTCTCTTTCCCCCCACACTGCCTCCATCTTTCTTTCTCGCTCTTTCCCTCCCTTTTTTTTCCACATTGCCTCCACCTCTATCTCTTTCTTTCTCTTTCTCTTCCACATTGCCTCCATCTGCTTCTTTCTGTCTTTTCCACAGAGCCTCCATATCTCTCTCTCTTTTCCATATCTCCCTCTCCCTCTCTTTTCCACATTGACCCTATTCTTCTCACTCTTTCTCTCTCTCTTCCACATTGCCTCCATCTGCTTCTGTCTGTCTTTTCCACAGAGCCTCCATATATCTCTCTCCCTCTCCCTCTCTTTTCCACATTGACCCTATTCTTCTCGCTCTTTCTCTCTCTTTTCCACATTGCCTCTCGTTCTTTCTCTCTCTTTTCCACATTGCCTCTCTCACATGCATTGCAGTGGGGGCAGAGGGCGTGATAGCGCACCTGTGACTGATGGCGGAGGGGGTGGGAGCCGGGCTTTAGACCACCAGCTTAGTCCTATGATTGGTGGTCTATGGCAAAGGAATTCAGGGGGTGTGCCACTACACTTTGCCTTGTTTCTACTTTCAGAAGCAGCTGCTTGCTGACAGGAAGGCCTGATGAGGTGAGCTGCCGAATGACAGTTTGTGCACTTTGCTTACACAGTCCCTTCAATCATTGGAATACAATGTATTTTTTCCCTGAAGTCCTTGTACAGTACTATAGCTTGCTGTCCATTTACTAATGCGGGAAGACTTATTCCAAAGTTAATTTAGACATATCTTCAAAGAGCAACCACGATGACTGCTGTACAAGAGGAAAGTCCATGTGAGCAGGCAAATGTACTCGTATATCACAAAATCCAGAAATAAATGCATCGCTGAATTAGCTGTTCAAACACAGTGGTGTATATCTTATTAGCTTTCTGGCACTCCGTAAGGGCAGCAGCTTATATATACACTGTAAAACAGTGACTTATTTTAATAAATCACATAACATCCTGAGGCCTTTTTTTCTAATTCCTGTTGGTAAGACAGGCCCATAAACCCCACAATAAAAGTCTGGAGTCCGTGACCTCATTGCCGCTCTTATGTCTCCATGGGAGCAAATTCCAGCAGCTATGTTTGAAAATCTATTGAAGCTTGACACTGTTTTGACGCTGCAGGGGGTCATGAGTGAAAGTTTAGTCACCTGATCTCATGGGGGGTGCATACTTCTGCTATAAAAGTCTCCAAAAATAACCCCTGAGGCCAGTGGGCATCACAGTGCAGATACTAACCTGCTGCACGAGACTTTCCAGTGGTACTTGACGCCGTCCAACAAAACCGGGTGCCACACATAACTGTCTGTGGCCAATCTTGGTTGGGGGGGTCGGCTTGCACACAGTGCGCACCACATTGATATCTGACAGATTGGCCACTGCTACAGCCGCCACCAAAGAGGGAGCGTGGACCAGAATAAATACGGCTGCTTGGTCTCAGGTAGCCTGTTTGTGCCAGCGTAGTAGAGCTTCAGCCATTTTTGTCTTGAGATTCACTTTAAAGGGATTTTCCAGGCTGCAGCGTCACAGGAACTGCCGGGAAAGGTGAGTTTACAGTGGGTTTCACACAGCAGGCATCCCGCTAAAGGATGCCCCAGGGGCTGGCTAGCAGCTGGCCCTGGGTTCTTTTAAATTCCAGGACGGGAAATGGTTTTCATCTGTTTTAAAGTCTCTGCCCAGGCTTTCTCTTAACAAGGTCTATAAAACCTACTGGGTCTTGAGATGGGGTCTCATGGCTTACTGCAGTATAAGTGTCCCAGTCCGGGGGCCCCTCTTGCAGTCAACGGAGTGGGACGCTCAAGGCACTGGAGGTTTGAGGGACTTTCCTTCATTATATATATATATATATATATATATATATATATAATTTTTTTTTTTTTTTAAATGGCAAACGTCAAAAGTGGGTGACTGTGCAAAAAAAAAAGGAAATTAGTAATGAGGTGTACCCACCTGTTAGTCCTACAGTATGTAGGAATGAGTTATGCCTTGCAACAATGGTTTCCTTGGAGCATCCGTTACAACCTCATGGGTGACAAATGGCCACTGTAAGCAAGAGCAAGTCCAGCCTCAGATCAGTAAAAAGAAAACAGGCTAACAACTGAGATTATTATAAATGAACTGGACCAGTGGCGGATTGGGGTTTTACCGGACTGGATTTTACCAGCTCATGGCCGGTCCAACGGTCCAAGATGTCCCTGCTGTGCCCCCCCCCAATATTCAACTTATACTAAAGGCCAGCGCCCGATTGTTGTCCCATTGTCTCGGCTACACGTTGCTCTGTCCTAAACTTCTATTCTCAAAAAAACCCTGTAGTTACTAAGACTAAGTTGTCTTTAAAAGTATTAGAGCATTGGAGATTCATAAAAAAAGGAGGGGAAACGGTAGGTGTGGCAACAGCGATATGATGTAAGCACACTGTTATGAGTGTGAGAGGAGGGCGGGGGTTTCAGAGCTGCAGAGAGGCAGCCAATCAGGACGTCTGGGCAGGGAGTCGGGGTGTTTCCATTCTTGGTCCACTGAAGGTTGATTGGACCAGGTCAGCGGGGTGGGGACGGAAAGATGAATGGGGAAGTGATTGCTGGAGCCACACAATGAAAGGTAAACTACTGTTTTTTTTTGACTTGCCAAACACCTTACTTTACAAATAACTACTCTGTAGATAGAGGGGGTGGTCTAGTCTACAGAATGTGGAAATGGCATTTAAAGCGGATTAAAACCCACTTAACTTGTGAAATACATTTGGCCAAAGCCCCTGCTGATACTCTCTTCTTAGGGTGTAGAACTAGAAATTGATATTTTCACTATTTGATTTTTACTGAAGCACTGAATTATTTACTGTCTTAGTGTGAGATGGCAGGTGATCAGTCATTGCGTAGATGTGGCAATGGCAATGAATGGAGGAGACGGAGCTTTACTGCTAAAACAGGCGCCATTATCTGGGATTAGAGTGAAGCAGGAGCACTAAAAATTGGCAAAAGGCGCTTTTCATTGGGGGAGCAATTCAGGGGATGCTAGTTAAAAATGTGAGTTCTGGTCTGCTTTAAGGATTGGTCAGCCACAACTTTTTCCAACCAGGTACTTTTATAATTTTTTATCTATGTAGTATGTGTTTATGCTCTGCATGAAGTAACCTGTACACCCAGACATTGTGAGAGCATATGTTTATTCTTATAGGCATTCTTTATATGTGTGGTTAGCTTTGTGAATGATGTGGTTACATATGTCCTTAGGACAGTGGTTAATTTGGAGCTAAGTGTGTGCGCGCTTATTGGGAGTAAAAATAAAAAAAAAACCTTACATTTATTTTAATACAGGGTATATCTTTGTGAATGAAAATTAGATGCAATTTTAGAATATTAGTGTACTACTGACTGCGACAGAATGTGAGCTAGGCATCTATTGCGTTAAAGTGGACCAACACCCTCCCGTGATCGGCCCCCTGACTGCGGGGCACCCCTAAATCCCTACCTGATCCTCGATCCAGCGGCGCCCGCCGCCGCCTCCCGCGCGTCCCTCTAGAAGGACGCGCACCCGCGCCAGCCGCTTGTGAATGGCCGGCGCGGGCGCGCGCCCTGTAAGAGTGACGCGCGGGAGGCGACGGCGGGCGCGCTCTCTTGTCCGTCGGGGATTGGCGGCAGCGGTCACGTAGGAGCGGGGAGAGGTGAGTTTTTGGGGCTTTCTGGGGGGTTTGACACAGCGGGCCGAAGTGGACCAAAACCCAGGATAGTCAAAATCCTGGGTGTTGGTCCACTTTAATGCACATTTCAGAGTAATATACTCCTTGAATCTGTTGAAGTGTCTCATGCGTGCTGCTACTGGGGTGGAAGGGGTCAGACTATACAGCCTACAGTGTCTAGTCCCCTATAACCTGTGATGTGATATAGCCTGGGAATTTTACTTTCCTGGGTTTTGTTCCGTGCCCCCGGGGCATCCTGAGTTGGGATGCCCCGCTGTGTGAAACCCCCCAAAAAACACCCACTAAAACTCACCTCTTCTCGGTCCAACTGTACATGCGTCACCCTCATTCAATCAGATACCTTTGCCTTAACTAAATAATTCGTCAAAGGGATCTGATTGAACTCAATGGGAAGCGCGCCGCATCCCTTGTACCCCCCCCATAGCACCCGCACTTATGCCGCAGCCTGTCTGAATGCCCTGGAGCCTCAAATCATGATGCACCACTGTGTGAATCCCCCCAGCCCACAATCGCTCACCATTGCATCGGTCCTATGTCTCTATTGCAGGGACCTGAGGCATGCTCCGATGCCCAGCCATTCAGATAAGCTTGGCGAAGGAGTGCGCAGCAGAAAAACTGGGATGTGTCTCTCTGCCCCCTATGCCAATGCTCAGTTCTAAACAATGCTTTATGCTGTGCTTCAGTTTGTATGACATAAAGAGCTGATCGGACAAGGTGAGTTGCGTGAGTGATCTGGGGGATTGCACACAGTGGGGCATCCCAAATCGGGATGCCCCAGGGACAAGGGCCTATCACCAGGATAGTGAAAATCCTGATGATAGGTCCACTTTAAAAATATATCAGAAGGTTAATGTTATTTTAGTCTAAAAAAAATTAAATACGTTTTTGTAAATTAAAGACAAATTTATTAAATAAAGAAGTAAAGATCCATAAAAACTAAGATGGTGACAGAATAAGTTACTTGTAAGCCCTGAATAAAAGAAATTCCCACAAGTTTGTGATTTTCTTCTACTCATAGGAATAGGCCCATAGCTGGATTATGAGGAGGGCGCAAGGGGCACACACCCTGGGGCCTCCACTACTTGCCCTGCAAAGGGGGCCTCCACCAACCTTTGGGTTATAATCTGGTCTAGGAGGCTTTTCGGTAGTTGGTCCAATAGGCCATGGGGCCGGCAACAAATCTAGGGCAAGGCTTTTTTATTTTTGCAAACCCCGCAGCCAAAGCCACCACAGGGTAGGATGTAGAGTCTAGAGCAGCAAAGCTGCAGTGATGGGTGCAGTGCTATCAGTCAGTGGCTGCTCACTGCACATAAGCCACCAAGCACAGCCGCTGGCAGCTCAATGCAGGGAACTGATTTCTGCTGGGTGACTACACCATCTCCTGCCCAGAATGGCAAAGCAGGAGTTCCTGAGCAGCACCCACCCGCATAAGGGACTCGATCTGATGTTCCAGTAAGTAGGTGGGTGCCAGGCAATCACCAATCAGTTACTTGTCTGGACTATTATTTTATAGGAAAAAGAAATACTGTATCTGGGGCCTCCACAGATTTTGTGCCCAGAGCTACACTTAATCGGGGCCTGAGTAGACCCCAGGGGTGAAGGGTATTAACCACTCTAATATCTGCCCAAAACATTGCATGGTGGGTAAAGGCATCTACACACATCCCAGTCCCAATATGCTGTTATCCCATCATAGGCTGGCTTGGGAGACAGGCCGTTAGATATGAGTAATTTTCAACTGTAAAAGCAGTGATACATTTTCAAACCTGTCCCCCTGATTCTTCTTCCTTCCAGTAATGGGGAGAAAAGGGGACTGGTTAGGGTTTATGTACGGTATATGTAACCCTTGTCCCTATTGACAGCTAGAATACTTTTAGGGATTTTTATTATTAGAACTTTCTTATTTTTGCCATAGGTGCTCTTTAAAGTTGAAAGCTGGTTTGTGTGTGGCCACATAACTATGGTGAAGTTTGTGTAGCTGGAAAGGGTTGGGTCCTGCTCTTGCTGAAGATTTATTGCTGTGTATCGCAGGCCCGCATGACAGCTGTGCTATGAAAGCATGACTCCATGACTTATCGCATTTGAACTCTGGGCACAGCAATAGCTTACTGCACAGAACACATCAAAGGATATGTGTAGTGGGTGTGTGACAGCATGCTTAAAGGGATGGCCCAAAAAAATAAAAAAACAAGGGTAAAAGGGTACTCAACTCTTGTCCCCCACATCTGAAAAGTCCTACTCTGGTAATCATCAACTCACCCAATAGCTGGATGGCATTCCTGTGTGGGCCGGGTCCGAACTCAAGTATCAGCCACATGTCCCTCCACCATCAGTCAGAGAGGTGCTGACCAAGTCTGAAATGCCCACTCTGTGCTCTTCTGTACCCCTGGAGGGGTTAAGGTAGTTGGGCAGGGCCTCCCATTGAACTGGTATCTGGATCCCTGGGCCACCACACCGAGAAAAATTATCAATAATCAATATAAATTGTTCACAATAAACACAGAGCAATCTAGACTTAAAGTGGACCAAAACCCAAGATTTTGACTACCCTGGGTTTTGGTCTGATCCGTGGTGTCCCGCTGTGTGAACCCCCCCCCCCCCCAGGTCGTCTGTACAAACTCACTTGTTCCCGGTCCTATGATGCATGCGCGGCCATTTGTCCAGTCAGTGCGCTCGGATCTGCTTGATCCCCTGCATCCAGGAGCTGGTCTAATGCAAGTGGTTCCGAGTGCACTGATTGCTGCATCCCCCACTACCCTCTAACAGGGTGTGTGCCTGCACCGGCCATTCAAGGTGAGTTTTTTTTTTCGGTCGACCCTGGGGGCTTCATACAGTGGGGCATCCTGATTCTTGATGCCCCAGCGGGAGGAAATCCAGCGGCCCTAGAATCTTATAGTATGAGCATAGAAAAGATGTCTGTCATCCGGGAAGGCAACCTTAGTGGATTCAAGAAAGTTTAGTATTATCTCCCTCAGGATTTTAATATGGGACTTCTTTTAGTACAGCCATCTATGGTGGCTTTTAGATTCACAGAAGTTCCAGGATTCCCCCCCCCTCCTTTTTGTTTTCTGTCTTTCTATCCTTTGCTCCTCATCATCCCCCAGAGCCAAGCCCATATGGTTATGTTTTATCCTTTACCATTACTAAAGGAGAATGGTGTATTTTTTTTTTTTTTTTTTTTTTTTTTTATAATTATTACCATATTTTTCGCCCTATAAGACGCACTTATTTTCCCCAAAAGTGGAGGAAAAATGTCTGTGCGCCTTATCGGGCGAATGTAAAAAAAAAAAAACTCACCCGTTCCCGGCGCTCCCTCGTTGCCTGTCACACTGCGGGGGCACCGAGGAGCGGCGGGGGCCCTGTCCCGGCCCCGCCGCTGCGATCACTGTCTTTTACCGGCAGCGATGACAGCCGCGGGTCCAGAGACAGCGCCCCCGCCGCTCCTCCATCTGCTGCTTCTTCCGCCTGGGGCACATGCGAGCACCCAGGTCAGGGCAGCGGGTGGCCTGCACCAATGCCACACTGCTTATGATAATGGGGTGTACACTGCCTATATGGGAATGGGAGGGGGGAGAATGCCACACTGCCTATATAGGGAATGGGAGGGGGATGCCACACTGGGTATGCGGGAAATGGGAGGGGGACATGCTACACTGTCTCTGGAATGGGGGCATCCCACACGGCCTATGGGAATGGGAAATGCCAAACTGTCTGTAATGGTGCGTTTTTTGGTTTTAAATATTTTTTTTCTTGTTGTCCTACATGCGTATTATGGGCAGGTGCGTCTTATAGGGCGAAAGATGCGGTATTTTGTTTCTTGGTATTTTGTATGTTTTGTTTGTACTTATCTAACAATGTTGGAGTCATTTTAAGAATATGTCCTCAAGAAGCTGCTCCTATATGCCTTTTAGGGATTGGCAGCTGATCAGGAACGCTATGTGATGAACATAATAACATATATGTTTATGTAATCTATATAACTGAGCAGTAATATGCCTCTACATGCATTTCAATAAACATGTATTGGAGAGAGTAATTTGTTGGCTCTGTGTGGGTGTGCATCTCCCGAGGTAATTGGGTGCGGGGCACAGGGGTGCAGAATGAGGGTTTTGGTCCATTTTAAGGTCAGAATATTTTGTTTACAGAAATCTGACTTTGGCTGCACTCAGGTGGACCTTTTTTAAAGTCACCATCTGGGCAAATGAATAACAAACAGTATCTACCAGACAAAATGATCTGGTCCAGGTTCTTTTCTGTCTGCTTTCTTTGTGATGGAATGCTCCATGGCCAGCCACCACATTAATGATATGCCATTCAGAGGAGTGTTGAGGGCAATCACTGTGAGCAGTGAATGTTAGTGTTGCAACCAGACAAGCTCAGCCAGCAAGACACCATGAGATTGAGGCTGTGGGGTAAGTACTTGTGTTGTGTTTATGCACAAACTGTCCTTTTCAACTGAAAGCTGTAAGGTAACCATCAGACCCGGTCAGTGTTTTTGTTTCCCATTGCCACATATAGAGTTAAATTTGAACTACTGAAATTTTAAGTGACGGGAGAATTATAACCACTTTAGTTTGTCTTTGAGGATTACACATTACTTGCTTTAAGACAAATGGTTAAAATAAGCCTTCTCTGCTTGATTTAAACTAAGTATAACAAAGCCAGGATTTTGTTCCTGGATTTGGTCCTTGCTCCTGGGACATCTCGATTTGGGATGCCCCACTGCGTAAGACCTCCTCCCGCCCCCCCCCCCCAGGTAAAGCCTGCTGCAGAGATCTCTGGTATGTCCCAGTGTAGGCTATAAAAACATCATGGTGGAGGAAATAAGTTTAGGAGCACATACAGCCACCCTCTATATCAGCGATACTCAACTGGTGGACCGAGGTCCAAATTCGATTTCCGGACATCTGCCCTGACAGCCCTGCACTCAGTTGCTTCTGTGTTGCTGTGCTCAGAGCTGCCCCCTTGATGGGTGATGTAGTGCTTAGTCTCTCTGCCAGGGTCATGGCTCCCTGGCATCTAGCATTACAATATGAAGTATTGCACTGGCGGGAAGTGCAATTAAAAGGTACACACAAACTTTGTTTCTCAGTCTCTCTGCCCCATCCAATCCTTCCCCCTCCCACCCCAGCTCAGCCCCATCCATCCCTGTCCCACCATCTTGTTCCTCCAACTCAGCCCCATCTATTCCTGTTCCCCCAGCTTTGCTCCATCCTCCCATCCATGCCTGTGCCCTCAGCTTTGCCCTATCCATCCCTGTACCCTCCAGATCTGTCCTATCTGTCTCTGTCCCCTCAGCTCTGTCCCATCTATCCCTGTCCACTCAGCTTTGCACCCATCCAGCCCAGTTTCTCTGCCCCATAATTTCCTGTCCTCCCAGTTTTGCCCATCCAATCCCCTGTCCCCACAGCTCTGCCCCATTTTTTTTTTTTTTGTTTGCCTGGGGAATCTATAGCCCTTTCCCCAGTTTGCTGACTTCTAATCGCCCCCCTCCGCCCAGACCTTCTCCTCTCACTGGATATTTTTAGATGGACCTTTACAGGACGTGCTTCTGTACCTCTACTCTATATGTTGGAGGGAGTCTGGGATGGAAGCACTTTTTGATTTCCACTTGGATATCCTTCAAGCCAAAGAACCCAACAATCACTGCAGGGGGACAGGGCAAGCTGATGTGCCCCCCCCTGTATCCACAGAGACCATCCTGCCCCAAACCTTTATTCATAGGTCAATTATCCCCTCCCCTTTTGCATGGTTAGCTCAAATCCTTAAAAACTATTATGAATGTATGGACGCGTCCAGTCCTTCAGGTGCTGAATATGGGATTTGTTTCTGGGTCATGTGTACTGAGGCTCCAAAATTCCTTTGCTGTTTATCGGGATTTCAGTTGTCTGGGCATCGTAGCAGTGTTTTCCTTCGGGGCCCCCTTTTGGTCGCATGATGGTTGACATGTGGAAACAGAAATAGACCACAAATAGGATGTGGAGCACACGGCACAAGCAATCTCATAAACGATCGCTGTAACAAACAATTAGCAAACATCTGAAAGCAAACTGTCCACTCATATACGAGACGTACATTCGCTTGCTCAACAAACTGTCAATTTCTCAGTTCATGGAAATGGGCCTAAGCTCTGCTCGCATTGATGTAGGCCAGACAAAGGAAGTGTGTGTGAAAGTTGAGACTCCTCATTGGGGAGGGTTTGGATCTGGTAGCTGCAGTACAGGAAAGCAGGTAAGGGTGAAAGTCGTTGGCTGAGCCAGCCGAATATTAAAACAATGTTTAGTGACTACATCCCTTTACTCCGTCGATAATATTCATAGTAACATGTCCGTTCTGTATTTTCAGTGACACACAGAACGACACCATGTCTCTCGAGATAATTGCTAGGTGTCTGCAACTCCAATAATTAGAGAAACATGTTTCAGCTCGATGTTCATAAAACAATGAGGCATTCTGGTTCCTGTTTGTGTTAAGCGCTAATAAAAAAAACAAACATATTTTTTTGGCCAGAGGGAGCACTCAGGAATTTACTCAAATGTTGGTCTATTGAGTCATTTACAATGCCCAAAGTGTGAAAGGTGATCTGGCCTCCAATGCCTCTTAGTTGTCTAACTGGATATATGCTCGTATTCACAACTGCTTCAGCGAAAGCCGACAGGGAGGTGAAAGGATAATTATTGCTTTGTACTGTGGCTGATCCCTTTAAAAAGGAAAAAAACATCTTCCTGCATGCCGGTTGAAATTACTCGGCTATTGATGGCCGTTTAGATTGTAAGCTTGTGGGGGCAGGGTCCTCTCTCCTAATGTACTCCTGTATCATTGTGAAGCTGTAGCACTTCTGTAACATTCAATTCATAGTACCCTGCATATACAGTAAGTATATAAGTGTATTGTATAAGACCTTATGATTGAGACCTTGAAATATGTGAAAGGATAATATGATTCAGGAGGGTTGTTGAAACTTAAAGTAGACCTTCACCCTGAATAAGGGCCTATCGTGTTTCCCCCACCCCCTACATACAGATTGCCCACATAAAAATCATCCTACCTGCACCTATTGCGTTTTCTTTAACATCTAAGATTGGGGCCAGTGGAGTCTCAGGCTGCCTGCAGACAGGAAGTGTCTTCTGCCTATGCCACTCTGCATTCTGGTATTGCTGTCCTTTTCCTGACCCCAGCTCTGTCTGTGCAAAGCACAGCTATAACCCACCATCTGTACTTTTCACTCCTCTCCTCAATATGTGATGTTTCTGAGGCAATATGGCAGTGCCCAGTGGGGGAAATAATTAAAATATATTAATTTTATATGCTGGGGAATAGTTTTTTTTTTTTTTTTATGGATTTGGGCTTTTCAGTAAATGATGCTGAAGGTCCAGTATAAAGTGCTACCTCAGGCAATGGTAATTGCGTTGGGCTATATTTTGGTGCTGTCCTAAACTGTTTTCCGTTTTTAAATTGATGGAAAAAATGGCAGAGATATCGGGGTTTACAGGTTCAGCTTTTGATTTCTCTTCTGAAAAAAGTGGGCGTGGCCCTTGGATTTGTGATGCTGCATAATCTGTGATGAATCTGGAGTAGGAGGCAGAGGAGGGAGGGACCAGTAATTCTGTCTCGCTCTGCTGAGCTGATTGGGGGAAGGGAAAAAAGAATGTAATTGGCTGAACATGTAAACTCTGATATCTCGATAAACACTTTAGGACAGTGCCAAATGTATCCGGACGCAATGGTGTAACAATTATCTTTGCCTGCAGTATCACTTTAATGATATATCAGGGGCCACGTTGGAAAATATTTTTTTACAGAAAGAGTAGTAGATGCTTGGAACTATCTTTCAACAGAAGTAATTGAAAAATTAAAGTAGGTGTATTGTTAAATCTCCAGTATGAAGTATTAAAAATCCATAGAAACACGTCCGCCAATGAGAGGAGGGGTCACTTATACAACTCAACCGATAAAAAGATTGAAACTCCCGCCAAGCTTGTGGTTTTCTTCTCTTGGTAGGAATAAAATCCAGGGGTGACAGGTTGTATATCGAAACCTGCCCCCCCCGCCCCCATTTCTAATTCCTTCGAACTTTCCAAGAAAAAAACAGCCTGGCTGGATATTTCTCGATGCCTGGTGTATAATTGACCCCTCCTCCCACCATCCAGCACATTTCTATAGATTTGTATCATTAGGCCATTATTTATTTTTATTTTTTTTTTGTATGAGGATAGTTCGCCTTTAACAGTAAGTGAATTTTAAAAAGGAAAAGGGGAAAAGGATAAATCTATCCTAAAATAAAGAGAGCACTAACGTGCAGACTAGATGGATCATATGGTCTCCTGCCGTCAACTTTTCTATGCTTTCTTTCATCTCTGCCTTTTATAAAAAGAAGTTTTAGGACAGAGCCCAACATCAGGTTATACATATGTAATATTCCTGAGTTTTTCCTACAGACAGGCTTAAAAGCGGACCTTCAGCATCATTTAATGGAAATCCCAAACCCTTAAACTATTCCCCAGCATCTAAAATTAATAAATATAAAGTTTTTAGTCACTTTTTATTCTTTCCCTCACTGGCCTGCAACTCTGTTCAGGACTCTAGAATACTGGCGCCGCCATCTTGGCTCAGTAGCATCACATAATGAGGTGAGAAGAGGGGGCAAAAGTACAGGGGAGCGGGTTTAGAGCTGTGCTTTGCACAAACAGAACAGAGCTGGGGTCAGGAAAAGGTCAGCCATCCCACAATGCAGAGTGGCACACTCAGAAGACACTTCCTGTTTGCAGGCAGCCTGCACCTCCATGGGCTGCCATCTTGGATTTTTAAAGTCTCAGAAAATGCAATAGAGCAATCTGTATGTACAGGGTGTGGGAAACATATACGATAGACTCTTATTCTGGGTGAATGACCAGTTTAAAGGGTCACTAAACCCAAAATAAAAAAAATGCCACTCACCTTCAGCCGCTCAGCAACCTCCCGTGCCTGGCACACCCCTTCGTTGCAATGTATGGAGGGGGTTGTGCACAGGCACGGTGACTGGTGGAAGAGGTAGTTGTTGCGACACCAATGCAATGAATGATTGCCTGCCATCATACAGAGAGACAGCAAAAAAACAGTGTTCCAGGACAATTTGAAAAACAAAAATATTCTTTTCTAGCTCTACACCCTAAGAAGGGAATATCGGCAGGGGCTATGGTCTATGTATTTCACAGTTTCGGAGGGTTTTGGTCCGCTTTAAAATCTAGATCAGTTGCAATTTTCCATTGCATATATATTTAAAGTGGAACAAAACCAAGGACTTTGATTAAACCAAACTGGGATGCCCTGCTGTGTGGATACCCCCCCAGAAACCTGGTATTTTCTCATCCCTCCTCGGTCTAATGATACATGCGCAGGGTTTCGTCCAATGAAAGCCATTTGGCAAACTCTTGACTTGAAAGGGGAGTGCAAGCGGGCGCATTCCCAGTGGCACATGCTCCCTCTCCAGCCTATCTGAATGACTGAGACAGGAGCGCCTGCACAGCCCGAGGATGCAAGGGATGCACCAGCTTGTGCCCAGACTTCCACAATTAGATATGTCTTTGATCTTTCCCCTTTCCCTTTTCTCTGCTGTGATTGATTATTTATACAATATGTCACTAAGGAGTAACCCAAATGACAGATATATTTCTTATGCAGAGATATAAACCTGGAACACTTAGGCTGCATTTATTCTTGATTTTCTGTGGTGCAGCGGTGACAATACACGGGTCTGCGTCCCTTGTGCACAGCAGGCGCTAGCCGGTCTCCCCACCCCTTCCGAGGCTGGGCCCGCACCTCGCCTTGTTTTACCCTACTCCCCCAAGCCTGCGCCTAACCCCCAATACTAGTGGGGACTCTCATGCTGATTTGGCCACTAGACTGGCCAGTGTGGAAAACTTACTTGCTGGCTCCTTGGCGCGCAAGGCTACAGCCAAGAGGCGTCATTTCAGAGGAAGGGGAACTGTTCTCTGACTCAGGGTCATACGACGACGAGTCCAGGGGACAGGAAGATTCTGGTTCTGATCATTGGTCCTCGGACGACATTGATAGACTGCTGACCCAGATCTTTAATGTGTTATCCCTCTCTCCCCCTGCCGCGGCTCCCCGGCAAAGGGGTGATCTGTTTCACGCCGCTAGGACGCGGTTGGAGTTTCCCGAACAAACTCATTTTAATAGCCTTGTGCTGAAAGAATGGGAACATCCCAGCAAACTCCATGGGGTTCCTAAAAGTGTGGATAAGAAATATCCCTTTCCTGCCGATCTGGTCAAGTGTTGGACATCGCCACCCGAGGTCGATGCCCCAATTCTAAGTCTGTCCAACACCTCTATTATGCACTCCCCCGACACTACTACGCTGCGGGATCGTCCGATGTGGATATATCCTATCCACATCGGACGATGCTATTAAGCTGAGCGCTAGATCTTCTACTCTTGTGGTAGCCATACGCCGAGCGGTCTGGTTGCGCCAGTGGGCCGCTGATAACGTCGCCAAGAAGGCGCTTACGGGGCTTCCATTTAAGGGGCTGCGTCTGTTTGGAGAAAGGTTAGATATTTTTGCCAAGGGTGGCAAGTTACCCCAGCGCAAGCGCCAGATTCGGCCCTTTTGTGGCCCAAGCTCCCACTCGACCCCCTACCGTGGGGCTAAGCAAGGTAGATGAGTGTCCTTCGCTGGGTCTCGCGCAGATTCCTGGAACAAGAACAGAGGACACCGTCCCAGTTCCTCCTGGGGGCCCAAGCCCAAAGCCCCTCCCAAGACTCCCCAGGCATGAAGGGGTGCCCTCGCCCGTCAGGGTGGGGGGGACGTCTACAGCACTTCGAGCATGTCAGGAGACGCCACTTCTCAGACCGGGGGATTCAGGAGGTAGTGTCCTCCGGTTACAAGATAGAGTTTGCTATACTGCCCCCTACCAGGTTCGTCGGGTCCCGGATCCCACAGGACCCTGCCTCAGCTGGGTCTTGATGCTGGCTGTGCAGGACCTTCTGGATCTAGGGGTCATTTGCAAGGTCCCCTTTTAGAGACAGGGGCACAGGGTTTTATTCCAACCTTTTCACGGTACCCAAGAAGGACGGGTTAGTCAGACCCATTCTGGATTTAAAAATCCTAAACAGATTTGTCAGAAACAAACATTTTTGTATGGAAACTCTGCGCTCGGCCATTGCCTCGTTGCGCCCAGGGGACTTCATGACGTCTGTGGACATCAAGGACGCTTACCTGCACGTTCCGGTGTTTCCAGGACACCAAAGGTTTCTCAGATTTGCGCTGCTGGATCAGCATTACCAGTTCGTGGCTCTGCCATTCGGCCTTACGTCGGCTCCCAAGGTGCTGGCAGGGGTGATGTCCCTGTTAAGACTAAGGGGCATACGAGTGTTGCCCTACCTGGACGATATACTCATCACCTCTCGGTCTCTGCGGCAAGCAGAGCTGGACACTCGGTTGGTAGTGTCCACCCTGGAGTCCTTCGGCTGGGTGATCAATTACCCCAAGTCATCCCTGTCCCCCTCCTCAGTGACCCCGTTCCTGGGGATGATTCTGGATTCAGTTCGGTCAAGGATATTCCTTCCTCCGCAGAAGGTGGAAGCTCTGACAACGCAGGCGAGGTCCCTGCTTTCGAGCCCTCATCCCTCCATCCGGCAGGGAATGCAGTTGGTGGGCTCGATGGTGGCAAGCTTCGAGGCGGTGCCCTTTGCCCAGTTCCATTTGAGAACTCTGCAGCTTCACCTTCTGTCAGTCTGGAACAAGGACCCAGCGTCCTTGGACGACATCTGGGTGCTCCCCCCCCCCCCCCCCCTCGGTCAGGCAATCCCTTGCGTGGTGGCGGGACCACAGGACCTTGACAAGGGGCGGATCCTTCCTGGCTCCCTCCTGGGAGACGGTCACAACGGATGCCAGTCTGTCGGGCTGGGGGGGATTCTGGAAGTCCCTGCGCTTCCAGGGGAGGTGGGGCCCTCAGGAGGCCCATCTACCCATCAATTGCCTACATCAATCATCAGGGAGGGACCCGGAGCAAGGGGGCTCTCCAGGAAGTGTCTCTGATTCTAACATGGGCGGAAGCCAATGTCCAATGCACCTCGGCTGTCTACATTCCGGGCGCGGAGAACCTGCTGGCAGATGCTCTGAGCAGGGGATCGTCTCGTCAGGTGGAATGGTCCCTCTGCAACAGGGTGTTCCAGTCCCTGTGTCACCGTTGGGGTGTGCCAGATGTGGATCTGTTTGCGTCCCGTCACAATCACAAGCTCCCGAGCTTTGTATCTCTGTCCCAGGATCCTCTGACTCTGGCCACGGATGCCCTGTCAATGTCTTGGAGGGAGTTTCGGCTCCTGTATGTGTTTCCACCAATTCCCCTTCTGGGAAGAGTTCTGCGCAAGATTGCTCTGGAAGGCGTACCCGCGATTCTGGTGGCCCCAAGGTGGCCAAGAAGAGTGTGGTTCGCAGATGTGGTTCAAATGGCAGTAGATCAGTACGATCTGCCAAGGTTGCCAGACCTTCTAACTCGGGTCTCTACGCCATCCCAATTTACTAACTCTGGCTTTGACGGCTTGGCTGTTGAAACCTCCATCCTGATGGAAAAGGGTTTGTCTGCATCTGTAGTGGCTACTATGGTGCAAGCCAGGAAAAAGACTTCTTCTGCTATCTATTATAGAGTTTGGCGTTCTTACATTGACTGATGTGAGTCCAGGTCTCTTCCCTGCCGGGAATTCTTAGTCTCCAGGGTGCTGGAGTTTTTACAACATGGTCTAGACTTTCTAGACCAGGTTTCGGCTCTGTCTATCTTCTTTCAGAAGACCTTTGCCCAGCACCCTCTTATCAAGACTTTCTTTCAGGGGGTCACTCATGTGCGGCCTCCTCGGAAACCTATGGTTCCTGTTTGGGATTTAAACTTGGTGTTATCGGCCCTTCAGGGTGCTCCTTTTGAGCCTATTCAGGAGGCTGCTCTCGCTGTTCTCACGCTCAAGGTTGTATTCCTGGTAGCTATCACTTCTGTTAGACGTGTATCTGAGTTGGCGGCTCTATCTATTCAGTCTCCCTACTATGAGAGACACCAGGATAAGGTAGTGTTCACTTCAAGCCAGACTTTCTGCCTAAGGTTGTGTCTGCATTTCATTTGAATCAAGATATTGTACTTCCTTCCTTGTGCCCTAATCCTAGTAACCCTAAGGAAAGGGTTTTGCATTCCTTGGATGTGGTTAGGTGTGTCAAGTATTACCTGGTTATCACGAAGGCTTTCAGGAAGACGGATGCTCTCTTCGTTGTGCCTCACGGGCTCCCGCCAAGTCTACTATCAGTAAATGGATTCGTCAGGCTGTGGTTCAAGCCTATACTACTAAGGGGAAGTCTCCCCCCCCCTTTCGTCTTACTGCTCATTCTACTCGAGCTGTTGGGGCTTCTTGGGCTTTTCAGCACCAGGCCTCTGTGGAACAAGTTTGCAAGGCCGCTACTTGGTCTTCTGTTCATACCTTTACTAAGTTTTACAAGGTTGATGTTAGGGCCTCAGCTGATGCTGTGTTTGGCCGCAAGGTTTTGCAGGCGGCAGTAGTTTAAACTGCTTGCTGTAGCCTTTTCTGTTGGGGATCCCACCCTACTTTATGGACACTGCTATTGGATGTCCCACATGTAATTACTACATCTGGAGCAGGACGTGCTGTATGCTTAGAATAATACAATTCTGTGAAGTACTCACCTGTAGAATTGGTATTATACGCATACAGCACGTCCTGCTCCACCCCACCCTGGTTTCACTTTGTTCTGGATCCCCTGTTTGGTGATTGTTATCATTGTTGTTATTGCCAGTTTTGGGTGGTTGTTTCTCCTGGCTTCTCATTCTCACTGCTTTTCAATGCTGGGAATTTGTGGGAGGTCCTTCAGTATATGTAGGGCCGGGAAGAGCTTGTTTTCTACACCCGGGCCACACAGATACTAGTGCACTGGCAGATGCATCTACCTCTACCCTCTTAACAGGGAGGGTGCCTGTGCCGGCCATTCACAAATGCCTGGTGCGGGCAGGCGCCCTGCTAAAGGGCTAGCGGGGATGTGGCCACAGCTTGCGGATGCGTTGGACCATGAAGGAAGGTGAGTTTCTGGTGGGTTTCATACAGTGGGGCATCCCAATTCTGGATGCCCTGGGGGCGGGAATCAATTGCCCCAGGAATATTATAGATTCCTGGGTCAAACTGTGTGGGTTTTGGTCCACCTTAATCCAATATTGAATCACTTGCTGAGCAACCTTAACACTGACCCAGAATCCCATATCCTACCTAAGAAATCAGTCCCTGTGTTTTGTGAAGATGAAAAGTCAAGACTTTAAAACATAAACTTTAATCCATAAATCATGTTAAATGATTTAAGACGTTCATCTAATAGAAACCGCTTGTCACCTCTCCCAATGCGGAGATTAAAACTAGCCTTGGTCTGATCTATTATATTTGGCTGCAAAATAAGATACTGAATATGTGACGTGGGATTGCCAGAAAGGTAAGATTCCAGTTGAACGTTGACATTTCAGGGCATCCCAAATTGGGATTCCACACAGATGACACCACAGACCTTTGAGTTTATTAGATTAAGTGTAAAAGCAAATGGGTTTGCAGAAGAATCATACTGCTGTGATGCTGAATCAAGTTACTGAAGTGAAGTTATAGCCCCTGGATCTTATTTGTGCATGGCCACCTTTTTATTTCACCCCTCTTGCTCATACTGAGTGGGACACAGCAGCCTATTCATCTGCCTGTCAGTCTCTTCTATGCTTCGGAGCGCTGTGAAAATGTTGTTAGCAGCAAAATGAAAATGTTTTATGTTGGTGTGTGTAAGAGAGTCTGATATGGACATGAAAAAGTGGAACCCCCCCCCCACCCCCCGCTTCCACAGACCTTGATGGGTCGATCCCAGCTTCCCTTGCCTAGAGACATGTCATTTCAGCAATGCTGCTGAACAGGGGACCTGAAATCACTCCAATTCTGTTCTACGAGATTAGACTGCCAAAAATCTTCTTTCAGGGAGGTAAGATGTTAATGCTATAATTATGGGGTCAGACTTTACTGGTTCTTCAACCTCTAACCAGCTGATCAGTATTGCAGGGATTGGACAAGGAAACTGCTACTTCAGTGATGGGATTTATTCAGCAGTGCTTTCTGCTTGGACTGACTCCAGTGTGCCTGCCTTACATTAGTTGTGAGCAGGCTCCTTATCTGTAAAGGGTAGCACCCCCCCCCCCCCCCCCGTTCAGCAAACTGGAGACATTTTTTACAGTGTTTTCTTTTGGGGGAGATACCAGCTATGGTGGACAATGGATGAAACCTACATTTTGTTTAGTGATTTTGACTTTCCTAAGTTTGGTACCTTGCCCCAAATTGGGATGCCCTGCTATGTGAAACCAACCCAGATCACCCATAAAAACCTACCTTTCCGTGGTCCAACAGCGAATGTGCGGGCTCCCGATCAATCTGCGACACATGCCATGCATATTATTGTTCGGCAATATGGCTCTGTTTAGACAGAGCCAATGGCTGGGTGCAGGAGCGCTCCCTAGGCCAGAGATGTTGTGGCCGCCGATGTTTACATCAGCATGGGACAGAGAGCAAAGGTGAGTTTTGTGTCGACCCAGAAGATTTCTACACAGGAGAAGGCCAGCCCTGGGGTCTTTTAGACTCCAGGATTTTGTTCCACTTTAATCTTGGTGGAGGGTGGCTGGTGACTTGTTACAGTTTAAATGAGAATTACTTAACCAATATACAGTAGTTGTTAGTCCTAATGATGCTCTGAAGAAGCCATGAATAAGAAGGCGAAACAAGTTACCAAATAACTGCAAATACATCTGCCTGTGAACTTGTTATGTTCACATTTAAAAATTGAAAATGTGTCCTGATTGTTAGGACTATTGTTAGAAAAAAAAAGTCAAGACTTTGCTAAACTGAAATACTGAAGAAATTGTGGTTAACTGATTTGTAATGTTACAATAGATGAAAAAATATAGATCAGTGGTTCTCAACCTTTCTAATGCCGTGACCCCGCAATACAGTTCCTCATGTTGTGGTGACCCCAAACCAAAAAATAATTTTGGTGGCTACTTCAAAACTGTTTTTGCTACAGTTATGATTCGGAATGTAAATACCTGATATGCATTATGTATTCTCATTGCTACAAGTCAAACATAATTTAAACATAGCGATTAATCACAAAAACAATATTTAGTTATATGTCAAGACATATTTATTACTAATGCCAATAAATAACATTTCACCATGGCATAGCATGTGTCGGAAACTGTCATTTCTCCGCCTCTTATTGAAATTAATAGGAGGCTGCGGAGGATTGTGTGGTAACTCGAGATTCTCGGGAGCTCTCTTCCACAAAATCCGCCGCACTCGCAATGAAATCAATAGGAGGCGGATTCAGTGCCGGAAACCGCTGACTTTAGCAGTTTCCTCATTCAGAATATGGGAAAATAGTGGGAGATATGGGAGATAATTATACATTGGGGAACATTGTGAACTACATCTTATAGTATAAGACCGATTGTAGTTCACACTGTGTAAATGTATGGTGCTTTGTGTGATTACACACAAAGCACCTTACACTTACACAGTATTGTGTGTATGGTGTATGTACTGTTTTTACATAATTAACCTTTTTTACACCAGTAGGCTGTCTCGCAGGCTCTCTTGGCTTCTGTCCTCCGGCGCTTGCTGCGTCCGCCCACTGATGTCAGCAACCGCCGGACACATGTAATGCGCTGCTATGGACCGCTTCCCCCGCCCCTTAGGGCCCGGACGGATGATGCAATCATGTCTGCGCATGCGCGCAGGCATTCAGTTTGAAACGCGCATCCATAACGTCGTGCGTTCCAGCTGAATAGCGCTGCTGCAGACGGTAGGGCGACTTCTCAGCGGCTAAAGCCATCGGAAATATGTATTTTCCCGATGGCTTTAGGCGACCCCTGTGTTTTGGTCATTCGACCACCGCCGGGGTCCCGACCCACAGGTTGAGAACCGCTGATATAGATGAACTTCCAAACATTGTGGGCAAAATGGAACAATGTTGCCAATGCTTGCTGTGACCTGCTTAACACTAAATTAACAAATTACCAGTTTATAAAAAAACACACCCACCTTTGCAAGCTCTTAAAGGGACTCTGTAGGCAAAGTGCATAAACTGTCATTCAGCAGCTCACCTCCTCATGGCTGCCTTGTCCCTTCCTGTCAGAATACAGCTGCTCCTGGAAGTAGAAACAAGGCAAAGAGTAGTGGCACATCCCCCCATTAATTTCTTTGCCATAGACCACCAATAATTAGGCTAAGCTGGTGGTCTAAAGGCCCGCATCATCAGACTGTGGACACTGGGAGAGAGGGAGAATGCCTGTCCTACAGACCCCGCCCATTATGCTGATTATTATGTGGCATCACAAAGGCCCACACCCCAAATATTTCAAAAGATAAAGCATAAGGTGAAACTGTAAACCTCGATATCTCAGCCATTTCTTTTTCAATTTAAAAATGGAAAACAGTTCCCAAAAATGCCAACCATAGCCCAACACTACGGGTTAACAATTGCCTTCTGTATATCTTTACTCTTAACAAAGTGAAAGCTTTGTGATTACAGGATTATCTTACCGTGTAGTCAGGTGGAGCATTTCCACTTGGTTTGTAATTTGCAATAATAAAGGAAAGGAAGCACAACGTAAATTCAAAGTAGCATGGTGTACAAGGAAGCTCCCACGCCCAGAGGAGGCCCTGCATGACTGGTGATACTAGCAACACACTGAGTACTCTTGAAGGCAGTGCAGGTTTGTTATTCTTAGTATACAGTACGTCCTGCTCCAAATATAATGTTTACAATCGGGTTATACTCCGCCAGATGGCGCTGGACTGCAGAGACATCGAAAATAGGCTCCTCCCGGCCCCTCAAATACCCAGGGACCTCCCACAAATCCCCAGAATTTCTCTGCAGTCTGGCTGCGAAGGACGAGAAATTGGTTCTCTACTCGCAGGTGAGCGGGGTTATTAACCTGCGGCCCTGTAGGACTATTCCCACCCGTTCCACTAGTAATATGCCTCCCAGCCTTGGCTGCACTGGTTGGGTGAAGGTAGGCAGCACCGCTGTTAGGTGCTTAGGAGCGCTGCTCCACCGCAGTCCCCCACCAAAGGGTAGGCGGTTCAGGCTTATGGTGAGCCTCTATGGGATGCCCCTCCCGCACTATTGGCCCTTGCCTATCAGTGGGCCCTATTTAAGTGGCCGCCGTCCTCCCTCATCCTCCTTGTAGTCTTCGGGGGAAAAGAGGGGGGGTGTGTATGTGTATAGATAGGTATGTTATGCAGTCTGTGCTTTCACTTTTCACATGTCTTTATTCTTGTGTCAGCCGCTGCGCTGACTTGTCTTTATTGCTTTTAAATTTACCGCCGCCGCGCGCTGACTTGGTTCTGCGCTTGGCGGTGGCATTACCTCAGGCGCTGGCGTGCCATTATTGGCTGTTGGCCTTTCCGGCTTCGCGCTCTCCGGGGGGGGCGGGGCCCGGCTTTGGCGCGTTCCGCGTCATCCCTATTACTGGCCCGCCCCTCGAGGTATACCGACGCCATCTTTTCTGACTTGGCCTATGCGCGACGGACTCCTACCTACCGCGGTCCATAAGTGCCCTTGCGGGCGGCTTTATCTGCTTCACTTTTGTTACGATGTACTTAAGGTCTTGTCTGCTTATGTCTTTCAGGCGGGGCGAACCCTTCTTGGCTTCTCCCGGCCCTGTTATTAGTATATTACTTGTAGGCCTTGTAAAAATTATACTCCCACATCCCTAGCGGGTTATTGGGGCATCCAGGGTTGCTATATAGCGTTATTCCCTATCGGCGTATAGCACCGCTATAATCACCATATGGAGGCATCCCAGGAAAATGTTACCGGGGTCCCTTTGGGACAAGACCGGCTGTGTGGGCAGTCTCATGCTGACGCTGACAAGGCGTGGGTCTGTGTACCCTGTGCTGAGCAGGTGCTTGCATTGCAATCTGGCCTGCCAGTGGCTGCACCTAGTTTCACTTCACCTACTTCCCCAAGCTTAAATCTCACTCCTGCTGAGTTGCATACTAGTGGGGATTCTCAGCCTGATGTGTCTTCTACACTGGCTACTGTTTAACAGATTATTGCGAAGTCTTTAGCGCGTAAGGCCCCTGCTAAGAAGCGGCACTTGACGCCTAATGTTACTGTTTTTTCCCTATGGGAACTGAGGAGTTTTGGAATCTGTGTGGCTATACCCCGTCTGATTAAGGGGAGCTCTTTTCTGATTCAGGCTCATCTGATGAGAGACCAAGGGTCATGACGATTCTGGCTCTGACCCCTGGGCCCCGGATGACACTGACAGATTATTGACCCAGATTTTTGAGGTTCTGTCCATCTCTCTCCCTGTTGTGGCTCCCAGGCAAAAAGGGGAGCTTTTCCATACAGCAAAATCATGTTTGGAATTTCCCGACCAGGCACATTTCCATAACCTTGTGTTCAAGGAATGGGAGTGCCCCAGTAAACTTCCCGGGGTTCCAAAAAGTTGGGATAGGAAGTATCCCTTTCCTGCTGAGGTGGTTAAATGTTGGTCATCCCCCCCCCCCCCCCGAGGTGGATGCCCCGATCCACACCTCTGTCATGCATTCCCCTGACTCTACTACCCTGAGGGATGCTGAGGACCGGCGCATTGACCAGCTGGCATCCCACGCCTTTGCATGTGCAGGGACGGCGCTGCGCCCGGTCTGTGCCTCTGCCATTACTGCTGTGGCCACTAGAACCCTTATCAGAAATATGCTTGATAGTGCCCCTGATGATTTGCCCTGTGAGGTGTTTAATGCACTCTCCAGTTGTGCTGTTTTTGTAAATTTTGTCCTCTCAGCATTGGATGACACCATCAGAATGTGTGCCAGAACTTCTGCCCTTGTGGTGGCTATACGCTGCTCGGGTTGGCTGCGCCAGTGGGCTGCTGACAACGCTGCCAAGAAGGCCCTCACTGGGTTTCCCTTTAAAGGACTGCGCCTGTTTGGACCTTTTTGGTAAGGGAGGCAGGTTACCCCAGCGCAGGCAGCAATCTCGGCCCTTTCGGGGGCAGGGTTCCTTCTCCTCCCCTTACCGTGGTGCAAGACAGGGAAGGGGAGTTTCTTTACCTGGGGCCCAGGGAGATTTCTGGGGTAGAGGCAGAGGACGTGGACGTCCTGCCTCCTCCTGGGGTCCCAAAGCAAAATCCTCTCCCAAGCCCCCTCATGCATGATGGGGCGCCCACACCCATCCAGGTGGGGGGACGGCTGCAGCACTTCGCTCACGTCTGGAGGCTTCATGTCTCAGACCGGTGGATTCAGGAGGTAGTGTCCTCCGGTTACAAGTTGGAGTTTGCTGCCAATCCCCCTCCAAGATTCATCAGATCCCGGATTCCTCAGGACCCTGTGTCAGCTCAGGAGCTAGTACAAGCAGTGCAAGGTCTCCTGGAGCTGGGGGTCATCTGCCAGGTCCCCTTAAGAGAAAAAGGCAAGGGCTTTTATTCCAACCTATTCACAGTACCCAAAAAAGATGGTTCAGTCAGGCCCATCCTGGACTTGAAGATCCTCAACAAGTTTGTCAGGGGCAGGCGCTTTCGCATGGAAACTCTGTGCCATCAGTTCCCTGCGCCAAGGGGATTTCATGACTTCTGTGGACATCAAAGATGCTTACCTTCATATTCCAGTGTTCCCAGGTCATCAAAGGTTCCTCAGGTTCGCTCTGATAGATCAACACTACCAGTTTGTGGCCTTGCCCTTCGGCCTCACTTCAGCTCCCAGGGTGTTCACCGAGGTGCTGGCTGGCGTGATGTCTCTGCTCAGATGTCAGGGCGTCCGTGTGCTTCCCTATCTGGATGACATTCTCATCACTTCCCAGTCTCTACATCAGGCAGAGTTGGATACTCAGCTGGTGGTGTCCACTCTGGAGTCATTTGGATGGGTGATCAACCACCCCAAGTCCTCACTGTCCCCTTCCTTGGTAACTCCATTCCTAGGAATGAATCTGGATACAGTTCAGGCAAGGATCTTCCTTCCTCAACAGAGGGTGGACAGTCTGATTGCACAGGCTCAGTCCCTCCTAGCTTGTCCCCATCCCTCCATCAGGCAGGGGATGCAGCTGGTGGGCCTGATGGTGGCATGCTTCAAAGCGGTCCCTTATGCTCAGTTCCACTTGAGGCCCCTGCAACTTCACCTATTGTCAGTGTGGGACAAGGACCCAGCGTCCCTGGACAGGGTCTGTGTGCTCTCCCCCCGGGTCAGGAGGTCCCTCTCGTGGTGGATGGACTCAAGGAACCTGTTGGGGGACAGATCCTTTCTTGCCCCTTCCTGGGAGACGGTCATGACGGATGCCAGTCTGTCAGGTTGGGGGGGTTTCTGGAAGTCCCTGCGGTTCCAGGGGAGGTGGGGCCCTCAGGAGGCCCACACACCTATCAATGTCTTGGAACTGCGGGCGATCAGGCTAGTTCTGGCTCACTTGACTACTCGCCTTCGGGGCCTGCCTGTTCAGGTGTGCTCGGACAACCAGACGGCAGTTGCCTACATCAATCATCAGGGATGGACCCGGAGCAAGGGGGCCCTCCAGGAAGTGTCTCTGATCCTGACTTGGGAGGAGGCCAATGTCCCCTGCATATCAGCTGTGTACATCCCGGGGGTGGAAAATCGCCTGGCGGACTCTCTGAGCAGGCGGACCTCTCGCCAGGGAGAATGGTCCCTATGCAGCAGGGTGTTTCAATCTCTGTGTCACCGTTGGGGCCAACCAGATGTGGATCTGTTTGTGTCCCGCCACAATCACAAGCTCCCAGCTTTTGTCTCTCTGTCCCAGGATCCTCTGGCCTTGACCTCGGATGCTCTAGCAATGTCATGGCAGGACTTTCAGTTCCTGTATGTCTTCCCTCCAATCCCCCTGCTGGGCAGGGTTCTGCGCAAGATTGATCTGGAAAGGGTGCCAGCAATTCTGGTGGCCCCCAGGTGGCCAAGAAGAGTGTGGTTCTTCGCAGACGTGGTACAGCTGGCAGTAGATCAGTACGCTCTGCCCTTGGTGTCAGATCTGCTCACTCAGGGCTCACTACGCCATCCCAATTTACAAACTCTGGCTTGACTGCTTGGCTGCTGAAACCTCCATCTTGATGGAGAAGGGGCTGTCTTCCTCGGTTGTGGATACTTTGATTAAAGCTAGGAAGAAGTCTTCCTCTTCCATTTATTACAGGGTTTGGCGTGCCTACATTGACTGGTGTGAGTCTAAGTGTAATCCCTGTCGTGTCTTCTCTATTCTCAGGATTCTGGAGTTCCTGCAGCATGGGTTGGAGATGGGGCTCCAACTCGGTACTCTGAAGGGTCAGGTTTCTGCCCTGGCTATTTTATTCCAGAAGTCCATTGCTCAGCACTCTCTGATCAGGACTTTTTTCCAGGGGGTCACTCATGTGCGCCCCCCCACGTAAGCCTATGGTGCCTGTTTGGGATTTGAACTTGGTTCTGTCAGCCTTGCAGGGTGCTGCCTTGGCCATTCTTACTCTCAAGGTTGTGTTTCTGGTGGCTATCACTTCTGTCAGGCTTGTGTCTGGGTTGGCGGCGCTTTCCATTCAGCCCCCCTACTATGAGAGACACCAGGACAAGTTGGCGTTTCGTTTCAAACCTGACTTTCTGCCTAAGGTAGTGTCTGCCTTTCATTTGAATCAGGATATTGTTCTTCCTTCTTTGTGCCCTAATCCTAGCAATGCTAAGGAGAGGGTTTTGCACTCTTTGGATGTGGTTAGGTGTCTGAAGTACTATCTGGTGGCTACTGCACCTTTCAGGAAAACTGATGCTCTTTTTGTGGTCCCTTCTGGTCCTAGGAAGGGTTTGGCTCCTGCCAAGTCTACTATCAGCAAGTGGATTCGTCAGGCTGTGATTCAGGTCTACTCTACTAAGGGGAAGAATCCTCCCTTCCGCCTTACTGCTCATTCCACTCGTGCTACTGGTGCCTCTTGGGCTTTTCAGCACCAGGCTTCTGTTGAACAAGTTTGCAAGGCCGCTACTTGGTCTTCTGTTCATACCTTTTCAAAGTTTTACAAGGTTGATGTTAGGGCCTCAGCTGATGCTGCTTTTGGCCGAAAGGTTCTGCAGGCGGCAGTGGTTTAAACTGTCTGCTGCTGATTTTTCTTGGGGATCCCACCCTACTTTATGGACCCTGCTATTGGATGTCCCAACTGTAAGTATTAGATTTGGAGCAGGACGTACTGTATACTAAGAATAATACAATTCTGTGATTACTCACCTGTAGAATTGGTATTATGAGTATACAGTACGTCCTGCTTCACCCCACCCTTGGTTGCATTATCTTGGATCCCCTGTATGGTGATTGTTATCATTGTTATAGTTGATAGTTTGGATTGTTTAATTCTCCCGGCTTCTCATTAACTGCTTTTCAATGCTGGGGATTTGTGGGAGGTCCCTGGGTATTTGAGGGGCCGGGAGGAGCCTATTTTCGATGTCTCTGCAGTCCAGCGCCATGTGGCGGAGTATATCCCAACTGTGTATTAGATTTGGAGCAGGAAGTACTGTATACTCATAATACCAATTCTACAGGTGAGTAATCACAGAATTGTATTTTTGGGGTTCTTAGTGATCCCCTAGATAAGAAAATGGATTCACTACTCAAAAAGGCCTGGCAAGTGGAATCTAATGCTCTACGACTGATTTTAGCATCCTATTGTGTGATCAGAAATCTAGGCTTTTGGCTTCAACAATTAAAGGACTGTCTGTTGGAAAGGACTAGTCTAGATAAATTATGTAAGCTTTACCGATCCTTTTTTTCAGCTACGGCTTTTCTTACTGATGCCATGGCGGAATTTATTAGATTTTTAGCACAAAATATGGTTGTGACCAATTCCGTGCGCAGGACTCTCTGGTTAAGAACCTGGACTGGAGATATTGGTTCAAAAAAGAGACTTTGTGCCATGCCCTTTAGGGAACAGAATCTAGTTGGTTCCGATCTGGAAAAGGTCTTGAACATGACCGTGGATAGGGAAAAGTGTTTCCCAGCCCGGCCTAAGACTTCAGCCAACAAAATTATTTTTCCCCAGGAGTTCTTTTAGGCGCTCCTTTCTTAACTGGGTCACCACTAAAAGGTCCAGGGAGTCAACTTTAGAGGTTCCACATTATTTGGGACCTATTGGGTCAAACCCAAAAAGCAATGACGCCAAGTTAATTATTGGAGCCAGGCTAAGGGGGTTTTCCACAGCCTGGCGAAATCTTTGGGATTACCCTTTCATTGTAAGAGGTATTATAGAAGGGTTTCATATAGATTTTTCTCAAACCCCTCCTTCAAAATTTTTGATTTCTTCCTTACCCAATGGCAAGGAAGAAAGGGAAGCTGTTCAAAGTCTTATGGACATGAGGTCAAGGGGAGTAATTGTACCAGTACACCATTTCCATCAGGGGGCAGGGTTTTACTCCAGCGTTTTTTTATGGGCGGCCGTTCACTCTGGGCTGACGGCTGCCGTTGACCTTAGGCTGACTTTAACCATAGGCTGACTTTAACCATAGGCTAGTCTTTACACTTACCCTAGCAACAAATAGGGTTAAGGAATCAAGCATGATCAAGCCCAGGTTGTTACTTCAGACCTGATCTATTTTGGAAGGTGTTATTTATGGAGCTTTCACTACTGCACGCAGAATCAGTAATGTTCAGGCCTGATCTTGTCGTCGTCGTCGTCTTTCTTTTTTTATTTTCCAGATCCAGTAATCTGTGCATGGATCTTGGCTATTAACCTGAGATCTCATCGGATATTCTTGAACGCAAGGATGGTCCTTCTATCAATGGCCAATGAAGGAGCTTTAAATTTAAATGCTTGAACGTTAGAGCACTTCTGTTGAAGTGTCTTTTTCCGAACCAAGGATGGGAGGGTTCCCAACGATTGGTTCGTGTCCGTGTAGTTCCGAGGAAAGAAAAAGACTGTTATAGACTACTTTAGCAACTAAAATAGCAAATAAAGAGTTTTACCATGCCAAGTGGGATCACGTCTCTTTCTGAAAAAAGTATTTCTACATCTTGGGCAGAGCAGGCTGGGGTCTTTATGGAACGGGTCTGTAAAGCAGCCATTGGATCCTCTGCCAAGATTTTTTCTAGATACTATAGGTTGGATCTAATGTTGCCCTTTCGGATGTTTAGAAAAGAAGTTACTAGATACCTAACTTTTTTTTTTTTTTTTTTTAAGCTTTATACTAGGATATGATTTACAATGCTTGCTAATTGTTTAGATGCTGTGTTTTCAGCAAAGTCTGGGAACATTTAAAATGCAATGTCCCCTGCAACCTAATAGCAACACAGGAATTAGTGCTGCGCTCTAGTGGCCAGTTGAGTGCACTGCAGGCAAGGCAACCTCTGCTTTCCATCTTCCTATTATTTAGAAGTAGGAGTGCCAGGGCCTGCAACTGTGGGTAGTGCGGATGGCATGCGGACCACAGGCTGCAGGTTGTGCATCCCAGGAGTACAGTATATGCACAGGCACTTGTCAACATAATACAAACTGCAGCAGGTATATGAGAGGCATGATGTGCTGAGTCCCATCCTACAGCGCGATGCACATATCACATTGCTCTGTAAGTAAGTAAATAATCTGAATGCCAATAAAAGGCGTATGACTGCCTTAGAAAGTATGAAAGCTGATTACAATAGAAACAATTATAATAAATGAATTATTTGGCTTAAATGTAACACGATGGACCTCTCGGCAGGCTATTCAGAATGTCTCCTCTTGTTTGTTGCATTACAGTCCAAGCACCGCAGCGTCATCAGAATTGAAAGTCTTCAGGGCTGACCGATTAAAGTAGACCAAAAGCACTTGATCCCTACTACCTAGAGCATCCCAAATGACTGTTTGAAACCCCCTGGATTGGCACTTATCTGACCGCCAATCCAACAGCACGCCCCAGTTTGAACATAGTGGGGAATGCGGCCAGCTACACACTTGCCTCCGTTTGACCCTTAGCTGACAAGAGGTCTAAGATGGCTAAGAGAAGCAGAGTGAAACTGAGCACACCAATTGACTTCACGCATGCATCTTTGGATAGACCTTTTTTTAATGAATATCAAGGTTGTCCCGCAGTTTTTCATTTTGGCCCACTGTGTATTTGCGTTTGACACCCTTGTCCTGTACAGGGCTTGCAGTACTGAAAAGTGTCACAAGATGTTGATGGCTGCAAAACGATTCTATCAACTTATAGAACTCAAACTTCTGAAATAAGAATATAAAACACAGAAGGTTAACTAATAAAATACTAGAGGGAAAGTTGTACAGTAACAATGGTCCCCCGCTGAGTCCTCTTTCATTACCTGCACCTCCTAGTCTTCTCTCCAGCATCCACAGCCGCCACCTTCTTTTGCCATTTGGTCCTGCAGACACCACCTCCTACAGTTCCTGCTGACTTTTCCTCACCTCCACACTGTTGGCCTATGGGCCTCCACTCCACTTTATTGATGTCTGCTAATATAGGCACAGCAATGCAGTAGAAATACCCAGTGTGGAACCTCACTTTGTAAGCTCCATAGGCAGGTATTGGTAACCTTGTGTGTGATAAACTTTGGATTTTGGGCTGGGTTCTTTGGCTCCTGTGTTTCCATCATTTTTACCTTCTAACGTCATAAAGGCTCCAAGTTTCATGAAGCAGAGAGCGCTATAAGGGAGGCATTAACCCTACTGGGTTGGATGAATGATTCTGTAGACATTGTAATTGTGTTCAGTTGATGTTTGACCTTCAGGTGATTGAAGATGAGATTATGGTGAGGGATACAAAGCCGTTGCTGTGTGGGGAGATGGTATTAATAGCCTGACATTTGTACAGACATGCACGGTTTATTCTGGCCTTTATCCTCCATGAGCTGTGAAGGGATTGCACACATCAATGGGGATTCCTCGAGCCCTGTGTACACATCAGACAATCACTAAACCTGCTATTGTGTCCCTTTTTAGAAATCCAGAAAGCGCTACATTCTGTTACATCAACATCCTCTGAGATTGTCGTGCTTCCGGATATGTTACAGCAGCCTGGGGATGCCTGCAGCACATTTGGGTGTCTAGGATAGGCTGACTCTTTGGGCACTAGAAGTTATTTGCCTTTAGTCATTGTCTGTGTACACTGAAAAGGATTCCCATTGTGTAAACCTACACATGGCTATGGTCTTGTTTTTTTCCTTTCCTTTTTAAAAACACGATTCTATTGCAAATTGAAATTTGAAATAAAAGTTTTACCTAATTATTTTCATCCTCCTCATGTACTCTATAGGGCTCTGGCATAGAAATCGGGGAACAGACGCATCACCAGTTTTTCTGCGGTGTGCGGCACACTCCTGTTGACACCTGAATGGATAAGCAGCAGCTAAGCATCCTTCAGCCTTGAGAATTCTGGGGATGCCGCTGTTGCCTCCAGGGCCGGCCACACCAGGATTTGTGTACTTTAAGGGTGTGCAATTGTGCCTCCATCTCCCTGGATATTAAGTAGTAGTGATAATTGGCTTTACATGTTATGGTGGACCCCATTGGTTGGGATGGTGGTCATGTGGGATTGCTAAGCAAGAGGTCATTGGATGTGTGACAGACTCTCTGCCCTTTGGACTTTACACAGGTTCATTACTTTCCTTTTCTTAAGCATGTACAGACTACCATTGTGTTGATTGATTACGTCACAGACAATGGCATTGTTCTGATTGATTGTATTACAGACGTCTATTGTGTTGCTGATTGCGTCACCGGCAGAGTTGAGGGATTGTGTGCCCTGCTCCCATTGGTCTGTGTATTTGTCATGCAGTCCTCCATCAGGTCCACGGGGGAGGTCCCCTTGCATATAGCCTTGCATATAAGGCCCAGTGTGGCACTAATAAAGTACACTTCACCTTCACCCTCAATACTGAAGTTCAGTCTCTTATTGGGGGAAACGCTATATTACAATTCACTAGCCCTTGTAAGGGCTGTTCCTGTTTCCTCACAGACGACTCTGGAATTCCAGCAGCACCTCTTACGATTGGGAAAAGGACGTCTCGGGCGGTGAAGCCCTCCGGCGATAAGGGTTATCGCTACAGGATGTTTGGGAAATTTTGGTGGGGTGGCTCTTAGCAAAAAGGGATTTCCCTAATAGGCATGCCGAAATGTGGGAGCCACTGGAAACTTTGCCTAATAGAGGCTGTTATGATGTTCTGGTTCCTCAAGGTGGTGCCATTTTGCAGATTTCTTTCCAGTTCTGCAGACAATGTGATCATTGTGAGTTGCGTTATACCTCTGTGTATGTATGTGTGTGTGTATATATGTATAATTATAATATTGTGGTCTAGGGGGACCGCACATCTCGGAGAAAGATCTTGTTTGGCAGGCAGTGTTTTAAACTAATGGCCTGTAACCATCTTTATGCCTTCCTCATACTCCTTATTCTGGGTCTCCAAATATACCCTATAAAATATAAACTCTTCATACTTGCCCATCACCATCTATACCACAATAAACTGAAATCTCCCAGACATTCTGCATCCTCCTGTATTATACCATCATTGAAATATAACACATAACTGCTGCTCTGAAAAAGACCTTATATTCAGTTATATTCAGTTGGTTCTACCAATACACTCTTACTCAGCCAGCGTTGATGTCTTTGTGCTCACATCTGCACATTTGTGTTCTTAACCCGATCATTGTCGAGGTGAAGATACCCTATTAAGAGTGAGACCACCTGCCCTAGAGTGTTAAAGAGGAAGAAAACCCACCAGCGGCTGGCCTGGAATCAAAAAGGTGCCAGGGCCGGCCGCTGGCCTTTCTCAGAGGCATCCTGAATCGGGATGCCCCACTGTGTGAAACCCCCCCCAAGCAGGTCTGTAAAACTCACCTTCCCATGCTCCAATGGCACATGCACAGGCTCTTGTCCAATGCTGTGACATTGGTTAGCAGACACCTCTCATTGTATACAAATGAGAGCACATACTGCCACATACCCTGCATTCAGATAGGCTGGGACTGGAGCCATTGAAGTCAATGAGAGTCGCCTGCCGAATGATGTCGTCACAGCAGGCAACTCTCATTGGACGAGAGCCCGCACGTAAGGCGTTGGACTGCAAAGAGGTGGGTTTTACTGGCCTTCCTGGGGGTTTCACACATCCCGAAACAAAGTAAAATTCCGGGGTTTTGTTCTGCTTTAAAGAGGAACAACCAGCCACAGGCTGCTTCTTTTAGATTTCAGGGCCAGACTGGTTTCACACAGCATGGCATTCCCGATTAGGGTGTCGTGAGGGCGAGGACCAAAACCCAGGATAGTCAAACCAAACTTTAAAACTAAATGTTTCATTTCTTGTACATAATACAAATAGTATTTTATGTAAAACCTAAATATTTATTGAATTAAGAATTCTGCAGGTATTTATTTTTACTGAAAGTGATACACAAGGGGGAACCCTTTAATGCTCTGTTTCACAATCTGCAGTACACATTCCCCATGGTGTACAGGCTTATGGTATTAGCAATAATTGATCACCCCCTTGGGGGTACTTGGTTGGAACTTCTTGACGCTAGGGGGTATTTGGCTTAAAAATCTTGCGAACCCCTGCTTTAAAGTAAAGTTTACCTTGACATTCACTTCATTGGAGAGTATGATCAATTATTGGTCTGTCCTGTAAGAGAATTCTTTATTCGTCATGTGCACAAGGAATTTCTTTTGGTAGATTACACCATTTTACAGATGTTACATATCATTGAGATTCAAGGTCTAGGGAAGTAGTAAAGGTAATTACAGTGCATTGCTAAAAAAGCAATTGTTATCTGGTGGCTCTGTTAGTGGAGCAGTTCTCATTCAGTAATGAGGTGGCTGAGGGGTAGAAGCCATTCTTAGTTCTGGTGGTTCTGCATTGTGGCATTCTGGATGAAATGGGAGAGGGGCAAACAGACCATGGCCCGGATGGGAGGGATTGGAGATGATTCTTCTGGCATGTGTCGTGACACTTCTTTCATACAGATCAGATATTGGTGTAAGGGGGGCATATATAATCCCCTCTGTGGTTCTAACCATCCTTCGGATTCTCCTCTTGTCCTTCTTGCATGCTCCAGCAAACCAGCAGAGAGGGTGAAGCACAGGACTGAGCTGATGGTTGCAGTGTGAAGCCGATAGGCGAAACGCGTCCGTGCCCTGAACACTTGCTACAAACGAGGGTTTTACCCCTTGCTACAAACTGAGCCTTTTACCTAACAGGATGCTACAAACTTGGGAATAACCCCGTGAATAACAAGAAAAGGACTTTACGGTTTACCCGTTACCTGGACATAATTCTTCACCCAGATATGTACAGCTATAACATGTCTATATGAATATGACTATTGTATGTATGTATGTAAATAGATGTCTTGCACAGCAAATAAATCAGGTACTGGCTGAAAAAACATACTAGAACACATTGTACCTATGTTTGCGAGTAAACTGGCGCTTGGGAGCCCCTGACAAAAATCCACTGGAAGGATTCCTACACGTCCATTCAGTGGACAGCGACTTCTGGAATGATGGCACGCTTCTTCAGGCAAGGTGGGGCCTATCTATATTTCAGGGATGTGTGAAAAAGTTTCCACAAAGGCTGATTTGTCAGCCCAAAATGACAAAATGTATTAATCTACCGCCGTGCCACGACGCCTTCCTTGGGTTAAAGTGGACCAACACCCTCCCAGATCGGCCGATCTGATCCCTCCCCGCAAGGCATCCAAAATTGGGATGCCCCGCTGTGTGAAACCCCCCAGGACGCCCAGGAACCTTACCTTGATCCCGATCCAACGGCGCATGCGCGTGCCGCGGCCGCATCTCGCGTTCTCTCTAGCAGGGCATGTGCCCTGTTAAGGGAAGCGCGAGATGCGGCCGCCAGCGTGCTCGGAGCCGCTGTGGTTGTATGTCGCTTGGACACGCATACTGCAGTGGCTCCGAGCACGCTAATTGGACGAGTGGCTACGTATGTGCCATAGGATCGGGGTGAGGTGAGTTTTTACGAGCAATCGGGGGGTGGGGGGTTCACATAGCAGGGCACCCCTGATCGGTCAAAATCCTGGGTGTTGGTCCACTTTAAGGAAACGAGTAATATAATCTACTGCGAACAGAGTCTCCATTACAGATTGCTAAGCGGAGACCAGTGAGGGAGGGTGCATTCGAGGGGTTGGTGGTTTCAAATATTCGATAGAAGGTGTAGGCTCATGTGAGCGCTTTGAGGGGGGATCTTTTAGTTGGAGAAAGTTTGAAGGCCCTCCCAAACCTTCCTGGTGTTACCTTTAAGATAATTCCTTCTCTAGTTTTAAGGCATATTCTTTCTTTGTCAATTTTCTTTGAGCGTGATCCTTAAACAGGGGGTTATTTCCGACTCTGTGCGCTTCCATTTTCTGATTCCAGATCCATCTGATTCTGCTGTAACACTATCTGAACACCTACCAGTCTGTACAGTCAATGCATCTCTGGAGTCTCTCCATGGCTTCTTTGGACTAGTTCTTAACGCTTGGCTTCAGTGATTTCAGACGCTGCCTGTACAGGAGGATACAGTGTATTCAGGGCAGTTTCTAGGCAAAACAGCACTCCATGCTGGAAGGAAAAAAAATCTGCACCACTAACAGTGGCTGTGACTTATACGCAGAAAACGGGATGGCTGGGATAAAGGTGCCCCCATGGCCTTGGCATCCTGCACGATCTCCCTGCTCACCCTCCCCTAGAAACGGTCTCAGTGCTGCCACTATAGGCAAATTCCACTGCTGTGTAACACTGGTCAAGTGGTTGTACAGATGGCATGTTGATAGAATTTGGGAAGTTCTGAGTTGAGGCATTGAGGCACTGTAGATATCATTGATCAGCGATCACGATCCATCACAGAGGAGCATTTGTGTCAGTGGGTTTGTAGGGAGGGTGGACATACATTCAGAGTTTTAATCCTCTCCAATTTTAAAATTGCTTTACGTGAGCAAGTCTATCCAGTTTCCAATATAACAAAGTAATCATCGATGCTGCTCATGTTTGCAGCAATATGGGTGGTGCTGCACAAGCTTTATAGCTTTAGTCACAGTGGATTCACTGTCGCAGACAAATAAACATTACAAAAAATGTAAATTACATTGGTGCTTTAAAGGCGCACTATAGCGAAAAAAATATTCCAGTAATGAAAATCTGAATCAATATGCTGGATAGCAAGAGGAGGGATTACTTTTACAAATGGTGTCAGAAAAATTACAGCTAAACATGTTTCTTTCTTTTAATGGAGGAAAGACAAATCTGGGGTGATGCTTAAAAGCCTGTCGCCCCTAGATTTTTTTTCTCCCAGAAGAAAAGCACAAGCTTGGTGTTTTTTTTTTTTTTTTTTTTTTAAGTTGAGGTTTATAAGTATCTCTCCCTCTCACTAGCATGTTTATATGTATTTTTTGGGGTGATTTCACGATATAGCTTCTTTAACAACTAACACAATCTAGAAATCAAATTTGTAGTCCTCTTTCCAAACAATATCCTTTTGGTGTGGCTATACACTTGGGTCCATAAATATTTGGACACTGATACAAATTTTGTGTTTTTTACATATTCAAGTTATAGTTATATAATGGACATACAGTCCAGACTTTCAACTTTCAATGAGGGTAGCCAGATTAAAATTGGATTAGGAGTTTCAGCTTCTTAACATGTGCTACCGTTTTTAAAGGGACCAAAAGTCATTTAAATATTGGCTAATGGCTGTCTGATGGACAGGAGTGGGTAATTCCTTTGTTATGTCATTCTCAGTTGAAAAAAAGATTGTGGAGTTGATTTTGAGGTGTGGCGCTTGAATTTGACTGCATGTTTTCTTCACCGCAAAAACTTTCAAAGGAGCTCTCCATGCAGGTGAAACAGGGCATCCTTAAGCTGCAAAAACAGAAAAAAATCAGAGAAATTGCAACAATATTAGGAATGGCAAAATCTGCAGTTTGGTACATCCTGAGAAAGAAAGCAAGCACTGGTGCACTCATTAAAAAAACCTGGACACCAATTGAAGAAAATCATGATTGATGATCGCAGAATAATTTCCAGGGTGAGGAGACCCCAACAGCCAACCAAGTGAACAACACTTTCCAGGATGTAGGCGTATCAATATCTAAATCTACCATAAAGAGAAAACTGCATGAAAGTAATCACCGCACATGTTGAAGGCGTGGTCCAGCTCATGATCCAAAGCGTAGCACATCTGTAAAACAAGGTGGAGGCAGTGTGATGGCTTGGGCGTGGCACTGGGTCATCAGTGTTTATTAATGTGACAAAGGACAGAAGCAGCCGGATAAATTCTGAGCTATTCAGAGACATACTGTGTGCTGAAATTCAGCCAAATGCAGCCAAACTGATTGATTGGCATTTCATAATATAGATGGACAATGACCCAAAATATAAAGCCAAAGCTAGTCAGGATTTTATTCAAGCAAAAAAGTGGAATATTCTTGAATGGGCAAGTCAGTCACCTGATATCAACCCTATTAAGCATGCATTTTACTTGTCACTGACAGCAACTAAATGCTCTGCCAGGCCCTTACTGCAGCGGTTTTCAAAGGGGAAACACAACAATGTCTGGTGATGCCGATGAGTTCAAGACTTCAGGCAGACATTGCCAACAAAGGGTTTTTAACCAAGTATTATACATTTTATTTACAATTATTTAACTTGTCCAAATACTTTTGAGTCCTTGAAATAAAGGGATTGTATTTAAAAATGATTTAGTTCCTCACATTTTTATGCAGTCATTTGGTTCAACCCACTGAATTAAAGATGGATGTCCGAACTTCAACTGTTTCTAAACTGTTTTGTTCAATATTTATTGTGGTAATGTACAGAACCAAAATGAGAAAAAATGTTGTCTCTGTCCAAATATTTATGGACCTTACTGTATCTGTATGTATTTTGTCATGTGTTTGTTGCCTTGTATACTGAGTGGGGTGGGAGTTGCTCCATCACTAATATTTATACAAAATTATTGAGGGCATGGGAACCAATTTACAGCCCAGTTTAACCCTCTAGGGGCCTTAGTCTGCATACAATTGCAATCACATTTGTTAAACCCCACGTGCTTTTGGTGGGGTCCCTACTCCTATTTTTGAGTGCCCAAAGTTGGGACATGCAATGTAATCAAATATTTCAGAGCTACTCACCTGGGAAGCTGCCAGCCTCCCAGGAAGTACACTACACAGTGTACTCGCCTTGTATACTGTGCAAGTTTGCTGGTAAATCAAACCTAGTGATACAATGGTTATGAAACCAGGTCTAAGTATTTTTGGCATTGTGGGCAGGTGCCAGGTCCTGCTAGAAAATGAAATTGGCATCACCACAAAATTTGTCAGGAGCTAGAAGCAGGATGTACTCTAACCTGTTACATTGACTTTTTACTTGATATAACACCATGTCACCATGAGTCACATCAACATGACCTTATGCAACTTGGATTGTATGCCACTCCACTCCTTCTCCAGACTCTGGGACCTTGGTTTCCAAATGAAATGCAAGATTTACTTGGGCCGTTGAGCAACAGTCCAGTTCTTTCTCCCCTTAGCCCAGGGGGCGCTTCTGAGATTGTCTTTGGTTCATAAGTGTCATGACACAAGAAATACAATTATACCTAAACTGAATCTTTTTGGGGGGATTCAATTAGGACACTACATTACATGCTTTACAGGGTAATGGCTGTGGTTTGGGGTGTGGCTTATCCACAGGCTTTTATGGTGTGTGTGTGTAGGTAGGAATTGCCCTGCCCCCAGACATACGCTCATAACTTGGATATCTCTGGTCTGTAAAGAATATTCTTAGTATACCGTACGTCCTGCTCCAGAAAAAATACTTACTATCGGGTAATACTCCGCCAGATGGCGCTGGACTGCAGAGACATCGAAAAAAGGCTCCTCCCTGCCCCTCAAATACCCAGGGACCTCCCACAAATCCCCAGATTTTCTCTGCAGTCTGGACTGCGAAGGACAAGAAATGTCTCTCTCTACTCGCAGGTGAGCGGGGCTTTTAGCCTGCGGCCCTGTAGGACTATTCTCACCCGTTCCATCAGTAATTGCCTCCCAGCCTTGGCTGCGCTGGTCGGGTGAAGGTAGGCAGCACCGCTGTTAGGCGCTTAGGAGCGCTGCTCCACCGCAATCCCCCACCAAAGGGTAGGCGGTTCAGGCTTATGGTGAGCCTCTATGGGATGCCCCTCCCACCCTATTGCCCCTGTCTATCGGTGGGCCCTATGTCAAGTCCTCCCTCACCCATTTTGTCTGCTTGGTTGGCTTCTGCGTGACGGACCTCTACCTACCGCGGTCCGTAAGTGCCTCGCGGGCGGCTTTATTACCACCTTTTTATTATTGTCTGCTTACGGCTCATTTGATTGTGTCTTTCAGACGGGTGAATCCATTGGCTTCTCCTGGCCCTCTATTAGTTGGTTAACTTGTGAGGCCTAGTGTAATTACTCCCACTTCCCTAGCGGGTTATTGGGGCATCCCGGGTTGCTATATAGCGTTAATCCCTATCGGCCTATAGTGCCGCTATAATCACCATATGGAGGCATCTCAGAATAATGTGACCGGGGTTTCTTCGGGACAAGCCCGGCGGTGTGTAGTGTGTGGGCAGTCTCATGTTGCCGCTGACAAGGCGCGGGTCTGTGTACCCTGTGCCGAGCAGGTGCTTGCACTGCAATCTGGCCTTCCAGTGGCTGGGCCTGTACCTCGTTTCACTTCACCTACCCCCCCAAGCTTAAATCTCACTCCTACTGAGTTGCATACAAGTGGGGATTCTCAGCCTGATGTGTCTTCTAGACTGGCTAGTGTTGAGAAGTTAATTGCTAATACCTTGGCGTGTAAGGCCCCTGCTAAAAAGCGGCACTTAATGCCTAATGCCACTCTTTTCCCTATGGAAACTGAGTTTTGGCATTTATGTGGCTATACCCCTTAGGACAAAGGGGAGCTATTCTCAGACTCGGGGTCATCTGATGAGAGGCCCAGGGGTCATGATTCTGGCTCTGACCCCTGGGCCCCGGATGATACTGATAGATTGCTGGGCCAGATTTTTGAGGTTCTGTCCATTTCCCCCCTGTTGCGGCTCCCAGGCAAAGGGGGGAACTTTTTCATACTGCTAAGTCACGCTTGGAATTTCCAGAGCAAGCACATCTCAATAACCTGGTGCTCAAGGAATGGGAACGGCCCAGTAGACTTGGGATAGGAAGTATCTGATGTGGTAAAGTGTTGGTCATCCCCTCCCGAGGTGGATGCCCCGGTCCGAGGGTTATCTAACACCTCTGTCATGCACTCCCCTGACCTTACTACCCTGCAGGATGCTGAGGACCGGCGCATTGACCAGCTGGCATCCCATGCCTTTGCATGTGTGGGGACGGCACTGCGCCCAGTCTGTGCCTCGGCCATTCCGGCTGTAGCCATTAGGACCCTGCTCAGAAATATACTTGATAGTGCCCCTGATGATTTGCCTTGTGAGGTGTTTAATGCACTCTCTAGTTGGTGATGTTTTTGTAAATTTTGGCTTCTCTGCCTTGGATGACACTATTAGAATGTGTGCCAGAACATCTGCCCTTGTGGTGGCTATATGCCGCTCGGTTTGACTACGCCAGTGGGCTGGTGACAACGCTGCCAAGAAGGCCCTCACCTGTTTGGGGACCGCCTGGATCTTTTTGCTAAGGGAGGCAGGTTACCCCAGCGCAGGCAGCAGTCTCGGCCCTTTCGGGGTCAGGGCTCCTTCTCCTCCCCCTAGCGTGGTGCTAGACAAGGGAGGGGAGTTTTCTTTTACTGGGGCCCGGGGAGACTTCTGGGGTATGGGCAGAGGACGTGGACGTCCTGGCTCCTCCTGGGGCCCCAAGATTAAGTCCTCTCCCAAGCCCCCTCAGGCATGATGGGGGGCCCTCACCCATCCGGGTGGGGGGACGGCTTCAGCACTTTGCTCACGTCTAGAGGCTTCATGTCTCAGACCGGTGGATTCAGGCGGTAGTGTCCTCCGGTTACAAGATAAGTTTGCTGCCTGGCCGCCCCCAAGATTCATCAGATCCCGGATTCCTCAGGACCCTGTGTCAGCTCAGGAGCTAGTGCAGGCAGTGCAAGGCCTCCTGGAGCTGGGGGTCATCTGCAAGGTCCCTTTAAGAGAAAAAGGCAAGGGCTTCTATTCCACCCAAAAAAGATGGGTCAGTCAGGCCCATCCTGGACTTGAAGATCCTCAACAAATTTGTCAGGAGCAGGCGCTTTCGCATGGAAACTCTGCGCTCTGCCATCAGTTCTCTGCACCCAGGGGATTTCATGACTTCTGTGGACATTAAAGATGCTTACCTTCATATTCCTGTATTTCCAGGTCATCAAAGGTTCCTCAGGTTCGCTCTGGAGGATCAACACTACCAGTTTGTGGCATTGCCTTTTGGCCTCACCTCAAGTCCCAGGGTTTTCACCAAGGTGCTGGCTGGCGTGATGTCTCTGCTCAGGTTTCAGGGCGTCCGCGTGCTGCCTTATCTGGACGACATTCTCATCACCTCCTAATCTCTACATCAGGCAGAATTGGATACTCAACTGGTGGTGTCCACCCTGGAGTCATTTGGATGGGTGATCAACCACCCCAAGTCTTCGTTGTCCCCCTCCTTGGTGACTCCCTTCCTAGGAATGAATCTGGATAGTTCAGGCAAGGATTTTCCTTCCTCAACAGAAGGTGGACAGTCTGATTGTGCAGGTCCAGTTCCTGCTATCTTGTCATCATCTCTCCATCAGGCAGGGAATGCAGCTGGTGGGCCTGATGGTGGCATGCTTCGAGGCGGTCCCTTATGCTCAGCTCCACTTGAGGCCTCTGCAACTCCACCTCTTGTCAGTGTGGGACAAGGATCCAGCGTCCCTGGACAGGGTCTGTGTGCTTTCCCCCCTGGTCAGGAGGTCCCTCTCGTGGTGGGTGGACTCAAGGAATCTGTTGGGGGGCAGATACTTTCTGACCCCTTCCTGGGAGACAGTCACCACGGATGCCAGTCTGTCAGGTTGGGGGGGCTTCTGGAAGTCCCTGCGGTTCCAGGGGAGGTGGGGCCCTCAGGACGCCCACACACCTATCAACTTGGAGCTGCGAGTGATCAGGTTAGTCCTGGCTCAGTTGACTACTCGCCTTCGGGGCCTGCCTGTTCAGGTGCGGTCGGACAACTAGATGGCAGTTGCCTACATCAATCATCAGGGAGGGACCCGGAGCAAGGGGGCCTTCCAGGAAGTGTCTCTGATCCTGACCTGGGAGGAGACCAATGCCCCCTGCATATCAGCTGTGTACATCCCGGGGGTGGAAAATCTCCTGGCAGACTCTCTGAGCAGGGGGACCTCTCGCCAGGGAGAACACGGTGTCTTTGTCACCGTTGGGGCCAACCAGATGTGGATCTGTTTGCGTCCCTTCACAATCACAAGCTCCCGGCCCTGTTTCCCTGTCCCAGGATCCTCTGGCCCTGACCACGGATGCTCTAGCAATGTCATGGCAGGACTTTCAGCTCCTGTATGTCTTCCCTCCATTCCCCCTGCTGGGCAGGGTTCTGCACAAGATTGCTCTGGAAGCAATTCTGGTGGCCCCCAGGTGGCCAAGAAGAGTGTGGTTCGCAGACGTGGTGCAGCTGGCAGTAGATCAGTACGTTCTACCCATGGTGCCAGACCTGGTCACTCAAGGCTCCCTACGCCATTCCAATTTACAAACTCTGGCTTTGACGGCCTGGCTGCTGAAACCTCCATCTTGATGGAGAAGGGGCTGTCTACCTCGGTAGTTGATACGATGATAAAGGCTAGGAAGAAGTCTTCCTCTTCCATTTATTACAGGGTGTGGCGTGCCTACATTGACTGGTGTGAGTCTAAGGCTCTTCCCTGTTGTGTGTTCTCTATTCCCAGGATTCTGTAGTTCCTGCAGCATGGGTTGGACATGGGGCTCCAACTCAGTACTCTGAAGGGGCAGGTCTCTTCCCTGGCTGTTTTCTTCCAGAAGTCCTTTGCTCAGCACCCTCTGATCAGGACTTTTTTCCAGGGGGTCACTCATGTGCGTCCCCCACGTAAGCCTATGGTGCCTGTTTTGGGATTTGAACTTGGTTTTGTCAGCCTTGTAGGGTGCTCCCTTTGAACCTGTGCAGGGTGCTACCCTGGCCATTCTTACACTCAAGGTTGTCTTTCTGGTGGCTATCACTTCTGTCAGGCGTGTGTCTGAGTTGGCGGCGCTTTCCATTCAGCCCCCCTACTATGAGAGACACCGGGACAAGGTAGTGTCTGCCTTTCATTTGAATCAGGACATTGTTCTTCCTTCATTGTGCCCTAATCCTAGTAATGCTAAGGAGAGGGTTTTGCATTCGTTGGATGTGGTTAGGTGTCTGAAGTACTATCTGGTGGCTACTGCACCTTTCAGAAAAACTGATGCTCTTTTTGTGGTCTCTTCTGGTCCTAGGAAGGGTTTGGCTCCTGCCAAGTCTACTATCAGCAAGTGGATTCGTCAGGCTGTGATTCAGGCCTACTCTGCTAAGGGGAAGAATCCTCCCTTCCGCCTTACTGCTCATTCTACGCGTGCTATTGGTGCCTCTTGGACTTTTCAGCACCAGGCTTCTGTTGAACAAGTTTGCAAGGCCGCTACTTGGTCTTCTGTTCATACCTTTTCAAAGTTTTACAAGGTTGATGTTAGGGCTTCAGCTGATGCTGTCTTTGGCCGCAAGGTTTTGCAGGCGGCAGTGATTTAAACGGTCTGCTGTTACCTTTGGGGATTCCACCCTACTGTATGGACACTGCTATTGGATGTCCCGATAGTAAGTATTCTTTCTGGAGCAGGACGTACTGTATACTAAGAATAATACAATTCTGTGATTACTCACCTGTAGAATTGGTATTATGAGTATACAGTACGTCCTGCTCCACCCCACCCTTGGTTTTGCATTATCATTGGATCCCCTGTATGGTGATTGTTATTATTGTTATAGTTTCTAGTTTGGGTTGTTTTAATTCTCCCGGCTTCTCATTAACTGCTTTTCAATGCTGGGGATTTGTGGGAGGTCCCTGGATATTTGAGGGGCCGGGAGGAGCCTATTTTCTATGTCCTCTGCAGTCCAGTATTACCCGATAGTAAGTATTCTTTCTGGAGCAGGACATACTGTATACTCATAATAACAATTCTACAGGTGAGTAATCACAGAATTGTATTTTTGGTGACATACCTCAACCTTACACTCACATTCAAACAATCCATACATTCCATTACAGCCAATGAGCTGGAGTAGGGTCTCCGTTATATACTAACCAGATATGCTAGATTCAGTGGGACAAGTCAGCAAACTGTTACATGTACGCATCCCAAGTTTTTCTTGGGGAAGGGGGGGGGGGAGCAGTGGGAAAAAATGCCTTAAATGTACGCTATAATCAAGTCAATACTTAATAAATATATATATATTTGGCAGCAAATGGCAGCCAGTTGCGACCACCAGCAGCCATTCAGTTTGTACAAGCCAACTTGGTAAACCCAATTGGTTGCTGGCAGTAAGGTAATTTTCAGCCAAACGATATTACCAAATAAATGAAGAAGTTGACTGACTTGACAATAGTGCTGCTTCAAAGTGGGACCGTTCCACCAAAAGTGGGACAACTGGTCAGTTTAGTTGTACCTCTTTCCCTGGATATAGCTGTGTGTGGTGCCTCTTGAAGCATTGACTGCAGTCTACGCCTTGTGAATCCCCCCCCCCCCCCCCCAATTCTTGAATGGCCTTTTCTTGACAATCCATTCAAGACTGTGGTTATCCCTGTTACTTGTGGACCTTTTTCGACCACACTTTTTCCTTCCACTGAACTCTCCATTAATGTACTTGGATACAGCTCTCTCTGAACAAGTAGCTTCTTAAGCAATGACCTTTTGGGGCTTACCATCTTCATGGAGGGCATCAATGACATTAACCAAGTCAACAGTCTTCCCCCTGATTGTTTAGCCTAAAGAATCGGACTGAGGGATTCTTTTAAAGGCTGGGGAAGCAGTTTGCATTAGTTTTTGTGCTGATTGGAGTCTGGAGGCTACAATATTAAACTTTTGACCCAATATTCTTATTTTCTGAGATATTAATTTTGGATTTTCATTAGTCGTAGGCCATCGTAAACAATCATTGAAATAAACACATGAAATGGATAAGTCTGTGTGTATTGAATCTATAAAATGAGTTTCACTCTTTGAATTCAGTTACTGATGACTAGCTGAACCTGTATAGTGTCTGTTTTTGTTATGTTAAACCACAGAGTACTTTAATTATTTTCCGGATTGTGTGACTATGCTGGGTAACAACAATGAAGAATGCGCCAGTGTCTGCTCTGTATTTTATTTTGGGTGACACATGTGTTGATGTGGAATGTGTAACTGTAAAAGAGAACTGCATTTAAGATTGCACATATACCTCTGTGTGTTGTGCGTGTGTCTTTGTGCACGTTATTATGAAAATAATCCTTATGAAAATAAACATACTGGGAAAATATTTTGCAGAATGGGTACACTAAGCATGCTGGTGTGTGCTGGGCCTGCCCCAGGTTATGTGGCACGCTGTGCCAAATTTACTTCTGGCACCTCCCACACACCCACGCCGGTAACCCATACAACACCTGTTACCCATACTACACCTACCTACCTACCCAAAACAGTTAACCCTCCCTCACACCTACTATCTCCCACAAACCCATTAACTAGGAGGGTTTGCTGTATTTTCTTATTGCATGGCACGGCCTGCTTCAGTATTCATAACAGTTGGGTTTTTCCGCCACAAGGTGGCGCAGTGTACTGCAGAAGAGCGGTGGCATCTCCCGGCCCCCTATAAAAACGGGATTAACCATAGAGGTCCCAGTGTTTCCTCTGCAGTGAAACTGCGAAGATAGAAGATGGCTATCTTTCTATGCGCAGGTGAGCGGGGTAACCAAGCCTGCGGCCCTGCAAATCTATTTCCACCCGTTTCTGGACCCTCTCTGCCTCCCAGCCTTGGCTGACAGATCGGGTGAGGGTAGAAGAGCACTAGGGTCAAGTGCTCCAGGAGCGCTGCTCCAAGCCGCAGACCGTGTTCCACAAAGGGTAGCCGGCCATAGGCTTTATGGTGAGCCTACCAGGGATGCGGAGTTCCTGTCCTGGTTCTGAGGGGGTGAGTTTTGGGGGACTGTCTTTTCCTTCAGGGGGCCCCCCCTCCCCCCTGGCCTGGATCCTCGGCGCTGTCTTTCGTCTCTCTCCCCTCCCCCCCCCCCCTCTCTGACTTTTATGTTCGTGGGGGTGGGTGGTAGCGGCGAGTGGTGTTAGTTGTGGTGTATTTTGCTGTGTACAGTGTTTTTTTGGTGTTTTTTAGCCGCCACGCCGATTTGTACTGCGCTCCGCGGCGAGTGGCGCTATAACCTGTGGCGTTTTTGCTTAGTCATGGCGCCGGCGGGGTCACGTGGGCGCCACTTTCATGCTCTTCGGAGGGGGCGGGGACGCCCCTCGAGGTACTTCTGCTGGCGCCATTTTGGATTGGCCGTCTGGTTTTCTCCCTTTCTGGCTGCGGTGCTGTATCCTCCTGTGTGTCGCTTCATCCAGCGGTCTGAGGCTTGGTGATCCTGCGATTTCCTTGGTCCGCGAGTCCCCCTTGGGGTTTTTTTTAATTGGTCTTGTGGTGCATGTGCTGTGGAATGCTCATGTTTCGTTTTTACTTATGTCTTTCAGGCGGGACACAAGTGGGTTGTGGTTTCTCCCGGCTCTACTCCTTCCTCCCACTCATCCCCCCCTTTACTGACTCCTGGGGGCATCCTGTGGGAGGGCATCCAGGGTGGCTTTTGTATTAGCCCAGTGCTGGCCTATTGCGCCTGTGTTAATCACCATACGGAGGCTTCTGGGGATAGCGTGCTTGGGGGTCCTTCGGGGCAATCCCGGCTGTGTGCCATGTGTGGGGTATCCCCTGTGAGTGAAAGTGTCAGGGTGTGCGTGCCGTGCGCCCAAAGTGTCCTTGTGCTCCAAGCTGGTTTGCCTGCATCGCTTCCCAGCTCTGCGCCCCCTTCGGAGTCGCCTACCCCCCCCCCCCCCCACTCCTGCAATTGGCCCCCAGTGAGGGAGATAATAGCAGGGGGTCACAGTCTGATCACTGGCACTGTGCACTGGCACTTCGTGTGGCCAACATTGAGAGGCAGCTTGCCGGGCCTGTTCCTAGGAAGGCCTCCGACAAGAAGCGGCACCTGACTTCCACTCCCTCACGCTCCACAGAGGAGTATGAGGAGTTTGATGCCACTGGTGGACATTATTCCCTAGAGGAAGGGGAACTGTTCCAGGACTCTGACTCCTTTGGGGACCAGCAGGAGGGTTGCGATAGTGACCCTGGGTCTGCGTCCGGGGAGGAATCATGGTACCCTGAGGACACTGATAATCTGCTGTCTCACATTTTTTACATTTTGCACATTGCTCCCCCTGAGGTGGGGGTGAGCTCTTTCGCCCTGATAAACAGCGTCTTGAGGTTCCTGAGCAGGGACATCTCACTACTATGGTGCTTAAGGAGTGGGAACAGGCTGCCCGCTGTGCCCAAGGGATTGGATAAGGGGTATCCCTTTCCTGCTGATCTAGTAAAGCGGTGGTCATGTCCCCCTGAGGTGGACGCTCCCGTGCTAGGTCTGTCCAATACCTCGGTCATGCCTTCCCCTCACACTACCACTCTGCGGGACAGCGAGGACCGGCGCATGGATCAGCTGGCCTGCCATGCTTTTACTTGTGTGGGGGCTGGACTGCGCCCGGCCTGTGCCGCTGCCATTACGGCTATTGCCCTTAAACTGCTCAAGCGTCTTTGTGATGGCGCTATGGCTGGTAGGAGGAGGGAGGATTATAGGGCCCTCTTGCTTTGCTCTGATTTTGTTGCATTTATCCTTATTGTCATGGATGATGCTTTGAGGCTGGGCGGTAGGGCCTCTGCACTTTTGGTGGCTATGCGCCGCTCTGTTTGGTTGCGTCAGTGGGCAGCTGACGCTGCTGCTAAGAAGGCTCTCACTGGGCTCCCCTTTGCGGAGCTGCGGCTCTTCGTGAGCGTCTTGATTTTTTAGACAAGGATGGCAGACTACCTCAGTGTAGGAGGCAGCCCCGGCCCTTTCGGGGGCCCTCCGCCTCCTTCCCCTCCCTTTGTACTCCCAGAGGAGGTCGTGGCTTCCTCTTCTCAGGTTGATGTTAAGGCCTCGGCGGATGCTGCTTTTGGCCACAAGGTGCTTCAGGCGGTAGTGACTTGAACTGCCGGCTGTTACTCATTGGGGATCCCACCCTACTTCTGGACACTGCTTTTGGATGTCCCAACTGTTATGAATACTGAAGCAGGCCGTGCCATGCAATAAGAAAAAGACAATTCTGTGAGTACTCACCTGTAGAATTGTTTTTGTTCTTGCATGGCACGGCCTGATTCACCCCACCCTTGTTATGATTATTCTTGGTTGCCTCTTTATGGTGATTGTTCCAAGTTAATTGGGTTTTTTACCTTTATTCTCTCCTGGCTTCTTGTCTCACTGCTTGTCTACGCTGGGAACTCTATGGTTAATCCCATTTTTATAGGGGGCTGGGAGATGTCACAGCTCCTCTGCAGTACACTGCGCCACCTTGTGGCGGAATAACCCAACTGTTATGAATACTGAAGCAGGCCGTGCCATGCAAGAACAAAAACAATTCTACAGGTGAGTACTCACAGAATTGTCTTTTTAGGGTTAACTCTCCACATACAGACTACCCCATTTCATCCCCTCCCACACACACATCTGTTAAAGTGGACCAAAGCCCAGGTTTTTCAATCCCTTGGGTTTTGGCCCACTTACCATGGACATTTCTGCAAAACAAGCGCATCTAGTGTTCCCAGAACGCAGTCAAGCATCCAATTAAGTTTTCTAGCCAATGACCGGGGTTTCACTCAGTGGGGCATCCGCCATGATGGGCTTTGGTCCATTTTAACTCTCCCAGTTTACCCTTCCTCCCCACATACACCCAAATAGGCCCCCCCACACACAACCATCAACCCCCCCCCACACACACACACACACACACACACACACACACACACACACACACACACACACAGGTTGGGTATAGGTGCGGTTGGAGAGATGGCTAAAGGGCAGTTTGGGATAGGTGTGGATGGAGGGATGGTCGACCGAGACAGGGTGTTGGGGTTGAGGTTGAGGAGGAGTGAGGCTAGAGGGATGGGTGTTAGAAGTAGATTGGGGATAGGGTTGGATTGAGGGATAGGTGCAGATGGGCGTTAGGGGCAGGTTGGAGATAGGTGCGGAAGGAGGGATGTGTGTCAGGAGCAGGTTGAGCATAGGTAAAGATGGGTGATGGGCAGGTCGGGGATTATTGCCGATAGGGCAGAATAGGGATTAATGTAGCCATAAGGCAAACAATGTGTAGAAGGAGGAGTGGTACAGGGGTGGGTAACACTTACAATGGTTTATGAAGAGCCAGTAGCAGTAATGATTACAGGCTACTTTCTTTTGATTCCAGCATGTCGTGTGCAGTCCTGTGGTCTCTATTCCACCCCCAACTGGTCCCCATCCTTCCAAGTGACAGCACAGTGCAGTGCGCCCAGTGCCAGGATGGCGGGCAGGGAATGCCATCAGATAAATAATAAAAAACTCCATGAGGGGCTGTTAGTGGCCAGGCCCCCCTCATTTTCTGGTTCATTATGCCTTGCACCCCTCGCCTAGAATCTAATCAAATTTACCTTTAAATCTATAGATGAGGCAATGTACTTATTTGATCTACCTGTTTGGCTGGTTCCCCGATCTAATGCTGATTCAGGAACAATTTTAGCATGAGATGCCCTCAAGGAGATTCTGTTCTCACACTAATATATCCAAGATTTATTTACCATAAAATGTTCGCAAAACACCCTTAACATAAAGCAATTAGTAATTTGTAATTTGGATCATTCAGAACATATGTCTGTGCTTATATACATACTGTTCTATTGCATTTGTTTTTTTGTTCGATTTTAATATTCAAAAGTTTAACCATACCTGGGTGGATTCTGGATTCTTGACATTCCCGTTGAGATTGTGGTCCTGTACTATAGAATTAAAATTCCCCCGCTAACCCCAAAATATTGTGCACCATAACCAGTGTACCAATTCCAAACCCCCAGAGCATCCCGTTTTTGGATGCACAACGGTCTGAAACCACCTGGAAATTGCTGCCATAATTAAAGCGATGGTCATATCTGAGCGCATCTCCATCATCTTGTGGCTGTGGTGCACTTGGAGGCATGGATGGTTAAAATCCCAGGTTTTGGTCCATTTTAAAGTGTACCTATTGCCACCCAAGCATTAGCCAAAGACCACACATCATGGGGTTTACTCGTACAATGAGAAAATTGCACTTAGCCCTCTACATATACATCAGCGTGCCGCCAAACCTCCTCCAATAGCGGCTCTCACACAGCGGGTGGTGCCAGAAGGCGAGGCATAACTTTACTGAAATCATGAGATGTTGAAAATGAAAATGTAAACAATAAACTTTTTGGCACTGATGTAGCAAACCTTAATTTAAGATGTCTAACTTAACTAATATGCTCAGGAATAAAATTGATTGTTTCATGACAATGTTCTGTGCCAAGTATGGAAGAGGAGTTGTGTATAAAGGAGAGGAGCCGTGCTGATGTGTGTATGCCACACAGAGGAGCAATAAAGGTGAGCAGTGTGCCAGCCCTTGTTTCAGGCAAAAGGTCAGCACTTCCTCCTGCTCAGGTTTCTGGCAGCATACCTGATAAAGAGACTGTTCTATCCTGGAAGTGATTGGTGAGACCGTGACAGTGCCTGCAGCTGCCTTCTATCATGAATCCTGGCTGTGTTTGAATGTGCTGCTTTATCTGGACCAAAACTCACGCCCATCACTCAAGTGGACCAAAACTCGCGCCGATCGGCCCGTGAATCTATATTATACCCAGGCCAATCGATTCCCTCCCACCGGAGCATCCAAAATCGGGATACCCCGCTGTGTGAAACCCCCCCCCCCCCAGGTCGCCCCATACACTTACCTTGTTTCCCGGTCCAACAGTCACGGCCGCATCCCCGCTATCCCTCTAGCAGTGCACATGCTCACGTCAGGCATTTGTGAATGGCCGGTGCAGACATGCCCCCTGTCAGAGGCAAGTGGGGGATGCGGCCGCCAATGCACTCGGAGCCGGTGGGTAGGTGCATGAGATGGTAGGTGATCAGCCATTGCATATGTCTGGCAATTACATCCTTGCCACACACAACAGTGGCAATGAATGGAGGAGGCGGAGCTTTACAGATAAAACATTATCTGGGATTAGAGTGAAACTGGAGCACAAAAAATTGGCAAAAGGGAAAAAAAGTCAGTTCACATGCTACAGCTTCTCCTGCGTTGCTGGCCCGGCTACCACACTGCGGGAGGCCAGAGGAAGATGGAAGCGCCCGGCTCCGTGAATTGGCACCGAGTTGGCGCAGGCCACACCCACTGGCTCTATGGAGTCGGGTATCTCCGTGGCCCAGCCAGTAAGAAGCAGGGACTAGGAAAGCGAGTTGGCACAGGCCACACCCACCCACTGCACTGACCCAGTGCAGTTGGGGATATGACTTTCCAGACAGCTCTTAAGCTCCTGGTATTCACAGCACATATGTAGCCTTTGCCTCTCTGATCTCTGCTCTTTACTTTTAGAGGGTCTGTCTGATTTTGCTGTTAAACCAGACTTTTCAGCTGTCATCATAGCGGCAGCAAGTCTTTGTTGGATCAATCATCCCTTCACAGAATTTTTCATATGACAGCACAACGTCTGTCCATTCCTCTAAGCTCGGTGCTTTGAATACTCCCAGTTGGTTCACTCAAAACAGGCTTGTAGATAAATATCTTCATTGACCAGCTTGGTGCTCGGCCCATCACTGGATGTACATTGGTAATAGGTGGCGCATGCCAAGATCTGGGAAACCCAATGCAGGGTCAGCTCCAGGTTTATCAGGGCCCTGGGGACAACAGCATTTTAGTGGGTCCATTGTGGCATTTCAAACATGACATTAATGGGAGAATAGAAGCAGTGACAGAGAGTGAGAAAGAGAATAGAAGGCAAGCAAGAAATATAGAAAATAATTAATGTCAGAAATAAGGTATGAAAGAAGAAACAGAAGGGATAACCTAAAAAAGACCAGATGTAATGTAAAAAAATTCAGAAACAAAAAAAGTATGAAAGGACGTTTAAATGGGATGACCGAAGAAAGGACAAACAGTAGGAATAAATGGAACGACTGAAAAGAAGTCCGAAAGGATAAAAGGAATGAAAGTCCAAAAGAAACAATAGAAGGAATGACAGAATTAAGACAAAGGAAAATATAGAAGGAACGACAGAAAGTTAGGAAGGAAAAATAGAAGGAATGGCAGCAAGGATAGAAGGCAAGAAAGAATAGAAGGAATACCAACCAGGATAGAATATAAGAAATAATAGAATGAATGCCAGCAAAGCTAGAAGACAAGAAATAGAAGGAATGACAGCAAGGATAGAAGATAAGAAAGAATAGAAGGAATGGCAGCAAGGATAGAAGATAAGAAAGAATAGAAGGAATGGCAGCAAGGATAGAAGAAAGAAGAAATGAAGGAACATCTGAAAGGAAGAATAGAAGGAAAACAAAGAATAGAAGGAATGACGGAAAGTCAGAAAGAAGGGAAAAAAGGAATAATATATATTAGGAAGAATAGAATATATTAAGAATAGAAGGAATGACTGTAAGTCAGAAAGAAAGAAAATAGAAGGAATGAAGCAATCTGATAGTCTGCTCAAAGGGGGGGGGGGTGTACTGCATGACTAGCATATGAGGTGGGCCCTCCCAAGGTGCAAGGGCCCTGGCACCTGTCCATATACGCCCAGTGCTGATGCTGGCCCTGCTCCTTCTATCTGTGATCTATAGTGTTTGTATTATAGTGGGACAGGATATACATAAGCAGTCCTGGTCACAAGCCACTGCTGACCGCTCTGGATCTTAAGTTACAAGGAAAACTATTGCAGCACATTTGATTATTGCAAATGATGACTGTTGAAAAAGCTTGTCTGTACTGGTGATCTGTATCTTTTAGTATATGTACACAAGAGGGTCGATTCAGAGAAACACCAAAAACGTTAGTATTTTTTCCGATCTGTGTTTTTTGGTGTAAATTTTCCGATTTCGTATGAACATTCGAGCGATTCTATAATGCATTTCAAACCGTGTGTAAGTTTTCCGTCCGTTCGTATGGCAGTTAGTGAATCGGTTGAATGTCGGTTTCCATCCTGACTTTTCCGTTTCATTTCTCAGGTTTCAAAGTCGGTTTTGGATTTTGCCCTTTTTCCTTTTTTGTCCGGACGAAAATCCTTATGATCTTGCGCCTGCACACTACAAACTTAACTCATTAAAGTGCTGCCTACATATTTGGCACACTCACTTCTTCTACAATGCTTAGCTAAATCACTTTGCACTTTCTTACATCTTCCATGTCTCACCCCTAAAACTGACCCAAACCACTGTGCGCTCAGGCGAATCTTCATTTCTGCTTTTTCTTTATTTCATTCGTTTTGTGGTAACCAACCATTAATGAATGTATTTCTAAAAGTAAATCATACATTTTTTATTTTTTTTTTTTATTTTGAACTGGCATTTTTTACTTGCGGTTTTTACTTAAAATTTTTGGTTTCAAATGGTACAACTTTAAATTTTTTGTGTTGTTACCCACACCCTGTACATACAGATTGCTCTCCAAATTTTTAAAACACCCAGCATCTTCTGCATGTTATGAGCCTTGAAACAGCCAAGATGGCGGGTCAGGTAATATAAGGCAGCCTGCAAACAGAAAGGGCCTTGTGACTGTGTTGCTCTGCATTCTGGGATTTCTGACCTTTCAAGGCCCCCAGCTCTGCTGTCTCTGAGCAAAACACAACTGTAACCCGCACCCTGCACTTTATCCCACTCTCCTCTCATCAGTAAGTGTGATGCATCTGACCAAAGATAAGATAAAATAATTACACAAAGCAAAGGTTGCCAACTACAACAATAAATCCGAAAACAAATTAAGATTCAAGTACAACAACAATCCAAAAAAAAAATAACAAAGGACATAAGTTTAAAAATAAATCGCAATTATATGGATGTGTGGCAAAATAAAGGTTTACATGCAAAGGACTAATTAAGGTCCACATTAAAATGCTTTTATAAGGCATACATGAAATGTATTGCTTCAGGTATGCATTGCTATACAATTTATGGCCTCGGCCATGCTGATACATGCAGTTCATTGGAGCTGAAGGCGCGCAGACTCCTCCACATAGCCACAAAACATGTTCTACAATAGCAAATCCGAGTCCTCAAAGGTGTCGAAGTGGATTTTCTATTAAACGGATTTTTAGGGTGGGAATCAGCTCTCTGAATCACATGGAAACACATCCAATTAACGGAAGTTTTAGGAACGAACTGAAAAATTACAATTTGGTTGGGAACATTTCCGATTTGGTTGTAAAACTTCCGATTTTGTTAGTAAAACTTCCGATGATCGTAAGAGCATATACGAATTCGTTCGAACGTTCGCGCAAGTTGGAAATGGCCAAAAAAAAAGGAAAAAATGACCCACCCAAACTTCCGATTCCCGATCCGAAATCAGTTAACTTTTGCATTTAGAATCGTCCCTAAGGTCTCCTCAGCCAAGGTACTTGTGATAGTCTCCTCATCCAATTATTATTCTTTGGAAAACAAGTCGTCTAGAGAATACAAATTCGTAATACACCTGCCTGGACAGATGTGTCCTGAATTGTCCTAAGGAAGTCTAATTCAGTTTAGATATTTGTATTTGTTTCTGCCTATTAAATCTTTAGATGCATGTGTTCCTTGCTCCTCTAACCCCCAACCAACGACCTTTGATTAAGCTACTTATAAGCTATTATAAGTATTGTTTGACAGCATTACCCTTTAAATGTCTGTTACCTGTGTGTTGCTAGAGAGCAGTAATCCTGTATGCATGGGTGTGGTCCCAGGAGAGGACATCTCATCCACTTCAATGACGAGGGGTGGACTGGTTTTGGGTAGTGCTTGACACTTTTTTTTTTTTTTTTTTAGCCTTTTGATATAGGTGAGAATAGGTTTGGTTAGCCGGGTACCCCTTTAGACCCATACCAGTTTTGTGTGGAATATGGAATAGTTCCTTACAATAAACTAAGCTTACTTCTTAGGTGTTAAAGTTGGGAGCTTTTCCCTGTTCCTCCTGCCCTGGGATATTGGCCTGTCCTTAAAGCAGACCTACACTCTACCTTGCAACTATGTGCCGGGGTGGGTCTTGGCTTGGTCTGTTTAGTGTCCCTGTGAACTAACACCCTCACACCATCAGTGAGCCCTGAATTAGAGAAATGCTGACTTTTGGGGACAGTTTATAGCTGCACACATGTGTGGTGGAATCAGCAGCTCATCCAATAGGAGACATGCTTCACCGAGGTGTACAGACATCCTAAACTGCGATACCCCAGGAGAGAGTGTTAATAGGGACAAAAAATAATTAGGACTTCATTGGCTATGAGTTCAGTCGAGCAGAACCAGGGGGGCATCCCCTAACATCTCTACAACAGGGCGCGCGTGTGCGCTGGACATTTAAAAATGTTTTTTAGGGGACATGGGGGGATCAGGGCCACCGCCCATGGGTTTGGTTCACTTTAAGCACTTACGGCCGTAGATGCCCAAAAAGAGACTGAGGCAAATTTATACTCCATGGCAAAAACCTTTTTGAATGGAGTTGTACCTTTCCACTTCTATTCAGAGCTAAATAGTAAAGTAAAGATTTCAGATAAACAAACATATTTGCTCACAGCACTAGGAAAAAATGGCTTTGAAAGAGTGATGAAATTTCACAGGCCAGATCCTGGTGTGTTGACATGTGACGGTGAAGTGTCAATACATATGACACACCCATGAGGCAAGAGTTGTAGTGCAAGTTCAGAAACATCAGCTGTCTGGGCTTCGCTTGCTTTGCTTTAATGGTTTTCTTCTATTTGTTTAGGGCTTTCAGAAACGTTAAAACTTATTTTCAGTTATTTCTCTGTGGGGGTTGTGGCTTCATTTCTGCAGAAGTCCAACATCTCTTAGTGTATATCAACAAAGTACATGCCTATAAACCAGCAGTTGCACCTGTTTCTAACATATCTAAAAAAAAAAAAATACAATTTTAATAGTAGGAGCGATAAAGACAATTAGGGAGAGCTAACCGAACTCTTAGAACTGGAGTTCAGTCCAAATTTCAGGGAAAATTCAATTCAGCATGAACCCAAATTTTTTGGGTTCGTGCCTACCAAACTTTTCCTTTAACTAACCTGCTCTCTCGCTGTCCTGCCATCCCCTGTTGCTTCCTGGTCATGTCCCGCATCAGTCTCCGCAGAAGTCTAAGCTCCGGTGTGCTCCCGGCATCTTGCTCCCCTTTATAAGGTGAGGCCGTTTATACCAGGACTAAACGGACGTTGGCTCACTCTTCCATTATATATATATAGCCCTTCCCTGTGGCGGTGAGCAAGATAACAGAAGTTGTCAGTGACCAAAATGGCAGGGATCGGCTATGGATTAGAGGTAAGTATGGTGGGGACATGTTTTTTTCCAAGTCATCCTTCAGCTTGCCCGCTGATTACCACGTGGTCAAGCTGAAGGATTCCTAAAAAAAGCTGTTACCGGTACGTCTAACGAAGGTTTTTCTAGTATCCAGTGTTTTTTTTTTTTTTTTTTTTTTTACTTTATTTTACTATTTCAGAACTAGTACTAGTGATCCAGTGGTCGTGGAAAAGATGTTAATCTGCTTTTAGAGGGGTCAAATCAAGCAGGGAAAACATCTAAGGAGATTGCTGAAACTACTAAAATCAAGTTAAGAACTGTCCAATGCATTAGTAAAAAGTGGAAGGACAGTGGGGAAACATCTTTGAGGAAGGAATGTGGTTGGAAGAAAATCTTGAATGATGATTGGCAATCTTTTAAACACTTGATTAGATCAAGTCATAGAAACACAGTAGAAATCTTAGATATGTATAATTGTTAAAGTAACAGCATGTCCACACACACAACGTGAAGTCATTTCGAAGGGATTGGGACTAAACAGTGTTGCCCTAAAAAACACATTTGTCAGTGAGGTTAATCAGCATAAAGGAGCATAAAGATTGGACACTTGAAGCAATGGAAGAAGGCCATGTGGTCTGAGGAATCCAGATTTACCTTGCACCAGAATAATGGGCCCATCAGGGTAAAAGGAGAGGCAGCTGAAGTGATGTACCCACCATACCTAGTGTTGACTGTACAAGCCTGTGGGGGCAGTGATATGATCTGGGGTTCCTGCAGTTGGATAGGTCTAGGTTCAGTGACTTTATGTGCTCAAAGAATGAGGTCAGCTTGATACCTGAAAAAACTGACCAACCAAGTCATTCCAGCAATGGATTTTTTCTTCCCTGATGGCATATTGCAAGATGACAATGTCAAGGATCATGAGTCATCTTTGTCACACGTGGATTGACCACCTGAACCCCATTGAGAATCTTTGATATTTGCTGGAGAAGACTTTGTACAGTTCTCCTCCTAATCTCCCATCATCCTTGATACACGATCGTGGGGACTAATTAATGCATCTCTGGACAGAAATAAATGTGACTGCAGAAACTTGTGGAAACGATGCCAGAGCAAATGTCTGCCAGAATCAAAGTTAAAGGCGGTCCAACCAAATATTAGTGTGTTTTGTCATGTTTATTTTTGGTCAGGCAGTGTACTATATATTACTTAGTATACACAATCAGAGAAGGGAAAGTCCTCGACTGGTTTTAAGTCCTCCTTTTTTATTCTTAATCTATGGTGTCCAGACCCACATTTAAGAGTGGCGGTGCACATTACAGAGCAGGCGCACATGTAGTCCAATAAGCAGGGTTGTAATCTGTTTGGTTCACCTCTTGATAGATGGGTCACCCGAGATTCTTGTAGCATTTGGTATTACTGAAGATTACCTTCCCTCTTTAGTGAGTAGTGACCCCTATTTATCTGTCATGTGGTGACTGGCATAAATAATGATGATACCTTGTAAATGGTCACTCCTCCCTTTTATTACCCATTAAGGCAATGTGGACCTGGGTCTGGGGTGGTTAGTCCTTTGGGCCAGCCCTTGTCACTGTGGGAAAAGCAGAAAAGATAGTGGGTCCCTTGGTGAATTCACTCACAAAGTTATCTCTTATCTTACACTCAAACTGTTCTTCACAAATGATCACCTAATGGTTGGAATAATACATTGATACCTGTATGGAGAGAGGGATTGATTACAATTCATGGTCTGAATCTTATTGTTCCAGAAGGACATCTTATAGCACCTAGAACTCTTAGTATATGTAATTTTGAAAATTAATTTGTTATCTTTGAGGGTGTCTCTGTGGCTTCCTATTGGGAAATGCTCCTTGGAATAAGATTTTATTGGGGGGGGGGGGCATAATTTGAGCAATGGCCAGTAAGACTTATATAATATCATTGCCCTTGATGACCAATTTAGCTTTTTTTTTTAATTATTTTTTTTAATTCAAAGCACCCTTTTTAGAAAAAAACAGGTTGGGGCTTTTGTTGGTACTTTCCTGTCACACTGGACACAGAGGCTTCCACTGAAGGAGCAGAGTTTTCTATAGGATGTAATGACAATGCTCCTGTGCCTGATGGCCAGTACTCACTGGAGACAAAGTCTCTCAAGCTGGGGTAAACAGAGTCTTCAAACACAACTGCACATTCTACCATTAAGTCTCGGCATGTACGCGGAGACCATGTTTTTACTATAGATCCTGTTATGAAAGTGATTGACTGGGCTGTTGTAAACCTTGAATTTCAGAGTGGGAGGCAGCCACTTGGGTGAGAATGCAGATTCAATGGCAGTAGCCAAGTTCAGGGTCACAAGGACAGGTTTAAAGGCATATATACAGGCCAAGTACTCATTATACCCACCAATGAGTCCTAAGATAAGCGTCAGGCTGCTCCACCTGTGGGTGGCCTGGGGGCCCTTGGGGACCTTAATAATCTGTTCCAGCCAGACCCCCTTATCCCATTCACACAAAACACATGGTGTTTAGCCCCAAAGGATCAGCTGCAGACAAAAAGATTTTTTTTCCAGCCACGTCTAGGCCTTGTTGCCCCCTGAAAATCAGCGCGGTCAGGAGATGGTGGAGCGTGGAACTCTGACTTTGCAAAATCTTCTATCCGCTTTCTTAGTGGGATTCTCAGATTGATTTGGGCAGTTTACACTTATGTGAATGAGCTGGGCTGGTCAGCTCTCGTCATCTGTGTATGATGTATGATGATTTTTGTGTCTGGACCGCCATGGGTACACTCAGCTGTACTGGATATTTCTGCCATGTGTTGCCATCACATTTGTTTTTACTTTGCTTTAGCTCTAATACAAATAATTTGAAACTAAATATTACCTGCACCCTGCAATCCATTACAAATATGTTGTCACGTTTGCATTCACATTACTCACATACTAAAGACTTAACCACAAAGTATTTGTGCCTAGAGTTGAATGCCCGTATATAATTTTGGTAGTATATTTTTGGTTTTGTGTGTAATGGGTTATTAACTCCAATCAAGCAGCAAAGTCTTCTATGAATATATTAAATTGTTGACACCTTGACTACAGGGATTTCACAATCTGTGCTGTAAACAATGCAAATTGCCAGTATCCATGTGTATGGTGACAGATGAGCCTCAAGCTAGAATGCATAGTACGTTTCCTGTCCCCTGCAACCCCCCCTGGGTTACCCAACCAGACTCACCTGTATTAGGTGGTCCCCCATCCCCTCCAAGAACATCTGCAGTGGTCCTTCTACAGCAGGAGTGCCGTCTCTGCAAGTTGCACTAGTGACGTCGCCAAACATCTGGTTAAACAGGTTTGTGTCTCCGCGTCTGTAGAATGTCTCATTATCCTAATAGACATGCAGCACAGGGAGAAAGACTCTCGCCAAGCACGGTCGCCAGACAAACCTTCTCCCATTCTCTTGTTTCAGCAAACTTCAAGCTACCAAAAGAGATGTGAAATGGCTGCATGCCATGTCTGGAGAGTGGTTCGGAGAGATCCAGAAAAAAAAATTTAAGGATGATCCAGACGTTAGGACTTTGGTGAAGCCACCTCTGACCCGTCATCTCAAGAAGAAAACCCCTAAGGCAGGTGAGTCAGGAAAAGGAGGCGGCTATGGTGGGTTTTGCTTTCAACAACAGAGGAGAAATACAACTTTCTCTGGTGGTTTGAGCTGTAAAGCGCACAATACTTGTGGTGATTGACATGTTTTATGAGGTCCTGGATTTATGTTAAAAAGTAGTATGGCCTCAAGGAAATAACCCGTGACTTAGGCACTTAGACATGGGTTTTATCTGATTTCACGATTGACTTCGACAAATAGGTGAGGAAATGACCATCTATTCATTCCCCTTTTTTTTTATTTTTGCTTTATTTATTTTTTTTATTATTTTTAAAGTACATTTTTGTTTCTTAAGCTTCTTTTTATCAAATACCCCTTTTTATTTACGAATGATCTCAAGTACTCCCTAGGTGGTTCATAGGGGTTGTCAATCACCTGAAACTGCTTAAAATTGAAAAACTTTTTTTTTAAATTGCTTGAAAGACACAAAATGAACATAATTCGGTTTAATCTCCTTTTGGACAGGCTTTATATTTATGGAGACAGTAAGATTTGGGTAGACTACAGATGGCAGCAGTTGGGATATTTAAGATAATAGAAAGTGGTACAAGATCTCAAGTACCACCTGGGTGGTACTGAGCTATTTGATGTGGACCCTGATAGGCTGTGAGGAAAGTGGGAGGGGTAAACAGAACAGACGTGTAAAGGTTGTTAAATAAGGTTACAGTAAGGATGGGAGACTGCACAGAGAGTGATATAGGAGGGGTGCATTGGCAAATAGTAGGTAATAGTTTTTCTAAAATAATTGTAAGCTTTGCATTGATGGATTCTTAGATGTACTGAGTATTGGAAACATGGTTAAAATGTGGATCTGATGGGGAGGGCTATAAATAACATACATATATTCAGAAAGGTAAAGCCAATCGGCATGTGTATTGCTAGCTAAGGTTGTGGTGGAAGGACATAGGAGTGGAGACAGTGAGTATACTGATGTTGTAGAAAATCTTCATTATGCTATTCCAAATGATACATTCTAAATTCTGAACCTATTAATTGTGGCCTGAGAGCAGGTTTCAGATCATTTGTGGCCCATGCATGTCAAAAGGTTGAGCACCCTTGGTCTAAAGCCCTATTATAAACATTAAAAAAAAACTATAACAATTATGTGAAATGCACATTTACAGTTCTTACTGCATTTAAAGTGATTTTGTGCTTTTGTAATAAGCAGATCAGATAACAGCAGATTGGACACCCTGGTAGGATCTCCAGTGCTATTGGTGGTACTTGCACCACTGGGAGGTTTCTTCCTTCACTTAGGCTTTCTTAAAATACTATATATAAGCTGTTTATAAAGGACTTGTGCATATATGGTCTAATAATTGAAACCGAACTGGAAAAATAAATACCCCTTTGGGCCTCCACCAGCACTCTTATTTTTTAAGTCGTATAGTAACCTAGTTTACCTGTCTGTCTTCAAAACTTATAACATGTGATGGAAAAAGCCTACAGGTTAGAGTTACAGGTTAAAAAAAAATAATAGAATACGTTTTATTCCCACCTGGGACACTTGATTTAGCTCTGTCTGAAGACATTATCTCCTCCTGTAATCTTGAATCTCTTGCAGTGTTTTTCCCCTGCAGCCACCTTTACCTTCAGTCAGGGAAGGAGCAGGTGCTTAAGCCTGCTCTGGGGGAGCGTATCTTGCTGAATGTTACAAAAGGAGATGATGTCTAAAGTCAGTCCTGTGCTGGATCAGATGCCCCGGGGGCTAGTGGAAGGAGAGGAACATGGGATGATCTATTAATTTTAATTAAAAAGGTATTAAAAAGAGTAAGTCCGGTCAAAACTGACTAAACAATACAGCATGGAGACCCCATTCCTTATCCAGGATGCCCCACAGAGCCTCTGCATTCTGTAAGCCTAGTGACTGGTCGGCCAATACTTGCCTATTCTTGTGTTCCACTCCCCATGCGACTGCAAGCAGCCTTTTTGGTCCACCCGGCAGCCAAGCACATCAATGTGGGACCTCCAGCCTGGGGTACCCAGTAGGCTGAGGGACATCCAAATCATGATCTGCTGCAAAGTTCAGTCCATTGGTTGTTGCCTAAAGAAGACCATTAGAGGAATAAGAAGGAATTACAGTCAATGACTACTGGACCTCCTCCAGTTATGCAGCTGGATTTGGGATACCCCTCTGTGAATTGCCACAGTGTAAGCAAGGAAACCAGACCCCGGTACTTCTCACTTCCACAATCCACGCCACACATGCCCGCGGGCAGCCTTTGAGGCACATCTGGTACGCCTGATAAGCTGTCTATAGCATACCATATGAGGTTCCCAGAAGAGACGAATATCAGCGGCCACGTTCCCAGATAGGGCTTTTTCAGGATTCGGGATGCCCCGCTGCATAATTTGGATGAAGCCCTGTCATTATTGACTGGACTCTTTAAAATGTACCTGAATATGCTAATTCGTGCCCTGCTTTTTAAACTTCCTTTGCATTGCGTTTCAAGACAATTTTCAGTAATTCCCTATAGTGAAAATGCAGTTGCAGTGTAGAAAAAACATTAGCTATACTTTAATATGCATTAAAAATGACTCAACTGTTATAAATGCCAAAGCGATACAATGCAAATGAAGTTCACAGCCTGTCAGCAAGGGCCCTTATTCTGCCAAGTAATGGTACTGAAGTATAAAAGCCCCACACCCTGTGCTTAAACTCACTTGTCGGAGAAATAAAATACTTTGCAACGGATTACAGTACATTCAAAGGAATCTGTAATACAATCCCGAATCGGCAAACAAGAAAAGGAAAAAGTTCTCATATTGCCTTTCTTCCAGCAACAAGAAATAGAATGTAACCTTTCATGGCAGTCCAAGAATTTTGTAACAATCCACCCTCCCCTTCCTCCCATTGAGCTAAGCCCAATTTGGACAATAACATAAACTCCTCATCGAGGGGCGGGCAATCTGCACAGAAGCTGAAGCTAGGACCTTGAGTGACAGGTTATTCACCCAATCCTGTGCACCAGTGGGACTGTACTGGTCTGTCACTCAGGTCCAACTATCACTCAAGTCTACAGCTTTTATGCAGAGTCCCACTCCCCACTGTCATCTAGGAAGGATTTTGGCGAACAGGTGAGATTTTTTTTATTTTATTGTCCAAATCGAACTTGGCATGGGGGAGGGTTACAGTGGCTGGTGGGTCACAAGAAGCTTGGGCTCCTGTTGAGCAGTGGAGCTTAAAGAATTTGGGATGCCCTGGGGGAAGGGCAGCAGTTGGCTATGGCATCTTTCAGATTCCAGGGTTGGCTTTACCGGGGTTTGTTCCATTTTAAAGGAGCACTATCACAAAAAAGGGCCCAATAATAGAAATCCATATAAATAATCTGGATGACGAGTGGAGGGGTCACTTATACACCCGGCATCAAGCAATATTCAGCCAGGCTTGTTTTTTTATTTTAATGGAAGAAAAGGGCAGAAAAGTCATGGGTGACAGGCTCTGTCACCCCTCATAGACTAAACCTGTCACCCCTGGATTTTATTATTACCAAGAGAAGAAAACCACAAGCTTGGTGGGAGTTTTATTCAGTTCTGGTGTAAAAGGGCCCCTCCCCTCATTAGCCAAAGTGTTTATATGGATTTTTAATATAACACAATTTAGCGATGACTGGAATCTAAGGTATTATTATGAGCGCTTGGATGTGACACCATCATCATTCCTTTACTCAGGCCAAACAGCATGTTTTTTATTGTCTGGAGAATAAACAGGCCTGAGGAAGGTAATGTGGTGATCCCAGGATCATACGAGGAGGTGGATCATAACCCATTTGGCCTGGTCCTGAAGTATTTCCTGCTCCAATGCAATTCCATGTCCTAGAACACAGTATGGAACCCTCCCGGAATCCCCATATACTCTCCTTGACCTTGAATCACACAATGCATGCATGGCTCAGCATTGGCATCATTGCAGACTTGGATGTTTGCTGATGGGCGTATGTAGAGTAAAGGGAACTGGAATGCTGTGGCAATGTCAGACCTGCTCAGCACCTGAGCACGCAAATCAGGGATGCTGGATGAGGGCCACACATGGTCTGTGGGATCAGGTATTGTGGGGAGAGTATAGGGAACCTGGGGGGTTCATAGTTTGGGGCATACCAAATTGTGATGCCCTGCGGGAAAAGAGTGGTTTAAAGGGTTTTGGTGTAGTGTAGGGGTGACTGTGGCCAAAATGAACATGGCCTTGCCCATGATCGTTACAGCTGTTTTATCCGGGGGCAAGGGATACTCCCTCAGTAGCCAAATGTACAACATGGCCTTCAGTTCCCAAGAAGATTTCTCTTCTGTCACATCCACAGCCGACAATTGGCTCTACCTTGGTTGCACTCTCATTTACATTACATTATAAGCTTAAAGTGGACCAACACCCACGGGTGATCGGCCCGGGAATCTATAAGATCACCTCCCTCCCCGCGGGACATCCGAGATCGGGATGTCCCGCGGGGTGAAACCCCCCCAGACACCCCAAACTCCTTACCTTATCTCCTCCCTCGCGCCCCTCTAGACGTGCGCCCGCGCCGGCCGTCTGTGAATGGCGGGCACGCGCGCATCAAGAGGGACGCGCGGGAGGCGGCGGAGGAGCCGCTTGTCCGCGGCTTGTCCGTCGGCGCGGGGAGAGGTGAGTTGTTCGGGGGGTTCGGGGGGGTTTCACACAGCGGGGCACCCCGATCGGGGGTGCCCCACCGAAGTGGACCAAGACCCAGGATAGTCAAAATCCTGGGTGTTGGTCCACTTTAAAGAGAAACTGAAATGCCCATAGCCCCTCTTAAATATGCAGCAGCGGGAAGCCCATCACTAAAACATAGAACCGGCTGCCCGTATACTCACCTCTTCCAGGATTTGCTTTCACATGACTTCGATCTGACAGCAGCCTTAGAAGTATCCCGGAAGAGGGGAGTACCCTTTCTTTTAATAGCACGATGCACAGTGGGGCAGCCCGAGCTGCATATTAAAGAAGGATTACGGTCATTTGTGACTACAGTTCCTCTTTAAATGGTATAGTTTTAGTAATGGTATATCAGACAGCTGGGCCTGTTTTATTATTCTTTAGACCTTTTAGTAGTCATTCTCAATTCTAAATGGCTTACAGGAATCCTCGGCAGTAAATTGTGTTGGGTTTATCTTTAACCCACATCCTCTGTTTACCAAAAACAGCATGAGGTTGTAGACTTTGTAGAGGTAAGATGTTGCAAACCACAATAAAGCTTTAACATATCTGCCAAGGCGGGAACAAAATAAATTGTCCCTCACAGATGAACAGTATTAGTCCTGCATCTTACCTTATCGATCGACTCCCAATGTCGAGACCAAATTTGTATTCACCAGCACCTCCATGACAATGCACGCCCCTTCCATTAGTCATATTAATTGCTGTCCTGCCCTCTCCATTGACTGTGAAAATCTGTTAAGATGCAGAGGGCTAGAATAGCACTTATCATATGCGGGGGACAGAAGTTGAGTATAGAGTTTATTTTGGTCCAGCCTGGGCAGACCTGTTAATAGCAATAGCTCCAGTCATGCCAATGTTATTACATTGTCCTCAACAACACTGTCCCCAACCTCCTGCTGTTTATGATGCGAACTGGAACAACATCCAGAATTAGATGTTTTTGGGGTTCTAGTTTTGGGTTTGCTAGCGGGAGGGGGATCACCAATCGGGGTGCCCCTGCTCAGTCACAAGCAGTGGTCTCATACCATTCTGCAGGGTGTGGGTCCACTTTAATAATTGCTTGAGGTTGCTGTACAAATCTTCGTTCTTAATCATTTTTCAAAATTGACTTGATTATATTGTAATTGAGATATTCAAGTGAAAACTTTCTTTAGCCAAAAAGCCCATTTAAAAGATTAATTTTCAATAGATTGATCTTGAAAATCATTGTGTGTACTTGTTTAACCTGCAGCTCTAGAAATCTAGCGCCATCCAGGTGGCATTTGGCAGTGATACACTGACCTCCTCGTATGAGGTCACATGTCCTCTGGTCACATAAAATGCCAAAGCTGGATTCCAGCCATTCCAAGCAAGTACTATGATTATTGTGTTATAAAGAGCCATCATATTCTATTTTACATTATGGTAATAGCACACTAGCCACGTTAATACACAGGATATGCCAAACCACAAAACGCCCAAGGAATACATTTGGGGAGACATACAGTAATGTTAGGTAGACTCACTCACTTGCTTGGAGTGCGTTGCAGTGTTATTTTGGGGTAGCTAGCCTGGTAGCAGTGCCCGATATGGAGAGCAAGTATTCACTAACCGCCCCCCTCTTCATCCAATAGGAGAAAGGAAACTGAGCACTATTAGGGAAAAGTAAATAAGTTCTAAATGTAGGGCTAGCAAGCAACAGGAGTGTGTGCGTTTTGGGTCTTTGCAGACTTGGCTCCTATCTGGCATAGACTCTTAAAGGGGAGGCTGGGCAGGGAGCACCGGAACCAGCATTGCTTAAACTTTACTGCAGGAGCCCACAGGACTTGGGTGGACACATGTTGGTATGGCTTGTTATACTTTCTGGATTGACTGTTTAAAGTGGACCAAAACCCAGGATAGTCAAAAGTTTAGTCTATCCTGGGTTTTGGTCCTTTCCCTGGAGGCACCCCAATCGGTGGTGCCCTGCTGTGTGAAACCTCCCCCAATTCACCTTATCCCGGTCCCACAGTGAGTCTAAGATCAGCGTCTCTGATGTCTGCTACCTCCGCCTCCCTCTAACGGGGAGTGTGCCCACGGCGGTCATTCACAAATGACTGAAGCAGGCACGCGCACTGCTAGAGGGGAGCGGAGGATGCGGCTGTCGGACCCGCTGCTCTTAGACGCGCCGTGGAATTGGGATAAGGTGAGTTGGCTGTGGTCATCTGGGGGGGGGGGGGTTCACTCAGTGGGGAAAGGACCAAAACCCAGGATAGTCAAAATCCTAAGTTTTGGTCCACTTTAAAGCAGAACAAAACCCACCAGCAGCTGCCCTGGAATTTTTTTTTAGAGGTTCCGGTCCAACGGCGAATGCGTGGATCTCGTCCAATGAGAGCAATCTGCCTTGACTATGTAATTCGGCAAACAGCCTTCATTGTTTTCAATTGGGAGCAGTTTCACACAGCGGGGCATCTCAATTCGGGGGGCCCCTGGGGAATGTTACAAAACCTGGGAAAGTCAAAATTCTGGGTTTTGTTCGGTTTTAATCAGTGAGACCACCTTGATTTTTCATTGTTTTATCCCATCTTTGTCCCTCCCTCACTGCATACCAAGAGCCATGTTCTCTCTCTCTCTCCTCCTATCCTCCAGCTACATTTCTTGGCACTGGGGTGAAGTATTCCCCAGGTGCCCCAAATGTAGTCAGTTTCTGGTGCTGGTGGTGTTGGATGTTCTTGACTCCACCTCCTTGAAGCTGCGTGACAGTCTAATTGAGTCAAATCAGCGCATCATTAACCAGTGTTATCTCTGTATTCAGTACAAAAGCCCCATTAGATTGAACTTCCAGGCAAAATTGGCTGGAGGCCTGCTCACACCCCTGGGGCATCCCGATATGGGGTGCCTCTCCATGCAGAAAAGTAGATAAGATCCTTGAATTGGGCATACGTTTGGAAAAGAAGTGGGAACAACCCAATGCATGAACCTGTGAATGGTTAGGGCTCTGGGTTCAAGCATTGCACTTTATATACAAAGGTTTGTAATGTGGCCAGGAATATTGTGCGTGTGTATGTGTCACAATCAAATTGTAGGTGCAAGCCGGGTGCCACACATTCTTGCCCATGGGGTTGGATCGCCTGGGCAACATGCCCTGGGACTCATAGGGTCTCCTTGCTCCCCCCATGGTTTCAGAGGTGATATATCAACAGTTAGGTACATATAATGACCTGGGATTTGCATATGTAGACTGTGACTGTTTCCTGGAAATTTTCAGCCTTAAAGAAGTCTTATTAAGAGGAGCAAATGTAACCTTTCTACCCAGCAACGTGCAAATAGCAATTGTGATATACAACTCCAAGCTATTGGTACACGTTTCACAGTGGCTCTGGTTGCCAGCCAGGAGGTCAACGTTCCTTATGATTGAGAAGTTTGAGCTTACGGGAATGGCCATTTTAGCTCATTCCGAGGCCCCAAACGAAATCTGGTGAATAGTATCGACTATATCGGAGTATGTAAAAGATAGAGTCTCGAAAGTGAAAATCATAACACATAGAAGGAAAAGTCCAACTATAAGGAAAGAGAGGAAAAATATATAGATCAATATATATAATTTAGGAGGAGTGAGTGATAGGAAGTGTGCTGTAACCTCAGCTGCTTTATTGAAGGAAGTCCCAAGTTTTTTGTTTTTTTTTAAACCCCTGATTACCCCTCCTTCCCCCCCCCCCCATGCAAAGCCCCATTTGGACATAAAATAATAAAACACACCTGATCCTCCTCCCATAAGGGTGGGAGGGGGCTGGCCATGGACTGATAGCCATTAGTGACAGCCCAGTCACCCAATCCTTGGAGCAGTGCTCCCATGCTTTTTCACAGATTTGGGCGACTGACCAGTTCAGATTTTTTTTTTTTTTATTATACTGAAGTATTGCTTGTTATAAAGAAAAAAAACACCAATGATGTGGGTGAGGAGTGGAAATAATAGTATTTATACAATAATAGTGTTTCTAATTAAAATGTGCATCTAAACCACCTGGTTGGGTGGTGAAAATTGATGCAATTTGGGGCAACACGGTGTCTTCACAAAATGTTACCAAAAAAATGAAAGTGAATCATTAAAATCTTTTAATGAAACCCCACATATGTATCCAATAAATAACAGCCTTGGATAGTTTTTCACAAATTGTTGACCACAATAGATGACCAAGGAATGACAATAGATATAAATACTGGTTATCCATTTTTACATAATGACAACAAAGGATCAAAAAATTACCAGATTGTTTTTTTTGATCCCCAGCTTCATCAGGGGATTGTTGAATTGCAAAAGCATCATCATATAAACAGATCACCCTTTTTTTTTTTTTTTTTTATTAAAGGTGTGAAATAACCGTTACCTGCTTGTGCTTGTTGACCCCATGCAACTAAGTAGATACCTTGGATTGTGAGAATGACTTGTTTATTCCATTTCAAAATCTATTGCCGCCTTATATAGGTCTAAAAGGATCTTTTAGTTTAATATGTCCCATTTCTTACTACGCCTGTGAGTTGTTTAACTATTTAAATAGGCAAATGGGGCTTAGCTTAGGGGGAGAGAAGGGTGGTTAAGGCATTGCAAAAAGCTTCCTCTTTAAGTGTAGGGTAGTACACAGAGGGAGCGGTGTAGAATGGTGGTGGTACCATGTACATGAATGAAAGGGGTCATCTCTCCTCATTTGATCTACAGCATTCTTTCTGGAAATCTGAAAGTGCAACATTAATGGTGGTGTAAGTGAAATGGCAAACTCAAGTGCATCTTTGGGCATATAAAAAAAAAAAAAACTAATCATACTGAAGCTTCTAATCCCCATGGAAGACTCTTCATACAGCAATGCTGGTGTCATTCAGGGCATAAATGGCCCTAGGTCTCACTCCCACCCCTTATGAAATGGACTGCTGTCCTGCTTGCTGGTACCAACCGTGGCTTAGAGCCAGCTGCTTACACGCCTACCTGCAAACGGGAAGGGCTAATCTACTATTTGGCATCACGGATTGTAATATGAGGCAGGAGAGAATTTCCATAAGTAGGGGGTGAACACTTGTGCCATATATGTTAAAGATTAGATTGGCCATAATTTTAATTGTATTCTTATGTACTTTTCTATAATGATCTGGGCAATAGCAGTTTTCAAGCATTTCCCCTTGTTATACATGTTATAATGAAAAGGAAATCCGCACTGTTCTGTTTGCAAAGTGCACCAAAACTCCTATAAATCAGTTGGATTCGTTTCCTCACCTGCGGTGTGAAGACCCTTTGCCGGTTTTCCTGTTTTACTCACTTGAACCTCAAGATTCATCAACCAACCAGCTTGAAATATAATTGTAATTATTAACAAGAAATATGTGTGAAACAAGGAGGAGTAGTTTGTATTTGGGATAAGATTGTGTAGGATTGATTTTGATGAGCAATAACTTTTAAGCTACTGTAATGTTAATGTGAATTGAATATTTCTTTAGGCTACTGAAAGCATTAGATGCTTATAAGTGAGGTTGTGGAAATAGAAAATATAACCATCTGGTTAAAAAAAAAAATTTGAAGAAAAAAAGCTTTCGTTGGGTTTCAAAGACCTCTTTTGAAGAGTGAAAACGTTTTCATGGTTGTGTGAATGTTTGTTCAGTATAGTAACGTCCATGCAGCACAATTGTCATATTTGCATGTAGGAGACATGTTTTTCTGCTTACCTTCCTTCTTATGATGTATTTCTCTTTTTATGCTATTGGAGGCGGGTTTTTTTATGTATTTGCATTCACTGGGCAATTCACGCCATTCTAACTCACCCAGATTCTGTGGACTTTGAGCTGTGATTTTGTATGATAAGCAGTGTCTGGCACAAGAGACAACACACAATGGCTTTCTGTGCTCCACGTGTGACCGCACGCTGCTCTGCAGAAATGAATCACTCAACTGGGATTGATTTTACATTTTTTGGGGCAGATGGGATTATTTACTATGAAGACAAATGATGCCATCTTTTTGGGGTTTGCAAACAAATGCTTGTGTAGAGAACTATGGGAAAAAAAGAAATCTGCATTGCTTCTGAGAGAATTGTCTGCTTTTTACCAATAGGACTTATGGTGCCATCACTGAACTTTATCCAGTGGGAAATATTACTGGTCCAGTCCTGAAGTCATTCATACACTCCAGTTACTGATTTTGTCTCGCTGTGTTTTCAGACTCGGACTCTTCAAGGATGTCATCATCCAGGACCTTCCAGTCCCAGAAGACCTCCAGCTCTGGCCCTTCCCTCCTAAAGTTTCGCTCTCCATTGGCTGCATTGTTTTCTTTCAGGAAGTCAAAGCAAGACCAGAAACCAGAAGCACAGTCAGAGAGGTAACTGAAATTATCAATGTGTGGCTGATGTAATCGCAGTAATCTCTATTTAAGTCATTTTTTTGTCTAATTTGTGAAAATAATTGCTCAGAATTATTGTTTAGAAAAATAGTTCTGATCCAAGGCACCCTGTGTACCAGCCTACTATAGGTAAGAGGTAATGAATGGGCGACTGGTTTTGTGGACAGTGTGGTCTATGGGTGGTAACCCTGATTTAGTCACAAAAAAGGGAGGGGGGCATACTTTTAGCAGCTAACTGAAGCTCCACATACCTGCACTAAGAGCCCCTGTACAGCTTCCCTGATACTTTCCCTCTGGTGACCCACCAGGTGGCTACACAAAGCTTACTAAGCCCGCCACACAGGTTTCACTAGTGGCCAGGTGGTCCTGTGGGGTAGCATTTTGTAGGCCGAAACAGAATCGACAAGTACCAGCTCTGGTTGTGAGCTCCCAACGCTGCCCTGTAAAGTGACTATCCAAACTTGGAGGTCCACATTGGTGTAGCAGTATGAGGTTACCTTGCTTGCCTGCATCCACTCCTTCAGTGTCATTAATTTCCATAATGCTGTAACATCAGTCCTGGCCTTTGGAAACCATAAAATTGGACTTTTACAGTGGGTGGAAAAGCCTTTAGAACTAGTGTTTTATATGGTCTTCTGCAAAGAATGGTTTCCCAAAACTAAAAAGTATTTGCATGGAGCATACAACCAAGGATAATGGAATTTCTTACAGAATCACTTGCAGTAGACGGCCCCATGCAAATTATCCCTAACCAGGTTTATGACAATGTTCTAACACTCCAAGCCTCACCCCCATGTCACCATCCATCTCCAGCCCTGTGCTGACGAGCGTTAAAAGCCCGAAACGTGTACACGTGTAGGTAGAAGTGGATGGTGACATATTATATGCTATTCCAAAGCATTGCAAAACCTGACGGATCCCGGTGCTTTGGATATGGTTTTAAGAGGTGTAAGAGGATCATTTGCATGGGCCTGCCTACTGCAAGGGATTCTGAGAGAAATTTTATTATGCTTGGCTTGTATGCCCCAGGCAAATGTTTTCAGTTTTGGGGAAACATTGGCTTTTTGAACCCTTTAAATCCTCATATGCCGTCTAACATATGTGGCCTGATTCAAAACCTGCCCATGAATGCTTGTTTTTTTTTTCGGGAACTGATCTTGGAAACCAGGAAATTGCAAATGCTCGTATCATTCATCGCCACGTTCTACGAAAAGCTTGTTCATGCGTAAGTGGCTGGATTTGCTTTGCATACAAATTTAGAATACGGTTTAGCAGAGCATTTAAATAATTTCCAGCCAAAGTAGTTTTAGAAGCCCTGTTTTTGGACATAGCTTGCTGTGGATCCCGTTGTTCTTGGTATACCATGTCCTGCGGTGGCTTTCCAACGTAGGCCCTTTTTTTTTGTTTTTACCAGCTATTTTTAGGTGCCTGCTGTCCCCCGCCAGTTTACCCATGAGAGTCTGCATGTCCTTGCACATACTTACCTTTGCCCCCCCCCGCTGGCATCTTGGGCATTCCATGTAGTCTGCATGTTCTTGTACATACTTGCCTTTGTACCTTGGTTTCCATGACTGCTTCTACCCACTGTTACTCACCTCCTACTTCAGCCACCTTCTGTTTTGGTGTTCTGTTTCACACTGCTGTTTGGTTTCTCTTTGCTTTATGTAGTTGAATAGAAAACATGCCACCAGGCAGCATATAACTTAAAAACTCTTGTTTTATTAAAATGTTTTTTTTTACTATATATATAAAATATATATATATATATATATATATATATATATATATATATATATATATATATATATATATATATATATATATATATATATACAAAATATATATATATATATATATATATACAAAATATATATATATATATATATATATACAAAATATATATATATATATATACAAAATATATATATATATATATATACAAAATATATATATATACAAAATATATATATATATATATATATATATATATATATATATATATATATATATATATATATATATATATATACACAAAATATATATATATATATATATACAAAATATATATATATATATATATATATATATATATATATATATATACAAAATATATATATATATATATATATATATATATACAAAATATATATATATATATATATATATATATATATATATATATATATATATATATATATATATATATATATATATATATATATATATATATACAAAATATATATATATATATATATATATATATATATATATATATATATATATATATATACAAAATATATATATATATATATATATATATATATATATACAAAATATATATATATATATATATATATATATATACAAAATATATATATATATATATATATATATATATATACAAAATATATATATATATATATATATATATATATATATACAAAATATATATATATATATATATATATATATATACAAAATATATATATATATATATATATATATATATACAAAATATATATATATATATATATATATATATATATATATATATATATATATATATATATATATATATATATACAAAATATATATATATATATATATATATATATATATATATATATATATACAAAATATATATATATATATATATATATATATATATATATATATATATATATATATATACAAAATATATATATATATATATATATATATATATATATATATATATATATATATACAAAATATATATATATATATATATATATATATATATATATACAAAATATATATATATATATATATATATATATATATATATATATATATATATATATATACAAAATATATATATATATATATATATATACAAAATATATATATATATATATATATATATACAAAATATATATATATATATATATATATACAAAATATATATATATATATATATATATACAAAATATATATATATATATATATATATACAAAATATATATATATATACAAAATATATATATATATATATATATACAAAATATATATATATATATATATATACAAAATATATATATATATATATATATATATATATACAAAATATATATATATATATATATATATATATATATATATATATATATATATATATATATATATATATATATATATATATATATATATATATATATATATATATATATATAAAATATATATATATATAAAATATATATATATATAAAATTATTTAAAACTATTTGTTGGGACCAACATGGCAAAGTTATAAAAAAAATATATATATATTATTTGCTCACATGTGTGCTTGTACATACACGCACATTTTTACTGCTCTAAGCCACTGCACGGCCACCCTCAAGTGGACCTAAACCTTTTGGCAGGTCATTTTATTTGTTTTTTAATACTGTTTTTTATTGTTTTTTGTTTAAATCTATACTATTATAGATTGGGAAAGGGCAAATATAATATTACTATATAATTTATATATATATGGTGGTACCCCCCAAAGGACTCGCAGTACTCTTGTGACTGTCGTGAACCTATATATACTTGGTCAGAACTCCAGGGTCATAGACTAGTATTCTTAAATTCACCATGTCTGAGGCATCTGGGGTAGCCTATCTGGTCTTCACAGATTTACCCCATGTCCAGTATGCATGCAGTGGCACTGCACAAGGATAGCACAGTGTGCAGGGATTATGCTACAGTTGTAGTGGATAGGGAGACAGTTGTCTCTTCCCTGAGGGGGCTCTGACCCCTATTGTCGGTGCTCTCTGAGACTAAAAACCCCCTTTGCAGCCTTAATGCAGACCTAAACCTTTTAGTGTGGCTACTAAGAAGGTTTATATATAAAAAAAAAAAAATTCCTGAGTGTATTGAAGAGGATATTGTGGCTGTCATAGCCTCCTGAGTCTTTAAGCTCTGCTGGCAGCCCTCAAATGGTCATAAACCTATAGAGTCATTATGGTGTATTGGCTACTAAAGAGATAATGAAAGAAAGAAAAATTCTTTTTTTCCTCTGAGGAAGGTTCTGGAGGATGTTGCGGAGCATACGTTTTATTATAGACTGATCAATAGGGAATGGCAGAAGTCAGGTTGTCTTCAGACCATTCCTAAAGTACTAGATACTATGTATCCTTTTCCTCCAGATCAGATTGTATTATTGTCTCACCCTCCTGTGGTGGACACTCTGGGGCCAGGTCTCTAAGATTTTGGTTATGCCATCCTCTGATAGTGCTTCTCCAAAGTTTGATCCAGTGGATAAGAGCGTGGATCAGGTGGCATGTCATGCTTATTCTATTATGGGGTCGACATTGCGGCCGGCCTGTGCTACATCCATAGCATTTTTTGTGATCAGGAGGTTGTTAAAACTACTGGACTCTAAGACTTGTATGGCTCGTTCATGGAAGCCATGCTCCCAGTTGATCAAAGCCAGTTGGCTCTAACAGGTATGTAATCTGGTTGTGGGCCAGAGGCCTATCTCTGGTGGTCGCCTTAAGGCGTGCTTTATGGCTTAAACAATGGCCAGCTGACATAGCCTCTAAAAAGGAATATGACGGGACTCCCCTTTTAAGGTGGGGCGTCTGTTTGGGGAGTGCTTGGTTGACTTGGTAACGCATGCTACTAGTGGTAAGTCATTTAATCTGCCACAGAAGCTGAAGTCTAATACTGCTTCTGTAGGGTCTCTAATACTCCGGGGTTCCGGCTAGAGGTTCGGCCTCTTCGGGATAACGAAGAGAATTATTTTGGAACAAGCTAAGGCAACAGGTGTCTGTCAAAATAAAGCCAGACCCCCTTCGAAGCCGGATCAGGCATGAAGGGATGCCCCCGCCCTTGAGGTGTGGGGGGAAAGCTTCTGCATTTGGCTCATATTTGCAGGCTTCATGTAACAGATATTTGGATACAGGAAGTTGTATCCTCAGGTTACAAAATCAAATTAGGAACCAGACCCCATCAGAGATCTCTGGTCAGGGGTATCCCAAATTCAGCAGAAAGCAGAAGCATTGAGATCTGCTGTATCTCACCCTTTTAGAGATTGTAATTTTTATAACCACAGTGTGTATATATAAGGATGCATACCTACATTGTAGTAGGTGGCCTACTTCTTCAGTTAGTGGCGCTACCCTTTGGTCTATCATCAGCACCAAGGGTGTTTTACCAAGGTGTTGGTAGGTCTCATGTTTTTCTCTAAGAAGTCAGGGATACATGTAAACCCTTACTGAGTTACTTATCGGTTGATATGGGCCCCATCATGTCAGGGGGCCCAGAAGGATATCTTTTCATAGCTTCAAGAGTTATTCTTTTCTGGGAATGTCATGACACGTCCCAGGCAAAAGTGCTTTTCCAACACAGAAGTGACTCTTTCTTCAGGCCAGGGTACAGGGTCTCTTGTCTTGCCCTCACCCGACAATTCGAATATGAATACTTTATTGGTCGCCAAGTATGTACAGAATACAACATGGAATACTTTTTGGAAGGGAGGTTCTCCATAGAGCTTAAACAAACGCTAGACCTACGACTATATACATATATATATCAACAGTATCTAGTTTTACATATTAACAGTGGAACTATGTACATGCAATGTTCCTTTAGGTGGCTGGGGATCAGAGGTTTTCCAGGAGTCTGGTTGTGGTTGTGGTTGTGGGAAGAAACTGTTTTTATACCGAGAGGTTCTGGTCGAGATTGCCCGGTACCTTCGTCCAGATGGTAGAAGATTGAAGAAGGGGTTGCCTGGATGTGTGGGGTCGCCTACTATTCTCTTTGCCTTAGAGCGGATCCTTTCCCTAAATTGTTCATCTAGGTCAGGTAGGGGACACCCTATGATCCGCTCAGCGGTCCTGGTGATCCTCTTCAGTCTGATCTTATCCTTGGCAGTGATCCCACAATACCAGGTAGTGAAGGAGGAGCTCAGGAGTGAGCCTACTGCGCCGATGTAGAAGGTCTTCAGGATCCTTTTGGACATTCCGAATTTCGCAAGTTGTCTAAGGAAATACAGTCTCTGTTGAGCCTTCTTTAGGACAACGGCGGCATGCCTACTCCACTTCAAGTCATTAGTGAACACTGTTCCGAGGAATTTTGCGCTGGTAGCGATATTGACCTCATCCTTACCCATGGTGATGGGACGGTGCACTGGGTGGGACTGCCTGAAGTCGACAATCAGCTCAACCGTTTTCTGGGTGTTCAGGATGAGGTTATTCTCATCACACCAGGTTACCAGGCTATTTATTTGTGTTCTGTACGGAGTCTCGTCTGTGTTGCTGATGAGGCCTACTAGGGTGGTGTCGTCTGCAAACTTGATGATTTTGATTGATGGGTCTGTTGATGTGAAGTCGTTTGTGTATATGGAGAAGAGGAGGGGGGACAGAACGCAACCTTGTGGTGCGCCTATGTTTGTAGTTCTGCATGAAGAGATAAAGGGACCTAGTTTGACTCTCTGGGTTCTGTTTGTTAGAAAGTTGGTGATCCAGTCAGAGAGATCTGGTGAGATGCCCAGTGAGAGCAGTTTTCTATTCAGAATTTGGGGATCTATAGTATTGAAGGCGGAAGAGAAGTCTACGAATAGGAGTCTGGCGTATGAGTTGGGTTGATCCACATGATTTAGTGTGAGTTGCATTGTATGGTTGACCGCGTCTTCTGCAGATCTGTTCGCTTTATACGCGAACTGCAGTGGATCCCACTTTGAGCCGATAGCCTCATTTAGGGCCGGTATTATCAAACGCTCGAAGACTTTCATCACCACTGGGGTCAGAGCGATGGGTCTGTAATCGTTCAAGGCTGTGGCAGTTGATGTTTTAGGAACTGGGATAATGACTGAGTCCTTCAGGCAGTTCGGGACTATGCCCGCCTTCAGTGAGCCCCTGAAGATATCAGTAAGGATTGGGGCCAGCTGATCCGCACACACTTTTAGGCACGTTGGAGAGATCCCATCAGGGCCAGATGCTTTCTTGGTGTTGAGCGTGAGTAGGATCTTCCTTACATCTGACGTTCCTAAGTTTAGTTCGGGCATAGCCATCCTGTTGGGTGTATCACTCATCATTGGAGGGGGGCTCACTGGATTTTCCTTAGCATCGTTGTATCAAATCTGCAGTAAAACTGATTCAGTTCTTCTGCGAGATCCATGCTCGGGTTGATGGTAGGGGCGGTGCCCTTGAAGTTTGTTACTTGCTTAACACCCGCCCATAAGGCTCTAGAGTTGGATTTTGAAAATGTATTTTCTAATTTATGCGAGTATTGTCTTTTTGCAGCTTTTATCTCCTTGGTAAGGAGATTCCTATATTTCCTGTACTCAGTAAGATTGCCTTGTTTGTGCGCTGACTCTTTTTTCTTCCTTAGGTTTTTGATCGTACTGTTGAACCAAGGTTTGTTTTGTGGTAGTTTCTTATAGGTCCTGGTTGGAATCAGCATGTCTTCGCAGAATTTAATGTACGACGTGACCTTGTCAGTCCAGTCATTGATGTCTTCGGTGTTTTCAAAGATCTCCCAGTTCGTTGTGTCGAAGCATGCTTGTAAATTGGTCGCCGCTTCAGCTGTCCATCTTTTTGTGGTGATGAGTGAGGGTCTGCAGAATTTCAGTTTCTGCCTGTATGCTGGGACTAGATGAATGAGTGCATGATCTGCGTGGCCTAGTGCGGCTTTAACTACAGGTTTGTAGGCACCTTTGATGGTGGTGTAGCAGTGGTCTAGGGAGTTCATTCCTCTGGTGGGGCAGATGATATGCTGGAAGAACTTTGGGAGTTCCGAGTTTAGTTTTGCCTGGTTGAAATTGCCCAGTACGATGATGAGGGCTTGGGGATGTTTCTTTTCGCATTCAAGAATGCAATCGACCAGACCGTCTAGAGCGGGTTTTGCGGATCCACGTGGTGGGATGTAAACACCAATCAATATGAATGAGAATTCCCGTGGGGCATAAAAGGGTCTGCAGTTTATTGCTAGTAATTCAAGGTGTGTGGAGCAACTTTGAGCCAGGATATTTGTGTCTTTGCACCGATTTGAGTTCACAAAGAAACATATGCCACATTTTGCGCTAGAACACAATTCCTGTCTGCTCGGATGATATTGAAGTTAGGGAGTTCCAGGGCTGTATCTGGTATGCGATCATTTAGCCAGGTCTCGGTGAAGCAGAGGATAGCAGAGTTTGAAAATTCTGCATAATTCCTGCACAAAATTTGTAGTTCTTCCATTTTATTTGGAAGGGAACGCAGATTTGGCCAGGTGTATCGACGGAAGTGCCGAACGTAGACCTCTCCTTTTTAGTCTTACCAAGATTCCTGCCCTTTTTCCTCTCCGTCTTCTTTTGGCACTTAGCTTGTTCACCTTGGCAATGTGGTCTGTGACAAGGATTCTTAGGGCAGAGAAGGATGGCCATCCGGGAGCAGATGTATTTAGAAGTGTTTCCCTGGCGTATGTGAGGCACATTTTGGTTGGTTCATCAAGAAATGTGATTTATTGGGCCTGATGGTATGTTGCTTGAGTCAGTACCTTTTTGCACTGTTTTCACAAGACCCCTGCAGATGGAATTGCTCACAATCTGGGATTCGAGACCCACACTCTGGATCACTCTTTTTGCATGACACAGTCAGCAAGGCAGTCTCTAGCCTGGTCCTCAGCCTCTTCAGATCCGCAAATACTTCCTTCCAGTACAGTGGAAGATCATCACCATGGATGCCAGTCTATCTGGTTGGGGGAGTGTCATGGAGTCACAAATGATCCAGGGACAGTGGAGTCCGAAGGAGATCTCCATAAAGATCCTAAAACTGAGAGCTATTCTATTGTATTCAGATATTGGACATCCCATCTGATGGGGCAACCCAGATTCAAACAGACAATTGGACGGCGGTGGTATATATCAACCACCATGAGGTCATCAGAAGCAGTAAAGCCCTGGGGGGGCGTGTCCCGACATGCAGTGGGAAAGACGTGGATAGAGGATCTCCTGCTCTCCCTACCCTAGTTTTCCACTCACCTTGCGGCTGGAGCTTGCAAACAACCATGCCTAAGAAGCAGAAGAGGCAGAGAAGACTCCGGAACGGCGGAGGTACTCCGACGGGCCGTGGGGACTCGGAAAAACTTAAATTTCGGGAGGTCACCGAGAGGACCAAGATGGCGGCGGAGGAACTGACACACTGGCGCGGGGCTGGAAGAGACGACCCGGCGGCCTCCTCTTCCATGGAGGACTCCAGCGGAGAGGGCGAGGTGCCGCCATGCGCCGTGGAGGAAGAAGCGGCGGGCCCGCCGGTTAAAGATGCGACAGGCACCGCAGATCTGGAGGAATGTATGGAGGCTGCAGACGGGAGCGCCAAGATGGCGGCCGGCGTCTGCCCGCTGGCCTCCCCGGGCCCCCTGAGCGCTGGCGGGGGAAGACGGGAGGACGGCAGTGCTGCGGCGGTGAGTGGGGCGGGTCTGCCCGGGGCTGCTCGTGCTGCGGTCTCCCCGTCTCAGGAGACGCGGCGGCTACACCACACCGCCACTGCAGAGGGAGGGTGTAGCAAGATGGCGGCCGCCGCCCCCGCCATGAGTAATGTGCCGGCTCCAGTGCCTATAATCTTAAAGGGACAGTGCCCTCAAGTAAAAGGGATGTATAACCCTGTAGTTGCTGACGGGGAGCCAGCCACGAGCTACAGAGATGCGGCCCCCGACCTCAGCCAACCCATCAGGGGTGAGAAGACGCGGGCGCCCCATGCCCACCCAGACCCACTTCTGCCCCCGACCCAGGGGTTCATCGGGAGTCCCTATTCCGCAGGCGCGGATGCAGCTGCCCATGATGTACGCAAGCCACAGGCCCCTGATGTCACCGCGGCGCAGCACACCCCTGGCACTAAACCAGGGCTGGCGCGCCCGTCCAAGTCGGACCGAGCGCCCTCTACTGACCTGGGCAGATTTGCCTACACACCCCACGACGGGCGGCGACGACTGGGTGCCTCAGCCCCCCCGCTTGACCCCCTGGAAAGGGCTCCGCAGCCACAATTCGGCGTGCTCCCGCAGAGACCAGAGAGGAGGAGACCAGTGGAGAGAGGTGAGCGCGAGCTGCCGCCAGATGGGGATACGGGCAGGGGCTCACCTATCTCCCCGCTTCAGCTTTCCCCGGTGGAGCGCCACACTGACCGTGCTGGCAGTCCTGCCTTGATGACGCCCGCTGCCTCGCCTGGAGCACCTGCATCAGAGGAGCCGGCCGAGTGGAACACAGACGTACAGGTGGAAATCCCACCTGAGGAGAGGCCCTCCGAGAGTCAGAATCAGATACATCTGGAGACCATCTCGCTTCTGAGGGGCATCCCGTCCAGGGGCGAGATAGAAGACCTAATAGCCAAGTACGAGGCGAGTTACAAGCGCGAGATTCACGCGGTACGTCGGGAGGTGGCCGAAGTGGAAACCAGAGTGCGGGCCTTGGAGGCGGAGGGGCCCTCCTATGCCGATCGCTTGCAGAGCTTGGAGGCTAGATGTGATTTTCAAGAGGCAATGTTGAACGCCTGCCACCTACACCTTGACGATCTGGAGAATCGAAACAGGAGAAACAACCTGCGGATCAGAGGGATCCCGGAAGCACAGAGCGCTGAAGACGTCAAGGCCATAGTAACAGCTATCTTTAACGAAGTTCTAGACAGAGATCCCTCCACCCCTGTTGAACTGGACAGAGCACACAGAGCCCTGGGCCCTAGGAGCACAGATCCAGCGTTTCCCAGAGATATTGTTTGTAGGGTCCATCTGTACTCCTTGAAAGAGGAAATTCTACGAAAGGCATGGGACAGGGGCCCACTCTCCTTCCGGGGGACGCCGATCAAGATACTGCAGGACCTATCCAAGCGGACTTTACAGATGCGCAAGATATTGAGGCCTCTCCTCGATACCATCACTTCCACTGGGGCAACGTACAGATGGGGCTTCCCGTTTCACCTAATTGTTCGGAACGGGGGGAGGGTCTTCATCCTAAAGACCCACCAGGAATTAGGAGACCTCTTTGCCTTTTTGAGATGCAACCCTGTGGATGTCCCTGACTGGCTCGCTCTTGGGGGGACCCTGCCGCCTCCTGGGCCGCCCAGGAGGAGAAAACGGGGTTTGAGGAGCTTTCGGGACCTTGAGCGCCTTAGGGGCCCACCCGGGCGTCAGTCGGCGAGTAGTGGAACATTACCTAGGTTGGAGAACACGGCAGACATCTCGAGAAGTGACGACAGAAGAAATGTCCGGCCTGGCTTCCGCTCCCCCTCGGCCTACTTGTCTGGGCGTGGAGGGGGTCGAGACTTGCCTTCTGATGGTTGACTGATGCACAGATTCCCGTTGAAGCTGCCGTGGCAGTTTTAATGGTTACTGAGACCTGATGTTTCCCTGTTACACGATGATAAGCTTGCATGTTCACCTTAAGTTTTATCCTGCCTCTGTTGTATTTCTGTAATTCTTTTTGTATCGGGGTCTGGGGCTTGTCCGTGGAACCTTCGGGTTTCGCGGACAGGGGTCCCCCCCCCCCCCTTTTTTCTTATTCTCCATCTGGCCGCCTAGTGGTTGAGTGTGATGTGTCATTATGTTTGGGGAGAGCTTGGAGTTTGTTCCTCACTGAGTCTCCCATCTCCTGCCGGACACAGCACCCCCCAATAGGTTGGTCTTCTGGACATACGTGTCCCGTGTTGACCGCATATACCCCGCTTTTAGGCGAAAGATAGTGATTGCTTCCCCCTCTGTGTGGGCAGTTGCCTCCACAGCCCCCCCCCCCCCCTTAGTTACTGGTCCTTCCTCAGTGAAGGCTAACACCCCCACAGTTTTCCCTATTCTTATTCCCGGACCACCTTACCCCCCCCTTCTTAGACCGCCCCCCCCCCCCACTTCCCCCCTAAAGCAGAGGCGGAACCTCTTTACCCCCCTTTCCACCCCCCGGGGTTGGCAGTCCCCTGGGCGCTCCTTACTGCTTTCTAGGGCTGGCCACGCGACTCAACGGGTCCCCTTACAATGACGGACATACAAATTGTTTCTCTCAATGCCAAGGGGCTCAACAATCCAGAAAAAAGATCCCTTGTCCTGAGAAACCTTAGAGGCCTGGGGGCTCAGGTGGCCTTCCTCCAGGAGACCCATTTCAAGGTCGGTAAGTCACACTCTTTGGGCGATAGGAACTACACAAGGGCGTACCACAGCTATTCCACGGACTCCAGGTCACGTGGAGTTAGTATACTCTTAAGCGCGTCTCTCCCATGGGAACTGGAGGACTTCAAATCGGATGAGGAAGGGAGGTGGATCTTTCTGAAAGGCAGGGTAGCCTCCTGCAGTTACACCTTTGCTAATGTGTATCTTCCTAACACCAATCAGTTGGCCTTCCTGGACTCAGCCCTCAGCTCTCTATCCTCCTTTAGAGAGGGAGAGCTGATCATGGGGGGCGATTTTAACCTTGCCCCTGACCCCCTGCTGGATGTTTCGGGAGGAGGCCCACATGAGCCATATAGGAGACTTAGGAGACTGAAGAAATTACTTTCTTTATATAAATTGATTGACCCCTGGAGAATATTGCACCCCAATGAGAAGGATTTCACGTTTTACTCCAACCCTCATAGATCATATTCCAGGATAGACTGGTTCTTGGTGCCCCAGGCCTCCCTGTGCCGGGTCTCTGACGCTACTATTGGCTGTATTACGGTATCGGACCACGCCCCTGTCACCTTGTCGGTGTCCTGTCCTGCCCCGATGCCGAGGAGCTGGTCTTGGAGGCTAAACGCGTCCTTGCTGGAGGACCAAAACATTCGGGAAGAAATACAGACAGAAATCAAAAATTACTTCCAACTCAACTCCTCCCCAGATATTAGCCCCGGGACTTTATGGGAAGCGCACAAATGCGTAATTAGGGGTACCCTCATAAAGATTGGGTCCAGAATAAAAAAGGAAAAGGCTAGGCAAATACGGGATCTGCTGGATGAAATTGGGAGGGTGGAGAGGATACATAAAAAATCTCTAGCGGTAGACTGCCTGTCCACTCTTATTTCTTTGAGAGAGAAACTCAAAACATTATGTTGTGACAAAATCAGGGCCCAGCTTAGTAACTGCCGTAGAGTCTTCTACGAATCCGGAGACAAGTGTGGTAGACTGCTGGCTAGGGCCCTGCGGGAGGAGCAGGCCAAAACATACGTCCCCAAAATAGTCACCTCCGGGGGACGGGTCACGCACCTCTTCAATGAAATTGGGGAGGCTTTCAGGAAATTTTACGAGCAGCTTTATAACCTCCCGAAGAATAGAGGTCCAGGGGCAAGAGAATCTATAGAGAAATATATCTTGGAATCTGGACTCCCTAGACTTCCCCGGGAAATCCTTGAAGAACTGGAGGCTCCCCTGACTTTGACCGAGTTGCATAAAGCAGTCTACGGGTCGGCGGGAGGCAAGGCCCCCGGCCCGGATGGTTTCAGCATACCATATTACAAGAAATTCTTTCCTCTCCTTGCCCCGAAGCTTTTAGCTGCACTCAACTCGGTCAGGGACGGGACAGCCCTCCCTCCAGACACCCTGAGAGCGCATATAGCGGTTATACCGAAGGAGGGTAAAGATCCGACCCAATGTACGAGTTATAGGCCGATATCCTTACTAAATTCTGACCTGAAGCTGTTTGCAAAAGTTTTGGCCTCCAGACTGGCTCCTCACCTACACCACATAGTGGACCTTGATCAGGCTGGGTTCATGCCGCACCGGGAGGCCAGCGATAACACCATTAAGGTACTGAATTTAATCCACCTGGCCCACCAAAGGGGAACCCCAACTCTTCTCCTGGCAACGGACGCCGAAAAGGCGTTCGATCGGGTGAGTTGGGACTTCATGCACGCCACGCTTAGACACATCGGATTGGGCCCGAACGCCTTAGGATGGATAAGTAGTCTTTACAAGACCCCGTCGGCCGCTGTTAGGGTTAATGGGGTATTGTCAAGTCCCTTTGGGATCACGAATGGGACGCGACAGGGGTGTCCGTTGTCGCCCCTCATTTTTATACTGACCTTAGAGCCCTTCTTATGCAGAGTCCGTCGAAACCCGAACATCACAGGCCTCTCATGTAACCTAAAACAGTATAAAGTCGCAGCATACGCTGACGATTTAATTTTCAGCTTGTCATGTCCTGAGATATCTCTCCCCAATCTTGTATCCGAGCTCAAACTCTATGGGGAATGGTCCGGTTACAAGATAAATTACCACAAATCGGAAGTGTTGAACATCAACATACCGGCCAGGCGATTTAATGTAATTCATGAGTCTTTTCCGTTTAAATGGGCCAGGGATAGTGTCACTTACCTTGGTACCAACTTGAGTAGCAACCTGGGGAAAATTTTCGACTTAAAACTTCCCGCCCCTCCTGAGGAAATTTGAAGAGGAGACAAAGAGGTGGTCCAGGGGATGGTTATCCTGGTTCGGGCGGTGTAATGCGGCCAAAATGAATCTGCTCCCCCGGTTGCTATACCTGCTGCAGGCCCTGCCAGTGAGAATCCCGCAGAGCTTCCTGCGTAATGTCAGAAGGGTTTTCACTAAGTTTGTCTGGGGGGGAAGGAAACCCAGACTAAGCACCACACTCCTGTCGCGGTCCAAGGACAACGGAGGGCTGGGTTTCCCTGACCCAGTTGCTTACCACGCGGCAGTCCACCTCAGTCGGGCAGTGGACTGGTGTCTACATGGAAGACACAAACAGTGGGTGGAACTGGAACAGGGATCCGTTGACGCCCATATTGCAGGGATCGCCTGGGTAGACCCTCAAGATGTCCCGGTGGCCATGAAACACCCCACGGTTGGACCTACCATCAGAATCGCCCAACGAAACTTTGCTCACCCTGGTATATCCCCTGGCCCCTCCCCGCTGATTCCCATTTTGGGCAACCCACGGTTTCCTCCAGGAGGGGAAGGCCCCATCCCGAAGGCTTGGACGAGAGCGGGAGTCTTTAGGGCGTGCCACCTCTGGGAGGGAACAGGATGGTCGGATTTAAGGATGTTGGCCCGAACAAGGGACCTCCCGGAGTGGTCGGAATGGCAGTCTCTCCAATTGGCCAGCTTCCTCAGGTCTGTTAAAATTTTTGAGAAGGGCATGAGGACTCTGACCCCCTTCGAGAGCCTCTGCTCCAGATCGGAGGTGGCCCAGCACACCCTATCTTACGCATACAAACTGCTCATTACCCCCCAGGAGGGCGAGAGACCCTCTTTTGTTGGGAAGTGGGAGACAGACTTGGGGATTTCCCTGACGCATGATCAGTGTAGGAAACTCTTGGGTATGCCGCATAAAACCTCTATATGCACTCGTATTCAAGAATGCAACTTCAAGATCCTTTCTAGATGGTACAGAGTTCCAACGGTAATCAATAAATGGTCGCCGGAGGTTCCGGATACCTGTTGGCGCTGTAACGGAGACAGAGGTGATATGCTCCATATCTTTTGGTCCTGCCCGGTGCTGGGGAGTTTTTGGGGTTCTGTTCGGGAGATTGCGAGTAAAGTGACGGAGGAGAGTGTGCCTGCTGACCCTGCCCCTTGCCTTTTACACTTGACTAAAGGCCCTCTGAAGACCTACAAAAAATCGTTGCTTTGCCACTTACTCAATGCAGCCAAGTCATGTATCCCCCTCAAGTGGAAATCCACTGAACCGCCTACGGTGGCTATGTGGATCATGAAAGTCAATGAGCTCATGAGGTACGAGAGCGTGATTCTCTCGCGAGATAACCGGTTTGACTGTTTTACAACAACCTGGTATAACTGGTTATGTTTTTCGGAGTCGGCGGAATGTGCTGCATTGCTGGGTGGGTCCCGAGGTGCTGTTACCTAGATATCTGCGCAACCCCCCCCCCCCCCTTCCCCCTTCCATCCTGCAACGCTGTTGTTGACTCATACAACTGAGCTGGTTTCAATATGATTGTTATTGCTTGATTTATATGGTAATTATCTACCCTGTCCCTTCCCCCGCCACCCCCCCCACCCTCCCCTTCCACCCCCCCCACCCCTCCCCTCCCTCCCCCTCTCCTCCCGCCCCCGTCCTCCGACCCCCCCACCCCCCCCTCTCCTCCCGCCTCTGTCCTCCCTCCTCCCCCCCTCTCTTTCCCCCCCCCTCCCGCTTTTCCCCTTCTTGTGTTCACTCTATCACGTTTTACAGACGCATACACTTGAGTTTGTTTAATTGCAAATTTTATTGATAGATTTATCAGACAACCTTTTTTTCTTTTTTTGCTTTGACTGCATTGACCTAGCCCGATGTCTTTACTGTTTGTGGCTGTACATGCAATGTATGTCTTCTGTTCTGAAAATATAAATAAAGAATATAAAAAAAAAAAAAGAAGCAGTAAAGCCCTGATGGAAGTGAGCGGGGTTTTTACTTTGGGCCGAGAAACCGGTTCCATGTCTTTTGGTGGTACACATACCTGGAGTGGACAACTTGTAGGCCGATCATCTCAGCAGAACGGTCCTACATCAGAGGGAATGGTATCTCTTGCATCACGGCTCAGTTGGAAGGTCTGAAGTTTGGCTCAGCCTAGGGATCCTCTAACAATAGCAACAGATGTCCTGCATTGGTCAGCATTCAAGCTTCTTATGCATTTCCCTCCGATTTCGCTCCTGGGTCGAGTACTAAAAAAGGTTTAGTTCACAAGGGAGTCCCAACCATTCTGGTGGCTCCTCTGTGGCAAGAAGAAGCTGGTTCTCAGACATAGTAAGGATGTCACTGGGCAACTTGTGGAGGCGACGATCCAGTTCTTCTCACACAGGGACCTCTAAGGCATTCCAAATCACAAGTTCTGGCTTGGAAGGCCTGGCTATTGAATCCTTTATCTTGGAAGAAAGGGGTTTTTTTCGGCCAGAGTCATCCAGACTATGATTCAGGCCAGGAAGAAATCTTTATCAAGTGATCTACTATAAAGTCCTTGATGAAGGTCTTCAATTGAGGACAAATATCTATCTATCTTCTTTCAGAAACCCATAGCTGAGAATGTTTTTATCAGAACTTGTTTTGGAGTCGCTCATGTGCGGCCTCCTCATAATCCACTTCTGCCGGCTTGGGACCTGAACTTGTTTTTCAGGGTCCTCCTTTTTGAACCATGGTAGATGTGTCATTAAGTCTAAGGGCGCTTATGATTATCTCTTAGTGGCAATAATTTCAGCAGGCGGATTTCTGAATTAGCAGCTTATCAGTAAGCCTTGTTATTTGAGTGTTTTAGGATTTTCTTCCTAAAGGTATCTCTTCATTTAATGAAGAGATGGTTTTGTCTTCCTTATGTCCTGCTCCAGTGTCTAATAAGGAAGAGTCTATTCTGCCAAGGGGAAGGAGCCCCTTGTTTGGGTCACAGCTCTTTCCACTAGGGCCATTGGTGCTTCCTGGGCCTTTCAGCATCAGGCCTCGGTGGAACAGGTTTGTAAAGCTGCCACCTGGTCTTCCTGTTCATACATTTACCAATTTTACAAGGTAGGTGTTAGGGCCTCAGCTGGCGCTGTGGTTGATCGAAAGGTTCTTCAGGCGGTAGTGAATTGAACTACCTGCTGTACGGCGTTGGGGATCCCGCCCATATTAGGCACTGCTTTTGGATGTCCCAGGTGTAATGATTAAGGGACGGCCTGGAATGGATTGGAAGAAAAAACCTGTAGAATTGGTTTTGATTCCGATCCATTCCAGGCCGTCCAACCTGCCCTTTTTTGAGGTTTCTTATGTCCGGGATGCCTTTTTTTATGGTGATTACTCCATTTATTATTTAATAGGACACTTGTTAAAAAAAAAAAAAAAAAAAAAAAAAAAAAGGATTTTTCGAGAGAAAACAAGGGGAGGCAGTGTGAAGGAACTTGGTCTCCTATATTCGGGGCCTCCCAGCCTTAGCCTCTTGTTTTGATTTACTGCTATTTAATTACTGGTCTTTGATTAGAGGCAGCTACTACTTATGGGGCCGGGAGGAGCCACACATTTGATCTTGCAGTACACGCCCATCTGGGCAGGAATTACCCAGGTGTAATGATTAAGGGACAGCCTGGAATGGATCGGAATCAAAACCAATTCTACAGGTGAGTCTCACAGAATTGTGTTTTTTTAGGCAACCACCCTCCTCTGTGGCGCCATCCCTTCTTCAGAGGAAAAGAACCTGATTCAGTATTTATGGGCATGTGTTTCTGTAATGCTTGGGTATTGTTTTGCTTCACTGTCTTGGGACCCACCTGAGTCTTGCGCTGCTTCCATCTCGGGTGGGTGTCCCCATTTCTGCGTACTTGCTATCTGATGATTCTGTAGGGACAGAGAAGCACAACACACCAGCACTTAGAAAACATGTTATTAGACTTTACATGCAGGAGCTGTGGGGCGTCTCCAAGCCCAACACATCCTCTTCTTCAGCGGGCTCCGTGGCTGCTGGTGGTGCTAAATCCGAGGAGGAAGAGGACGTTGGCAGGGTTTGGGGCCGCTGTCTTACACCCATGCCCTCTTCTGGGCCCTACTGGTTGGACCCCTTACCATTAGGTGGGCTTGATCTGCATCCAGAACTCCCCAGCTTCAAAAGATAATATAATATAATTTTTTAAACATGTAACTCATTACCTTGATAGCTCACCTTCTCTGTCGTACATCCACTTACCTGGGAAGTTCTGGCTGTAGAACCCCCGCACCCAGGGCCACTTTCACCTCTTGAGATCCAATCAGTGCTGCATTATTTGGGTGAAGGTGTAAGGCAACATCCCCTCACCATTCACATGGGCAGCAACTTCCTCTGCCAACGTCCTCTTTTCATGTGTGTTGGGCTTGAAGTCATACCTATACTCCATGTAGGTCTGCAAAGAACAAACAGATGTGCTTTGTTAACTTAACGTGTCTTGGTCTCCTTTAGCTCTACATGCATGACCCTGCCCCTTTAAGTAATTATCTGGGACAGTGCAAGCACCCAAGCCTTGTATATGCTAGTGTATGCGAATGCTAACAAATCCAGCTCTCCCATCCCACAATAGTAGCGAATTGCAGGCATAGGCAGACTTTGGCCAAATTACGCGCCTAACTCTCCATTTCGCTCCTACTGTTGTATAGGGCTCACTGACCACGGCCAGCAACAAGGCGAAGGCAGTTCTCCCATCCCACAATAGTAGCGGATTGTCAAACCTAAATCTGTTAGGCAACCCTGCGCCGTATACAAACATGCCAGAGTGGTCCCTGTGACCGTAGCAGCACTGCAGAAGTACTGTGGACCTGTAACGTTGGAAGGGCAGTCCTTCGCGATTACTGTGGTGACATGTGCCATCGCTCGTATTTCGTGTGAACAAAAAAATCTAGGCATCAACCGGAATAAGACGGCGAATACACAGATGGGCGTACACATGCCGTAAAGTCCTGCAAAACAGCTGACAAATTTGGACCAAAAAACACAACTTGGAAAAATGCCCAAATACAGGACTTTCCTGTCAAAACCCACGTTATCTAGTCGGGGGGGGGGGGGGGGGGGGATCAGGAGCAAAGTTAGAAACTATTATTTTACAGAAAGAGCAGTAGATGGTTGGAACAAACTTCCAGCAGAGGTAGTTGAAAAATTCATTTAAACATGCCTGGAATAAGCACACATTTATCCTAAGATAAAGAGAACATACAGTTACATAAGGGCAGACTAGATGGACCGTATGGTCTCCTGCCGTCAACCTTCTGTGTTTCTATGATAAGCGGGGGAATCTTATAGATTCCCGGGCCCATCTATTCCCTCCCCCATGTTTTTGGATGCCCCGCTGTGTGAAACCCCCCAGGGCGCCCAATACACTTAACTTCTTTCCTGGTCCGACAGAGCATGCACGAGCCATGGCCGCATCCCCGCTATTCCTTTAGCAGGGAGCGTATCCACAACAGGCATTTGTGAATGGCCAGTTGGGGTGCCCCAGGGGGCAAGGACCAAAACCCAGGATAGTCAAAGTCCTGGGTTTCGTTCCACTTTGATTCAGGCTGCATGTCTTCTGAAATCCTGCATTCTTCATAGGAGGGTTTAAGGGATATGGATTTAGATGAAACTGTGTCTGTTCCTATTTTTAAATTATTTTATATATTCTCAATATATTTTTATAATCCAGCTGAAGATTTCTGTCCCCAAATGCATTTCGGTCCCCAAACCCTGCATCTGTATCCAGCTAAAATGTGGCTTAGTGGTGGCCAGGCAGCTTACAATCTAAATGCAATCTAAATGCACAGAATTTCCCAAACCATGTTATATTAGCACTTTTGCTAAATAGGACCTCCAGCCTATTGCAATGCCCCCCCACCCCATCTAAAGCGGCTGCTGCTGTGATTGGCCAAGCCATGCTTGCCCTGGCATGGAGATCCTCTTTAAATGATTTAATGTAAAGATTGGTGCATGATGTGTCACCAGCCTGGGCTTGACAGCTACAGTATCTGCTGCCGCCCGCCCCCGCCCCAAAGTGATTGAATCTGTACGATTCCACTCTGATGACAGCAGGTTGCACTATTCTGGCCACAGCTCTGCTCTAGGAAATCCTCATTCTTCAGGTTAATATTCTAATATAGACTTTACTGAAGGTGTGTAGATCATTTAATAAGAATGTTATTAGCTGACAGTTGCCAAAAACAGGGTGGTAAGAAACCCTCTATAAGATCTAATGCTATTGAAATCTGCAACATCCTGGAAGAGCCATCCATGGACAACCCTTTACAGACGCTGCAGATGGGAGCTTTGCTACATGGAGGTATCATGGTAATCGAGAGAAATTCCTTCCTGACAGCACACCTATGACGCCCAGGGGCTGCAGCCCTGTTTGCTCTTCATGTTCTGTAAATTCCCTCAGCTGTAAAACAAATAGAAGCTCAGCAAATATTTCACATTGCCAGCCATACACAGGTGTGTGTATATATTTTATACTTATATTACAGACGATCCTCTGTGCAATTGCTCAGCTGTTATGGCATCTATTTTCTACTTATAAGGAGCTAAAGTCCAAGTGTCATTCTTGAGCAATGGTCCTCACCCTCTCAGGAGATGTATGTGGCTCAGGGCTCCCAGGCTATCTGGGGTAATGCAGAAATGGGCATTAGGAGAAGTAGGCTAGCTTACCTGTAGCTCTGCAGCTGTCACACTCCTGGACTCTGCGGAAGCGGGAAGTTTGGTGCTGGAAGTTTCAGGGGGGCCAGCACACTTGTAAGCCATTTAAAGCCAACCTAATACCCAGGGGGGCTACTGATTTCGGATGCCCCGAAGTGTGAATTGCTACATACAAGCTAGAAGCCATGCTTCCTAATCTCCATGCGGCAACAATAGATGGTGCTGCTGAGAAGTCACATTTGTCCACTCTCTGCTCTGGCGTGATGAGCAGAGTGAGGAGAGATGCAACTGCTCAGCAGTGCCACCTGCTGCTGCCACTTTCATTATCATGGAATCCCAGAAGAAACGAGGTATACTTGCCTTTTCAGTCTATTAAGCCTATGTCGTAGCGGTGGCCCAGTTTTTTTTGTTTTTTCATCGCTGTGGTCATGCCCATCTGACCACTGATTGGCTGATCTCCAGAATGCCTGCCGGCTGATTCGACCAACCTGCTGTCTGCATCCTCGAGCCTCTAGTCTGGGAAGTGCTGCCGCCCCCAGCTTATTTAAATTGCTGGAAGCAAGAGCGTGCATCATCTGCCAGGCAGCCAGGAACGCGGACACGGGCAGAAGAACTTCCATGGGAACCACTGGGAAAGGTGAGTTTATTTGGCAACCCTAGGAGTTTCACACAGCAGGGGCATCCAGATTTCGGGTGCCTTAGGGGCAGGCTATGTGCCTGAGTCTTTTAGACGCGCAGCTTTAAAGTCTCTTTAAATTGGCTAAAAACCCAGCTCGATCGGCCTGGGAATCTATAATATTCCAGGGCCGATCGATTCCCTACCCCCGGGGCATCCAAAATCGGGATGAACCCCCCCCCCAGGTCACCCAGTTCACTCACCTTTGTTCCCACTCCATGGCGCATTCGCGGGCCGTGGTCGTATCCCAGCTATCCCTCTAGCGTGCTCGCGCCAGCCATGTGTGAATGGCCGGCATGGACATGCTCCCTGTTAGAGGGAAGCAGGGGATGCGGCCTCCAGAGTGCTTGGAGCTGCTGGACTTAGACTCCATCATAGATGGCGTGATGTCAGCAACTCGGAGCGCGCTGATTGGACGAGCGGCCACGTATGCACCGTAGGACCAGGAAAAGGTGAGTTTCTTCAGGCAATCTGGGGGTTTTTTTACAGCAGTGCCCCGGGGGAAAGGACCAAACCCAGGATAGTAAAAATCCTGGGTTTTGGTCTACTTTAACGCCAATGTCTAACCTGGTACAAGTTACTTTACATGAACAATAAATGCATAAACTTCTGCATGACTATATATTTTATAACTAGCTCTCCTTTCATGTTCCATGACTTGTTCACAGGAGTAAGGTAGGTTTTATTTCTGTTTTGCACAATCTGAATGCCATTTGAAATGCTGTGTCACTTTTCTACTGAAAGGGGTTCAGTAGACTAAAGAAACTCTAATAAATGTGTAGTTCAAACAGCCCTGGTAAAAATTACGAAAGCAATGAATACTATAGAAGATGGCCAACCAGTTCCTTCATGCTGTGGTTGGTAACTTGATGCCAACATGCATTGGACATCGAGAATGACCTGCTAATTGAGGTATAATAGATATTACCACAGCCTTTCCAGAAATTCTGGAGACCGCTTTGAACTGTGCAGTTCAAAGCTGTAGTATCTGTAAATGTAAAGCCCACCTCTGAGTTGTGGCTTCCAAATACTCAAAACCAATAGGCATGAATTCGCAGGAGGTGAATAGCTCAGCCTCATAAAGCCTACAGTTGTGTAATTATTACGTCCAAGGAGTGACTTTAAAAGTAACCTGCCTTGGGGGGGGAGGGGGGGCCAAAACTGCGGGGAATTAGCAATCCGGTCCATCTGATAACATGACTTCTACTCCCTCTCCTCTCACTCCAGCACTCTTTTCTTGAAGACATTTTTAGTAGTCTGTGTTTGTTACCCTAATCCCTTCAGTTTTGCATTAACCCTTAGCTATTATGTGTGCAGCACAATATCTTCTCCTTATTGCCGCATGTTAAAGGGACTGTTCAGGCAAAATGTTACTGAAGTGTCCTTTAATGCTTGTGTCAGGCACTGTAATCAATTATTGCTTGAAGTAGTTTCCTTTTATTCAAATAACTTCCTCACAGCTCCTGCCAACACTGCTCAACTTTCCCTTTGTGTCCCTCACTGAAGACATAGGCAAAACAGTGAGGGACTCAGATCAGTTCTGTCAGGAGCTTCTCGAAAATGACAGACTATGATTCACATAAGCCAACATAACACAAAAAGTAAGTCTTAGTTAACCCTTTGCCTCAACAGTCCCTTTAACTTATTTATCTTTGCTGTCCTTGACTTTTGCACCACCTCATGCAAACACCACTCATTTTAGCCTTTTCATCTTGCCCCTCTCATCCCTCACCATTCTGCGTTATTTATGATACGTCAATCATTTTTATAAGACTGGAGAGTTGGAGTTGGAGTAAAGGGTGGAGAAACGTTTTTCCTTTTTAATATGGCCATAGCCGGTCATAGTTTAGTAATGAGCAAAATCTAAAACACATTTTTGGTTGTGTAGTATTATTATTAATTTATAAAGTCCAACAATCCAACAATCTTCCGTAGTGCTGTGCAAAATAGTGGTTACTATTACAAATGCTGTGTTACAGAGTTCACAGTATTTTGAATACAAGGTAAAACAGCAGAGAGTGTTGGTATTTTTTGGGGGTAAATAAGGACCCCAGACTGCACATTGTACTGTTCTATTGACAACCCGCTAGTGTAAGTGCTGCTTTCTTGTAGAAGTCCTATACCATCATCTATTCTATTAATATGAACATGGGTGGACATACATAGGATTGCTTCACCGTGTATTTTGTGTTTGTGTTGGGAGTCGTGTTGCGTTGCTGAGTGACTTCAATCAGCTGCTCTGTGACTTGGTTTGTGACATTTGCACACACCCGTAATCCATCCATAGTTGAGCAAGTAAGAACCTGATCGTCATGTCGTGTTGTACACGCCAATGCCTGTCCCTCCAAAGATTCTCTGGTTATTAAAAGCAAAAAGTTCTGGAATGCTGGAAGGCAGGGCAGGACACCTGTCAGGAAACACTTTGATTTTAGGCTTTACTTCCTGCAGATTCATTAACGGTGGTTGTTTGGAACCATTTGCCAAAGGTGTGTTGTATACTTAAATCCAGCATCCTGCAAACCAGGTTGGTTGGGTCCTTTTTAATGTCAGTCCTAAGGTTCATGTATAGAAAAATGCTTCCAGGTTCATTTGTTTTATATTTATGTACATGGATACAGTTGCGTTGAGCAGCCTCATGAAATTCGGTACAGCTACAGGCAGTTCTGTAGCTTGCTTTGTAGAATCTTTTGTTACTTCTTAAATCAGCCCAGCAGAAGTCTTAAAGCGGACCAAAACCCACATTTTTTTTTTTTTTTTTTTTTCTTAACTAGCATCCCTTGAATTGCTTCCCCCATGTAGAGCCAATTTTTAATGCTCCTGGATCACTCTAATCCCAGATAATGGCACCTGCTTTAGCTATAAAGCTCCGCCTCCTCCATTCATTGCCACTGTTGTGTGTGGCAGTGATGTCATTGCCACACCAATGCAATGACTGATCACCTGCCATCTTACAGAGAGGGACAGCAGAACAGTGTTTGGTGAGTCGAAAAACGAAAATATCCATTTCTAGTTCTACACCATAAGAAGGGAATATCAGCAGGGGCTATGGCCAAATGTACTTCACACGTTTTGTGGGTTTTGGCCTGCTTTAAATAAATATTCTGCTACCTTACTGAATATAGAGTCTAAGGCTTGATCACCCTTAAAGTGGACCAACACCCAGGATTTTGACTATCCTGGGTATTGGTCCACTTCCCCGGGGCACCCCGATTTGGGGTGCCCCGCTACCTGAAACCCCCCCAAACACCCCAAAAACTCACCTCTCCACGCTCCCACGTGAGTGCGCTGTCCAATGCCCGCCGACGGACAAGTGACGTCCGTCGACGGACAAGGGATCGCGCCCGTCGCCGCCTCCCGCGCGTCACTCTTGACGTGTGCGCGCCCGCGCCGGCCATTCAGAGACGGCCGGCGCGGGCGCGCGCACGTCTAGAGGAGCGCGAGAGAGGCGGCGGCGGCGGAAGCAGCGGCTGAAGAGGTAAGGATTTTTCGGGGTTTTGGGGGGGTTACACCCCGCGGGACATCCCGATCTCGGATGTCCCGCGGTGTGTGAGGTGATCGGCCCGGGAATCTTATAGATTTCCGGGCCGATCACCCTTGGGTGTTGGCCCACTTTAAAGCATGCATCACCCTTTTTGGCTAATCTTGGCTATCCATTTAAATGTTAAGGAGGTTCTCGTTCATCAAAGTCATAGTAGCAGATCAGAGATGCAGAACCTGTGGCCTGCAGTGTCCTCAGTTGTGGCCCTTGGCACCCCACCCCTGCAGTTCATAATATTTGTAAAAAACGAGATTGTCTTGCCTGCAGTGCATGTTCCTGGCCACTAGAGGCTAATTCCTAAAACGGGGTCCACCTCAGCTCTTCCTTGGCTCCCTTCACCTCTACTTCTACTAACCTCTTCCTGCCTTAACTCTGCCCACCTCACATCTGTTTACTTCTTATTACCTCTCCCCGCCTCTGCACATCTCACATCACTTCTGACCACATCACTTCACCTCAGCTTACCTCACTGTTGCCTACCTCTATCCACCTCACCAATGCTTAGCTTTTCACATCTCACATCACCTCAGCTCACCATACCCTTGCCTACCTCTATCCACCTCTTCTTACCTCACCTATGTTTGTGTCATCTCTTCTAACCTCTGCCTGGCTCACTTTTACTTTTAATCTTTTTGTATCATCTTTTCGCATCTCTCCTTTTTCCAACTCTCCCCTGCCCATTTCTTCCCACCTGATCTCTGCTCGCCTCTTCTAACCTCTGCTGACGCCCTCCCGCCTCACTTCTACCCACCTCTGCTCACCACATTGCAGAGCAGCACGGTCAGACGCTTCCTGTTTTTTAATCATTTGATGGTTCCGGTTGATGGTTGATGATTTGATGGTTAATGGTTTTTCCTGATCTGTATATACAGGGTAGGGGAAACAGACATGATATGCTTTAGTTCAGGGTGAAGGTCCGGTTTAAGACTATGCAGCCCCTGCACCTGTGCACCCCTGCTCCTAGATGTTTCAAAAGCTATGTTGACTGGTTTTGTTCAAAAATGACTAGAGAAATGTTTGAGGAAATGACTAGAGATCCTTTATGGCTGTAGACTCTTGCAAGGCTATTTTGTTTTAATATGGTCTATATTTCTCCTTAGACATAACATCTTCTCGACCTTTCACCGAACACCTCCAAGCTTTGAGCAAGTGAAAAAAAAGGTTGGTGAGATATTTCTTTCCTTTGTTCCATTTGTTGTGCAGTCAATGCTTATGACTAATCATTTCTGTCCCCGATTACGCTTGGTAGCTCCTATAACTGGCTCTATAACTCTAAGTACTAAAGTTCGGGGAACATGTTTAGAAAAATGGCAGGCTGTGGTTGATCTATATTCAAAACTTATATTTGTGCCATCAACCACCAATTCCTTCTTAAAACCCCTTCTTCTTTTTTTTTTTTTTTTTTTTTAACAATCAAACATGAATTGAACATGGAAAAGGATGTAAGCAGCTAAATCTGAGAAGCTATTAGAGGATATCAAAATTATTCAATCTTGACCTACCTAATTAAATAAGTCATCTGGAGTTTAGCTCTAGAATATGTTTTTGATTTATGAATAATTGGCTTGAGTGGGGGAGTTAGGTGGTATTAGTGTACGGCTGGGCAGAAAGAGGAACCGTCTAAAAGACTCCAGGACTGTCCGAGTCCAACTCCCTGGGGCATCCTTAATTGGGTTATCCCCACTGTGTGAACCCCCCGGTTCACCAATGGACCAGCAACCACTTCCCCATTATACCTTTAGCTGGGGCGCATACACGCATCGGGCCTTTCTGAATGGCTGACGCAGGCACGGCCACACCTAGAGGTGACCGGGAATGCGGCCGGTGGTGCGCTCTTCTCACTCTGAGACAAATAAACCTGAGTGAACATCACAAGTGGCAACCATGAAGAGGTGAGTTTGAGTTTGTGGAGATTCTGGGGGGTTTAATTTCTGGGTGTTTTTAGGCAATCCAACCCTCATTTAATGAAAGTGAGTGTCGCAATATCGCAATATGGGGGTGGGGGGCAGATAGCCCTGGTGTATACCCCATACTTTCCAGCTATGAAAAAAAGCAACTCTGCCCCACCTGACAGACGGTGGCCAATTGCAATTGTTAACCGGCAGTCATGTTAGGCAAAGTCATAGCAATGAAAGTGAGTAAGCTGTATCGGGTGCCTAAGACCGAGCTTGCATGTGGAGTATATACAATCAGGATGACCCCACCTACGATGCAATCAACACTTGTTTTATTAAATGAAATGTTGGGTCACTTTAAGTGAAAAGTAAAGGCATAAACTCTCTGTGCTCAGCTCGGGAATGTGCAGCATTCTCTAGAGATTACTGTGAGCTGGGGACGTCTTGTGTTGGCTGATCCCTGTTTTCATAAGCTGTATTTTTATTTCAGTTTGAAATTTACCAGTCAGCGAGAAGCGTCAAACAGCTTGCCGGCTTCTTTGAGGCCCAACAGAAAAAAGCAAATGAGAGCACCCCATCCAGCAAGCAGCTAGAGAAAGAAGCTTTCCAAGGTAAGGCAGGGCATTATAGATACATTTGGTTTCTTGGGTAAGAAAACGCTAGGAAGCAAATACCAGTAAGTATAGTCTAACGCTCGGGTTCCCAAACTTTTTTTCATCAAGTTCCACATTTCATTGTCCAGTCATATCAAGTGCCATCTTGGTGGTGAGTTTGGTTTGTCATTTACCTAAATCCTCTGGTAAAAAGACACCCAAAGCCCAAAATGCACATAAATAGTTATTCTAAGTATACAGCACGTCCTGCTCCAGAAGATTCCTTACACTAGGGTTATACATCCACAAGATGGCGCTGGACTGCAGAGACAGCAAAAAAGTGGCTCCTCCCGGCCCCATATATACCAGGGACCTCCCACAAATTCCCCAGATCTTCTCTGCAGTCTGGGCTGCGATGACTAGAAGATGGCTCTCTCTACTCGCAGGTGAGCTGGGCTATTAGCCTGCGGCCCATGTAGGGGTGCATGTCTTGACTATATGATTTATGTGATGATCCCTTTTGAATATGGTTGCACTGCTTTCTTTGCCGCCCCCGCACGCTTGTACTCCGCTCCGCGGTCGGCGGCAACATCGCCTCAGGCACTGCTGCACCATCATTGGCTGGCCTTGTCATGTGGGCGCGTTTGAGCTCTTCAGGGGGGGCGGGCCTTGCGGCTGACTCGTTCTGCATCACTGTCTCCGCGGCCCGCCCCTCGGGGGATATGCGGGCGCCATTTTAGTTCTCTGCTGCGTGTGCCTGGTGTCTCCCTATCGCGGTCCGTAAGTGCCCCTGCGGGCTGATTTATTTTGTATTTCTCTGTATTGCTATTGCTTATGGGATCTTTTCTCTTATGTCTTGCAGACGGGTCAAACTTTTGTGGTTTCTCCCGGTCCTATCCCCTCTATTTATTTAGTGTTAACTCTTATTGGAGGGCTATTGTATTCCCTTACCTCCCACTTCCCTAGCGGGTTATTGGGGCATCCTGGGTTGCTATTATTAGCGTCAGTTCCTATTGGCCTGTTGTGCTGTGATAATAACCATATGGAGGCTTCTCGGGATAATGTGCTCGGGCTTCCTTCGGGACAAGCACGGCTGTGTATTGCATGTGGGGTATCCCCTGTCAGTGATGACGTCTGGGTTTGTGTACCCTGCGCCCAGCAGGTACTTGCGCTGCAGTCTGGGTTACCTGCGGCTGGGCCTAGTGCTACGCCCCCTCTGGCTTTGCCTACCCCCCCATTCTTACACCTGACTTCCAGTGAGGTGCATACCAGTGGGGAGTCTCAGCTTGATTTGGCTGCCCGGTTAGCCAGCATTGAGAGACATATTGCTGGTTCTGGTCCGCGTAAGGCTCCTGCTAAGCGGCGGCATCTGGCACCCGGTGTTACTCTCTTTCCTTTGGAAGCTGAGGAGTTTTTTGATATTACTGGATATACCCCCCTGGAAGAGGGGGAATTATTTTCTGATTCAGAATCATCTGAGGATCAGCCTATGGGTTATTCTGAGTCTGGGTTTGACCCATGGGCTTCAGATGATACTGACAGACTTCTGGCTCACATTTGTGAGGTGCTCTGTATCTCTCCTCCTGCCGTGGCCGTGGTTCTTTCTGCCCTGGATGATACCATTAGGATGTGTGGCAGGGCATCTGCCTTATTGGTGGCTATACGCCGCTCGGTCTGGCTACACCAGTGGGCAGCTGACAACGCTGCTAAGAAGGCTCTCACTGGTTTTCCCTTCAAGGGGCTGCGCCTCTTTGGTGAACGTCTGGATTTGTTTGCTAAGGGAGGCAAGTTACCTCAGCATAAAAGGCAGGCCCGGCCCTTTCGGGGTTCAGGTCTTCCTTCCTTCCGTGGTTCCAGAGTTGGACGGAGAGCTTCCTTTGCTGGGGCACGCAGAGATTTTTTGGGCAGGGGCAGAGGACATGGCCGCCCTGGTCCCTCCTGGGGTCCCAAGCCTAAGTCCTCTTCCAAGCCCCCTCAGGCATGAAGGGGCGCCCTCACCCATCCGGGTGGGGGGGCGGCTTCGGCTCTTTGCTCACGTCTGGAGGCGTCATGTCTCAGACCGGTGGATTCAGGACGTAGTGTCCTCCGGTTACAAGATAGTTTGCAGCCTGGCTGCCCCCAAGATTCATCAGATCCCGGGTAGCTCAAAACCCCTTGTCAGCTCAGGGTCTGTACTTTGCTGTCCAGAACCTTCTGGAGTTGAAGGTCATCTGCCAAGTGCCCTTAAGGGAAAGGGGCAAGGGCTATTATTCCAATCTTTTCACTGTTCCCAAAAAAGACTTCAGACCCATTCTGGATTTAAAACGCTTCAACAAATTTGTCAGATTCAGACACTTTCGCATGGAGACTCTGCGCTCAGCTGTGACTTCTCTGCGTCCAGGGGACTTTTTGACCTCTGTAGACATCAAGGATGCTTACCTTCACGTACCTATCTTTCCAGGTCATCAGAGATTCCTCAGGTTCGCTCTGGAGGATCAGCACTACCAATTTGTGGCCTTACCCTTTGGTCTCACCTCCCTGGGCTCCCAGGGTATTCACCAAGGTGTTGGCAGGGGTAATGGCTCTGCTGAGATCTCAGGGCATTCGCATTCTTCCTTACTTGGATGACATTCTCATCACTTCTCAGTCCTTCCAGCAGGCAGAGCGGGATACCCAGTTGTTGGTGTCCACACTGGAGTCATTCGGCTGGGTGTTTAACCACCCCAAATCTTCCCTGTCTCCATCCATGGTGAAGTCCTTTCTGGGCATGATTCTGGATTCGTCTCAGGTCAAGATTTTTCTTCCTCAGCAGAAGGTGGAGAGTCTTCAAGTGCAGGCTCAGCTCCTTCTGTCTTGTCCTCATCCGTCCATCAGGCAGGGAATGCAGCTGGTGGGCCTGATGGTGGCCTGCTTCGAGGCGGTTCCATATGCTCAGTTTCACATGAGGCCTCTTCAGCTTCATCTCTTGTCAGTTTGGGATCGGGACCCCTGCGTCCCTGGATCAGGTGTTTGTTCTGTCCCCTCTGGCCAGGAGGTCTCTGTCGTGGTGGCTGGACTCAAGGAACCTGCTGGGGGGCAGATCCTTTCTGGTCCCTTGCTGGGAGACTGTCACCACGGATGCCAGTCTGACCAGTTGGGGGGGGGCTTCTGGAAGTCCCTGCAATTCCAGGGTCAGTGGGGCCCTCAGGAGGCCCACACCCCTATCAACATTCTGGAGAGGGCAATCAGGTTGGTTCTCGCCCACCTAACCCCACACCTTCGGGGTCGGGCTGTTGAGATCCGCTCGGACAACCAGACTGCGGTTGCCTACATCAATAATCAGGGAGGGACCCGGAGCAGAAGGGCCCTCAGGGAAGTGTCTCTGATTCTGTCTTGGGCGGAGGACAATGTTCCTTGCATCTCGGCAGTGTACATTCCGGGGGTGGAGAATCTGGAGGCGGACTCTCTGAGTAGGGGGACCTCTCGCCTGGGAGAATGGTCCCTCAGCAACAGGGTGTTTCGCTCCCTGTGTCACCGTTGGGGTCAGCCAGATGTGGATCTGTTTGCGTCCCGTCACAATCACAAGCTTCCAGTATTTGTCTCTCTGTCCCAGGACCCTCTGGCCTTAGCCATGGATGCCTTGGCAATGTCTTGGAAAAGCTTTCAGCTCCTGTATGTGTTTCCCCCGTTTCCTCTGTTGGGCAGGGCGCTGCGCAAGATAGCTCAGGAAGGGGTGCCAGCCATTCTGTTGGCCCCCTGTTGTCCAAGAAGCGTGTGGTTCGCAGACATCGTGCAGCTGGCAGTAGATCAGTACGTTCCAGATCTGCTCACTCAGGGGCAGCTACACCATCCCAATTTACAATTGCTGGCTTTGACGGCCTGGCTGCTGAAACCTCCATCTTGATGGAGAAAGGGCTGCCTGCCTCGGTTGTTACCATGATCAGGGCTAGGAAAAGGTCCTCTTCTTCCATCTACTATAGGATTTGGCAAGGTTACATTGACTGGTGTGAGTCTAAGTCACTTCCCTGTCGTGTGTTTTCTATTCCTAGGATTCTGGAATTTCTGCAACATGGTTTGGATCTAGGTCATGTTTAAAGGTCATGTTTCTGCCTTGGCCATTTTCTTCCAAAAATCCTTTGCTCAGCATCCCCTTTTTCCAGGGGGTTACTCACGGTCGTCCCCCACGTAAGCCTATGTTACCAGTCTGGGACTTAAACTTCTGCCTTGCAGGGGTCCCCTTTTGAACCCTTGCAGGAGGCCCCTTTGTCTATTCTTACGCTTAAGGTAGTCTTTTTGGTGGCTATTACTTCTGTTAGGTGTGTCTCTGAGCTGGCTGCGCTTTCCATCAAGCCCCCTTACTTTGAGATACACCAGGACAAGGTGGTGTTTCGATTTAAGCCAGACTTTCTACCTAAGGTTGTGTCTGCCTTTCATCTCAATCAGGACATTGTTTTGCCTTCTCTGTGCCCTAATCCTAGTAACCCTAAGAGGGCTTTACATTCATTGGATGTGGTCAGGAACCTGAAGTTCTATTTGGTGGCTGAACCCTTCAGGAAGACTGATGCTCTTTTTGTGGTCTCTTCTGGTCCTAAGAAGGGTCTGGCTCCAGCTAAGTCTACTATCAGTAAGTGGATTTGTCAGGCTGTGATTCAGGCCTATTCTGCTAAGGGGAAGAATCCTCCCTTCCGCCTTATTGCTCATTCCACTCGTGCTATTGGTGCCTCTTGGGCTTTTTAGCACCAGGCTTCTGTTGAACAAGTTTGCAAGGCCGCTACTTGGTCTTCTGTTCATACTGTCTCCAAGTTTTACAAAGTTGATGTTAGGGCCTCAGCTGATGCTGCTTTTGGCCGCAAAGTTCTGCAGGCGGCAGTGGTTTAAACTGCCCGCTGTTACTTTTTGGGGATCCCACCCTACCTTACGGACACTGCTATTGGATTACCCAAGTGTAAGGAATCTTCTGGAGCAGGACGTGCTGTATACTTAGAATAATACAATTCTGTTATGACTCCCCTGTAGAATTGGTATTATGAGTATACAGCACATCCTGCTCCATCCCACCCTTGTTATCATTATTCTCAGTTACCTCTTTATGGTGATTGGTCAGATGTTCATTGAATTTTGATTGGTATAGTTCTCCCGGCTTCATTTTAACTTCTTTTCAATACTGGGGAATTTGTGGGAGGTCCCTAGTATATATGGGGCCGGGAGGAGCCACTTTTTTGCTGTCTCTGCAGTCCAGCGCCATCTTGTGGATGTATAACCCAAGTGTAAGGAATCTTCTAGAGCAGGACGTGCTGTATACTCATAATACCAATTCTACAGGTGAGTAATCACAGAATTGTATTTTCAGCACCTTTTTGGGCCAGTTTTTTTTTTATATGGAGCAAATCAAGCTTGAGTAAAATATAGATGGCGGCAGGTTGGGGTATAGGTCAGACTGCAGCCTTGTCGAGTACCACCTGATAAGATCTCGCCCACCACTAGTACTAGTACCACTGATTGGGACCCCTTGTCTAAAGCACAGGTTCTCGGCCTTCCTTGGTGGTACTCGATCTGAACTTCTTGTTAATGGGGGATTCTTGGTATAAAAAGGTTGGGAACCACTGGTCTTAAAGTGATATTTCAGACAAAGGCTATTGTTAGACCATTGTGTTGGGCTACGTTTGGCACGGTTTTCGGTTTTTAAAGATGGAATGGCCAAGATATCAAGGTTTACAGTTATTCCTCAGGATTTCTCTTCTGAAGCATGTGGGCGTGGCCATTGAAAGGTAAGCTGAGGTTTATTCTTCTTAACCTTTTGCCTGAAAAATCCCTTTAAGGACATTTTGAAGGAAGATATATGGATGTATTGTTCACTACCTCCCTATTCTGTTATGTTTAAAACAGACTTACACTCTTATGAACCACAGTGGTATATAGAGCCACTGCACCCTCCTCCCCCTCTGTTATCTGTGCCTTGATTCCGCCCCCATGCATGATAGAGGGTGTGTGTGAAGATGGGATCGGCATGCCCCAATTAGCACGTCTCCTTCTTTGAAGTGAATGGAGTAGGCGTGTTTTGGGATGTAAATCCAGCTTGTTCTTCATCATCCGCTAATATGAAGAGGGCGCTGCGGGGAACAAAATATGAGTATAGACCTTTTTTTTTTTTTTTTTTTTTTTCATGTTCTGGACTGGGATTTAACCCAGCACACTGCCACACAAACAAGTTTTACATGCAGCAAAACAAAATAGTTTTTAGTTGGCTGCCCTACTGAACTTGAGATGTGGCCAGCAATTAAACTGTATTAAGCTGTCCAGCAGTAAACGGGGAGCACTTTACTATAATACCATTCCTCTAGTACAGTATGTATGTTGTTATTATTCAATAGCAGTAGGGTATGATTATGTGAGTGGAGAATATATGAAGCCGTGTGAACCTCGGCTGGGCTGAAGTGAGTCTCTCGGTGCTGGAATCAGTAAATATAGAGCAGCAGCAATATTATGACAGTGACTCACACATTCCTCACAATCTAGATAATTCTAGGAGGGACCGCTGTCCTGGAGGAGAAGGAGCCGCCACAAATAAAACCCCTTCTGCAGCACTGAATGCTGCCATTATTGTACCGCGTTAGCTATTGAGAATAGTGGAAAATAAGGCGAAACCTTTTGCAGACTTAAGAATATTTGAATGCGAACATTTGCCCATAACTAGTTTTCTTCATTAGACATGATACTGATACGTGGAGGCTGATTCATTACAAATGGCAGGTATCAGCAGATGAGCGTCTGTATAGCGCCGCATAGAGTGACCGCTAGTAGACGCTCTAAGCGGGTATCGGCGCTGTAACAGAGCGCTGTAGTAACCTGGCCGGCATTGATGGGTGTGATGTATGTTGGGCGCTCTAACACCAGTACAGTGCTGCAGCAAGCGACAGGTAGTGTCAGCTCAGTGTGACCGACTCTCGGCACTCCGCACCATACAAAAAAGAACATACACACAGCGCTCTAAACCTGGTCGCTATAGCATAAAGCGCCAGACGCTGTGTGATCAAAGTCTGTTTTGAACACATATCCACCTGTAACAAAACGAAAACACATGGAATGACATTGTTTTAACATTGTGACATTAACACTTTAGTGCCAGACCTGTAATAACAATTCTGCATAAAAATATCAAAAAAAGTCAAAGTTTCTAAAAGTGTTTGTTTGCAGCCAGGAGAGGTCACACAATGATTTGAGCAAAAAAAAAAAAAATGTAAAATGTCAAACGCTGTTTAACCCTTTCGCTGCCAGCCTACCTGGAGTTTTTGTTACGCTTTGTTGCCAGACCATTTTTCACTATTTTGCACTATGCATGTTCAACTGTGATTTTTGAAGGGATTTCCAGGGATTTCCCAGAAAAATTGTATATTGTTTTTTTCAGCAGAGTCTGGGCTTTAACATGAAATGTCTTGTTTGTCATTTTTTAACTGTATTCTTAATATTTTGGGGTGAGTTATGTGCAAAAAAATAAAAAAAAAATCTATTTTTTACAATTTGTAGTGTTTTCTGTAATAAAAAATGCAAGTTTGTCAATAAAATCTTATTGCGTGTGAAATCCCAATTTCTCCCGGTTACAACGGCACCACATATGTATTGGTAGATGCCCTTTCCTGCCCAGGAGACTCCCCCAAACTGAAACAGCGCTTTAGGGGATTTTCAGATCAAATACAGCTATGCTAAGCACTATGCGCACCTTGCAGTTTTTCAATAAAAACAGCCCTTTACATTTGAAATACCCCCCACAAACTATATATTCTCTGGAAGTACACACCTCAAGCTTTTTAGGCATACCAGGCTTGTTGATGTTGCCACAATTTTCTGGAAGTTCTCCCTCAATGTATTCTTTGGTTACACAAAACTTCCCTAAAAAAGGATAAAAAAGCAGAATCAAAGCCACATTTTTCTAAAGAAAACTATAAGCAAACAAGAAAAAACAGGTTAATCTAAAAAAGCAACATCCCCCGAACAGAACGATACCCAACATGCATAGCTACTGTCAAGGGAAGAGTTGCCAAACACCCCAAAGTAAAGCTTGGGGAGACGGTAATTTTGCTTGAAAATTTCAGCTCTGCAGACAAAGTGGCACCTTGCGCTTTTTCTACCAAAACAACCCTTTACATTTGGAATACCCGCCACAAACCATATATTTTCTGAAAGTACACATGATAAGCTTTCTAAGCATACCCAGCATGTTGTAGTGGGCCCATCTTTCTGGAAGTAATCCCTCAAAGAATTCGTTGGTCGCACAGGGTTTCCTTAAAAAATGTATAATAAAGCAGAATAAAAAATGAGTTTTTCTAAAATATCAATATGCAAACAAGAAAAAACAAGCTAAATCTGAAAGCGCAAAATACCCCGAGCAGAACGATACCCAACATGCATAGGTACTACTAACCCTTTTAACTGCCAGCCTACTTTAGGCTTTGTCACCCTCTCTTGACAGGTCATTTTTCACCATTTTGCGCTATGCTTAACTGTGATTTTTGCAGGAATTTCCAGGAAAATCATATATTTTTTTTTGCGGCAGAGTTTAGGCTTTAACATGAAATGTCTTGTTTGTAATTTTTTTACTGTTTTTTTTTAATATTTTTGAGTAAATTAAACAAAACAAAATAAAAAATTTTTTTTTAGAAAATTATCTCCTTTATTTCAAATAAAACATTTGTTTTATTAAAGAAAACCATATTGCATGTGAAAGCCCCATTTCTCCCGATTACAACGGTACCACATATGTATCGGTAGCCCCCTGTTACTGTTCAGAAGACCCCCCCAAACTGAAAAAACATTTTATAACATGTAAAAATAAAATACAGCTACAATCCACACTATAAAGGGTTAAATCAAGAAAAAAAATCGGTGTGGGGTTCCCCTTCCTGGGGGGGGAGGTAACCCCCATTTTTTTTATTTTAAGGGTTAAAAACCCTTAATAATTCCCATAAAAATGACATGGCGTCCCCCCTATCCAGCATAAGTAGCCCAGGGATCAGCTATGCAGGGATTGTAGAACAGGGCGCAGGGGCCAGCTTTGGTGGCCCCCCGCCCTGCCAAGTACAAGCCTGCACCGCCTAAATCAGCCCGGGCCCTTCTGCCCCCCCTGGGCTTCGGGGAGGCAGGTAATAGGGGGGCCGGGGTTAATGGCAAGTCACCCGCTAGCCGCAGGTCACTTGACAGCCCTCGAGCCTTGTGAACTGGTACAGGGGTCTCATGGACTCCTTACAAGTTCACAATGGGTTAAAGTGGACCAACACCCAGGGCTGATCGGCCCCGGAATCTATAAGATTCCTGGACCGTTCTATTCCCTCCCCCTGGGGCATCCAAAATCGGGATGCCCCCCTGTGTGAAACCCCCCGGAACACCTGCTACCACTTACTTGAATCCGGTCCTACGGCGCATGCACGGGCCGCATCCCCGATATCCCTCTAGCAGGACGCGTGCCCAGGCCGACTATTTATGAATGGCCACCGCGGGCACGCTCCCTGTTAGAGGGAAGTGGGGGATGCGGCCGTCAGCGCGCTCAGAGCGGCTGAGCTTAGATGTCTCTTAGACGTCCATAACTCAGCCGCTCTGAGCGCGCTGATTGGACGAGCGGCCGCGCATGCACCGTAGGACCCGGGTAAGGTGAGTTATTGTGGGTGATCGGGGGGGTTTTACGCAGCGGGGCATCCCCAATCGGGATGCCCCAGGGGAAAGGACCAATACCCAGGAAAGTCAAAATCCTGGGTGTTGATCCACTTAAAATGTAAAAAAAAAAAACACACCACACCACAAAATGCTGGAAGCATTTATTACCAGCTGGGTGACAGGACATAAGGGGTTAATTAAAAAAAAATTGGCATAGGGTCCCCCCTCCCAGGGTGGGGGACCCCTTTTTTTTGGGAATTTTAAGGGTTAAAAACCCTTAAAAATCCCCAAAAAAAAATTACGTAGGGTCCCCCCTACCCAGCGTTACCGACCCGGGCCAGCTATGGGGGCTTGTAGAACAGGCCCACATAGCCATAGTGGCCCGGGCCCTTCTGCCCCCCCCTGGCCTTTGGGGAGGCAGGTAATGGGGGGCTGGGGGTTCATGGCAAGTCACCCGCTAGCCCGCAGGTGACTTGCCAGACCCAGAGCCTTGTGAGCTGGTACAGGGGTCTGATAGACCCCTTACCAGCTCACAAAGGGTTAACTGTGAAAAAAAAAAAACACACACACACAAAATGATTTTATTAAAAAAAAAAAAATTTTTTTTACTGTACTTACCTCCGATTGCAAGCTCTTGTCCCTCGCCGCTCTGATGACAGATGCCGGTGATCGGCATCCAGAGAAGGGGGGGCAGGAGATCAGAGGATCTCCTGCCACCTCCTTCCCCGTTGCCGATCACCGGCATCTGACAGCTGAGAACGCTGAAGCCGGTGATCGGGACCGGGATGACGTCATAGCCCCGCCCCCAAAAGGGGCGGGGCTTAGCGGCAAGATGGCGGCCGCCATCGGAAAGAAGAGAGGAGAGAGCCTCCCGGGCTCTGTCCTGAAGATCGGCAAGCCCTGGGGGGGGATCGGAGGCCCCCCAGGTGAAGAGGAGGGTCGACGGGAGCCAGCGCACATGCAGGTAGGTAAATGTCATTTTTATTTATTTTTTTTTTTTTACAGGAAAGCCAGTGGCAGCTAAAACGGGGGGGGGGCACTTTATTCCGGGCCCTCCCCTGCAGCCGGAGGAGGTCCCACGGACGATCGGAGCACACCATCTTAAAGGGGAGACCCGGCCGAATCAAACAAGGGGTCAGGTGAGTGTCTTTTTTTTTTTTTTGGCCAGTTAGCAGGGGGGAAAGCCAGGTACGTAAAATTTACGTAGCTGGCGTTTAATGACAGGAGAGGCAGCTACGTGAATTTTACGTAGCTGGCGTTTAAAGGGTTAAACACAAGCAAATGAACTGCCATTGAAAGTTAATACCTAGAACTCTGGAAGCTAGAGTGCCGGCACTATAGGTTGAGCCGCCTGTAAAAAATACATGTGTCGCTACGTGAAGCGGTTAGTCGCTCACCAGATTCGCCTTCATAAATGTGGTTTTGCGTACAGCGCCCAGCGTTCACCAGACGCTGACTGCCGCTATCCCTTCCTCAATAACCCCCTTAGTTTTCTTCATCAGACATGATGCCAATACCTAGTTTGCCTTTTCAGTCATGATGATCATATTTGACGAAGAGAACATGGGATTCTCGAAAGCTGATCATCCCTATGCTGAGAACTTGATACTTTCCTGTGCCAGAGGTCCATACCATGCGATCCCTGCTCATGACTGTGACAGAGGCTCTGTCTTTTGGATGTCATCACTATTCGATTGCCCACCGGGTCATTCACTGGCCTTTTCTTAATTAGGTTCCAGACAATGTAATTGTATTTTGATACTGTTACAGGCAACGTCATTGTATTTTGACTGCCATTGTGTATTGTTGATTACGTCACAGTCAATGGCATTGTCCTGATTGATGGTATTACAGCCTGCTATTGTTCTACTGATTGCGTCACCGGCAGAGTTGAGGGATTGTGTGCCCTGCTGCTATTGGTCAGTGTGGTTGTCATTGCATGGAGACTTGTGTATATAAGGCCTAGAGTGGCACTAATAAAGACACTTCACCTTCACCCTCAATACTGAGTTCTGTCTCTTATTGGGGGAAACGCTATATTACAATTCACTAGCCCTTGTAAGGGCTGTTCCTGTTTCCTCACGGACGACTCTGGAATTCCAGCAGCACCTCTTACGATTGGGAAAAGGACGTCTCGGGCGGTGAAGCCCTCCGGCGATAAGGGTTATCGCTACAATGACCATGGCCTGTGATCGCCTTGCAGCCTCCTCAAATCACTAACGGCGACTAATGGGGCATCATTAACCTGCTCCATTCGTTTCAATAGAATGGGTGCGCTGAGGGCTGGTACACGTTTTATTGAAGTGAATGGAGTGTTCGCAGCCAGTCACCGAGACTGACAGGACTGTCGACTCTGCTCGGGGTCCGCCGGGTTGCAGGGACAAGATCGCTAATGCTGGCAAGTTTCAAACTGCCGGTATCCGGCAAATTGGCCATTTTATTTTTTCCTATTTTCATGGCTCGACAGGGATGTCGAGATATACTAAACCTACAATAGGTACTGCTTTATTTCTTCACTTCTGCAGGTACATGCTGGAAATGGAACTGAATTTCCACATAATGGGCAAAATTTGTATTGTTTTATATGAGATTTTGTCTGGTCCAGTTTTTGTGTGTGTAACAAAGTATTAGTACAGTAAAGGAGGACTGTTGTGATAAAATGGCCCAATGATACAAAAACCATATAATTATGCTGGATGGCAGGATGAGGGGTCACTTTTATACACCCGGCATCAAATGTCCAGCCAGACTTGTTTCTTTCTTTTTATGAAAGAAAGAGGAAGTCGGGGGTGACGGGTTCTGTCCTCCCTTGATAGACTCAAACCTGTCCACCCTGGATTTTATTCCTACCAGGAGAGGAAAACCACAAGCTTGGCTGGAGTTTTATTCAGTTCGGGTGTATAAGTGACCCCTCCTCTCATTAGCCGATGTGTTTATATGGATTTTTAGTATTACACAATTTCACAATACACTCCTTTAAAGCGGAACACCCTCCCAGGATTTGCACTCTAATTTGGGATGCCCTGCTGTGTGAATCTCACGGATCGGTCCGTAAAACTCACCTTTTGGTCGCCTAACCAGTCAGTGCTTGTGCTCCATTCATACCCTCCCTAGCCAACCTGATGTCGGATCTTTTAGATTCCAGGCTGGCTGCAGGGGGTGATTGGTCCAATTTAAGCTTGCCTGCCAGACCCCCTCTCCATCTTCTGCAAGATGACCATCCAAATTAAGATATATAATTTAGAGATAGAGCCACTGGCATGGGGTATGCAGTGTAAATCATGAGGAGCTCTCTGTATTTACAATTCATCATCTGCTGGGTCCAATATTTCCAGACAGGGATGGCTACAAAACCTAGATTTAGAAAGTGTTTAAAGAAAACCCAGGGTGTGTACGAGATCAGTCTGAGACACTCATAGAGCAGCACAAGTGCCTCAGTTTGAGATCATACACTGCATACAGCCACTTACAGGTTGGATGCCACAACTGCAGGAAGATTGTGGTTATGTTGTGGCCCCCAACACTGCGAGGTGTTAGTCCGCTCCCTTAAAGACCAACAAATTTTGAAAAGGGAGCTTTAAGCTCTGTTTTGTAAGTAAATGTAATGTGTTTCTTATTTATGCTTTTTGAAAACCTTTTGATAAACACATAAGATATATTTTTTTTTTTATAAAGGTACACAATTATTTTCATTATCCAATTGCTTCAACCCTTTTATTTCTATTTTCAATTACATTTGTTTTTACAATATATATTAATAGAGTAGCCACTTGATCACTTAATAGGAACAACAGTCAGCCTCGTGTCTGAGAGGCCAGTGGGTCCCCCTCTCGTTGGGGCTTCCACGAAAAGATTGGGTCACCAAGAATTTTATTTTTCTGGGCATGGTATAGCATGGCTTATCTGAATGACTGTCCAGGGTACAAACAACCCGGAGGAGAGCTGGCAAAAGGATACCATTAATTTAGCATCCAATGCCATTCATTTATACATGGCACAGAACACTTATTGGATGAGATCCTTTACATGCACTGTGGGATCACCGAAGAGGTAAACAGACCTGGCAAACTGAGTGGTTTCCGATAGCGGGGCATGCCAAACCAGCAGGGCAAGGAAAAAATGAAGGATAGTCCAAGTTCAAATTCAAGTTTTGTTCTTCGAGTCTTTCTGGGGGATATCCTGGTATGAAATAGAAAGTGGAGATCCACTGTAGTCCAGTATAGTAGGGTAAGCCCATGGAGGGGGAACACTGGTATTGCAGAGCTTGAACCTGAAAGTGAGTAAGTATTTTGGCTTGTTTTTTTTTTTTTATACACGGTTGAGACATATCAGGATGCCTCCTAGAGAAACTATTAGTATGTGCAGATTTGAGCAAAGCACTATCCAGTCTGTCAGAGGACTTCTTGTGTACTGCTATTTGAATAAAATGTAAACAAAAATATCAAGTCCTAATTGGCAGATTGTGCATGTCTAATTTGTTTTTTGTTTTTTAGTTTTAGGAGATCTTGACCAAAAACTTGAACAAGAGCAAGGTCCAACCAATCGACAGAGAACCAGTAGAGTTCCCTCCTACAAAGAGGGAAATCTATACAGCACGATAAATGCAAATCACAATGTGCCAGGCTCCAGGAAAGAATACAGCACTTTATCTACTTATGATGGAAGAACAACTGTGGCAAGCCACACCACCCATGCCACATACCAGCCAAGAAGAATTAGTGACATATATTCAGGAAAACACCATTCTGCCTCTAAACCAGAGACTTCTAGCAAAAATGTGTACTCCAGGGTCAGTACGCGACCCACTTCTGCGCCTTCTATTGGGACATTTTCATCAAGCAGCTTGGACCTTCCATCAATAAGCTTACAAGAAGAAAGGGCCAGACAACACAAGCCAAGGAGAATACCGGTCACTTCTATAAAATGGAATAGTGCATCCACTTCTGGACAGCATGGAAATTTTGCAAGACCTTTGCGGTCGCAGTCTGCCATGGATCTTACAAACGTTGGCCGGTCTGCACCGCATAATCGGATATTTGATCTTTACAAGTATAATAAACCGCAGAAAATGGCAACATATAGCACCAATGGTGTCTTTGAAGTCAATTTTACAAAAGACTTGACAAGCACATTTCGTAATAATTCAGGTAATCTTTCCACTGAAAGCTACAAAACAGACACTTGTCGCCTCAGGCCTGCAGGAAGATTTCCAACACAAAGTAAAAGTGAGGGGGAGGAAGACAAGGAAAATGCTTTTAAATTAAACACAATGACAAGTCAACCATCCTCTTCTTGTTCTGAAATGAATGAGAATGAAGAGCCTATGGAAGTTGAAACTGCTGCACTAAATAATGGCATTGTTCAGTGTCCTCTACCTGAAAATGCAGAGGCTCCTATTGTAACTAGTCATCCACACATTTTGAATGTACAAAATCAGGACACCTCTGTAAAGTCAGAACTAATGGAAGAGGACTATGTTACAGCTGAGGACAATAAAATGCAGCATAATTCTCAAGTGGATCATCCAAAGTTAACCGTGGAGACAGTGGCGGGAAAAAATAAAACTGAACCTGTCAAAATATTTCACAGTGCCCCCTCAGGATCTGGGACCATGAATGTTATTGATCCACTTGTTTCTACAGAAAAGGTTTTAGCTATACCCAAAGACATGCCAGTATCCAGCCACCACGCATCTGTTACAAAAGAACAACCTTATTCTGGATTGCCAGTAACCATGCAAGCGCTAGGAGCTTCCCTATCTCGTAGCTGTAAAAGTTCAGTGAAGCCTTCAATATCCAATGCATACTCAAGCTCCAATGCCTGGAATGATGATACATCCCATAAAGGTGGTGTCCTTTTTAAAAGGACGAAAGATATTGTTGGACAATTTGAGAAACTGAACTTGCAACAAGGATCAAATAGCAATAATTTAGAAGGATTGAAATCTGATGTGCTGGCAAGTCAATCAAGGAATGCAACGTCACTTCCGGATCTCATTGACCAAACAAGTGACCAAGTTAATATTACAGAAGACCACTACTCACTTAACAGCAGTCTAGGAAATACAACCAGTTATTTTACCAATGTTTCTCACACCGAAGATACAAACCTTTGCAACGAAGCACAGAACCTATGCCCAGACAATGACCATCATTCCAAAAGTTCTGCATATTCAATAAAAGATTCAATTCCAAAAACCTTGGGTAATGTATTAAAACCATATACATTTTCTTCAGGTCTGTTCATAAATAGCACATCTGAGCAAAAGAAGGGAAATACCGTATTGGTAGAAGAAGTGCCAAAGCCTGTTGCAGAGGCAAAAAGCACAAACGGTGCTCTTAATTCATCAGTGGTAGTTTCTACGCCTACAGACACGCACACAAAGTACAGATCAATGCACCTAACTGGTGGTACCCACCATGATTATGTCCAAAATGGAGCGGATAACAACAATAATAGACCATTCACCAAGGATGTAAAAACTTTTAAGGACGTTAGCAGTAAAGTTAATATTTCAGAGAATAGTTTTATTTACCCAAAAGTAGACCACCATAATACTGAAATATTAGAACTTGAAATACCTGCCAATAAAACATGTGTCCTTTCAGAAACAAAAGCTGAACAAGACAGTTTGGGAAGAAAAGTTAACCAAAATCTTTTCAACCACTTAACCACAGAAGTGACAGAACCCAATGACCAACCCAAAGTTGAAAACATAACCGTTCCCACTAGCCAAATTTCAGAGGAATGTTTACAAAGGAATTCTTCCACCCAGGCTAATTTAGGGAATACGTCAACAAACCTATTAAAAGATCATTTGCTTTTGGCACCAGAGCCTTTCAAAAGAAATGCCACCACCTCCCCATGGACTTTTCCTAAACCTACAGAAGTTCAGCCACCAAACATTTATTCTTTAGGAGGTCCATCTTCAAACCTAAAATCTCACCAAAATGCCACCACCTCCCCATGGACTTTTCCTAAACCTACAGAGGTTCAGCCACCAAACATTTATTCTTTAGGAGGTCCATCTTCAAACCTAAAATCTCACCAAACTTCTGAAAACCTTAAATCTCCTGAAAATGAGTTAATGTCTAAAGCCTATGCTTATCAAAAAATAACAGAAAATACTCAAATTTTTGAAGCACGGTATACAGATCCTTCTGACCCAGACATGGATACAATTGAGTATCATAAGGTTGTATCAATCTACTATACTATACCTCGTAAATACTCTAGAATGTTGTCAGGTGTTTCTCAAAACAACCTTAAAAACGTTGATCAAACGCTTGAAAACCATAAAACATCCAGTGTACTTCTGGATAAAGGAGGTACTAATGAGAGTGAATTTAATACCCATAAAAAAGGAAAAACCTCACCATCGCATTACACTGCTGAAAATGTGTTTACTAAAGTTCAACATTCAGGCTGCACGTCTTCATCTAATCCACAAGTTAATAATTTTAATCTAATTTCCTTGGAAACTAATCAAAAGAAAAACAATTGCAAACCTTTTTATGGAGAAGGAACAAACTCTCCAGACTATGATTTGGTGGACACATTGAATTCTTTACGTATTTCTGAAAAAGGTGATCAAGATAATGAAGACATACAATTGCAAAGAAATATAAAAACTACAAGTAAATACAGTCCTACAAGGGTGTCCCCCAGAAATACAAATACTTATTACACATTGCCAAATAGGAAATCTAGTCTTCAGGATTTGGAGAGAAGCCTGCTTGAGAATGATATTGCCATGGCCCGTGATAGATATAACCCTTATTCAAACACAGAAAACGTGATGCCCACTACACCAGACTACCAAGATGTTTTCTTATCGCCAAACTTTGGCAATGATAGTCCTAACTTTTCATCTGGCTATGATTCACCACATCTTTGGCAAATGAACCAATCACACGATAACATGGACAGCTTCAGAAAAACAGAGAATTATCTAGGAAAAAGGGCTTCCCTTGATGAGTGTTCATTTTACAGAGAGGATATTCCGGCAATTTACAGAGCCAAGAGTTCGAAGGATTTATATCGGCAGAGATCAAAAGATGCTACAGAGGCCTGTCCTGGCATGAAGTTCTCTGTGAGTCCACCATTGTTTAACCAGCCAAATGCTACTAAAGCAAAGCAATCTGCAAATCAGACCAGACCATCTTATTGTTCAGAGTTTGTCCAAAAGAAAATGAAGCCTATAAATGCCAAGAGGTTTACTTTTTCCTTTGACAGCACAGGGCAAAAAGAATATAGCAAGTCTCGATCCACTGAATCTTTTGGTGACTTACCTAGGACATCTGATGATTTAACATCCGCATTCTATTCACCAAGTGATGACTACCCTAGTGACAACAGAAATGATAATGCTTTGGGAAATCCAGCAGAGTGTGGAAATGCTCAGTCATTTAATTTGTACCGTTCCAAAAGCTTAAAAACTTTAAACAACCATAATCGAGCAGCGGAGACCAGGAGTAACAACCATGAACATTTTTCCTCAAAAAGCTATGGTGAGCATCTAAAAAGCCGGCGTCCTTCATCTTATGTCAACTCTGGTCAGAACACGTGTAACAGGACTTATTCAGCCGAGACGATCATTGATGAAAATGACAACTGGCGAACTTCTAACAGCTTTGAGCGCAAACCTGTGTGCACTTCCCGGTCTGTTGACTATGGGATTTTTGGGAAGGAGCAACAGGAGGCCCTTTTAAACAATGTAAAGCGATCACTTACTGAGGGCAGGTTATGGAGGCCAAGCTTACTCAAAAACCCAGGCTTCCTGAGAAACGAGGAACAATGTACTTCTAAGGAGTCCCAGCAAACAAGCTGTAAACCTGATGACATTTTAAAAGGGTCTCTTAATATATATGAGGAGGAGCTTCCTCCCGATTCAGATTCTGATAGTGATACAACCACGGATGATGAATATTACCTGAATGAAAATGACAAGGAATCTGAATTGTGAACTACTTGAGGGTTAGAACCAAAACAGTATTGGCACTTTTTGAACTGTATAAATGACCTGTATGTATGTACATATGTATTCATTGTATAAATGACAATATTTGAATTATTTTGAGAAAGGGGAAAATTGAGCAATAATTTGTTTAATTGAAGTGCAATATTTGCTTCTGTAGAAGCTTAACCATGCAGGCATAATGCAAATAAGTCATTTAATAAATAGCTTGTCACAGGGAAAGAGCTTAGCGCTTCAGCACCATTCCAAATATGAGTATCCTATATGTGCACAGGTAGAAAGGGCCAGAAGAAATAGAGTAAAAATTGCAATACCCAGGTAAGGGAAGAAGTCTAGCAAATATTCCTTTTGGGGTCAGTCTGCTGAATGATGATGAGCAGCTATAATTTGTCTCTTCTTAAAGTGGCTGTCTGGACACCACTTAACCCCTTCCTTGGTGATTAGCACTATTAGGGAATTAAAATATATAAAACAGGGACCTCTACTTCTCCCTTGCAGGGACAAGTAACTTCTGATTTACCCAATCAGTGTTGCAGTCGCAGCGTGATTGGGTGACTCAAGAGTCACTGAAGCTCAATGAGAGCTTCACATGTGGCTGCTGGGGGGGGGGACTGAATTAGGTGCCTTTTGGAACAGGCTAGCAGGGGTGTAACCATAGGGGGGGGGGGGGACAACTGCAACAGGGTCCAGAAGGTCAGGGAGGCCATCACTGTGCTTCTCCACCTTATTTATATTTGTGCTCACTTGGCATCATTTAGAGCAGGGGTGCTTAACTTTTTGATGAGCGCGGGACACTTAAAGAGGAAATTTGGCGGGCCTGGAGTTTAAGACGCCAGGGCTATCCGAGTTCCACTGCTTGGGGGATCCTAAATTGAGATGCCCTGCTGTGAAAAACCCTCACAGAAGCCCCATTACACTAACCTTGTCCAGGAGCTCTCGCCGCGTCTTTGCAGTGTGGCTGCATCCCGGCTCACCTCTATCTGTGCACACACGCACCTGGCCTTTCTGAATGGGCACATCAAAGCTAGAAGGTGGATGTGGCCAGCGGCACACTCGGCTCCCTTCTATGCTGCTCGGCTGCTTAGCCATCCAGGCGGCTTAGCCGTCAGCAGAGCCAAAGGGAGGTAAGTGAAAGCAGGCAATTGGTTAAATGGGCTGTTTTTGCGGGGTCTGCACCATAGGAGCGTCAGGAAGGTAAGTGAATGAGGCGACCTTGGGGATACACACAGCGAGACATCCCAGAAGGTGAAGTGTGTTGTTCCTCTATAAAGAGGAACATTGGACCTTAAATAAAAAAGGGGCTGATCCCCCCCCCCCCCCCCATCGGCCCCCTACTTACTGTTTGGATGTCGCCGCTGTCTGCTGCGGTGACATCTGGATGCCTTTGGGTCCGATCCTCACCCCCGCCACCAGCTTAGCCGTCTGTAAATGACAGCACGGCTTAGCAATGCTCTTCAAAGTCCTGCGCTGCTCAGCGAAGTCTCGCTGGATTTTGGGCAGCTCCATTCATGGGCATTATGCAGGTGTGAGATCGGGGCCCACGTGCAGTACATTATGGGATGCAAGATGGCGCTGCCTGTCAGAAGGTCGCCCTGAATCCGAGGGACCCAGAAGATGGATCCCCGTTGGTGAGGTGAGTAAGTGCCCAATTGTGAAACCGGAGGGGGGGGGGGGTGGGTTGTCCGATGGGGTTTGGGGGAGGTTTTAACCCCGATGTTCCTGTTTAAGGGTTAGAACCTGGTTGCATGAATAGGTTGAATTTTTTTTCATTTGAAATGGCATACTGAAGGGTTTCTACTAAAATCAGGTTATCCATTGTCTCCACAAAATTCCACCCATATGTCCATCCACCTCAACACTATTCATATGTAACAATCCCCACATGCTAGCAATACACCTGTCCATAGGCTTACCTTTCTGAATAAACAGGTCCCTTATTTGTAGCCCTCCCCCCATCAGCTCCACATCTTTATCCTGGTCCCAATACTCAACTCACCTAAGCACCACCAAAGCTAAGCATACACTTAATATAGAAAAACTGTCACCTCTATTTGCCAATGTGCCCCTCTCATATGACTTATCCCTACCCTTAACCCTATTTAACCGCACAGTTCAATTTACCCTCCCTCCCCCCCCCCCTTTACCCATAGCAGGTCAGGGCTAGAGGTTGAACACATGTGATTTAAAAAAAAAAACGATTTGTCTTTGCTGTTTCAGTCTTTAGTTGTCTAGCTGCATCCAACTGAGTTAAGACAGAAAAAGGTTTACTGTATGAGCATTGAAATGTGGCACCAGGGCCTCATCGCATTGTGTTATGTCTGGACTTTGCCCCTGCAGTGTTCTTGTATACAGTGACAGATCCACCATGTATATAACTGTACAGGCCTCCTAAGAACTCTTGCACTTAAATATTTATTTTTATGACAACTGGTTTTAAATGAACCAAATGATGAATGTATTCTTACGCAGGGTGTAATGCTTCCTACTAAACCTGTAAAGTACTGATATTGTCTGTTGGTGTAATAATATAATAAACTAAATTTTGTATTTTTTTTACTGATCTATAATATGTTGTGTTTATATGTGAATGTTGTGTTAAGGCTTATTAACCCCCTGAGTGATTACAGGGCAGCAAGCCCTCTCATCAGGATAGTGATCTACTCCCCAAATAACATGCAACACTTATATTGGGCCAAATTCTGAAGCAACGTGGAATCTGTAAAGTCTTGTACAACTATTCTGCGAGATGACTATAATCTCTTTAAAGATGTGGCCCAGTATGACCCATTCAACTATTAGGATCATCAAAACGTGATCAAGTGAGCTTACTCACTTGTTAAAGGGATGTATGTTAAATAGGTATGTTAAAGGGATTGACCAGGTAAATGAAAAAACAAAAGCATTCTCCCTTTTGTTCCCCACCGCTTATTGTTCCTATTTCAGCGATCAGCAGCTTACCAGATAGCTGGATCACATCCTACACTGGCCTGGTGGAACTCTATGTCGGGATTGCGCCCTTCCGCCATAAGTCACAGAGGTACTGCCACACCCTCTCCATTCACTGCAAAGAAGTGGGTGTGTTCGCCCTGGCCACCCCCCTCCATTGAAGTGAATGGAGAGGACATGGCTGTGGTTCTGTGACTGATGGCAGGGCGAAATCCTGACTCGGCAGCATCAGTGACTAGAATTTGGGCCTGGTCACTGCGACGTGAGTTGCTGGCTGTAGAATCCATCAACAGCCGGGGACAAAAGGTGAGTACCTTTTTTGTTTTTGTCAAGTCAATCACTTTAATAAACACTAGACTACACCCCATATTCATTCCGCAAAACCATCTCACCAGGGTCCCCAAAAGTGGTATTGGAAATTTGTCTATTTGATTTACGTTCTGGATTTTGCATTGGGCACAAGAGGCTGGGCTTTTATGTGGACCTGGCTCCAGTGCCCAGGAAATAATGGGAATGAATGAGAAAGAACTACGTGATAGTCAGGTGCTGGTCTGCTGTTTATTCTCTGCAACATGTTTTTATACTACTACAGGCTTACTTTGTTTTGTAAGGTTCCTCCACTAGGCTAGAAAGGGGTGATCTTGGACCCAGGATGAGCGACTCAGGTCAGGTGTAGTGTGGGGTGAGGCCGGGCCGGTTCCAGGTTTATGTGGGACCTCGGGCAACATGGTCTCAGTGGGCCCCTTTGTGGTAGAGAGTCGCGGGTCAGGGGTCTATAAATTCCATGGCCAAAACTAAGAAGGGCTGCTTGCCCTCCAACACCCTATTGGAGCTGTTTTTTAGTTTGGCGCCAAATGAATGGGCAGGGTATTGGGGAAGAGGCATGGACAAAACGGGAAGGGCAGGAATGGATGGATGGAAAGATAGCTGGGAGGAAGAGGGATGGATGGGCAAAATGAAAAGGACAGGCATGGCTGGGTAGAGCTGGTGGGGGTAGATGGGCAGAGCTGGAAGAAAGATGGATAGACTGGCAGAGCTGGAAGGAAGAGGGGTACATGGGCAAAGCTGGGAGCATAGGGATGGAGAGGCGTAGAGCTGAGGGTAAAGGGGTGGATGAGACAGAACTGAGGGGACAGGTCTGTGGGGCAGAGCGGAGGGGAAAGGGGTGAATGGTGTAGAACTGGAGAGGCGTGGATGGATGGATGTGGCAGAGCTGAGGGTAAGTGAATGAATGGGGCAGAGCTAAGAGAACAAGGATATAGGAGTCAGGGCTCAGGCGATAGGGATGGTTGGAGCAGGGCTGAGTGGATAGGGAAAGTTGGGTCAGGGCTAGGAATGAATGGGTCAGGGCTCAGGAGATAGGGATGGATGAGGCAGAGCTGAGGAGACAGGGATGGATGGAGTAGAGAGACAGAGAAAGGAAATGTGTGCAGTTCTTTAACCACATTGTGCCAGCCAGGGCTGGCTCCAGGTTTGTGGGGCCCCTTAGGCAAGACATTCTTAGTGGGCCCCAAAGTAGTGAGCTCCGATGCCACAAATGGGTCATCTCCTGCTGCTGATCCCCCTCCAGTCTATGTCAGCTGTCACCTGGCTCTCTCCAACTTCTGAAATTCCATCAATTGCCCTCCATTCCATGCCACCTTCTCCATTGTTGCTGACCATCCCCTGTTGCTGAGGCCAGCCATGAGCGGGTCTGCACACAGCACCCGGCATTCGGTGGTTCAGGGCCTTTGTAAAATAATACCATGGCCAAGTGTGAGCCTGAGTGGGCCCTTGGAGATGCCAGGGGCCCTGGCAACTGCCCAAGCCTGCCCTGTGCTGGCGCCAGGCCTGGGGTGAGGTGCACTTAATCTTGAAATATTTGGTCTCCAGGAATGACGCACTTTGCTGAATAAAGGAACTGTTGTTTTCCCATTGCATGGCACGGCCTGCTTCACAAAGTTGTTACATCTGGATATTTCGCCACAAGGTGGCGCAGTGTACTGCAGAAGAGTTGTGGCTCCTCCCGGTACCATATAAAAACGGAATTACCATAGACTTATCCAGTTTTCCTCTGCAGTGATTCTGCGAAGATAGAAGATGGATCTCTATATTGTGCAGGTGAGCGGGGCAAACAAGCCTGCGGCCCTGCATGGCTATTTCCACCTGTTTCCGGACCCTCTGTGCCTCCCAGCCTCGGCTGACGGATCGGGCGAGGGTAGAGGAGCACTAGGGTCAAGTGCTCAAGGAGCGCTGCTCCAAGCCGCAGACCCTGTACCACAAAGGGTAGCCGGACATAGGCTTTATGGTGAGCCTGTTAGGGATGCGGGGTTCCTATCCTAGCTTCTGATGAGGTGTTTTTTGGGGACTGTTTGTTTTGGTGTTTCGGGGTCCCCCCCCCGAAAACCATTACAGCTGCCATTACAGCTATTGCCCTTAAGAGACAGCTCAAGCGTCTACTGGAGAGCGATACGGCTGGTAACGGGGGAGGATTATAGGTCCCCTTTGCTTTGCTCTGATTATGTTGCCTTTGTCCTTACTGCCATGGATAATGCGGTATGGATGTGTAGTAGGAACTCTGCCCTTTTGGTGGCTATGCGCCGTTCTGTTTGGGTGCGTCAGTGGGCGGCTGATGCTGCCGCTAAGAAGGCTCTCACTGGGCTCCCCTTTACGGGGTTGCGGCTCTTTGGTGAGCGTCTGGATGTTTTGGCCAAGGATGGTAGATTGCCTCAACGTAGGAGGCGGCCTCGGCCCTTTCGGGGGCCCTCCTCTTCCCTCCCCTCTTTTCGTGCTTCCAGAGGAGGTTGTGGCTCCCTATTCTCGGGTACCCGCAGAGATTCTTGGGGCCGTGGCAGATCCCGTGGTCGCCCCGGTCTCTTATGGGGCCCCAAACCTTCCCCCAAGCCCCCTCAGGCATGAGGAGGCGCCCTCACCCATCCGGGTGGGGGGACAGCTTCGGCTCTTAGCTCACGTCTGGAGGCTACGCGTCTCAGACCGGTGGATTCAAGAGGTGGTGTCATCCAGTTACAAGATAGAGTTTGCAGTCTGGCCGCCCCCAAGATTCATCAGATCCCGGATGTCTCAAAACCCTCTGTCAGTTCAGGGTTTGCGCCTTCCGGTTCAACGTCTATTGGAGTCAGGAGTCATTTGCCCGGTGCCTTCCCAGGAACCAATCTGTTCACGGTCCCCAAAAAGGACGGGTCCCTGAGGCCCATCCTGGACTTGAAGGGTCTCAACAAGTTTGTCAGGTTCAAGCATTTTTGCATGGAGACTCTACGCTCGGCGGTCAGTACCCTGCGCCTGGGCGACTTCATGACCTCAGTGGACATCAAGGATGCCTACCTTCACGTGCCAATCTTTCCAGGTCATCGGAGATTTCTCAGGTTCGCTCTCGAGGATCAGCATTACCAGTTTGTGGCCTTACCGTTCGGTATCACCTCGGCCCCTCGGGTGTTCACCATGGTGCTGGCGGGTGTGATGGCTTTGCTGCGGAATCGGGGAATTCGCATCCTTCCTTACCTGGATGACATTCTGATTGCGGCTCAGTCTCTTCATCAGGCCGAGAAGGACACTCAGGTGGTGACCTCCACTCTCGGGTCCTTGGGCTGGGTGATCAACTATCCCAAGTCTTCACTGTCTCTGTCTTTGGTGAGGTCCTTTCTGGGCATGACTCTGGATACCTCTCAGGTCAAGGTATTTCTGCCTCAGCAGAAAGTGGAGGGCCTTCAGAAGCAGGCACGGACTCTGCTCCTGTGTCCCCATCCCTCCATCCGGCAAGGGATGCAGTTAGTGGGTCTGATGGTGTCCTGCTTTGAGGCAGTCCCTTTTGCTCAGTTTCACATGAGACCTCTTCAGTTGCACCTCTTGTCAGTGTGGGATCGGGACCACGTGTCCCTGGATCAGAAATTTGCTCTGTCCCCCCTGGCCAGACAGTCCCTCTCGTGGTGGCTGGACTCAGGGAACCTTCTAGTGGGCAGGACCTTTCTACCTCCGTGCTGGGAGACTGTCACCACAGATGCCAGTCTGACTGGTTGGGGGGGGGGGGTTGGAAGTCTCTGAAGTTCCAGGGTCTGTGGGGCCCCCAGGAGGCCCATGCTCCCATCAATGTACTGGAACTGAGGGCGATCAGGTTGGTTCTGTCTCAAATGACCACACACCTTCGGGGTCGGGCTGTTCATATCCGCTCGGACAACCAGACGGCGGTTGCCTACATCAATTATCAGGGAGGGACTCAGAGCAAGCGAGCCCTCAAGGAAGTGTCCCTGATACTGTCTTGGGTGGAAGAGAATGTCCCTTGCATCTCGGCGGTTTACATTCTGGGGGGGGGGGGGGGCAGACTCCCTGAGCAGGGGGACGTCTCGGCTGGGGGAATGGTCCCTCAGCAACAGGGTTTTTCACTCCCTGTGCCACCGCTGGGGTCAGCCGGATGTGGATCTGGATGTGGACCTTTTTGCGTCCCGCCACAATCACAAGCTTCCCAGGTTTGTCTCCCTGTCTCCCTGTCACAGGATCCTCTGGCCTTCGCCACGGATGCGCTAGCAATGCCTTGGACGGAGTTTCGGCTCCTCTGTGTTTCCTCCCTTCCCTCTACTGGGCAGGGTGCTGCGCAGAATAGCCCAGGAAGGGGTACCAGCCATTCTGGTGGCCCCCTGTTGGCCAAGGAGGGTGTGGTTCGCAGACGTCGTGCAGTTGGCAGGAGATCAGTATGCCCTGCCCAAGGATCCAGATCTGCTCACTCAGGGACAACTGTGCCGTCCCAATTTACAAATGCTGGCTTTAACGGCTTGGCTGCTGAAACCTCCATCTTGATGGATAAGGGGTTTGCCGGCTTCTGTTGATACCATGATTAGGGCGAGGAAGAAGTCCTCGTCCTTTATCTACTACAGGGTCTGGCATGCTTACATTGCCTGGTGTGAGTCCAAGTCTTTTCCTTGTCTGGTGTTTTCTATCCCCAGGATTCTGGAATTTTTGCAACATGGTTTGGATTTTGGCCTTCAACTTAGTACCCTCAAGGGACAGGTGTCAGCCCTGGCAATTTTTTCCAAAGATCCTTTGCCAATCACCGGTTGGTTAAGACTTTTTTCCAGGGAGTTACTCATGTGTGTCCGCCACGTAAGCCTATGCTACCAGTTTGGGACCTGAATCTGGTGTTTGCTCTGCAGGGTCCTCCCTTTGAGCCTATCCGTGGGGCTGCCTTGCCCATTCTGACTCTTAAGGTGGCCTTTTTGGTGGCCATTACTTCTGTCAGGCGAGTTTCTGAGCTGGCGGTGCTTTCCATCAAACCTCCTTATTTTGAAAGGCATCAGGATAAGGTGATGATTCGGCTTAAGCCGGATTTCTTGCCTAAGGCTGTGTCTGCTTTTCATCTCAATCAGGACATTGTTTTGCCTTCTTTGTGTCCTAACCCTGCTAATTCCAAGAAGCGGACCCTTCACTCTTTGGATGTGGTCAGGGCTCTGAAGTTTTACTTGGTTGCTACTGAGTCTTTCAGGAAGTCCGACGCTCTTTTTGTTCTTCCTGCTGGACCTAGGAAGGGTTTGCCTCCGGCTAAATCCACTATCAGCAAGTGGATCCGTCAGGCAGTGGTACAAGCCTATTCTGCTAAAGGGAAGGAACCTCCTTTTAGGATTACTCGTGCTATTGGTGCGTCTTGGGCCTTTCAGCACCAAGCTTCTGTTGAACAAGTTTGTAAGGTCGCAACTTGGTCTTCTGTTCATACTTTTTCCAAGTTTTCCAAGGTTGATGTTAAGGCCTCAGCTGATGCTGCTTTTGGCCGCAAGGTACTTCAGGCGGTAGTGGTTTAATTGCCTATTGTTACTCTTTGGGGATCCCACCCTACTTCATGTACACTGCTTTTGGATGTCCCAGATGTAATGACTTCGTGAAGCAGGCCGTGCCATGCAATGGGAAAAAGACAATTCTGTGAGTACTCACCTGTAGAATTGCTTTTACTATGCATGGCACGGCCTGCTTCACCCCACCCTTGTTATCGTTGTTCTTGGTTGCCTCTGTATGGTGATTGTTCCAAGTTAGTTGGGGTTTTCTTGTTGCTTATCTCCCGGTAACTGCTTGTCAACACTGGCTATGGTAATTCCGTTTTTATATGGTACCGGGAGGAGCCACAACTCTTCTGCAGTGCACTGCGCCACCTTGTGGCGGAATACCCAGATGTAATGACTTTGTGAAACAGGCCGTGCCATCCATGGTAAAAGCAATTCTGCAGGTGAGTACTCACAGAATTGTCTTTTTTCCACTGTCTTCAGATCCTATACACTTCAGCAGGGCAGTTGACACCTCTACTTATGATAAGTACTTCAGCCAAACACATTCTTAAAGCAGAATAATACCCAACAGCGGCCGGCCTGGAAACTAAAAAAATCTAGGGCCAGCCTCTGGCTTTTTCCTGGGGCTTCCCAGGATGCCCTGCTGTGTGAAACCTCCTCATTAAAAATCACCTTTTCACCTTGCTGTAACTACGTCATTTGGCAGATGGCTCTCATTGTTTACAGTGGCATTGTGCATGTGCTTATCTTAATCTAGTGGCGGACTGGGGCCAAAAATCAGCCCTGGATTTTACCAGCCCCTGTTGAAGCCGCCCCCCCAGACCATAATTCCAGGGCTATAGCTTTGGGGCTGGGATACAGGGAGCTTAGAGGGAGACTAAGGGGGCAGGGAATGAATGTGGGTGTTAAAAGCTGCAGCCCAACTGGCCCAAAGCAGTGCTGCCCACCGAGCATTAACCCGGGTCTCCCTATGGATAAGAAAGATGAAACTGCCTGTTTAATCTTTTGGGGGGGGGGGGAACTACTACATCTAATCCACAACATCTCTCTTATGGCTTCTTATAGGAGAGGGTGCTAACTTTTTGTTGATATTCAGCTTTACCAACTTGCTACACTTCTAATAATTTACATATAACAGATATCAGGCTGACGGCTTTTTAGTTTCCTTTTTTGCACCCGTTGGCAGAGTTTATTAAAAATCCCTAAAAAAATAGCACAGCAATCATTGAGTTTAGCTGGATAAATGCCATCTAAAACAGATGTATTGTCCATGTCTTCCTGTGACATACCAGTACCTGGACTTCAGTATGGACTTCAGATATATAGTATTAAACACAGAGCGTAGGTTGCTTAGTGCCAGCATGTTCTTACGCAATAGACTACTGTAAAACTTCTGAAGACAGACGAGGAAATAAAAAGTTCCCTTTTCATCTTTGTGAATAGACTTCCAATAATCCTGTTACTGGTCAATCAATGTCCAGGAACAGAAAAAAAGGAAAAAACACAGGAACAGGTGGTGGAGTGACGCAAGATAGACGCATACTGCTGCTTGTTCCTGCTGATTCAGAGCTATGGAAATCAAATGCTTTGTTATAGCCAAGAAATCCTTTACACTTTGTCAGTAAATGTCCTCTGGAGACCAACTGCTGCCAGTTGCTGTGTCAGTGGTATTTCACCTAAAACGAAGACGAGGGTTAAATCGCCTCTATATATCTGGCCACCAGGAAAGTGACCGTATACATACCTCCCAACTGTTCCTCATTTGTGGGGACTGTCCCTCTTTTAAATCCATGTCCCCCTGTCCCTCATTGTTCTCATTTGTCCCTCTTTGAGGCGTAACATGCAGATCAGGAGCAATAAATGATTCATTTCCCAATTGTTGTAATGTTAAAGTGGACCAACACCCTCGGGTGATCGGCCCGGGAATCTATAAGATTCCCGGGCCGATCACCTCCCTCCCCGCGGGACATCCGAGATCGGGATGTCCCGCGGGGTGAAACCCCCCCAAAACCCCTTACCTCAGCTTCGGCGCCGGCCGCCGCCGCCTCCCTCGCGCCCCTCTAGGCGTGCCCGCGCCGGCCGTCTGTGAATGGCCGGCGCGGGCGCGCGCGTCAAGAGGGACGCGCGGGAGGCGGCGGCGGAGGAGCCACGGACAAGCGGCTGTCAAATCGCTTGTCCGTCGGCGCGGGGAGAGGGGAGTTTTTAGGGTGATCGGGGGGGTTTCACACAGCGGGGCACCCCGATCGGGGGTGCCCCACCGAAGTGGACCAAGACCTAGGATAGTCAAAATCCTGGGTGTTGGTCCACTTTAAACTGTGTGTGTGCTCTTGGGAAGCCATGAGTAAGCTATACATAGTTTGGGTTTTGCTGATGAAGGCCCTCAAAGGTGCGCCATGGGGGATTTCCTGGTAACCCTGTGGGACAGTTTGCCTATATGCATACCGTTCAACTTTTCAGGGCTGGAAAAAAGGAAAATTTTTAAATTAAGCCACGCTCCCTCATTGAGGGATGGATAGGAGAAACACTTTGATTAGGCAAATTATTTATTGATCTGCAGGTTACACCTCAAAGAGGGACAAATGAAAACAAGGGAAAGGGGGGCATGGATTAAAAACAGGGACAGTCTCTCTAAATGAGACTTGGGAGGTATGTAGTCACACCATAGCCAGACAACTAGCAGCATGTTTCATTTAAAAAATACATCGGGGAGCTGGGTCTTACCTAAACTGACCAGATGTCCCACTTTAAGACGCACTGTCCCACTGAAAACTGGGGACGCCTAAATGTTCCACTTTGCTGCCATGGGGAAGACTTTCCCACCAAATGCAGAATGCCTGGATGTCTGGGTTGTTTACAACTGCTCTCTTTGGTTGAATTGTGGTAGTGGAATGTATGGACTTCTGAGCATTGGCTCTATCACCAAAATCCTTTATGGACCTAATATTCCTAGAGCATGTGACCTGTAACTAAGCCACACTCTAAACCACGTCCCTAACACACCCATCACCCACAAACTGTCCAATTTTGAGCACTCAAAATGGTCAGTTTAGTCTTACTGTATATTTCATTTTTAAAAGCAATGGACAGGCAATCTGGCAAATGATCCCCCATTAAAAGGATATTGGACAGCAGATCAGTAGGTATGTGTGGTAATGCCAGAAGCATGAATCAATCCATCTATTTGTCTTTATAACCAGCAGCCTGAAATGATCCCCCATTAAAAGGATATTGGACAGCAGATCAGTAGGTATGTGTGGTAATGCCAGAAGCATGAATCAATCCATCTATTTGTCTTTATAACCAGCAGCCTGAGCACAGTATTGCCTCATACTGTGTCATGTGGTGAATTCATAACATTACCATAGGTAATAAATAGAACATTAGTAATATGATTTAATTCCAAGGTTACAAATATATGGTTTTGAATAGCAGTATTTGTATAAATAAAAATTGTTCAACGCCTTGTGTTTGGTGTCCGCTCAATGCGTTTCACCCCATGGGCGGGCTTCATCAGGAGCTGGGTCTGGTAAAAGGGTTAAATCCATGGCACATGGTAAGTAAGATTTTACATTTGGTAAAGTTTACAGGAGATGCATGCATGGAACCTGTTATGCGGTAACTGTAGATGTATCGAGGAACTGCTTACACCAGGCTTGTGTAAAATGTATAATTACAGAGAGTAAAATTGGTTTGGTAGTAAGTTGTACTTGGGTAGGCGAAACATTTTTTATATGAGACTAGAGTCTAGCTGTTAGTTGCACCAGGTCATGTGACTCGGGTGGGCGCTGTCTTCAGTTGCTGGTCATGTGACCTGTTCTGCTTGCTCCTTAGAGAGATTGGAATGCTGCTAGCGGTGCTGGCTGATCACTTTGCTCGAAAAGTTTTGTATAGTTTCCTGGGCAACTATTATCCCAGCCCTAATGCGGAATGATTGGGTGATATGTGATGATTTGAAAGACACATACCTGCAGGTTCTGATCTGTGCTCCATAAAAATACCTTTGCTTCGCATTCCAAGCATTGCCCTTCAGGCTTTCTACGTTCCCAAGGATGTTTACCAAATTGCTGGTGACGATCATAACATTGTTTGGATGACCTGCTGTTAGTAGCACAGGAGGTACGCATTCAGCCGAAGCCATGTTAGAAACCCTACAGCAAACCGGGTGGCTTGTGAATTGGGAAAACAGTAACTTGGCTCCAACTCAAGGTCTAATATACCTGGGAGGTCAGATCAACACAGCAAGGAGCACAATCTCGCTACCAGTGGGAAAAAGATGCAGTTTGTTCAAAAGCCTAGAAAATAGTGGTCAGATCCCCAATTTCAACAAGAGAATGTCTGGGATTACTAGACAGCCTATCATTTACAATACTGATGGTGAGGTGGGCACATTGGCACAATGGAGTTGTTTACGTCAGTGGGATGGATTCACCATGAAGCAATCAATCCTCTTGGATGACCAGATAAGGGTCTTCACTGCGTTGGTGGATCTATTGGAACAATTTACAAAATTGTCTATCCATACTTCCGACACCTTGGGTTATGGTACCATCGGATGCCAGTCGTGAGATTCATGGAGTTTCGGGACCTGGTTTCAAACATAGTGGAGGTCAGGGAGGTGGGATATGCCCTAAAAGCCTTCGAACAACTACCGGAAAGCCATCATGCACATATGTCAGGAGACAGGGGGGGGGGGGGGGCACACAATGTGCCTCTATGACGAGGCATCTGTCACCTATCATGTCCTTGGTTATATGCCTCGTACCACTTTTAGCGGCACCCAACTTTCTGGGGGTGTGCAACACAACGGCAGATGCCTTGTCGAAATCCAGATGAGATCAGATGTGGTCTCTGAATCACAAAGTATTTCATATACTGGTACAGAAATGGGGCATCTCGAGGTGGACTAATTGGCGAGCCCAGACGACCACAAGACGAAGATTTACCTAATCCATTTTCCATCCAGAGGTTTGAGCGGGGTGGATGCCCTGTCTCAGGATTGACCCTTTGAGGTGTTGTATGAGTTTCCCCCCAGCATCAATTATCTACAACTTCCTCAAGAGAATGAAAACATCTCAGGGGATAGTATTCGCTGTGATACCATCCTGGCCGCATAGGCAGTGGTTTCCACTGTTGAATCGCCTGGCTGCTGAAGGGCTCAGGCTGAAAGCAAAGGGCTGCTCAGTTCAAGGGGTCGAAGTAACAGAAGCAGTCTACAAAGACGTATCCCTGAGTATAGAAAAAGTTCTTACAGTTCTTCAAGGATTCGAGAGTTTCAGAGTAGGACCTCTTCATCACAGAAGTGCGGAACTTTCTGCAAAAGGGCCTAGATTTATGCTATATCTCAGGACTCTTAAGGTGCATGTTTCGGCACTCGACCAAAACAAAGAGCCTCACAGGGAGATGGGAACAAAAGACTCCAGGGCCTCCCGAGTTCCAGTCCTTGGGGAATCCCAAATTGGGATGTCCCGCTTTGTGAAACCCCCATGAACCCTGGAAACACTCAGCCTCTCCTGGAGCCCTTGCCGCGTCTGTGCACTTCGGCCACATACCCGCTCACCTCTAGCTGTGCAAGCCCAGCCTTCCTGAATCGGCGCATAATCTGCACACACGCTCTCACCCAAGTCTGTGCGTGGGAGCGGAAGGAAGATGAGTAAAATGGTGCGACTTGGGGGGGTACACACAGTGGGGCATACCAATTCTGGCTGCCACCGCATAGAGAAACAACATACAGGAAAGTGAAATTCAATGTGTGTTGTTCCTCTTTAATTGTGTTTTCTTAGGACAGTGCTCAAGATCAAGCCCCCAAGGAGGGGTGTATGCCCACAATGGAACCTACCACTGGTACTGGACATCCTTGCGAGAGATCCCTTCAACCACTAGAGCAATGCTCGCTGTGGGATCTCCGCCTGAAAGCTAGATTTCTGGTTTCGGTGGCATCTGTGGTCAGGGTGTCTGAGTTTAAAGCTTTGGGCTCAGAACTGCCATACATCCAATTCTTTGAAGGTCGTGTGCAGCCAATCCCTTGACAGAGATTTATATCAAAGGTCGCTTTAATCGGAAATATTATTCGTGAAACCTACTGATTTTAATTGCAGAATCTGCATGCTTTGAACAGAGGAGTCTGCTTGAAGCCTTAACTATCAGCGACACAAAAATTCAGACGGACAAGATCTTGCCTGAGGAGGAGCCTATCGCCGTCTAAATGTACCCGGGCTCTGTGGGTTGTGAAGATAACAAGGCCCACAGCATTAGAAATGCGTCGCTATCAGGGATCGTCATCATCGCACACTCCTGGGCAGCAGCGTTACCCTTGAGAATATCTGTAGGGAGGCCACTTGGCGTCACCACATACATTCACAAAACATTATAGCATTGATTATGTTACTACTGTTCCGTGACCAAAACTCACAGTAGTAATTGTTGAAGCAAAGTATAAATGTGCCAAACATCAATAAATTGTTTTTTATGCATCCCACCCGTTCAGCAGACCTTCACTCTGAATAAGTGCATATCTTATATGTTTCCCACACCCTGTACATACAGATTGCCCACATTAAAAATCATCCTACCTGCATATACTGCATGTTATGAGCCTTTAAACATCCAAGATGGTGGCTCATGGGGCTTCAGGCAGCTTGCAAACAGGAAGTGTCTTCTGACTGTGTTGCTCTGCATTCTGGGATAGCTGCCTTTTCCCTGACCCCAGCTCTGCTCTGTCTGTGCAAAGCACAGCTATAACCCAGCCCCCTGTACTTTATCCCGCTCTCTTCTCCTCAGTGTGTGTGATGCTTCTGAGGCAAGGTGGCGGCGCCCGTATCCTAGAGTCCTGAACAGAGTTACAGCCCAGTGGGGGAAAGAATAATAAGTAAGTGACTAAAAACTTAAAATATATTAATTTTAGATGCTGGGGAATCATTTTTTAAGGATTTGGGGTTTTCATTAAATCATGCTGAAGGTCCGGTTTAACCCTTAGTCTGATGCAATGGAGATGCGCCAGAAAAGGAAAATAATTGGAAAGGTAAGTACACAATTTTCTGTTATTTATTATACTGGACAGCCAGTTAGTATTTATTCCTAGTGTATATTAGGTATACTAGACAGACAATCTAGTATACAGTCTTTTTGGACATATTTGGCCTTTTTATGAATGCACACACATAGGAATGTCTCCTCCACATTTAACCCAACCATTCAGTGAGACAAACACAAACAGTGAGTGCACACATGCCGGAGCGGTGCCCCTACAGTGTATACTGGTTATACAGGACAGCCAGTAAATAATTATTCCATAGTATACTGGCTATACACATCCGTTCCTTCCTCTCGCCTGACACCACTAACCTCGCCTGAGGTTAGTGCATGCCCTTTTCATCCCGACTGGACTACTGCAACATCCTTTTTGATGGCTTACCAACTAACAGACTGACACCCCTGCAATCTATTCAGGACTCTGCTGCTCGCCTCATCCATCTCTCCTCTCGCTTGTCCAGCTTTACTCCTCTCTGTCAGTCTGTTCACTGGCTGCGAATCCTAACTACAAAGCTCTCTCTAGGAGCCTCCCTACATTTCATCTCTAAACCAATGCTATCAACCAAGATGCAGCCTCTGCTCTGCCTCCGATCTTCTCCAGCCCTCCACCCTGATTACATCCTTTCACGCTCGCCTACAGGACTTCTCACAATCTTCTGGAGAAATTGCCACTCAAAAATTCTGGAATGCCCTCTCCCGCTGAAACCGCCACTCCCCAACCCTCCAAGCTTTTAAAAGCACCCTCAAAGCCCACTTATTCAGAGAAGCATACAATCTTGCTTAAAGTGGACCAAAACCCAGCTGGATCGGCTGAATGGGCCGAACCATTACCTCCCCTGTGTGAAACCCCCCAGGTCGCCCGCAACGCTTACCTTCATCCCGGGCCAACAGCGCATGCGCGGACCGCGCCCGCATCCGCGCTATCCCTCTAGCAGGGCGCGCTCTCTGATAGAGGAAAGCAAGAGCTGCTGAGTTACAACGCAGCTCAGACGTGCATAGCTCAGCGGCTGCGAGTTGCGCTGATTGGACGAGCGGCCGCACATGAACGGTAGGACACACGTGGGGGGCCAAAGAGTGGGAGCCCACAGCGTCCTCATGGACGCTGGCCAGGCTCCTTTCACTGTAAGTACAGGAGCCCCCAGCGTCTTGTTTGACGCCACTGGGGCTCCTAATTCAGCACACAGGGTGGGACAAAGGGGGGGAGCCCCCAGCGTCCGCAAGGACGCCCCCCCCTTAATTGAAGGTACAGGGGCCCCCAGCACCTGGAGTGACGTGTGTGGGGCCCCTCAAGCAGCACCCCCCCAGCCCCCTTGGGTATCCCGGTTTGGGATGCCCCGCATACCAGGCCCGCTCGTTCGCCATTCCCCCCCCCCCCCCCCCCCCACTCTCAGCATCCCGCGCGCATCCACCCCACCCCCTTTCGGGGGCATCGGTAGGGCGGGGGGTCGTCGACCCCTCCCCCCAATCAGCTGCAGGCATGGCCGTTTGATCTGGCGTCTCTGCTCCCGGGCCTAGCGCAGCTGGCGTCTACCCCTTTTAGCGCTCCCCGCGTCACAGATGATCCAGCGCTGCGCCCCAGCTCTCGGGGGGTGGGTTGCATGGAACGGACAGGCTCCTCGTCTCTTCTTTTTTCCCAGCAGGCGATGTCCGATCAGGAAGGGATCCGGAGCGGAATGACGGTCGGGGCATCAGGGCGATGGGACGGAGAGGCCCGCGCTGAGTCGGCCAGGCTTGCGGCGTTCGGCGCGGGTGGGACGGGATCATCATTCGGAGCTCCAGCGGTGGCACCAGGGTTGGCGGTAGCGCCAGGACATTTGGCAAGAGGCGGGATCCAAGGTCAGTCGGGCTCAGGATCTCTTGACGATGGTCGGTGGGAGGGCATCCCAAACGGCGCGGCCATTCATCAAGGTGAGCCTCGGCGTATCCAACGATGTGTTGCACTCGGGGTTCGAGGGGCTCACCGGCGGGGTGGCTCCGGCAGTTTAGGGGGGTTCACAATGGGAATGCGGGATCTATTGGATAGAAGGGAGGCTACGGGGTCGGAGTCGGCGGTGGACCCGAGGGGGGTGTGGGACCCGGCGCCGGCAAAGGGGGGGGAGTTCCCAGGGGGATGGTTGGAGGTTGTGGACCGGCGGTGGTTGAGACAGGGGTAGCGCCGGCGGATTGGGATGTGGGGGTGGATAAGGGACCTGGTTCAGAGGTGGAAAAAAGGGGGACATCCGTTTCGGATCAGGCTAAAGGGCACTCTTACATTTGCTTTGAGGGCCCGTTGGGGGGCCACCTGAAGCCGGAAGTTAAGGAAAAGATTTGGAGGCGGGAATATGTAGATATTTTTACACTGCTCCCTCTTGAACGTTTCGGAACTGATAGAAGGGGAAGGGAGCACCTTAGGGAAGAGGACAAGGACAGAAGGAGTTTTAGGTTGATCCCGAGGACGTTCGGGAACTGGCTACAGGCTTTTGCGATCTTGGCGAGTGTAGTGGGAGAAAAGAACCCGGAGAATTGGTCTCCGTTATTTTGTTACCTAGATACCATATGGGAGGCACACCGGGTTTATGGGGGGTGGTGTGGCTGAGATATGACGAGCAATTCCGGCAGAGGATGTCTGTGTGTGCCGAGCTTGGTTGGGACCATAGGGACATCGGGCTGTGGCTGCGAGTTATGAACTCCCGGGGGGGGGGGTGTATTCTGCTGCGGCCAGCTCGTCGCCCTTTCAGGGGGGCGCCACCTCGTCCACTCCAGGGGTGGCGGAGGCAGCAAGGAAAGGAGTGTGCTGGGTCATGCAAAGAGGGATAACGCCGGTGAAAGAAGTGATGCTCCCGTGGCTAAATAAATATCCGGATCAGCGGGCCACACAGTTGCTGGCAGAGGGTTTTAGGATTCCATGTCATGCACCCCCTGGGGAAAGGGGGGTGGTTTGAAGTCAGCCCGGCTACACCTGGATGTGGTGAGGCAGAAGCTGGAAAGGGAAGTGTTATTGGGGCGGATGTCGGGGCCATTTACCGATCCACCGGTGGAGGGATTGGTGGTGTCCCCTTTGGGCGTAGTCCCAAAAAAGGAAAAGGGAAAGTTTCGCCTGATTCACCACTTATCCTTTCCAAAGGGGGGGATCGGTCAATGATGGCATTGACCGGGAGTTGTCGTTGGTGGCATACACGTCATTCGTGCATTGGCGATGGTGCGGGAAGTGGGCCCGGGGGCGCTCATGGCCAAAACAGATATTGAAGCAGCGTTTAGGTTGTTGCCAGTTGCAGTGTGTACTGATTGGGGTGTTTATTTGAGGGGGGGTATTATGTGGACCTCTGTCTTCCGATGGGATGTTCAATCTCATGCTCATACTTCGAGGCCTTCAGCTCGTTTTTGGAGTGGGTGGTGAAGGAGAAGGCCGGGGGGCGTCCATGACTCATTACTTGGATGATTTTGTGTGGGGTCGACGAAATCGAGGGAGTGCGAGCTCATCCTGACATGCATGCTGGAGGTGTTCCGGGGGTTTGGAGTGCCGGTGGCGCACGAAAAAACCCAGCGAAGTCCATCAAGTTTCTCGGGATCGAGATTGAAATAGTGGAGGGGTCTGCAGGTTGCCGGCGGACAAGGTGCGGGATCTGGAAGCAGGGCTGGAAGGGATCCTTGGGCTTAGGAAGATTCGGCTGAAGCAGCTCCAGTCGGTGCTGGGCAAGCTGAATTTCGCATGCAGGTTTTTGCCGATGGGACGGGTTTTTATGCGACGGTTGTCGTTGGTGGCGGTTGGGATCAGGGAGCTGCATCACTTTATTCGGCTAACGGCGGAGCTGAAGGAGGATGTGGGTTTCCTTCCAGAAGTCGTTCAACGGGCTGGGGTACTGGTTGGATCCCATGAGATCGAACGAGGAGGTGAAGCTATTTACTGATGCGGCAGGTTCGGCAGGTTTCGGGGCCTATTTGAAGGGGAGGTGGTGTGCTGGATCATGGCCGAGGAGGTGGGTGGAGTCGGAGCTGATCAGGAACATGGCCTTTTTGGAGTTGTTCCCGTTGGTGGTGGTGATGGTCTTGTGGGGGGAGTCTTTAAGGAACAAGGCAGTGCGTTTCCGCTCAGACAACACGGCGGTAGTAGCGGCGGTTAATTCACAAACTTCGTCATCCCCTCCGGTCGTCGTATTGTTGAGCCAGTTGGTACTTGCATGTTTGACGTGTAACATATGGTTCAGGGCGGTTCACGTGCCGGGGGTTGAGAACGGGGTGGCTGATGCTCTCTCTCGTTTGCAGTGGGATCGGTTTCGGAGCTTGGCGTCCGAGGCGAGCGTGGTCGGCGAAGTGTGCCCGGAGTGGTTGAGGGAGATGGTTTGAACCGTTGGTATGAGCCGATTCATAGGTCGGTCGCGCCTTCTACGTGGGGGGGGCTACTCGAAGGTGTGGAGGCGCTGGTTCGAGCTGGAAAGAGAGTTTGGTGGGAGGGAGAGAGGCAGGACCTGTTCGTTTGGTATGTGGGGGAGCTATTAGCAGGGGGGGAGTCCCTGGCTGTAATAGACAAAAAGCTGGCGGCCCTTGCCTTTTTGTGTAAGTTGGCAGGGTGGAAAGATTTTACAAAAATGTTTTGGGTAAGGCAGGCGCAGAAGGGGTGGTGCAGGGAGCATAGGAGGCGTCCGGTCTCCTGGGAGATTTTACAAGGGGTCATGAGTCGGCTTCCTCAGATTTGTTCGTCGGAATTTGAGGTACGGCTTTTCCAAGCGGCATTTTCAGTGGCGTTTTTTGGGGTGTTACGGGTGGGGGAGTTAGTTAGCCGGAATAAGCGGGAGCCGGGTGGCCTTCGGGTGGATGATGTGTTTTTTGCAGGGGAAGGGGTTTGGATTCGGATTCGCGTGTCAAAGACTGACCAGGAAGGTAGAGGGGTATTTTTTGGGGTCAGCTGGGTCCGAATGTGTCATGTCCGGTCCTCGCACTAAGGGGATTTAGAATTGAGCAGGTGTAACAGCATGGTGGTGGGGGGGGGGGGGGTAGTGTCGGTACCGTTATTAATGCCATTTTCTTTTAGACTCGGCGTGCTCGGTGCTGGTGGTCAGCCATTCATTTGTGTTTTGGGCAGAGCAGAGAGCGGCGTTGAGAAGGAACGGTGAACAGCTCGGCATTTCGGGGGATCGAGCGAAGCTGGTGTGAGCCGGCGTTAGGGGATTGAAATGGAGGTATATGAGAGAGCATGTCTTGAAGTCGGCGATGAAGTCGGCGATGAAGTGGGGACCTCCAGGGGTGTTGGTGTGTCATGCGGGGGGGGGGCAACGATTTGGGCCAGGTGCCGATGAGGCAGCTGATCAAATCGATCACCAGGGACTTACTGTTTTTTCTAGGGGAATTTCCCGGGGTGGTTTTGATTTGGTCCGAGATAGTTCCACGGTACGAGTGGAGGCATGCGAGGGATCAAGGGCTATCGACCGGGTACTTATTAAGATGAATAAGGGGATTGCCCGGTTCATTAGACTAAATGGAGGGCTGAGTGTACGCCACGTGGAGGTGGAAGGAATTAGGGGTTTCTACAGGGCCGATGGGGTACATCTGAACGGGTTGGGGATCGATCCGTTTAATCTCCTACTTAAGGAGTGGATCGAATTTGCAATGGAGATGTGGCGGGCTGGATGGCACTAAGGTCTCAGCGCCGTCCAGCTTTGGCGGTCTCCTCTGCTCGGTTCGGGTCTGAGATGGCACGGAAAGTGGGGGTGGGTTACAAGGAAGCGGCTGTTTCGGCTGAAACGGGCCAGGAGGATAGGTGACTGATTTCAAGGGGAGGGGAGGGACAAATGTGAGGGGGTAAGGTGGATCTTGGCAGTTAGCCCCGTTGAGCTACCAGGCCTAGGAGGGAAGCGGCCAGGCTCACAAACCGGCTTCTGATTCAGATTCGGGAGGTAGTTGAGCCTTCGTGCCGCCTCCCCTCCCCTCCTGTTGGTAGTTATGGTATGGTGGAATCTCAGACCTAGATCGGGGAGATCGTGAGTGCATTGTTATTTGTTTGTTATGTTGAGGCTGTGGCCGATTAAAATTCCATCAATTCTGAAGAAGTGGTTGTTGGCTCCATTATTTGGGAGTGTGGGTGGGTTGGTGTCAGCTGAAGGCGTACGTTTTTTTAGTGTATGCTGGGTATACTGTGCAGTCAGTATTTATTGCAGTGTATGCCGGTTGTACTTGGGCAGCCAGTAGATACTTATTGCAATGTACACTGGTTATACTGGGCAGTCAGTTAGTATTCATCCCATTGTATGCTGGTTATACTGGACAGCCAATTAGTATTTATACCCAATGTATACTGGCTATATTAGACAGTCTGTATTTATTTCAGTGTACATTAGATATACAGGGCAGCCAGTTAGTATTTATCACCAGTATATACTGGCTATACTGCAAAGACAGTATTTTTCCAGTGTATACAGAGGACAGCCAGTTAGTATTTTTCCAGTGTATACAGAGGACAGCCAGTTAGTATTTTTCCAGTGTATACAGAGGACAGCCAGTTAGTATTTTTCCAGTGTATACAGAGGACAGCCAGTTAGTATTTTTCCAGTGTATACAGAGGACAGCCAGTTAGTAGTTTTCCAGTGTATATGAAGGACAGCTAGTTAGTATGTATTCCAAGGTATACAGAGGACAGCCAGTTAGTATGTATTCCAGTGTATATGAAGGGCAGCTAGTTAGTATGTATTCCAAGGTATACAGAGGACAGCCAGTTAGTAGTTTTCCAGTGTATATGAAGGACAGCTAGTTAGTATGTATTCCAAGGTATACAGAGGACAGCCAGTTAGTAGTTTTCCAGTGTATATGAAGGGCAGCTAGTTAGTATGTATTCCAAGGTATACAGAGGACAGCCAGTTAGTAGTTTTCCAGTGTATATGAAGGGCAGCTAGTTAGTATGTATTCCAAGGTATACAGAGGACAGCCAGTTAGTAGTTTTCCAGTGTATATGAAGGGCAGCTAGTTAGTATGTATTCCAAGGTATACAGAGGACAGCCAGTTAGTAGTTTTCCAGTGTATATGAAGGGCAGCTAGTTAGTATGTATTCCAAGGTATACAGAGGACAGCCAGTTAGTAGTTTTCCAGTGTATATGAAGGGCAGCTAGTTAGTATGTATTCCAAGGTATACAGAGGACAGCCAGTTAGTAGTTTTCCAGTGTATATGAAGGGCAGCTAGTTAGTATGTATTCCAAGGTATACAGAGGACAGCCAGTTAGTATGTATTCCAGTGTATACAGAGGACAGCCAGTTAGTATGTATTCCAGTGTATACAGAGGACAGCCAGTTAGTGTCTATTCCAGTGTATACAGAGGACAGCCAGTTAGTATGTATTCCAGTGTATACAGAGGACAGCCAGTTAGTGTCTATTCCAGTGTATACAGAGGACAGCCAGTTAGTGTCTATTCCAGTGTATACAGAGGACAGCCAGTTAGTGTCTATTCCAGTGTATACAGAGGACAGCCAGTTAGTGTCTATTCCAGTGTATACAGAGGACAGCCAGTTAGTGTCTATTCCAGTGTATATAGCTTATGGTCAGTCTCTCCTATTGTATCTTGTATTCAGAATATTTCATTGTAAACTCTGCAACACCTCATTTGTAATAGTCTATGTACTATGTAAAATGATGGTGCTATATAAATAATAATATGAGGTTATACTGGGCAGGCAATTAACAGGGACGTACAGTAACTTGACAGGGTGAGATAACACCAGAATCCAATTCAGCTAAAAGACATTAAAGCTGTTACTGTATGAACCTTGAAAAGGCCCCATTTAAAGTGAACCTTCACCCTGAATAAGAGTCTATCTTATATGTTTCCCACACCCTATACATACAGATTGGCCACATTATAAATCATCCTACCTGCATCTACTGCATGTTATGAGCCTTTAATCATCCAAGATGGTGGCTCATGGAGCATCAGGCAGCCTGCAGACAGGAAGTGCCTTCTGACTGTGCTGCTCTGCATTCTGGGACTGCTTTCCTTTCCCTCCAGCTCTGCTGTCTGAGCAAAGCACAGCTATAATCCGCCCCCCCGTACTTTATCCCACTCTCCTCTCCTCATTAAAGTGAACCAACACCCTGAGGTGATCGGCCGATCACCTCACACACCGCGGGACATCCGAGATCGGGATGTCCCGCTGGGTGTAAACCCCCCAAAACCCCCGAAAAACCTTACCTCTCCAGCCGCTGCTTCCACCGCCGCCGCCTCACTCGCGCTCCTCTAGACGTGCGCGCGCCCGCGCCGGCCGTCTCTGAATGGCCGGCGCGGGCGCGCACACGTCAAGAGTGACGCAAGGGAGGCGCCGACGGGCAAGCTGCTTGTCCGTCGCTGTCAATCAGCTTGTCCGTGGCGGGGAGAGGTAAGTTTTGGGGGCTTTCTGGGGGGTTTCACACAGCGGGGCACCCCCGATCGGGGTGCCCCAGGGAAGTGGACCAATACCCAGGATAGTCAAAATCCTGGGTGTTGGTCCACTTTAAGTGTGGAGCTTCTGAGTCAAGATGGCAGCACCCGTATCCTAAAGTCCTTAACAGATTTGCAGCCCAGTGGGGGAAAGAATAATAAGTAAGTGACTAAAAACTTAAAATATATTATTTTAGATGCTTGAGAATCTGGCTTTTCAATAAATCATGCTGAAGGTCCGGTTTAAAGTTGGCACCAGGGTCCCGCCACATTGAGTTAGGTCACTGGCAGTATCTATTCCAGTGTATATAGATTATATAGAGCAGGCAGTATATACAATGTATATCAGTCAGTGTATATAGGTTATATAGAGCAGGCAGTGTATACAATGTATATCAGTCAGTGTATATAGGTTATATAGAGCAGCCAGCATATACAATGTATATCAGTCAGTGTATATAGATTATATAGAGCAGCCAGCATATACAATGTATATCAGTCAGTGTGTATAGGTTATATAGAGCAGCCAGCATATACAATGTATATCAGTCAGTGTATATAGGTTATATAGAGCAGCCAGCATATACAATGTATATCAGTCAGTGTATATAGATTATATAGAGCAGCCAGCATATACAATGTATATCAGTCAGTGTATATAGATTATATAGAGCAGCCAGCATATACAATGTATATCAGTCAGTGTATATAGATTATATAGAGCAGCCAGCATATACAATGTATATCAGTCAGTGTGTATAGGTTATATAGAGCAGCCAGCATATACAATGTATATCAGTCAGTGTATATAGATTATATAGAGCAGGCAGCATATACAATGTATATCAGTCAGTGTATATAGATTATATAGAGCAGCCAGCATATACAATGTATATCAGTCAGTGTGTATAGGTTATATAGAGCAGCCAGCATATACAATGTATATCAGTCAGTGTATATAGGTTATATAGAGCAGCCAGCATATACAATGTATATCAGTCAGTGTATATAGATTATATAGAGCAGCCAGCATATACAATGTATATCAGTCAGTGTATATAGGTTATATAGAGCAGCCAGCATATACAATGTATATCAGTCAGTGTATATAGATTATATAGAGCAGGCAGTATATACAATGTATATCAGTCAGTGTATATAGGTTATATAGAGCAGCCAGCATATACAATGTATATCAGTCAGTGTATATAGGTTATATAGAGCAGCCAGCATATACAATGTATATCAGTCAGTGTATATAGGTTATATAGAGCAGGCAGTATATACAATGTATATCAGTCAGTGTGTATAGGTTATATAGAGCAGCCAGCATATACAATGTATATCAGTCAGTGTATATAGGTTATATAGAGCAGCCAGCATATACAATGTATATCAGTCAGTGTATATAGGTTATATAGAGCAGGCAGTGTATACAATGTATATCAGTCAGTGTATATAGGTTATATAGAGCAGGCAGTATATACAATGTATATCAGTCAGTGTATATAGGTTATATAGAGCAGGCAGTATATACAATGTATATCAGTCAGTGTATATAGGTTATATAGAGCAGGCAGTATATACAATGTATATCAGTCAGTGTATATAGGTTATATAGAGCAGGCAGTGTATACAATGTATATCAGTCAGTGTATATAGGTTATATAGAGCAGGCAGTATATACAATGTATATCAGTCAGTGTATATAGATTATATAGAGCAGCCAGCATATACAATGTATATCAGTCAGTGTATATAGGTTATATAGAGCAGCCAGCATATACAATGTATATCAGTCAGTGTATATAGGTTATATAGAGCAGGCAGTATATACAATGTATATCAGTCAGTGTATATAGGTTATATAGAGCAGGCAGCATATACAATGTATATCAGTCAGTGTATATAGGTTATATAGAGCAGGCAGCATATACAATGTATATCAGTCAGTGTATATAGGTTATATAGAGCAGGCAGCATATACAATGTATATCAGTCAGTGTATATAGGTTATATAGAGCAGGCAGTATATACAATGTATATCAGTCAGTGTATATAGATTATATAGAGCAGGCAGTATATACAATGTATATCAGTCAGTGTGTATAGGTTATATAGAGCAGCCAGCATATACAATGTATATCAGTCAGTGTATATAGGTTATATAGAGCAGGCAGTATATACAATGTATATCAGTCAGTGTGTATAGGTTATATAGAGCAGCCAGCATATACAATGTATATCAGTCAGTGTATATAGGTTATATAGAGCAGCCAGCATATACAATGTATATCAGTCAGTGTATATAGATTATATAGAGCAGCCAGCATATACAATGTATATCAGTCAGTGTGTATAGGTTATATAGAGCAGCCAGCATATACAATGTATATCAGTCAGTGTATATAGATTATATAGAGCAGCCAGCATATACAATGTATATCAGTCAGTGTGTATAGGTTATATAGAGCAGCCAGCATATACAATGTATATCAGTCAGTGTATATAGATTATATAGAGCAGGCAGCATATACAATGTATATCAGTCAGTGTATATAGATTATATAGAGCAGCCAGCATATACAATGTATATCAGTCAGTGTATATAGGTTATATAGAGCAGGCCGCGTATACAATGTATATCAGTCAGTGTATATAGGTTATATAGAGCAGGCAGTGTATACAATGTATATCAGTCAGTGTATATAGGTTATATAGAGCAGCCAGCATATACAATGTATATCAGTCAGTGTATATAGGTTATATAGAGCAGGCAGCATATACAATGTATATCAGTCAGTGTATATAGATTATATAGAGCAGCCAGCATATACAATGTATATCAGTCAGTGTATATAGATTATATAGAGCAGGCAGCATATACAATGTATATCAGTCAGTGTATATAGGTTATATAGAGCAGGCCGCGTATACAATGTATATCAGTCAGTGTATATAGGTTATATAGAGCAGGCAGTGTATACAATGTATATCAGTCAGTGTATATAGGTTATATAGAGCAGCCAGCATATACAATGTATATCAGTCAGTGTATATAGGTTATATAGAGCAGGCAGCATATACAATGTATATCAGTCAGTGTATATAGGTTATATAGAGCAGGCAGTATATACAATGTATATCAGTCAGTGTATATAGGTTATATAGAGCAGGCAGTATATACAATGTATATCAGTCAGTGTATATAGATTATATAGAGCAGGCAGTATATACAATGTATATCAGTCAGTGTGTATAGGTTATATAGAGCAGCCAGCATATACAATGTATATCAGTCAGTGTATATAGGTTATATAGAGCAGGCAGTATATACAATGTATATCAGTCAGTGTGTATAGGTTATATAGAGCAGCCAGCATATACAATGTATATCAGTCAGTGTATATAGGTTATATAGAGCAGCCAGCATATACAATGTATATCAGTCAGTGTATATAGATTATATAGAGCAGCCAGCATATACAATGTATATCAGTCAGTGTGTATAGGTTATATAGAGCAGCCAGCATATACAATGTATATCAGTCAGTGTATATAGATTATATAGAGCAGGCAGCATATACAATGTATATCAGTCAGTGTATATAGGTTATATAGAGCAGGCCGCGTATACAATGTATATCAGTCAGTGTATATAGGTTATATAGAGCAGGCAGTGTATACAATGTATATCAGTCAGTGTATATAGGTTATATAGAGCAGGCAGTATATACAATGTATATCAGTCAGTGTATATAGGTTATATAGAGCAGGCAGTATATACAATGTATATCAGTCAGTGTATATAGGTTATATAGAGCAGGCAGTATATACAATGTATATCAGTCAGTGTATATAGATTATATAGAGCAGCCAGCATATACAATGTATATCAGTCAGTGTATATAGGTTATATAGAGCAGCCAGCATATACAATGTATATCAGTCAGTGTATATAGGTTATATAGAGCAGGCAGTATATACAATGTATATCAGTCAGTGTATATAGGTTATATAGAGCAGGCAGTATATACAATGTATATCAGTCAGTGTATATAGGTTATATAGAGCAGGCAGTATATACAATGTATATCAGTCAGTGTATATAGGTTATATAGAGCAGGCAGCATATACAATGTATATCAGTCAGTGTATATAGGTCATATAGAGCAAGCAGTATATACAATGTATATCAGTCAGTGTATATAGGTTATATAGAGCAGGCAGTATATACAATGTATATCAGTCAGTGTATATAGGTTATATAGAGCAGGCAGCATATACAATGTATATCAGTCAGTGTATATAGGTTATATAGAGCAGGCAGTATATACAATGTATATCAGTCAGTGAATATAGGTTATATAGAGCAGGCAGTATATACAATGTATATCAGTCAGTGTATATAGGTTATATAGAGCAGGCAGTATATACAATGTATATCAGTCAGTGTATATAGGTTATATAGAGCAGGCAGTATATACAATGTATATCAGTCAGTGTATATAGGTTATATAGAGCAGGCAGTATATACAATGTATATCAGTCAGTATATATAGATTATATAGAGCAGCCAGCATATACAATGTATATCAGTCAGTGTATATAGGTTATATAGAGCAGCCAGCATATACAATGTATATCAGTCAGTGTATATAGGTTATATAGAGCAGCCAGCATATACAATGTATATCAGTCAGTGTATATAGGTTATATAGAGCAGGCAGTGTATACAATGTATATCAGTCAGTGTATATAGGTTATATAGAGCAGGAAGTATATACAATGTATATCAGTCAGTGTATATAGGTTATATAGAGCAGGCAGTATATACAATGTATATCAGTGTATATAGGTTATATAGAGCAGGCCGCATATACAATGTATATCAGTCAGTGTATATAGGTTATATAGAGCAGGCAGCATATACAATGTATATCAGTCAGTGTATATAGGTCATATAGAGCAGGCAGTATATACAATGTATATCAGTCAGTGTATATAGGTTATATAGAGCAGGCAGCATATACAATGTATATCAGTCAGTGTATATAGGTCATATAGAGCAAGCAGTATATACAATGTATATCAGTCAGTGTATATAGGTTATATAGAGCAGGCAGTGTATACAATGTATATCAGTCAGTGTGTATAGGTTATATAGAGCAGGCAGTGTATACAATGTATATCAGTCAGTGTATATAGGTTATATAGAGCAGGCAGTATATACAATGTATATCAGTCAGTGTATATAGGTTATATAGAGCAGCCAGCATATACAATGTATATCAGTCAGTGTATATAGGTTATATAGAGCAGGCAGCATATACAATGTATATCAGTCAGTGTATATAGGTTATATAGAGCAGGCAGTGTATACAATGTATATCAGTCAGTGTATATAGGTTATATAGAGCAGGCAGTGTATACAATGTATATCAGTCAGTGTATATAGGTTATATAGAGCAGGCAGTATATACAATGTATATCAGTCAGTGTATATAGGTTATATAGAGCAGGCAGTATATACAATGTATATCAGTCAGTGTATATAGGTTATATAGAGCAGGCAGTATATACAATGTATAGCAGTCAGTGTATATAGGTTATATAGAGCAGGCAGTGTATACAATGTATATCAGTCAGTGTATATAGGTTATATAGAGCAGGCAGTATATACAATGTATATCAGTCAGTGTATATAGGTTATATAGAGCAGCCAGCATATACAATGTATATCAGTCAGTGTATATAGGTTATATAGAGCAGCCAGCATATACAATGTATATCAGTCAGTGTATATAGGTTATATAGAGCAGGAAGTATATACAATGTATATCAGTCAGTGTATATAGGTTATATAGAGCAGGCAGTATATACAATGTATATCAGTCAGTGTATATAGATTATATAGAGCAGGCAGTATATACAATGTATATCAGTCAGTGTATATAGGTTATATAGAGCAGGCAGTATATACAATGTATATCAGTCAGTGTATATAGGTTATATAGAGCAGCCAGCATATACAATGTATATCAGTCAGTGTATATAGGTTATATAGAGCAGGCAGCATATACAATGTATATCAGTCAGTGTATATAGGTTATATAGAGCAGGCAGTATATACAATGTATATCAGTCAGTGTATATAGGTTATATAGAGCAGGCAGTGTATACAATGTATATCAGTCAGTGTATATAGGTTATATAGAGCAGGCAGTATATACAATGTATATCAGTCAGTGTATATAGGTTATATAGAGCAGGCAGTATATACAATGTATATCAGTCAGTGTATATAGGTTATATAGAGCAGGCAGTATATACAATGTATATCAGTCAGTGTATATAGGTTATATAGAGCAGGCAGTATATACAATGTATATCAGTCAGTGTATATAGGTTATATAGAGCAGGCAGTATATACAATGTATATCAGTCAGTGTATATAGGTTATATAGAGCAGGCAGTATATACAATGTATATCAGTCAGTGTATATAGGTTATATAGAGCAGGCAGTATATACAATGTATATCAGTCAGTGTATATAGGTTATATAGAGCAAGCAGTATATACAATGTATATCAGTCAGTGCATATAGGTTATATAGAGCAGGCAGTATATACAATGTATATCAGTCAGTGCATATACCGTAGGTTATATAAAACAGGCAGTATATACTGTGTTGTAGGGCTGTATTTACCATTAGGCAAACCTAGGCCTGTGCCTAGGGTGACCACCTGCAAGGAGGGGGGGGGGGGGCGCTGACATTACTGCTATAGTAAAAAAAAAAAAGTTGTTATGCCATTCCTTCTCTGTCACTTTTCATTTCTTCCTTCCAGCTCTTTTCTCCCATTCCGGTCTTACCCTCTTTTTTCCCGGCTTTCCGTTTATTCTTTATTTGTTTCTGTCATTCATTTTGTGCTTTCATTCTTTCTTTGCATTTTTTTCCATCCATTTTTTTTCTTTTTTGTGATTCCTTATTTCTTTTCTGTTTACATTTTTTGTCATTAGTTCTACTCTTATGTTCTTTATTTCTCTCTGTCATTCCTTCTATTTTTTTTCTTATTATTCTTGAGCAATACTCACCATACATACAACTTTATCACCATGTATAGAGTCATACCACACCACAAGGGGCCCACTGATGCTCTATCACCCAAGGGCCCGCATAAACCTGGAGCTGGCCCTGCTCTCAACGTTATTTAACAAAGGGGGTGCCAGCACCTGAAGTGCCTATGGCAGCATGCACACCAAATACGGCCCTGGTCAGGGCACATTGCAGCATATACAATGTACATCAGTCGGTGTATACCGGTCGGGGCACATTGCAGCATATACAATGTATATCAGTCGGTGTATACCGGTCAGGGCACATTGCAGCATATACAATGTACATCAGTCGGTGTATACCGGTCAGGGCACACTGCAGCATACACAATGTACATCAGTCGGTGTATACCGGTCAGGGCACATTGCGGCGTATACAATGTACATCAGTCGGTGTATACCGGTCAGGGCACATTGCAGCATATACAATGTATATCAGTCGGTGTATACCGGTCGGGGCACGTCGCGGCGTACACAATGTATATCAGTCGGTGTATACCGGTCGGGGCACATTGCAGCATATACAATGTACATCAGTCGGTGTATACCGGTCGGGGCACATTGCAGCATATACAATGTATATCAGTCGGTGTATACCGGTCAGGGCACATTGCAGCATACACAATGTACATCAGTCGGTGTATACCGGTCAGGGCACATTGCGGCATACACAATGTACATCAGTCGGTGTATACCGGTCAGGGCACATTGCGGCGTATACAATGTACATCAGTCGGTGTATACCGGTCAGGGCACGTTGCGGTGTATACAATGCACATCAGTCGGTGTATAACGGTCAGGGCACGTTGCGGTGTATACAATGCACATCAGTCGGTGTATACCGGTCGGGGCACATTGCGGCGTATACAATGCACATCAGTCGGTGTATACCGGTCGGGGCACATTGCGGCGTATACAATGCACATCAGTCGGTGTATACCGGTCGGGGCACATTGCGGCGTATACAATGCACATCAGTCGGTGTATACCGGTCGGGGCACATTGCAGCATAGCATATACAATGCACATCAGTCGGTGTATACCGGTCGGGGCACATTGCAGCATATACAATGCACATCAGTCGGTGTATACCGGTCGGGGCACATTGCAGCATATACAATGCACATCAGTCGGTGTATACCGGTCGGGGCACATTGCAGCATATACAATGCACATCAGTCGGTGTATACCGGTCGGGGCACATTGCAGCATATACAATGTATATCAGTCGGGGCACATTCCAGCATATACCGGTTATACAGAGACGCCCATTGACGCGCACTGCGGGGCTCCCGAGAAGCGGTCACCACACAGGGCACAGGGCTCCTGTGATTGGCTGGGGAGCGCTCCAATCAGAGGCGGCCAGATCTCCTGCCCACTTCCCGTGTAAGAAGTTTGAATGGTCGGTGCGGGCGGTGGAGGGTGACCCGGGGACACTCATGGAGCACACAGGGCTCCCGGTACTGCTGCTCTTGCTGTTCGGGGCCCGGAGCCCTGTCGCTGCTGAGTCCGCGGTGAGCCCGGAGCAGAGCCGGGTGTGGGGCCCCGGGCTGCAGGAAGCCATCACCCTGCCGGTCAGATACTTCTTCATCCAGGCTGTGGACGCCGCGGGCCGCAACTTCACCTCATCGCCAGGTAACGGGAAGCCCCATCCAGGTGACCCAGCCTGGAATCTCCTCCCTGTGACGTCACAGAGCGGCTTTCCCAGCGCTGCTGCTTAACCCCTTCCCTCCCGCTGTACAGAGTGAGTGCTGATGCTCCAGGGTGACTGCAATCTGACTGTAGGCAGGGCATAGTACCCGCCTGGGCCATCACAATTTGGGACGCTCCACTGTGTGAAATCCTGTTTGCAAGAATATCCTTCCTTGTTTGTGTGGGCCACAGGGCAACCCCACCATCCCTTAAAGCAGAGGAGTAGCTTGGCTTTCTGGCACCCGGGAAAAATATTCCAAATGCGGGGGGCACCTGTTCCCAATCGAGGGTGCCCCGATGTGTGAAACCCCCCCAGTCCCCCGAAACCAACTGACCTCCTCCCGGTCCTACAGCGCATGCGCGGTTGCTCGTCCAATCAGCATTCTGATGGCCGCATTATCCGCTTCCCTCTGACAGGGAGTGTGCCTGCGCTGCCCATTAACAAATGCCTGGCGTGGGCACGCGCCCTGCTAGAGGGATAGCAGGGATGTTAGGGGCAACCTGGGCAGTTTCACACAGCAGGGCATCTCGATTTTGGATGCCCTGGGGGGAAGGAATCAATCCTTCCTGGGCCAATCACCGTGGGTTTTGGTCCACTTTAAATGGTCGTTGTGAGCACGCACATCCACAGGTGATCTCTCAGCCCCCTATTGCCAGCCCTGTGCTCATTCATAGGTACGGCATAGAACACTTATTGGACATGAGCCTGTGTATGCGCCGTGGCATCATCAATGAGGTGAACTGGATCTTTCACACTGTAGGTTTATCCCAAATCGGGGTGCCTATATTTAAAGCAGCACAAAACCCTTTAATGGCCCCCCGCACTCCCCACCTGCCCAATTTCTGGGTGAAGTTGCGGTGACGGTGGCCGCCCTATTTTTTTAAATGGGTATCTCCACTGTCGTAGCCACCAGGCATTTCTGAGATTCCGATTGGCTGATCTCAAGAATGCTGGCTGCATCCCCGGCTTCTCTCTCTCCTCAGCAGTGCTCCCTTCCCCAGCCTGTCAGAGTGGTTGGGCAAGGGTGCACTCCTCGGCTACAGGGAAGTCAGTGATGCGGTCTCAGGCAGCAGAAGCACAGTGGGAGGCGCCCGGAAAGTTGAGTCTTATTAGTGACCCCAGAGGGAGGGTGGGCAAGCTACGAGTTTTAGACTCCATAATGGTGCCGCGTCGCCAGACATGCTAAGGGTTTTGATCTACTTTCAAAGGGATCAAAGAAGAGTTTTGGGGTTAAATATCCATGAAGATTTTAATATTTTTAGAGGAGAATTTAAATTGGACTTTAGGTTGCTTAAAACAGTGATCCAGGGATACCCCTCTATTTAATTTGGACCAAAACCCACGGTCCGATGGCCATGGAGTCTATAAGATTCCAGGGCAGCTTGATTTCCCTCCCCTCGGGGCATCCAGAATCAGGATGCCCTGCTGTGTGGAACCCCCCTTGGTGGCACGGAAACTCACCTTCCTCCTCGGCCTAACGGCTCATGCGCGAGCAGTGGCCACATTACCGCTATCCCTTTAGCAGGGTGTGTTCCCATGCCAGACATTTATAAATGGCCGGTGTGGGCACGCTCCCTGTTAGAGGGAAGCAGGGGATGCGGCCGCCGTCACATTTGGGTCCGCACCCTTAGACCATAGGTTAGACAAAGGGGACGGGAGCGGATCCGAGCATGCTGATTGGACGAAAAGATGCGCAGGCGCCATAGGACGGGGGAAGGCTAGGTCAGAACGGGCTACCTGGGGGGTTTTACACAGCGCGCCATCCCCGATCTGGGTGCACGGACCAAAACAAAGGATAGTCTCGGTCTCCTGCGTTTGGCCTCTAAAGGATTCCAGGACCGGCTATTAGTCTGCCACTGGGGCATTTTTTGCCGCCTCCTCTGTGTGAAACTCCCCCAGGGCGCCATAATCTTACCTGATCCCGGTGGCTCCCCCTACGCTGTCTTCACGGCGGCCACGTGGCTGGCTTCTCTGCAGCTGTGCGCGCTCCCTGTGCACTGCATAAAACCGATTAGACGAGCCCCTGCGCTGTGGTAACAGGAAAAGGTGAGTGAAACAATGCAATCTGGGGAGTTTCACATAGGGGGGCATCCTACATTGAGATGCCCCCAGGGCAGAGACCAGGATAGTCTAAATCCTGGTAATTGGTCCACTTTAAGCATCCTTAGAAGCCTCAAAGTCAGGCATAATAACTCGACCGCTACAGACTGCTGCATTGTTTTCATGCCCCACATGTCAGTGGCCATGGGTACTGCTGAAACCTCTTTAAATCGGACCAAAACGCAGGATTAAACTCTCCTGGGTATTGGCCCATACCCCTGGGCCATACTGATTTGGGCTGTCCCTGCTGTTCAAAACCTCCCTGTTTGCCTTGTTTACCTACCTTGCTGATGATTCCACACTGCATACTCTGGCTCATTGGATGCTCACGCCAGCCACTGAGATAGTCCCAGCGTGGGTGTGCACATAGCTGAACTGTTTGTGACAATGCTGCCACGGACTGCGCTTGTGCGGTGGGATCACCTGATCCTGAATTTTTTTGAGGGTTTTTGTCCCTTTTAAAGAGGAACATTGGGGAAGATTAAAACCTCCTCCAAGCCTCACCGATCTACTGCCCCCCACATCCGGTTTTACCTTAGGGCATTATTTACTCACCTTGCCAAGGGATCCATCTTCTAGGTCCCTCAGTTGCGGGCAACCCTCTGACGGGCGGTGCCATCTTACATCCCATCAGGCACTTCCCGATCTCGTACCTGCGCAGTGCCCATGAATGGGATGCAATGGGGCTGCCCAAAATTCCATGAGACTTCACTGAACTGCGAGATCGCTGTGGGACATAGACGAGCATGGCTAAGGTGGTGCTTGTCATTAACAGTTGGCTAAGCGGGCAGCGGGGGTGAGGATCAGGCCCTGAAGCAGCCGGATGTCGCCACAGCAGGCAGAGACGACATCCAAAAGGTATGGCCTGATGTTCCTCTTTAAAGTGTACCAAAACCCAGCGCAATCAGCTCAAGAATCTATAAGATTCCCTCCCCCGGGGCATGTGTGAGCCACGTCCGCATCCCCGCTATCCCTCTCCCTGAAGCGGGGGATGCGGCTGCCAGCGTGCTTGGAGCCACTGGCCTTAGACGCTGATTTGACGAGCGGCCGTGCATACGCCGTAGAACCAGGAAGAGGTGAGTTGTGCTTGACGATCTGGGGGGGGGGGGGGGCCTCACATAGCGGGGCACTCCCGAAAGGACCAAAACCCAGGATTGTCAAAATCCTGGGTTTTGGTCCACTTCAAATATTAGAACAAAATTATCCTAACACACCTTTCTCTTCTAGGGCCTAAAGTGTTTAAAGTGGTCATCAAATCCCTCTCCAAGAATGAGTATGTCCGCATTCACACTCCCGATCCTCTGGATAGAAACGATGGCTCCTTCCTGATGAGGTACCGCATGTATGGCAGCGCCAGCCAAGGGCTGATCATTGAAGTTTATCACAATGAGAAGCATGTCGCCCAGTCTCCCTATGTATTAAAAGGTAATATAATGCAAACTCAGGCATGACCGTATCTCACTTCAGCAAGTAAACAGTCTGTGTCAAAAAGTGTGTGTCCGCGGGGTACAGAGGACAATCATAGCTATGGCATAAATGAGTTAATATCAATCTACCACATTGCAGTGAAAACGCAGCGCAGAACATAACATGCCGCCCTGTCCCCTTAGAGCAGAGGCAGCGGCGGCAGGAGGAGGGAATCCTCGAAGACCGGTGAGAAGCAGAAGCAGGGGGTGACGAGACCAGGGGTCCTACTTCAGTCCGACGCTTGCAATAGTCACCACCTTGGGGCACTTTAGCCTTCTGCTCCAGGAAGTACCAGGTAGATGGACCCAAATAAGCTGCAGCAGTTGCCAGACTGGAGGACAGAGGGCTATGACAGCAACAGGGAACCAGCGATGAGTGTGGCCCTTTACTGCACCGAATGTAAGCGCAATATATGCGCTTTACCTGTACTGCCCCCAGGCGTCTATGAGCTGCCCCATGATTGCACTCTGGGTAAAATTCTTCACATCACACAGGTGTGAAAGGACCTTTTACTTTCATGGGATGTGATTTCTTCCCGTGTGTCACATGCTGGCGTTTTCTACTCCAAAGCAACACCAATGGGAAGGAGGGTATCCCCAGGGGTTGTATTCAGCCAGTTCTGTAGAAGCAGTTGTTGATATTGGAGCTGGGAGAAGTGCTGCCCCAGAACCAGCTTTGAAATTGATTTTTAACAGATCATATGCAAATATTTAAAGGGATTGTCCAGGCTGTGTGTAAAAACAAATCACCATGCCTACTTGTTGTGCAGAAGATTTATCCTGGTGTGCTGTTAAATAACACCATGTGCTGTGCCTGCAGGGGAGATTCTGCTTATCCATTTACATTTCTGTCTATTCTGTGCTTCTGACTTCACCAGCTCCCTCGTCTGTGAGGGAGTGAAAAAGAGAGACAGATATACAAACACATAGAACTTCACCCCTGCTATCATAGAGCTTCATGGAACATATTTTATCACACAGACAGGAAGTTGAACCATGCTTCAGAACGGGAGATTTGAAATAATCCCAACAATTCTGTTCTGAAAGATCAGACTGACAAAAATGAACTTTCAGGGAGGTAAAACAATTATATCGTGATTAGCCTATAATGTTGTATAATATAATAGGTCTGTCCAGGCAGAAAAGACCTACAGTGTTCAGGTTCTACTCCTATTAAACTCACTGGGCATTGAGGTGAAAGACCCCATCAGTCACAGTCAACAAAGCAAAGAGGACCTATGGCCATCACTCCGCATGAGTGACTCTATTCACTGCAATTAAGGGGCGTGTCAAGGCCTTGCCGCCCCCTCTATTGTAATGAATAGAGTGGACGTGGCTGTAGCGATAACCCTTATCGCCGGAGGGCTTCACCGCCCGAGACGTCCTTTTCCCAATCGTAAGAGGTGCTGCTGGAATTCCAGAGTCGTCCGTGAGGAAACAGGAACAGCCCTTACAAGGGCTAGTGAATTGTAATATAGCGTTTCCCCCAATAAGAGACAGAACTTCAGTATTGAGGGTGAAGGTGAAGTGGACTTTATTAGTGCCACACTGGGCCTTATATGCAAGCCTCCATGCAAGGGGACCTCCCCCATGCACCTGATGGAGGACTGCATGACAAATACACAGACCAATGGGAGCAGGGCACACAATCCCTCAACTCTGCCGGTGACGCAATCAGCAACACAATAGACGTCTGTAATACACTCAATCAGAACAATGCCATTGTCTGTGACGTAATCAATCAATACAATGGCAGTCAGAACAATGAATAACGTAATCAATCAACACAATGGCAGTCTGTAACATGCTTAAGAAAAGGAAAGTAATGAACCTGTGTAAAGTCTAAAGGGCAGAGAGTCTGTCACAGTGGCTAACGCATGGGGATGGTTGTTGGTCTGAATTGAAGTAACAATAATGCCTATTCCTTTTTTTAATTTTTTTTATTTTGGCTTTAGAGTAGGGAATTGTTATAGCCAGTTTATTGTGCCTTTTTTCTCTCTTTAAACCAGACCTTCACCTGAAGAGCCTAGCTTGTATGTTTCCCCCACCCTGTACATATAGATTGCCCACATTACAAATCCTCCTGCATGCACCTACTGTCTTTTCGAAGCCTTTAAACATCCAAGATGGCGGACCGTGGAGTCTCAGGCTGCCTGTAGACAGGAAGTGTCTTCTAACTATGTCGCTCAGCATTTTGGGATTGCTGTCCTTTTCCTGACCCCAGCTCTGCTCTGTCTGTACAAAGCACAGCTATAACCCACCCCCTGCACTTTTCCCCTCTCTTCTTTCCTCAATATGTGATGCTTTTGAGGTAAGATGGCAGGGCCCCCATCCTGGAGTCTTGAACAAATTTGCAGCCCAGTGAGGGAAAAAATAATACGTAAGCAACTTAAAACTTAAAATATATTAGTTTTAGAAGCTGGGGAATAGTTTTTTAAGAGTTTGTGCTTTTCATTAAATGTTGCTGATGGCCCGGTTTAAACTTAGGTTTAATATAGAGATATAAAGACTTCCTGTCTGTGAATATGAAATGGGAAATATATTTAAAAGAAACCCCACTTTTAGTCCCAATTGTACCCATGTATCTTCCGTTGTATGAACTGCTTGTCTCTGGTGACCAAAAAGGAAATAACGTTAGATCTCCGTAGTGCAGAGAGCCCCAAAAGCTTCCCCACTATAGCCTGAACTAAAACAAATGTAGGCTTCAAAATTACTTAAGTTCCCTCCAGTTTCCCTTTTTAAAGCAGACCTAAATCCTTCTTGCTAATCCATGCCAGGGAAGGGATTTTTTTTGGGGGGGGGGGCAGTGGTCAGACCCCAGTCCAGGGGACAGTAAAGTGACCTGCATTGGATAGATACTCACCATGCCTGGATCCTTTTAAACATCTAAACAATTGTGATAAATCCAGAAACCTAATTTTATAAATAAATGTTTCAAGCTGAACTTTGCAGCTCAGACTGAGTAGAAGGTCAGACAGGTCCCTGGGTGCATGGGCCTAGTTGGGACCCTAGTTAAAAATAACATAAAATTCTTTCTTTTAGCTCCTGTTTATCACGAGTACTGCAACTGCCCTGAGGAAGATCCGGAAGTTTGGTTACACTCTCTGTCATGTCCCACCAAGGAGCCTCAAATTTCCAAAGACTTTGCCCCTTTTCCCAGCATTGACCTGGAAAGAATGCTGGATGAGGTCCCCAAACGTTTTGCCGAACAGCGAGGAGCCATCGTACACTACACAGTTCTCAATAACCAAATCTACCGGCGCTCCCTGGGCAAGTACACGGACTTCAAAATGTTCTCAGACGAGATCCTGCAGTCACTGGCAAGAAAGGTACCAGTACACCCAGAGTCCTCACATTATGTGTTCTCCTCTCAAAGGCTTGGCTTCTGGAATCCTTTTTTATTTTTCGTAGAAATGTCTGAGCACTCAGTAGTTGCCTCAGAGGCAGATGCCTGAGTAAATGAATCATCTGCGTGCTTTGATGTCTGAGGTTCCAAGATATTGATTGTCTTTACTTGTTTCAGGTACGGCTGCCTGACATAGAGTTCTATATTAATGTAGGGGATTGGCCAGTAGAACACCGAAAGGTCAATGACACCCCTGGGCCGCTGCCGATGATTTCCTGGTGCGGATCAGCTGACTCCAGAGACATCATTCTTCCCACCTATGACATCACTCACTCAACCTTGGAAGCTCTCCGAGGAGTCACCAATGACCTTCTCTCTATTCAGGGTCACACTGGTGAGTATATCTGTATTCAAGCTGAACTACTTGGAGCAGTGTCATTGTACATCCATCATTAGTTAACACCCGCTCGCAATCTTAGCAATCGTAGCAGCCGAGGCCATTGACTTACATTGATATATAGTTACATTCATCCCCTCCAGCAGCTGTTGATTCAGTGTGTGTAACATGACATACATGCCGATACATTTCCTGAGGTAAATCTCTCTCTGGTTGGTGTGAGCTGCTTATAGCATAATCTCAAGCTAATGACAGCCGGTCTTGTGTGGAGAAACAATATCACACATGTAAACTGCAGCCATGCTGATCTTTACATCAGTGCAGCCAGCTAGAGAAGAGTTCTATCTCCTAACATTCTGTGTGAAGCAGATAAAATATATATCTGTCTGGATGGACTGATCATAAGGAAGCTCTCAGCTCAAGTGCAGTGTGTCTGTGTGCTAGCAAAGGTTCTTCCCCCCCCCCCACCCCACTCATGTGTAAGCAGGACTCTCAGGTGTGATCCAAGATGGCTGCTCTGTGTGGGATTAAGCCCTCCCAAGCAGCATATGCCATGGATCGTCAATGGGGAGCAAATTACTAAACTTTATTTTCTTGGCTGGAGGTCCACTTTTGAAACATACAGCCCAATGAGCTCTTTATGCTTAGGACTTCATGCAAATAGATCGGTGCTTTGAAACAGGTTACTGGAAAACAGAGTCAAACAAGTATGCTGTATAGGGCACAAAAACCCTGTCCTGAATATCACTCACTGACTGCAGTTAGGTTTCTAAACGATAATGCTTTTCAGGTGGTGTTTTAGCATTATGATTTAGGTTGTGGATTGGAATTAGGTACGTTGTAGCTACAGATCAAGTTCCTGTTGATGACATTTAGAAACTAGGCACCATTTTCTTATGGGTCAGCAGGGTCTACTTCTTATTCCAACATGGATTTCATGAATGCCAATGAAAGAACCACCATGGATAGGGAGTATCTGACACAACACTGATGCCTGTAAGAAAGATGTCTGCCAAAATGACTTCAGCAGATTTTTTCAGGGGCATTAGACAGTTTTACACAGCCCCAGGACAATATATCTGCCCCAAGAAATGGAATAGAGGTTGATCAGTGTTGGTCTTCAGTAGATTGGGACACCTAGAACACAGGGCTGAACAACTGGACCTCAAACAGGAGTCCTGCTTGTACTGCTCTGATTACAGCCCTGTGAGTTGGGTCTCTACTGTTAATGGGATTCTTCAGTCACCTGAGAAAATAGAACCTTAATGCTTTTAGTCTATGAAGACACTTAAAGGGATACAGCAGGCAAAGCCAATTGTTGGACCACTATGTTGGGCTACGTTTGGCACTGTCCTAAACTGCTTTTCTTTTCTGAAAAAGGGGATCTGGCCCTTGGAGCTTTGATGCTGCATAATAATCAACATAGTAGATGGGGCCTGTACTGGCTGTACTCCTTCCTCTCTCTCTGTTCTTTATACATTGAGTCAGTTGATCGGTTCGAATCAGTTTTCACTGACACCAGCAGAGTAATTTCTAATCCACAGTGATGATCAACAGTGAAGGGAGGGGGTGCGGGCTCTATTGTCTTGTTCCAAAGCTGTGACTGACACACAGGCAGCCACAGGCAATTCAAATGCTAATTAGGTGTGGCAGTAACTGAAACTATAATTAGGTGTGGTGGTGGTTGAAACACTAATTAGACATGACTATGCATATGCTAATTAGGGCAGTGGCTGAGAGTGGAAGGTACAATGGGGGGAGAAAGGGAGAAGGGCTGAATGGAAAGATGGCTGCAGAATACTAGTGTGCTCATTCTTGCTGAGCTGATAAATGAGTTATAGACCACCAGGAGAGCCATATGATTGGTGGTCTACAGCAAAGGAGTTTGGGGGGGTGTGCCACTACTTTTTTGCCTTGCTTCTACCTCCAGGAGAAGCTGCGTTCCTAAAGGGAGGGAGAGGGCAGCCATTAGGAGGTGATCGGCTGAATGACTTTGCCTACATAGTCCCTAACAAACATGGTGCCTGCGCACTCCCCCCTGGTGCTCAGTCAGTGCGGTGGGGTTACCGTACCCAGCTCTGGCAGCCAGCGCATTCCCACAGCGTTCCCACTTGCACAGGGTGCCAGTCTGTGCAGCCTCGCTGCGGCAACCACTGGAGGTGCTGTGGGAACATGCTAAGTTCTGGGACCAGGTGAGTAAAATATTTAATTATCTGCTGCACTGACTGAGCCCAGGTAAGGGAGAGGACAGGCACAATTTATGTGCCTTTTTATTATCACTTTTATGGGCTGTACCTTTTGACTGTTTATTATTCCATACACATGTTATTCTTCTGGATGTTGTTGCACAAGACCATTATTATGTCATGATAATATTCGTTAGGCTGCTAATATTTCCCTACCACAAAAAAAAACAAATCAGGGGCTGCTCAAAGCATTTTCTCTCTGTATCTTCTTACAAATTCTTTTTCCTGGTTATGAAAGCTTATCTAGCCAATATAAAGGCCTGTTTGACCAGGGATAAGGGTACGCATTGCTTTTAATCTCAGCTGTTAGTTTGACACAACAGAGTCACTAAATGTTTCTTCTACACACCCTTGCCTTGCATAGTTGCACGCTTAGTGCTAGGCAATGAGCATATCTATTTGCCCCTTAGTGAATTAGGTTTACAAAGTGTCACGTGCAGACTGTGCCATGCAGCGTAAATAATTGCCATTACAGACATTTTTTCGAATATAAATTTCTCAACAACAGGGTTTGAAGGAGGTCAGGTAGTCAAAACTGTGCAGTCATGCCTCTAAATTGCACACAACAAGCAATTCCCTTAGAATGGCTAGAAAATCAAAGTGCACAAACATTCATATTGTGTGACCCGAAGTTGACATTTTGCTTTAACACTTTTAGGATGAGCAGTTGTTGATAAAGGACCCATCACAATAGGAATGTACAAATATCACTGGGCACAGATCACTTAACACAAAACAGAAAAGATTACTAATAATGGGTAAGGCAGAGATGATAATATTCTATGCTATTTAAATGCACAAATTACAATAGAACACAACCTTAACTTGTGTTGCATGGAATCCTATGGGGTAAATGGAATGCGGTTCCTGTGGGGGTAGGGGTGCCCCGGGGGAAAGTTATTACCTTGAAGTACAGATTGCCCAACTGCAAACTTGGCCAAAATTGGTAGAAAGGAATAGGAATGGCTCAAAAATGTGTGGGAATTCATTGTGGATAAACTCTTCTCCCTGTGACAATTGTGGCATATAGTTCTTGTCCTTGGGAAGCCCACAAGTCAATCACTGTTTTTGCACCATGCATCAAAAAGCACATAAGCCAGTCATTGGTGTCTTATCAGAAAGCTCTTCGGTCAATCATGCCTCATTTGGGAGCCCCTCGGCCAGTGATTTAGTTTCATTTGGGAGCCTCTCTGCAAGGCATTAGTGTCTCATTAGAGAGCTCCTCGGCCAGTGTTTGATATCTCATCAGAAAGGCCATTTATTGGTGTCTCATCTGGGAGTCTCTTGGCCAGTCATTTGTGTCTTATCAGGAAGCTTCTTAGCCAGCCGTTAGTGTCTCATCCGGGACCTCCTCAGCCAGTCAATAATGTCCCATCAAGGAGCTCCTCAGACAGCTATTGGTGCCTCATCAGGAAGCTTCTTAGCCAGTCAGTAGTGTCCCATGAAGAAGCTCCTCAGACAGCTATTGGTGCCTCATCAGGAAGCTTCTTAGCCAGCCACTCGTGTCTGATCCAAGACCTCCTTAGCCAGTCAGTAGTGTCCCATCAGGGAGCTCCTCAGACAGTTATCGGTGCCTCATCAGGAAGCTTCTTGGACAGTCATTGATGTCTCTTCAGGCAGTTCTGTAGCAAGTTGTTGCTGTCTCATCAGGAAACTGCTCTGCCATTCATTGTTGTCTGATGAGGAAGCCCCTCAGCCAGTTATTGGTGTCTCATAAGGAAGCCCCTCAGCCAGTTATTGGTGTCTCATAAGGAAGCCCCTCAGCCAGTTATTGGTGTCTCATAAGGAAGCCCCTCAGCCAGTTATTGGTGTCTCATAAGGAAGCCCCTCAGCCAGTTATTGGTGTCTCATAAGGAAGCCCCTCAGCCAGTTATTGGTGTCTCATAAGGAAGCCCCTCAGCCAGTTATTGGTGTCTCATAAGGAAGCCCCTCAGCCAGTTATTGGTGTCTCATAAGGAAGCCCCTCAGCCAGTCGTTGCTGTCTCATCAAGGAGCCCCTCATCCAGTCATTGGTGTTACTAGAATGAATGTGGTATCACTGACGCAAAGTAATTAATTTGCTAGTGCCACAGATTTTACTTCTGGTTAAACTCATCGATTAATTTCTGATTGTCACTCTTTCACCCAGAAGAGTGAAAATGGCAAACAAATATACCCCTAAGTCGATCGTATTTGCATTTATCATTTGCTAATTGGAATGCATGCAGGACAGTTTCATTAGTTCAATTTCAATGCTCGTATTGTCTCTCCTCGTGTGTAAGGCCCATCCTGGGAGAACAAAACCACACAGGCCTTCTTCAGAGGACGAGACAGCCGGGAGGAACGTCTCCAGCTTGTTCGAATGTCCCAAAAATATCCTGATCTTCTAGATGCCGGCATTACTGGATATTTCTTTTTCCGGGAAATCGAGAAACAACTTGGGAAAGCTTCACTTGTTGGATTTTTTGATTTCTTTAAAGTAAGTCATTCTAGCTACTTTGCATTGGAAAGTTAATATATGTGCAGCTGAGTTTTGATGACTGGTTTAATTTAAAGTTCTACTGAAAATCAACTAGATTTACTGCATATGTGTTTAGAAATTCATTTTTTATTCTATTTCTTGTTTTTTTTTTTTTACCAGTATAAGTATCAAGTGAATATGGATGGAACGGTGGCAGCTTATCGGTTCCCCTATCTCATGTTGGGGGACAGCCTGGTGCTAAAACAAACGTCTCCATATTATGAGCACTTCTATGGGGCCCTGAAGCCAGGGAAGCACTATGTCCCTATAAAGCGCAGCTTGGAAGACCTGATTGAGAAGATTCGCTGGGCAAAGGTACGTCTGTTTTGGCCATGTTCTGTACTATAGCACAAAAAAAGTGCTGGTCCTCCTAGTTGTGGCTGCTTTAAGGCAGATTGAATTTGTTGCTTAAGAATGCATATTTTTCTAGGAAAATAATGAAGAAGCTAAAAAGATTGCCAAGGAGGGACAAGCGCTTGCCAGGGAGCTGCTACAGCCTCACCAACTCTACTGCTATTACTATAAGGTCTTCCAAGTAAGTATTAAAGAAAGTGTCATCCTAAAATGTTCATCTCTACAACATTTTAACATATTATACCTAAGATTATATTTAAGGGTAAAGCGAGACAGGATCGACAGCACAGAAGTACAGGCATAACTCTAATATGGGGCCCAGCAAATTCCCTGCCCTAGGGCTTCGCTGCCAGCAGCTTTTCTCCAGAACGAATATTTTTTATTTTATTTTAAAGAGCCCATGTTCATGAGACTGTAGTGTAACCAGTATTTCTTACTACACCTACTTTTATTGATAGGTCTAAAAGAGATAAGTAGTAGATAAAGTAGTAAGTAAGTGTAAAATTTGCATGAACGATGGTTCTAGGGCCCCTATGGTACAAATTAGCCCACAGTGGTATGAGGGCACTTCAAAGATTTGGGGCTTCACCCTGGTATTAGGGTTCTTTTTGTGGTATGCAGAGGTTTGGGTGACATATGGGGTTGTATATGCTGTAAAAATACATCCAGGTCATGACGTATCTTTTGTAATAAATCCACACAAGTGGACTTGGCTGGCTTTCTCTATTTAGTTGTAGCAGGGCACCACTGAACAGTGTGATTGTATGGGAGCAGGTTGGTATACATGAGTGGGCCTCGTGGAGGTATAAATGTGCCCTTAAACCAGAAATTCACCCTCAATAAGAGTCTATCGTGTGTGTTTCTACCACCCTGTGCATACAGATTGCCCACATTAAAAATCATCCTACATGCACCTAGTGCCTTTTCTGAGCTTTTAAACATCCAAGATGGCGGCACATGGAGTCTCAGGCTGCCTTCAAACAGGAAGTCTCTTCTGACTGTGCCGCTCTGCATTCTGTGACTGTTGTCCTTTTTCTGCCCCAGCTCTGCTCTGTCTGTGCAAAGATATAACCCCACCCCCTGCTCTATCCTTTCCTCAGTATGTAATGCTTCTGAGGCAAGATGGTGGCACCTGTATCCTGGAGCCCTGAACAGATTTGCAGCCAAGTGGTGGAAAGAACAATACTTAAGCGACTTAAAACTTACAATATATCAATTTTAGATGCTGGGGTATAGTTTTTTAAGGATTTGGGCTTTTCAATAAATGATTCTGAAGGTCCAGTTTAAATGTATAGGTGTTTCTGGAAGTTGTATAATTAGAATCTTGGTCAACCACAGGGTGAGCTTCAGGGTTGCACATTAAAGCTCTGAATTATATAGAGGCAGTATGCTATGGAAGGCATCAGGCTTAGTCCCTTTATTTATACCTGTATACCCAGGAAAATTGGGTTGTTATGGAAGCGTTTGAAGAATGGCATTCACCTCAGTCCTTCTCTCTTTAAGTTTAACTGCCATGGGGAAATCAGAGGCTGTCATTTTTTATCCTTTTTTAAAAAAATTAGGGTAGCTGCTGAAGCAGTACAGGTATAAGTCCTGTATGGGGCCCAGCCAAACACATTCAGTTATGACACCTGACCATGCCCTGCTGCTCATAGTAAAATTTGACACCTACCCATATTTCTTTGAAATAGAGACACATTACCCACCCCACTGTGTTTTGCCCATTTGCCCAGCTCACATGACACTACTACTCAGATATGATGCATGTCACCAGCAGCTATGGGCAGGTAAGTATGCAGCAATAAATCTGCACATAATACATAGGGGCTATTTGAAATGAGCCATAGAATAAGCATTGCAACTCAATAAGGGTTAACTAGACATTCTCACTTCTAGAAGAGACTGGTGTAAAGAAAAGGGGGACCCTAACCTTTTAATTGCACAGGACCCAAACCATTTTGCACAGTTGGCATTCTATTTTTTCCACATCAACCTCTGAACTACCCACCTAAAGCCGTTATGGTGCCAAAAGTCCAAATTGCCCTATTTGCAGAGCATTCAGCTCTGGCTGACTAGACTAGATTAGAAGACCAAATAACCAAGAACAACAAGGTCAAGTAATGTAACAATATGGGCAAATATGGAGAAAACCTACAAACCAAATGCAGATAGTGCCCAAACTGGATTCTGGGGCTGCAAGACAAGAATGTGAACTACTCAGCTACCATGTAGCCATTATTCTAGTTTCTCTACCACATGCATGCACTAGTTTTTGGATTGTGGGAGAAACCTGGGCAGAACATATGTGTGCAAATAGTAATATGTAATATAATCGGATATAGAACCCTAGTGCTAAATAGCCATTTCTATCACCACAAGGTCACATGACCAGGGCTATAAACATTGAGCTCACTGTTGGCATTAGAGAAATGATTTTATATATCCTTCTTTCAGATGTATGCAAAGCGTCAGACAAGTCAGCCAGAAGTCCGTGAAAGAATGGAGCACGTTCCTCAGCCTAATGATAATACAGCCATTTGTAACTGTCACCGAACGAAAAATAACAAAGATGAACTGTGATCTGATTGTGGTGCTCTCTACAAAGTCGCATTGAGCCTCCTGATTGTATATTGTACAGTGGTACTGATGTGGGTAGAGGCTGGAGGGACTCCAGAGGTATCCACGGCTTCCGTCGCACAGGTTCATAGCTTCACTATAACTCAGTCACTTATGTATCAGGCCGGAACCAAGAGCGCCGCATGAAAAGCCAAACTATCTGCTTGACAGGTCTTCAGTGGATGTTTGCTTGAAGCAAATCTTGCCAATATTAGGCATTATGCAGTCTACACTCCCTAACTGGTATGATTGCCCTCTGACCTTAAAGCAGGACTATCGTGAAAAAATGGCCCAATGATAGAAAGCCTTATAAATATTCTGGATGGTGGGAGGAAGGGCGACTTATACACCCGGCATCAAGAAATATCCTGCCAGGTTTGTTTCTTTCTTTTTAATGGAATGAAGAGGACTCAGGCGGTGGGGGCATGTTCTGGCACCCCTTAATTTTGTTCCTACCAAGAGAAAACCACAAGCTTGGCTTTTTTCATATATAAGTGACCCCTCTTCTCATTAGCTGAAGTGGATTTTTAACATTATACAATTTCACAATACACCTCCTTTAATTTGTTGTTCCTTCATTACAGCTGATTGTGCCCGTTTTAAATATCCAGTCCCTAACCATCTTAAATATCTGATATTTCTATCTAGCTTTGTTCCCCTGGCAGCCTTCTAGTGCCCTCTTTTTTACTGTGCATGGTGGGGGGGCACTGCATCCAATAATTTTATATTAAGCTGCCTTAAAACTGATCAAAACCCTGGTAACTAAAAGGCTTCAGAGGGCAGCCTGTGTTAGCACACTGGGACCGTGGATCGAGTTGAGTAAATAGCTGATTCAAAGGGGGGTTTACAAAAGGTGGAAATTCCATATGCTGCAGTAAAACCCAGTTAAAGTGGACCAAAACCCACATTTTTAACTAGCATCCCTGAATTGCTGCCCCCATGAAGAGGACCTTTTGCCAATTTTTACTGCTCCTGCTTCACTCTAATCACAGATAATGGCGCCTGTTTTAGCTGTAAAGCTCCGCCTCCTCCATTCATTGCCACTGTTATGTGTGGTGATGATGTCATTGCCACATCTATGCACATCTATGCCATCTTACAGAGAGGGACTGCAAAAAATCTGTGTTCCAGGACTATTTAAAATGTGAAAATATCCATTTCTACTAAGAAGGGAGTATCAGCAGGGGCTTTGGCCAAATGTATTTCACAAGTTCTGTGGGTTTTGGTCTGCTTTAAGTGAAATTCTTGGGTTTTGGTCAGCTTTAAACAAGAACATGCACATATACACTTTGGCCTAAAGTCTGAAAGACTCCAGAGCCAGTTGAAATTCAACCCTTGGGGCATCCTCCAGTATTTGAGATGTCCCTCATTGTGAAACCTCTGGACATCGCTGGCATTGCAGACGTCACCGTGATCTGACCACAATCCGCGACCGAGCAGGCAAGCACAGCTGGAGGGGCACGGCCAGCAGCTAAGCTCCATTCAGCTTTACTAAGCCACTGTGATGTAGGAGTGGCTTAGAAAGCTGACTGGAGGAGAGGCCTTGTATGTGCGTTGGGATCGCTGGGGAGGTTTACTGGTCCCACATCCTACAGGGCACAATGAGGAAAATGCAAGCGTGAATTACATTGAAGGCAGTAGGATTATCTGGGTTGGGTTAATGTCCCAGTGGACCTGGACCCTAACTGACCATTTCCAGGGAGGGTTTATAGCAACCAACCTCAGGTGACAATATAAGGGAACTAAAGGCCAATACATATTAGCATCAGCAGACCAAGACCCCACTTATCCTCAGGCCACTTTTGATCCTGGCAGCTTGACCTACTAGCTGTCACACAGTAAAAACAAGCTGAGGATATTTGATCTGATATCAAGGCATTGGGAGGTTCCTTTGAAAGAGTGAAAGGTCTGTTTATTTGCAGTGAACCTGGATAGAGATGAACTTGTTATCTTATATCTGTATGACCTTTGCTCTTCTTTATCATTTTATCAGCAGAAGCCATATACAGGGATACATTGCAGGTCTGACGTGCTAACACCGCTGCAATTGCCTAGCAATCTGTGTTCTGAAATGGCAAATAAAAGCTAGAAACCCTGGGAATCCGGGCGATACAGCTCGGCACCATACTTGCCATGCGGCCCGGCTGTAATGGTGCTACACTGAGATCACCACAATGTAATAATGTATTTTTGTGAATTTTACAGAAATTGTATACAACTGTAACTTTTTCTACTGCTGCTGCCAATGTACAGATTTGTATTTACAATTTGTATTATGAATGTATAATAAAGAATGGTTTTATAGGCCTCTGGCTATAAATTATTGGGAAAGACCTGACCGTGTGAAAAATAAATCAAAGTAGAGCTGTGGTGATCTAGAACCAAAAATCAGCCTGCCATTTTTCCAGTCCCTGGCCAACCAATGACACCCCCCATGTGTTCTCTTGTATGGCTGCCAGTCACATGACCTACAATTACTGACCTGGTTTGCCGGGTGTGCCTCTCCCCAGGCCTGTTCATCATAAAGGGTTGCCAGCAGTCACATGATTGGGTTCCATAGAAGGAAATAATGAAGTAAGCAATGGGTGACTTGAGTTTATTTCTTATTTAACAACCCCTCGGAATCCAGAAAATAGGCTTTAATACTTCTCTGGTGACTAGGCCAGTCACCAACTGGACTAAAGCCGTCTCACACCCATTTTTCTAATTATAATGGGTGTGAGCCGCATTGTGACACTCTTATGGAGGCATTCATATTGCTTGAACCCCCGCGCATACCCCCCATAATCCATACCTGAACCTCCTCTCTTGATTGGCTGCTACTGGTCACGTGGGCTGGCCTGAACTGGCAACTGAGAAAGTGACCCTGGCCCATGTGACCGCCGATGGCCAATCACAGGGCCATAATTCGCTGGAGGATTGAGATGCAAGTAAGGCTTTCTGGGGGTTGTGGGTGTCTATGTGCAGGGAGGCTCCAGAAATCTGGATGCCCCCCCAGACTGTCACAATGCGGCCCCACACCCATTATAGAAAATGGCTGTGGAACTGCTTGAAGCCTGTGGCCTTCCTACGGGTCATTAAAGAGGAAGAAAATTCAAGTCACCACTTCCTCATTCACCTGTATGGCAGCAAATTATGTGTCGGCCGGCAACTATTTAGGTTTGATGGGCAAGCCCACTAGGCAAACCCGATTAGTCAGACAGTCATGTGATTGACAGCCACACAATGATGAAGTGGTAAGCATTGGCTGACTTCCCCTTTAAGGGGCCGGGCACCCAGAAATTGGGATTCCTCCGGGGAGTTTTTGGACCTAAAAATGTTTGGATTTTAGGTCAGTTTTTAAATTCCCTGACCAGAATGAAAAAAACCTACCGTATACCAAGCTTTTTTTTTTTTTTTTGTTCTCTGGCTGAAAGCTCCATAGTCCCACTACTCTTAATACAGAAATGAGGAATACACTAAAAGGGTTCGAATTCCTTCTATTAAAGTGGACCAAAAGTCTGAAAATACTTCTTTTATCCTGGGGATGCCCAGAGAAGATCCCAGATCAAGCTACATACTCGCCTTCCTCTGGGTTTCCATGGCGGCCACATGTGACAGACATCCCTGCTCCCTCCGCTTTGCTCACCACCGCTGGCTACTTGAACACTGGAAGTCCTGATTGGCACATTTGCCATAAAGTTGGGAACTTGACCTATGACAAAAATTAGGAAAACTACCCTACTTAATAGGGTTTTTCCCTGCTCTGTATCAATATTGCAGGAAAACAGGCTGATCTGCATGAGCTAAAGTCTTTGCCAGCATTATGAGTGATTATAGTGATGGACATGTATTCTTGGTGTGCCACACACCCCGCTTCACTTTTAAAATATTCTTCACTTATTGGGTTAACTCACCGCCAGGTGACGCTGTGCAGAGAGGAAGTCTTGTAACGAGCCCCCTTCCGGCCTATATATACCTGGTACCTCCCTTCAATCACCAGTATTTTTCTCTCTGCTTCACGACAAGACAGAAGATGGAAGTCTCCTGCTTACAGGTAGCCGGGGTCTTACCCCGGCACCCCCCTTTTGGTCTATTTCTGCCCGGTTTGAGTGTTTATACCTTGATGGTGGAATGGAAGCCTCCCAGCCTAGGCTGCTCACTGGGCAAATGGTAGATGGCACTATAGGTGCCTAGGAGCTTATCTCCTCCGCTCGACCCCCTCTTTTGGGGGCAATGCGGCTATCCGGCATGGTGATCCGAGGGTCCCCGTAGCCCCTTTCTCTCCCGTTACGGTCCCTTCTCCCTTCACTATGGGGGGGGGGGGTTAGAGGGTTGTGTATTATGTGTGTGTTTTTTCACAGTATAACTTTATTACAACATGTGTGTTTTTACGTTATGCATTGAGCTTACTGCACAGCATGTGTGCACTCTTTTCCCTTCCGGACAGGTCTGTTTTTATAGTCCTGGCCGGTTTGTGTGTTTAGGTCAGCTTGGGGCGGTTGGGCGGACCGCGCTGGGCAGGTTGGCTTGCCGCCTGAGTTTCCACAGCCCCCTCCCGCCTCCCCCCTTCCCCGCTGGTCTCCTTGCGGCCACTGTATGAGGTCTGCTGTTGCATGGCTGCGCTATGCTGTTTCCTCTCCTCCTACTCCCCCCTCTTTCATCTCCCCCCTCCGCTGCCTCCTGCCTTGTGTGCGCGTGTAGTGGCTCATCTGGTGTTAATTCCCAGATGATTTGGCCGCACTGATCGAGCTTAGGGGGCGGGTCCCGGTGACGCGGCGATGGGGGCGTGGCGCCAGTGGTAGCTTCATGCGGCGGCCCCAGCTTCACTTCCTTCCTTTCAAGTTCAAAAGGGAAGTCACGTGGGGGGGGCGGGGCCGCACTTGGTTTCATTTTACTGTGCTGCTGCTGCTGGCTGCGGTTGCTGCTCTCGGTCCTTTCAGGTAAGCTGCCCCGAGTGGGAATTAAATATCTATCATGTGTAGATATGGGGGTGAGTGGTTTTTGTTAAGGAGGCATCATGTTTTTGAATTTATTAAGGGGCAGGGCTTTTGGTCTTTTCTTGCTCATTTAAAGGCACTTTGGTGCCATGCATACATGGGTTTTTGGCTTGTTACACGCATGTGGGGATCTGATTGTGGTTTTTTCTTTTCCTTACAGATCCCGGGATCCCTGTTTATGGTGGCCCTCCGGCTCTATGTTGCTTGGCTAGTCTTTATTTAAAAAAAAAAAATAATAATAATAAATTGGGATATTTTTATATTTAAGAATATACATATATAATCTATATATATACATATGGATTATTAAGGGGGACCTTCCTTTTAAAAAAAAAAAAAATCCTCCCTTCCGGGACATTTACAAACAAGGGGGCATCCCGGGTTGGCTTATGCCTTAAAGCCCCAAAAAATAGCGAATACCATAAATCACCATATGGAGGCTTCCGTTATTGCCGGAAACGGTTCTTCTGAGCCATTCGGGGGGTGCATAAGTTGTGGGGCTCTGCTCCCAGCTGATGATGTCTTTATTTGCATCCCTTGTGCAAAGCTGAGCATTGCGCGTCAGTCTGTTGCTTCTGCTGCTGGCCCGTCACAACCTTCATCATCTCCTACCTCTCCCTCCCTGTTCCGGACCCCGCATGACACTGTCAAAAGTGGGGATTCGCAATCCGAGGCCCCTACAAAACGGAAGCACCTGACTCCGGTTCCTTCGGCTCCACAGGACGAGTTATGAGCCTGTGGAATGGTCCGATGGATCCCCGGATGAGGAAGAATTCCTGTGGGAGTCAGATGAGCCTGCAGATCAGGTTGAGGCTGATGCGATTGGCGATTGGTCGGCGGGGGTGGCTTTTGACACCCCCTCCATTCTGGCTCAAATGTTTAAAATTTTGAATTTAGATCCGCCTGAGGCTGTCACCCTGAGGGTCAGTTGTTTGATGAGCCTCAGCCGCGTTGGGTTTTTCCCAGACAACACCACTTTGAGAGGGTGGTCCTTAAGGAATGGGAACATCCCACGCGGTTATCTGGAATCCCTTCCAGTTGGGAAAAGCGTTATCCTTTTCCGCCAGAGTTGGTGAAGCTTTGGTCTGTCCTTCCTGACGTCGATACCCCTGTGCTAGGGCTCTCCAGCACGGCTATGGTACAGTCTGCTGAGACCACTGTCCCTAAAGATGGGGAAGATCGTCGGATTGACCAATACGCCCGCCATGGTTTTATTTTTTCCGGGTCAGCGATGCGCCCGGTGTGTGCTTCAGCCCTTCTCCTGTTGGCGATTAGGTCTTTAATTCAGGGGCTATATGAGGGTCTCAATCCCGCTTGTAAAGAGTTTACTGCGCTTAAGCAGTGTGAATCTTTTGTGTCCTATGTCCTATCCGCTCAGGACGATGCGCTGGCTATGAGTAGCAAGGCAGCAGCTATGCTGGTGGCTATTCGCCGGTCAGTATGGCTGCGTCAGTGGTCGTCGGACGCAGTTTCTAAAAAGGTGCTCACAGCTCTCCCCTTTTTGGGGTTGCGTCTGTTTGGGGAGAAAATTGATTCAGTCGCAAAGGGTGGTAAGATGCCACAACGCAAGAGGCCTCGTGGTCCCTTTAGGGGGGCAGGTTCCGGTAGGCCTTCCTTTCGAGGATGCAGAGCGGGTAGGGGGGCTTCCTTTCCCGCTACCAGAGGTGCAGGTTGGACTCGGGGGAGGGGCCGTGGCCGGCCCACTCAGTCCTGGGGCACCAAGCCCAAGCCTGCTGATAAGCCCGCTCAGCAATGAGGGGCTGCCCTCACCCGTGCGGGTGGGGGGACTATTGCGACACTTCTCCCAGGTTTGGAACCAAGAGGTTCCAGGCAGATGGATCCAGGTAGTAGTGTCGTCCGGTTACGACCTGGAATTCGAGTCTCACCCTCCTTCACGGTTCTTTCGGTCTCGGGTGCCCATCGATCCTTTGGCCACGCAGGGGCTCCTGGCGTCGGTAAGGAATCTGTTAGAGATGGCGGTCATCCGGCCGGTGCCGCGCTTAGAGATGGGCCTCGGTTTCTACTCCAATCTTTTCGCAGTCCCCAAGAAAGATGGGTCAGTTCGTCCCCGCCTGGACTCTCATCAACACAGTGTGTTTCTTCCTTTTGCTCAAATTCACACGAGAACGCTTCAGCTTTTTCTGTCAGCGTCTTGGGACCAGCAGCCTCGGTCGCTGGATCAGTCCTTCCAGTTGTCCTCCCGGGTCCGGCAGTCCCTCTTGTGGTGGTTGGTCTCGACCAATCTTGTGTAGGGCAGGTCTTTCCTGACCCCCCTTTGGGAAATTGTCACCACGGACGCCAGTCGTGGCGGGATGGGGCGGATTCTGGAAGGAGCTGCAGTTTCAGGGGCAGTGGGGACCTCAGGAGGCCCACTTACCCACCAATATTCTGGAGCTGAGAACCATCCGTCGGGTGCTTGCTCTCCTGACTCAGCACGTTCTGGGCCCTCCGGTCCAGGTGCGTTCAGACAATCAAACAACGGTGGCTTACATCAGTCATCAGGGAGGGACTCGCAGTCTGAGTGCTCTCAGAGAAGTGTCCCTGATCCTGACCTGGGCGGAGGCCCATGTTCCTTGTCTCTCGGCGGTATACCTTCCAGGGGTGGAGAACCAGGTAGCGGACCGGTTGAGCAGGGGCTTTCCCCGTCTGGGAGAATGGGCTCTCCATCCTCGGGTGTTTCGCTCACTGTGTCTCCGATGGGGGACCCCGGAGGTGGACCCGTTTGCCTCTCGTCACAATCACAGGCTCCCGAACTTCGTGTCGCTCTCCCAGGATCCTCTGGCAGTGGACGCCATGTCCCTGAGCTGGGGAGTTCTGGGATTTCTATACCTGTTTCCTCCAATACCCATGCTGGGCAGGGTGCTTCGGAAGTTGGCTCTGGAAAAGGTGTCCGCCGTTCTCGTGGCCCCAAGGTGGCCAAGGCGAATGTGGTTCGCAGATATCGTTCGGCTGGCAGTGGACCAGTTCGTTCTGCCTCTTCGGCCCGGTCTGCTCACTCAGGGTCGATTGTGTTACCCCAATTTACCAGCGCTGGGTTTGACGGCCTGGCTGCTGAAACCTCCATCCTGAAGGAGGAGGGTCTTTCTGATTCAGTCGTTAAGACTCTGATCAGTGCCCGGAAGAGGTCTTCGTCTATCATCTACTATAGGACTTGGAAAGCCTATATCGCTTGGTGTGAGATAAGATCTTTTCCTTGTAGGGTCTTTTCGGTCTCCAGGATTCTGGAGTTTTTACAGTCAGGGCTGGACTCTGGTCTTCAGCTTAGTACGTTGAAAGGGCAAGTTTCTGCCTTATCTATCTTTTTTCAGAAGCGTGTTGCGCTTCAGTCTTTAGTTAAAACTTTTTTCCAGGGGGTTACGCATGTGCGGCCTCCCAGGAAACCATTACTCCCGGTTTGGGATTTGAATTTGGTTCTTTCTGCTCTTCAGGCTCCTCCTTTTGAGCCTTTGCAAGATATTGCTTTGTCTACCCTGACTCAGAAGATTGTCTTCTTGGTAGCGATCACTTCGGTCCGGCGCGTCTCGGAGTTGGCGGCCTTGTCTATCCAGGCGCCAAAGTAAGAGAGGCATCAGGATAAAGTGGTCTTTCGGTTCAAGCCAGACTTTCTTCCTAAGGTTGTTTCTGCTTTTCATTTGAACCAAGATATTGTTCTTCCCTCCTTGTGTCCTAATCCTAAGAATGACAAAGAAAGGGTTTTGCATTGTTTGGATGTAGTACGCTGTGTTAAGTACTACTTGATTATCACGTCTCCTTTTCGTAGGACGGATTCCTTTTTTGTTGTGCCCCATGGGCCTAAGAAGGGTTTGGCACCAGCCAAATCTGCCATTAGCAAGTGGATACATCAGGCCGTTACTGCGGCCTATTCTGCTAAGGGGAAAGTTCCCCCTTTTCGTATCACTGCTCATTCTACTCGCGCCATTGGGGCGTCTTGGGCTTTTCAGCACCAAGCTTCTGTTGAACAAGTTTGTAAGGCCGCCACTTGGTCTTCTGTTCACACTTTTTCTAAGTTTTACAAAGTTGATGTGCGAGCCTCAGCGGATGCTGTTTTTGGCCGCAAAGTTCTGCAGACTGCAGTCATTTAAGTTATGCTTCACCTGGCCTTGAGATGCCCATCCCTTGTGGACACTGCTTTTGGATGTCCCAATAAGTGAAGAATATTTTAAAAGTGAAGCGGGGTGTGTGGCACACCAAGAATAATACCATTTTGTGAGTACTCACCTGAAAAATGGATATTGTTGGTGTGCCACACACCCCGCTTCACTCCCACCCTTTTCGGTATTTCCGAAGCCTTTATATGGTGAAGCTTTTTATTTTATATCAAATTGATTTTGAGGTTACCGGTAAAATACTGGTACCTTGTCTTTCTGCTTTTTTAATATACTGGTGATTGAAGGGAGGTACCAGGTATATATAGGCCGGAAGGGGGCTTGTTACAAGACTTCCTCTCTGCACAGCGTCACCTGGCGGTGAGTGAACCCAATAAGTGAAGAATATTTTAAAAGTGAAGCGGGGTGTGTGGCACACCAACAATATCCATTTTTCAGGTGAGTACTCACAAAATGGTATTTTTCGAGCCCCAGACCAGAAGCGATGGCCTGCGTGGGGCACAAGGTGAATATAGCGTTTTTTCACTGAAACAAGTGAGTGAAAAGTGTGACCACTGTGGTTTGACAGACTCACTCATGTTAGGAGTGCTGAGGGGCTGCCATGAGACCACATCTGTGTTTGGTAATGTAGGAATGCAATAGAAAGGAGGGGACCTGCTACGGTTTCTACTCAACACTGCAGAAAATGGAGGAGAAGCACATGTGGAGGCTGATTCACTACTAACACTAGGTATTGCCAGATGAGCGTCTGTTTAGCAGCACTTAGAACGACCACTAGTAGACGCTGTAAGCGGGTATCGAGCGATGTAACAGAGCGTATTGGTCGCTGTAGTAACCTGGCAGGCATTGATCAATGTCATGTGTGTTGGGCGCTCTAACAACAGAATATCGCTGCAGCGAGCGATAGGTAGCACCAGCTCAGTGCATCCGGCGCTCCAGACCCTATTTAACAAAACACTAGACTCACACAGTGTCGGCTCTCTAAAGCTGGGCGCTGTAGCATAGAGCGCCAGACACTGTGTAAGTCTGTTTTTGAACATATATCCTCCAGTAACAAAGCGAAAACACATGGAATGACATTGTTTTAACACTGGGACAATAAGACTTTTGTGCCAGACCTGTAATGACAATTCTGCATAAAAATATAAAAGTCCAGAAAAATGTATAAAACTGTTTGTTTGCAGCCAGGAGAGGTCACACAATGATTTGAGAAAAAAAAAAAAAAAAATTGGCAAACACGCTTTATACACACAACTAATGAAACCTCATTGAAATGTATGGGAGAGCGCTACTGAGCGACTGGTACTACATGGCGCTCCTGAGCCTAGAGCCGCTCACCAGAATCGCTTTCTTAAATGTGGTTTTCCGTACAGCGCCTGGCGTTCACCAGGCGCTGCCTGCCGCTACGAGGCACTACCTGGCGCTAGCCATTCTTAAAGTGGACCAAAACCCAGGATTTTGACTATCCTGGGTTTTGGTCCACTCCCCCGGGAGCTATGTGAAAGCCCCCAGATCGCCTGGATCAACTCACCTCCCCGTGGTCCTACGGCGCATGCGCAGCCGCTCGTCCAATTAGTGCGCTCGGAGCCACTGAGCTATGCACGTCTTAGCGACGTCTTGGCTCTGTGGCTCGAGCGCGCTGGTGGACGAATCTCACTCTTCCCTCTAACAGGGCACGCGCCCTGCTAGAGAGAAGCGCGAGATGTGGGCCACGCATGCGCTGTTGGACCGGGATTATGGTAAGTGTAGCGGGCATCCTGGGGGGGTTTCACACAGCGGGGCATTCCGATTTTGGATGCCCAGCGGAGAGGGAATGGATCATTCCCGGGCCAATCCAGCTGGGTTTTGGTCCACTTTAAATAACCCCCATAGTCTTACTTATATACTTGCATACTTACCAACTTTTCAGGGTGGGAAAGAGGGTGATGGATAAGGGATAGATAGAAACAGTTAAAATAATATAACCACTTTAAATAGGCAAATGAATCATTTATTGATGCAGATCTGCAGGTTACACCTCAAAGAGGCACAAATGAGAACAACGAGGGACAGGGGGACATGGACTCAAAAGAGGGACAGTTCCTCCAAATCAGGGACACTTGGGTGGTATGTTATTGCCATTGTCTGGACTGACCCTTTAATAACCCACAGTGTTTAGAAGCTCCTGTAATGTTCTCTCTCCTTTATTTCTACCTTTTATTTCTCATTCTCTAATAAATTGTGACCACAATCCTTATTCCCCAAAGCTATTTTAAGGGAAGTGTACGGAATCAGGGCCTAGGAGTATGAGTTGTGTTATGGTGATAGTAGTAAGTAATCCTCGGGCGGCGGCAGACACGAAGAGCAAAGTGCCGTATGCCAGGGCTTTTCTGGCACCAGTTGTGTATTTATTACATAAGACCAATTGTGTAATGTATAATTAGGCTGTGTATTATTTTTGCAGCTGGAAACAAAATAGTAACCACAAGCATTCAGTGTGCATTCCACACTGACTATAAAACCGCAAAGAAGAAGGTGAAGACGTGTAGTTTCTGGCCCTGCGTGGCGCCCCCTGCCGCCGATGGCCTAATCTCAAGCACCTGCCAGTACTACTCTTGTAAGCGGGCTGGGCCGGTGGCGGTGGGGGCCCGACGGGGGGAGCGGGCGGCGGCCGGGGAGAGGGGCCTGTCGCTTAGTGATTTCGGCCTCGCCCCGGACGCTGTCCCAGCTGTGGACCCCGGGCTCGGGCCCCCCCTGTTATGTTTATTAAGTTGTTGTTGTTGATGTTTTTTTCTTTTAGTGGTATTAGAGCCCAATGTTTATCAATTGACTAAATTGATCTGAGATGCGACTGGGTCCTCGCTCCCTTGGGGACCTCCGCTTGGATAGCTGCTGGGTTGTACTGCTGAGCGTGGTGTCATTCTACCTCAAATTGCCTGCTCATTGTGTAGCAGAGTTAAGACGCCTCATGGCTGGGATATGCCTTGCTGAGTAGCTATAATACAGGTGCGACTCCTTATCCACTGTTCGCGGGATAATGTGGTCCGGCCAGTGCAATATACACCGCTCAGAAATCTGGTGTACCAATGATGCTCTTATCCACAGACGCGGAGAAGGCCTTCGATAGGGTGAGCTGGCCCTTCTTGAGTGGGACCCTTAGGCATGTAGGCCTGGGAGACAATATGAGGAAACTCATCGAAGCCCTATACACGATGCCCTGTGCCAGGGTTAAAGTAAACGGCCACCTCTCCGCCCCAGTGTCAATCCGTAACAGAACACGCTAGGGCTGCCCCTTGTCACCCCTGTTGTTTGCCCTGACCCTGGAGCCATTTCTGTGTAAAATTAGGGAGAACGTGGACATAGGGGGATACGTGGACATAAGTTTCAGAGGGGCTACCCATAAGGTCGCCGCATACGTGGACGACCTCTTGTTCTTTATCACAAACCCCACGATCACTGTGCCTGTGTTGATGAAAGGCTGTCCTTTTTTAAAATCAACTTTGAAAAATCCGAAGTGCTAAACATTTCACTCTCAGGTGACGTGGCCAGGAATATTCAACAGGCTTTCTCTTTCAAATGGGCTAAGAGTTCGATAGCATACCTCGGCACGCAGTTGCCAAACCGGTTGTCGAACATCCTGGCGCTGAATTTCCTGCCCCTGTCCCAGAGAATAAAAGCTGACCTGGATAGATGGGACTCTCCTACCTTCTCGTGGATGGGTAGGGTGAAAATAATCAAAATGTCAATCTTGCCAAAACTATTGTTCCTGTTCCAAGCACTCCCGATCAACATCCCTACTCGCTTCTTCAGGGATCTGGAGAAAACTTTAATGGGATTTGTCTGGCAAAAAAGGAGGGCAAGGCTCAGGCGACAGGTATTGTGCAAGCCCAAGCATTTAGGAGGCATGGTGGTGCCGGATGTCCAATCATACTGGGTGGCTTCCCATTTACAGAGAATATGTGAATGGCACACATGCAAGGGGACAAAGAGGTGGGTCCAGCTGGAGCACGCACTGGCTTCAGCCCCACTGGATATTTCTGCCTGGAATAGAGAGACCCATATGCCAGAGATGAGATCCCACCCAACAGTAGCGGCCACTTTGGGAGTCCTACGGGGCTTCAGGGAGCGATCGGATATTTCCCCCTGGCCCTCCCCCATGATTGCATTAATAGATAACCCACAGCTCCTGCCAAACTGTACTAGGACGGAACTTAGGGAGTGGGGGAAGGTGAGCCAGCTAAGAGGGAGCGATTTGATGCCGGAGGGGGGATGGGTCTCCCTGGGGGAGCTTAGGGCTAAGTTTGAGAATGGGAACTTGGACCCCTGGACTCTCCTACGATTTCAATCGGTACTATCTAGAATAGGCTTCCGAAGGGAGAGTGTCAGGAGCCATACAAAATTTGAAAAGCTCTGCCTGGCTGGGCAACCGCACCCCCATCTGATTTCCTATTTGTACTCACTCCTCATCAGCGAGCAAGTGGTCCCACCTACATTCTGGGGAGAGTGGGAGTCAGATCTGGGTAGAACAATAGGCGAAATGGAGAGAACCAAAATAGCGACTTTGGCACACAAGTCCTCGGTGGCTACGAGAACCCAGGAGGTCAATTATAAATTGTTGACACGCTGGTATTATACCCCCGATAGATTAGGCAAGATGTTTGACATGGCAGACGCAAGTTGCTGGAGATGCGGGGAGGGGCAAGGGACCCTGTTTCATTTATTTTGGAAGTGTCCCAGAATCCAGGATTACTGGGGAGCAGTCCTGCGTATAGTGGCGCAGCTCACAGGGGCACAATTACAGGATGATCCAGCCCAGATCCTACTCCATTCCACGAGGGCCCCGACGGGGAAGTATAAAAAAAACGTTATTGGTTTATCTGCTGAATGCCGCCAAGCAGACAATCCCTAGATTCTGGAAACAGAAGAAGGCACCCTCCGTAAGGGATTGGGTGAAGGAGGTTATGCAGGTCAGGGAAATGGAAGACCTAACACTGGCTCTACATGACAGGGATGAGCAATATAGAAATACTTGGCTTCCCTGGCTGATTTACGAGGAATCAGCAGATTTCAGGAACCTGTTTGAGTAGTAGACCTTGGGCTGTGTTCGCGGCGCTGCCTTGCCTTGATTTGACCCACCTAGGCGGGGCATGTCTCGCCCCATCTTGAGGAATGCCAGACTTGGGCAGGTGGTGATGGGTGCCCGGCTTAGAACCGTGTCCCACATGACATACTCCCCCCTTCCCCCCTTTTTTGTTTCTCCATCACCCCTCTCATTCTCTATCCCACCCAAGCCCCTTATGTGTCACTTTACCCCTTCCTGGGGTGGGCATATGGTCCTGCCCGGCATGGAGGAAGCGCTGCTCCCCTCTTGAGGGCTACACGGTAAAGCATATCTGTTTGGAAGGAGGGGTGCTCCATCGGCCTGGATGGGCGGGAGCCAGGCGGCCTATATCATGTGGGGCCAGGTTCTGAGCTAGAGGGGTTCTCTCCCCCCCCTCACGAACTGGCAACAGCTGAGAACCTTCCGTTATGTATCATGTAATGTTGACAGATGTTGTTGTTCAGATGCAAAATTATGCTTGTGCTTAGACATAGAGCCCCATATGTCCCCCCCCCCACCTCTTGTGTAATGTATTGTTTGCACCCAATGTCTGTATGTTTAATACTGCAAAACCTTTAAATAAAGAATATTAAAAAAAAAATGGGCGGGGAACCTGGCAGCCAATCAGGAGCGAGCTGTCATCTCAGTCCTACAGTTATGTCATTAGTGTGGTCAGTATTGGGGGTACTGATCTGGTGACATCAGCCGACAGCATGGCAACCTTTCATCTCAGATTTATATACGTTTTTTGCCCTATAAGACGCACTATTTTCCCCAAAACTGTGGGGAAAATCTTATTGAGCAAATGTAAAAAAAAAAAAAAAACAATTAAAAAAAAAATACATAATGCTCACATCCTCTGCCCCCGCTCTAGCTGTCAGCGCTGCCGCAGTGCACGCTGACAGCCGAATGTTTGTGTCAGTGGCGGGGCAGGAAGCCAGAGCGGGACAGACAGCTTCCCCAGGTCTTACCTGCTGGTGACTAATCGGAACCTAGATCACTGATTGGCTGCCATACTGGGGGTACATGGAAGTTGCAGGTACAGGGCTGTCCTCGGACTTGTGGCAGGCAGGGATGTGGTGGGACACCGCATAAAGCAGAGGTCCAGCCCCCTTATGCCTGCTGTCCGGGGCATAATGACAAGAGGTGCACGGGCCCAGAAGGTCAGGGGGTCTGACCTCCACCTTATTTATCAGATTTCTACTCCCTTGAAATCATATCATGGAAAAAGAAGCACCATTTGTCTTGTCTGTTTCCTTCTTTTGTTGTCTAGTAATAATAATAATTATGTGCATATGTGACCAAAGTATGCTTGCATTTACCCATCTGTGCAGTGACACAAACTACAAGTGAAATGCACAAGTGTACAGTGAGTGCATGGTGTTGGGCTGCCCTATCCATGGCACCCAGGGAGCATTTGTGGGGTTAGGTGCCAGGAATTGAACCTGTAACCTTCCAATTACAAGTCGATTCTTTTGACCAATAGGCCTTGGCTGCCCAGTATCCAAAATAAATTAAAATAACTGAAAGAAGGGCATAAAGATGGTCTACTTTAACTTTCACAGTGGTTGGATACAAAGCCCAGATATGATTGTTATGTTTTGCTTGTGGCTAAATGACATCCCAGAACTGCAGAGATTTGCAAGAAACTTTCAGCATTCCTTGTACTGCCCTTTTGGCTTATTGCGCTCCCGAATTGTATCTCAAGTCACACCCTAACTTCCCAAGGGAAATTAAATGTTGGCTGGTCCCTTCCAGGCTAGTGAGCAGCTTGTAAAACAGGATACATGTAAGATGCCATTTTCTGCACAGTCTTATGACTATTTCTTTGGTCCATAGCTCTCTGCCCCCCAGGCTGGCTGGGCCTCACAGTGATGGAAAAGTGAGAAGACCAATATGACAAGATCAAAGGATGGATTCCCTTTGTTTATTAGGACAGCTCTGTTTGTTGGCCATGTGTAAATCTAAGCAGAGCTGCCCCCTCCTCCCCAATTGACTACAATGAAGAAATATGGAAGGGTGTGTGTCTGTGTGTGAGCCTGTAGAAAAGGAATATATTGATAACATGAAAGCGGAACAAAACCCTGTGATTCTGACTATCCCAGGTTTTGTTCCCTGCCACAGGGGCATTCCAATTTGGGATACCCTGCTGTGTGAAACCCCCAGAAAAACTCACTTTTCCCCGGTCCGATGACACATGTGAGGGCTCTCGTCCAATCAGAGATCAGCTTAATGTGCAAATGTAATTGCAATGAATGTTTATGGCATTCAGGAGTGCAATCGGCCGCATCCCCAGCTAGCACGCAGCCAAGAGATGCTGGGGATGTGGCTGCCCGAAACTTATATTGGTGTGGGAGCCAGGAAGAAGGCGAGTTTTGCAGCAACCCGGGGGGGGGGGGGGGGGGGGAGTTCACAAAGCGGGGCATCCTGACTTGGGATGCACCAGGGAAAGCCAGGAAGTCTTTTAGATTCCATGGCCGGCCGAGTTTGGATTTGTTCCACTTTAAGACAGCACCACTTGCTGCTTCATTCGGTTCACCTTTTCTGGCCTACATTGTTTACACCATCTTCATTACAGCCCTGTTTGCACCACTTTATGCCCTACTCTGTCTGCACCATTTTCTGCTCTGCTTTATCTGTGCCACATTCTGTTTATTCTGTCTATGCCACTTTCTGAAATTTAAGGAACTGGGGCCCTATAGGTCGAGCCGCACACACAGATATAATAAGAATATAGTAAAAAACAGAACTAATTTATTAAGGTCAAAAGGTAGCAGCTTAAAACATACAACATAGAAGACAAGATTAAAAAACATATATACACAAAAAGGAGGAATCCTGACAATGGCTCGAATATATGTACAAATTCATGAGAATATATTTAGAAAATCAAAAATACGTATGGCTACAAAGTGCAGTTTAGTGATGATTGCTTTTATAAATCCATAAAAAAAATAATATATATTATATAATATAATAATATATATATATATATTAATGTATTATTTATATTATATGTTATATTGATGTAGCTCAGTGTGTGCTCATATATGTGAAAAAACCAGCAAGAGGTATCAAAAATATGATCAATCCAAGTCTGTGATCACACAGCAATAGAGAATAAAGTGACACGAGTGCATGAATAAAGTGCATAAGCCAATACAATAAGTGATCAAAATGGAGAACAAATAACTTCACCAATGAATGGAGCCCAGGTCCTCCTACAGCAGCCTACCACCGACGCGTTACGTGGCCAATTGCCACTTCGCCAGGGTGAGTATGCCACTTTCTGCACCGCTCTTTCCAAACCTCCTTCTGCTCTGCATTGCCCACAGCACCTTCTATACTACCTCTAACCTATTTTCTGCACCGCTCTTTCCACACCACCTTCTGCTCTGCATTGCCCACAACACCTTCTATACTACCTCTGTACTACTTTCTGCCCCACTCTTTCCACACCACCTTCTATACTACCTCTGACCTGCTTTCTGCCCCACTCTTTTCACACCATTTGATGCTTCACTCTGTGGCATTTTTAGCCAATCCATTTTATTTTGGTGCCTAAGGCCTCCCTTCTTCTTGGCATTACTTTATAGATCGGGGTTCCCAACCTGTTGCTCCGGAGCCACATGTGGCCCTGCTGACCCCTGCTGTGTGTCTCTTGGGATGTCTGTTAGACCTGAAAAGCTGAGAAGGTATAGTGCACTGTTGGGAATTGGGGTACCCTGCTGTGTGAAACCCCCCGTTTGCCCAGTAAAGCTCACCTCTCCTCTGTCCAACAGCGCAAGTGTGGGCTCTTGCCCAATCAGAGCTCTTTGCCTTGTTTACATCCTTCAGCAAAGGACACTGATTGATTTCGATGGGGATCGGGAATGGCCGCATCCCCAGCGGCGCGTGCGCTGCGCTCCTGGCCCAGTCCATCTGAATGGCTGGGGCTGGAACACGGGCACCACCCAAAGATGCAGGGGATGCAACCACTCCTGCGTTCCATTGAAAACAATCTGATTGGCCGAGAGCCCGTGCATGCGTCATTGCAAAGGTGATTGTTTACCAATGCCCTGGGGAGGGGAGGGGGGGGTTAAAATGGACCGAAACCCAGGATTTTGACTAACCTGGGTTTTGGTCGGGGGTACTCGCTGTGTGCAACCCTCCAGGTCACCAATCTCACTTACCCTTCCCTGGTCCTATGGCGCATGCGCAGCCCTCTCATCCAATCAGCGCACTTGGATCCGCTCCAGCCCCTTCGTCCAGGAGCCTGTCTAATGCGAGCAGATCTGAGTGCGCTGGCTTTAACAGGGAGCGTGCCCACGCCAGCCATTCACAAATGCCTGGGGCAGGCAAGCGCCCTGCTAAAGGGATGGCAGGGATGCGGCCACTGCATGCACCATTGGACCGGAAACGAAGGTGATTTTTCGGGCCACCTAGGGGGTTTGACAACGGCAGGGTATCCTGAATCTGGATGCCCCAGGGGGAACAAGTATGCCTGCCCTGGAGTTTCATAGACTTCAGGGTGGGTTTTGGTCTCCGGGATTTGGGATGTCTCCGGGAAAGGCCAGCGGACGGCCTTGGAATCTTTTAGATTTTAGCGCCGGCTGCCCTGGGTTTTGTTCCGCTTTAATTGTAAAGGTTGATGCTTTCAAATATTTCACTGCTTTGGTTTTTTTAAGTCTTCCACTTCCATGGCCTCCACAATCTATTCACCTTGTGGTTCCCGACCATCTCCCTATTCTGATAGTGGCTCTCGAGTTAGTCAGTAGAGACAGACATGGAACCAACAGCTCATATTTCTATTTTTTGTACTTCATTCCTCCGCACAAATAAACTCTTTTAATTAAATCCTTGATGCATGAAGAGAAGTTTTAATTAAGTTTACAGTCCAGAAGCCAGTCAAGTAGAAATAATAGCATTTCACAAGCATGCTAAAAAATTAGTATTGGCCATTAAAGATTGTTTAAGATGTGAAGCATGATCCACAAGAGCTAATTAATACAGTGTCTTACATCTTCCACATCAGCTCTGGCGTAATCATCCCCAGCATTTATATGATGAGAAATCCCTCACAGCTGAGAAAACCCAATTCATTTCCCAACAACTAATCTTTATGAGTGAATTAAATTGGATATATAATTGTTAATAGCTAACAAAGCTCTTTTACCTAGGATCACGCTCCCATGGCGCATGTGTGGGCTCTCGTCCAATCAGATTTGATAGCGTTGAATTATTGGTGGCAATCTATTCTGAATAAACAGATTGCAGAGCACCTTTGTTCTCTAACAAGAATTCTACATACAACCCAAATATCTTCTACACTTTCCTGCCACCCAAATGACCATTTGTCCTCTATATACCATACTGTATCCTAGCCACACCATCTGCCCCTCTATACCATGCTGCATACCACCCATTCTATCTGCCCCCTCTATACAATGCTGCATACCACCCATTCTATCTGCCCCCTCTATGCCATGCTATACCCCACCCATTCCATCTGCCCCTCTATACAATGCTGCATACCACCCATTCTATCTGCCCCCTCTATGCCATGCTATACCCCACCCATTCTATCTGCCCCTGTATACAATGCTGCATACCACCCATTATATCTGCCCCCTCTATGCCATGCTATATACCACCCATTCCATCTGCCCCTGTATACAATGCTGCATACCACCCATTCTATCTGCCCCTCTATACAATGCTGCATACCACCCATTCTATCTGCCCCCTCTATACAATGCTGCATACCACCCATTCTATCTGCCCCTCTATACAATGCTGCATACCACCCATTCTATCTGCCCCCTCTATACAATGCTGTATACCATCCATTCTATCTGCCCCCTCTATGCCATGCTATACCCCACCCATTCCATCTGCCCCTCTATACAATGCTGCATACCACCCATTCTATCTGCCCCCTCTATGCTATGCTGCATACCACCCATTATATCTGCCCCCTCTATGCTATGTTGCAAACCACCCATTCTATCTGCCCCCTCTATGCTATGCTGCATATCACCCATTCCATCTGCCCCCTCTATGCCATGATATATCTCACCCATTCTATCTGCCCCCTCTATGCTATGCTGCAAACCATCCACACCCTCTGTCCCCTCTATGCTATGCTGCATACCACCCATTCCATCTGCCCCCTCTATGCTATGCTATATCTCACCCATTCTATCTGCCACCTCTATGCTATGCTGCATACCACCCATTCCATCTGCCCCCTCTATGCTATGCTGCAAACCACCCACACCCTCTGCCCCCTCTATGCTATGCTGCATACCACCCATTCCATCTGTCCCCTCTATGCTATGCTATATCTCACCCATTCCATCTGTCCCCTCTATGCTATGCTATATCTCACCCATTCCATCTGTCCCCTCTATGCTATGCTATATCTCACCCATTCCATCTGTCCCCTCTATGCTATGCTATATCTCACCCATTCCATCTGTCCCCTCTATGCTATGCTATATCTCACCCATTCCATCTGTCCCCTCTATGCTATGCTATATCTCACCCATTCTATCTGCCCCCTCTATGCTATGCTGCATACCACCCATTCCATCTGCCCCCTCTATGCTATGCTGCAAACCACCCATTCTATCTGCCCCCTCTATGCTATGCTGCATCCCACCCATACCCTCTGCCCCCTCTATGCTATGCTGCATCCCACCCATACCCTCTGCCCCCTCTATGCTATGCTGCATACCACCCATACCCTCTGCCCCCTCTATGCTATGCTGCATACCACCCTTACCATCTGCCCCCTCTATACCATTCTGCATCCCACTCATACCATCTGCCCCCTCTATACCATGCTACATCCCATCCATACCATATTTCCGATATATACCATGCCACATCCTACCCATGCCGTTTGCTTCCTCTTTTCCATGTCACATCCAACCCATACTATCTGTTCATCTATACCACGCTACATCCCATCCATAACATATGTCCCCTATACAACATGCTGCATTGCATCCATTCCATCTGTCCCCTCTATACCACGCCACACCCCACCCATACCATCTGCCCCCTCTTTTTCACGCCACTTTCAACCATACTATCTGCTGATCCTCTATACCATGCTAGATAACATTCATACCATCCGTCCCTCTATACCATGCTGCATCCCACCCATACCATTCTGCACTCCCCATAACCACCTCCAGCTGCCCTGATAAGCACTAGAGATGCAGAAAGATTCATATCTGCCATATTATAAATAATGTCTATAGAGGTATGTGATGTGAAACACGAGAACAATGTTTGGAGAAGACATCGGTATAGCTACTTTATGAATACAAATGACTAAACTACCAGTAAAAGAGGAAGAAAGAAGGGCAATTATAAAGAAATAATACAGAAGGCCAGTGTAAATGGACAATAGTGAAAGGAACTGTAATAAAGCATAGGGACAACATAATTCAAAAGGCCATTAAAATGACTAGTGAAAGACTTTTAAGCAGAAGCACAGCAAGTCCATTAAAGAGGGACAGAGTCACAGATGGAAGATGTTCTAATAAGCCAGGAGCTGGCTGAGAGAAGGATGTACATTTCCACTGAGCAATCCTACATGCAGTTCACTCTCCAGCCGCTAGGGGCAGCCAGCAGTGCAATGTAGCGAGACACCATTGCAGCCATTTTTGTTCGGGGCAAAGAAAACTTTTGTTTCCCCATATTTTACAGTTTTAAATTGAATTGATCATTAGAATCTTGAAAGAGACGAGCGAATGCTGTGCAATGTACTGCGGGAAAAGTAACAATGATAAATGGTGAGCGGGAGCGAACGCCGGCCATGATGTTGCCATGGGAACGAGACGCGGAGCACTTTCTCCTGCTGAGCTACTTATAGCGATTTATACCCTGAAAGTGGCCCAGAACCTGACGTGTGACCCGGGTGTTTGTTATGAGGTGATTATTGGCGGGCTGCAGTGTGCTGCATAGGTGTAAATACCCCCAAAATGGAGCAATTTCACAGGATGGCGCCTTCACCGTCCTGCTCAGGAACTAAAGACCCTTCTCCATCATTCTGGTAAGATTTCCTGTTTAATTTCCCACAATTCCTAATTTCTTGTTTGTTAGTATTTCTATTCCTAATTTCTTGTTAGTATTTCTATTCCTAATTTCTTGTTAGTATTTCTATTCCTAATTTCTTGTTAGTATTTCTATTCCTAATTTCTTGTTAGTATTTCTATTACTAATTTCTTGTTAGTATTTCTATTACTAATTTCTTGTTAGTATTTCTATTACTAATTTCTTGTTAGTATTTCTATTCCTAATTTCTTGTTAGTATTTCTATTCCTAATTTCTTGTTTGTTAGTATTTCTATTACTCATTTCTTGTTAGTATTTCTATTCCTAATTTCTTGTTAGTATTTCTATTCCTAATTTCTTGTTAGTATTTCTATTCCTAATTTCTTGTTAGTATTTCTATTACTAATTTCTTGTTAGTATTTCTATTACTAATTTCTTGTTAGTATTTCTATTACTAATTTCTTGTTAGTATTTCTATTCCTAATTTCTTGTTAGTATTTCTATTCCTAATTTCTTGTTAGTATTTCTGTTCCTAATTTCTTGTTAGTATTTCTATTACTAATTTCTTGTTAGTATTTCTATTACTAATTTCTTGTTAGTATTTCTATTACTAATTTCTTGTTAGTAATATCCCTGTACCCAGGGGCAGACTGGCAATACGGAGACATGGGCAAATTCCTGGTGGGCCGCTGCCCCCCATCCATTCCATGCCTCCTTAGTCTCCCCTCTAAAGCCCTTATAGCTAGGCCCACTTTACCCCCCAGCCAAGATACCCCAGCCCATGTTATGCCCCTGCATTGCTAAAGCCTCAGCATCTTGGCTGTTCTACAATACTAAAGCTTAAAGTGGACCAAAACCCACTTTAGTCTATGAGACTCCAGGGCAGGCCTCCTCACCCCCACGGGGACACCTTGCTCTGTGACACCCCCAAAGTCACTCAACATTCTTACCTTTTCCTGAGCCCACAGCGCATGCCTGACCGGCGCCGGCATCACTCCGCTCCCCTTTTCGGCTGTGCATGGCCCTGCGAGTGATTGGCTGTTAGGCCGCTCACAGCCGAAGGGAGCCGAGTGATTCCGCTCTAACCGCAGTGTGGGCTCGAGAAGAGGTAAGTGATCTTGGTGACCTGGGGGATTTCACGCTGTGGGGTGCCCCAGGAGGGCAGACCAAAGCACAGGATAGGGAAAATCACTGAAGGTTTTCAGCAATGAGTGGGTTGAAAGATGGTTCCATCCAGGAGAATAACTACAGGAGATGCAGGGGGTGCTACTACCGGGGCCCAGGAGGTCAGGGGGGCCCAATCAATGTTATTTATCATATTTGTGCTCACTTGCCATCATTTACAGAAAGGAAGAGCCATTTGTCTCTGATGTTATAAGTTGTCTAGCTGCATTCTACTGAGTTAAAAGACAGAAAAAGTTTACTGTGTGAGTCTTGACAGGGCCCCATTTAATGTTTGAACCAGGGCCCCGTCCCTTTTCAGGGTGCTAAAGAGGGACAATATGCCACGCCCCCTCATTGAGGGATGGATAGGAGATAGGGTGTAACATTTACAACAATAGAAACACTTTGAATAGGCAAATCGATAATTTATTGATGCAGATCTGCATATTACATCTCAAAGAGGGACACATGAGAACAAAGAGGGGCAGGAAAGTCTTATAGACTTTAGGCTGTTGGTTGCTCCTCTTTAAAGCCCCTGTCCAGGCCACTCAGCCACCACTCAGCCACCAGGGATAAGTGAGATTGGGGAATTAAAGCGGACCAAAACCCACTGGACATGTAAGGTGGGCAATGACATGATCGCCACACACAACAGTGGCAATGAATGGAGGAGGCGGAGCTTCACAGCTAAAACAAGCGTGAGTGAAAATTGCCAAAACGTACTTTCTATGAGGGGAGCAATTCAGGGGATGCTAGTTAAAAATGTGGGTTTTGGTCCACTTTAAAGTAATAAAAAAGACCATCTGCACTGGCCTCCAAGCCTTACAGACTGTCTAAGTGTATAGACCCAGGAACCAATCAGCAGCAGTGGGTGGGCTCACGTGGCAGCAAGGGCAACACCGTATGTCTAAAGATCCCTTGCTGCTGTCCCTACACTAAACACTAACTAAACTACACTAAACTTATCTAACCATTATAACAGAGGTGATAACTAATCCATCACCCTGTTACACCCCTAGCCTGGAATCCCTATAACAGAGCTTAAAACCCTAAAAGTTAGGAAGGTCAACCCTAGTGCCCATAGTAGATTGACCGTGTGTGATCTAACCCGTACCTTGTGGTCTTGGCTGACCAATTAGATCAATTCTTGGCTGTTGGGTTATCAGAGGGCTTTTTTTAACAGTGTCTTTGTTTACAGAGGTATGATATAATATTTCCATCATATTCCTCACCCCTGTGCTTCATTAGTGGGTGATGGTGGTGCAGGGCACTGACACTTTATTCCTCACCCCTGTGCTTTATTAGTGGGTGATGGTGGTACAGGGCACTGCCACTTCATTCCTCACCCCTGTGCTTTATTAGTGGGTGATGGTGGTGCAGGGCACTGACACTTTATTCCTCACCCCTGTGCTTCATTAGTGGGTGATGGTGGTGCAGGGCACTGACACTTCATTCCTCACCCCTGTGCTTTATTAGCAGGTGATGGTGGTGCAGGGCACTGACACTTCATTCCTCACACCCCTGTGCTTTATTAGTGGGTGATGGTGGTGCAGGGCACTGACACTTCATTCCTCACACCCCTGTGCTTTATTAGTGGGTGATGGTGGTGCAGGGCACTGACACTTTATTCCTCACCCCTGTGCTTTATTAGTGGGTGATGGTGGTGCAGGGCACTGACACTTTATTCCTCACCCCTGTGCTTTATTAGTGGGTGATGGTGGTACAGGGCACTGACACTTTATTCCTCACCCCTGTGCTTTATTAGTGGGTGATGGTGGTGCAGGGCACTGACACTTCATTCCTCACCCCTGTGCTTTATTAGCAGGTGATGGTGGTGCAGGGCACTGACACTTTATTCCTCACCCCTTTGCTTTATTAGCGGGTGATGGTGGTGCAGGGCACTGACACTTCATTCCTCACCCCCCTGTGCTTTATTAGCAGGTGATGGTGGTGCAGGGCACTGACACTTCATTCCTCACACCCCTGTGCTTTATTAGTGGGTGATGGTGGTGCAGGGCACTGACACTTCATTCCTCACCCCCCTGTGCTTTATTAGCGGGTGATGGTGGGGCAGGGCACTGACACTTTATTCCTCACTCCTGTGCTTTATTAGTGGGTGATGGTGGTGCAGGGCACTGACACTTCATTCCACACCCCTGTGCTTCATTAGTGGGTGATGGTGGTGCAGGGCACTGACACTTTATTCCTCACCCCTGTGCTTTATTAGCAGGTGATGGTGGTGCAGGGCACTGACACTTCATTCCTCACCCCTGTGCTTTATTAGTGGGTGATGGTGGTGCAGGGCACTGACACTTTATTCCTCACCCCTGTGCTTTATTAGCGGGTGATGGTGGTACAGGGCACTGACACTTCATTCCACACCCCTGTGCTTCATTAGTGGGTGATGGTGGTGCAGGGCACTGACACTTTATTCCTCACCCCTGTGCTTTATTAGTGGGTGATGGTGGTACAGGGCACTGACACTTCATTCCACACCCCTGTGCTTCATTAGTGGGTGATGGTGGTGCAGGGCACTGACACTTTATTCCTCACCCCTGTGCTTTATTAGCAGGTGATGGTGGTGCAGGGCACTGACACTTTATTCCTCACCCCTGTGCTTTATTAGCGGGTGATGGTGGTGCAGGGCACTGACACTTTATTCCTCACCCCTGTGCTTTATTAGCGGGTGATGGTGGTGCAGGGCACTGACACTTCATTCCTCACACCCCTGTGCTTTATTAGTGGGTGATGGTGGTGCAGGGCACTGACACTTTATTCCTCACCCCTGTGCTTTATTAGCAGGTGATGGTGGTGCAGGGCACTGACACTTTATTCCTCACCCCTGTGCTTTATTAGTGGGTGATGATGGTGCAGGGCACTGACACTTTATTCCTCACCCCTGTGCTTTATTAGTGGGTGATGGTGGTGCAGGGCACTGACACTTCATTCCTCACACCCCTGTGCTTTATTAGTGGGTGATGGTGGTGCAGGGCACTGACACTTCATTCCTCACCCCTGTGCTTTATTAGCAGGTGATGGTGGTGCAGGGCACTGACACTTCATTCCTCACCCCTGTGCTTTATTAGTGGGTGATGGTGGTGCAGGGCACTGACACTTAATTCCTCACCCCTGTGCTTTATTAGTGGGTGATGGTGGTGCAGGGCACTGACACTTTATTCCTCACCCCTGTGCTTTATTAGTGGGTGATGGTGGTGCAGGGCATTGACACTTCATTCCTCACCCCCCTGTGCTTTATTAGTGGGTGATGGTGGTGCAGGGCACTGACACTTTATTCCTCACCCCTGTGCTTTATTAGTGGGTGATGGTGGTGCAGGGCACTGACACTTTATTCCTCACCCCTGTGCTTTATTAGTGGGTGATGGTGGTGCAGGGCACTGACACTTCATTCCTCACCCCTGTGCTTTATTAGTGGGTGATGGTGGTGCAGGGCACTGACACTTAATTCCTCACCCCTGTGCTTTATTAGTGGGTGATGGTGGTGCAGGGCACTGACACTTTATTCCTCACCCCTGTGCTTTATTAGTGGGTGATGGTGGTGCAGGGCACTGACACTTTATTCCTCACCCCTGTGCTTTATTAGTGGGTGATGATGGTGCAGGGCACTGACACTTAATTCCTCACCCCTGTGCTTTATTAGTGGGTGATGGTGGTGCAGGGCACTGACACTTTATTCCTCACCCCTGTGCTTTATTAGTGGGTGATGGTGGTGCAGGGCACTGACACTTAATTCCTCACCCCTGTGCTTTATTAGTGGGTGATGGTGGTGCAGGGCACTGACACTTTATTCCTCACCCCTGTGCTTTATTAGTGGGTGATGGTGGTGCAGGGCACTGACACTTTATTCCTCACCCCTGTGCTTTATTAGTGGGTGATGGTGGTGCAGGGCACTGACACTTCATTCCTCACCCCCCTGTGCTTTATTAGTGGGTGATGGTGGTGCAGGGCACTGACACTTCATTCCTCACCCCCCTGTGCTTTATTAGTGGGTGATGATGGTGCAGGGCACTGACACTTCATTCCTCACCCCTGTGCTTTATTAGTGGGTGATGGTGGTGCAGGGCACTGACACTTCATTCCTCACCCCTGTGCTTTATTAGTGGGTGATGGTGGTGCAGGGCACTGACACTTTATTCCTCACCCCTGTGCTTTATTAGTGGGTGATGGTGGTGCAGGGCACTGACACTTTATTTATCACCCCTGTGCTTTATTAGTGGGTGATGGTGGTGCAGGGCACTGACACTTTATTTATCACCCCTGTGCTTTATTAGTGGGTGATGGTGGTGCAGGGCACTGACACTTCATTCCTCACCCCTGTGCTTTATTAGTGGGTGATGGTGGTGCAGGGCACTGACACTTCATTCCTCACCCCTGTGCTTTATTAGTGGGTGATGGTGGTGCAGGGCACTGACACTTTATTCCTCACCCCTGTGCTTTATTAGTGGGTGATGGTGGTGCAGGGCACTGACACTTTATTTATCACCCCTGTGCTTTATTAGTGGGTGATGGTGGTGCAGGGCACTGACACTTTATTCCTCACCCCTGTGCTTTATTAGTGGGTGATGGTGGTGCAGGGCACTGACACTTTATTTATCACCCCTGTGCTTTATTAGTGGGTGATGGTGGTGCAGGGCACTGACACTTCATTCCTCACCCCTGTGCTTTATTAGTGGGTGATGGTGGTGCAGGGCACTGACACTTCATTCCTCACCCCTGTGCTTTATTAGTGGGTGATGGTGGTGCAGGGCACTGACACTTCATTCCTCACCCCTGTGCTTTATTAGTGGGTGATGGTGGTGCAGGGCACTGACACTTTATTCCTCACCCCTGTGCTTTATTAGTGGGTGATGGTGGTGCAGGGCACTGACACTTCATTCCTCACCCCTGTGCTTTATTAGTGGGTGATGGTGGTGCAGGGCACTGACACTTCATTCCTCACCCCTGTGCTTTATTAGTGGGTGATGGTGGTGCAGGGCACTGACACTTTATTCCTCACCCCTGTGCTTTATTAGTGGGTGATGGTGGTGCAGGGCACTGACACTTTATTTATCACCCCTGTGCTTTATTAGTGGGTGATGGTGGTGCAGGGCACTGACACTTTATTTATCACCCCTGTGCTTTATTAGTGGGTGATGGTGGTGCAGGGCACTGACACTTCATTCCTCACCCCTGTGCTTTATTAGTGGGTGATGGTGGTGCAGGGCACTGACACTTCATTCCTCACCCCTGTGCTTTATTAGTGGGTGATGGTGGTGCAGGGCACTGACACTTCATTCCTCACCCCTGTGCTTTATTAGTGGGTGATGGTGGTGCAGGGCACTGACACTTCATTCCTCACCCCCCTGTGCTTTATTAGTGGGTGATGGTGGTGCAGGGCACTGACACTTTATTCCTCACCCCTGTGCTTTATTAGTGGGTGATGGTGGTGCAGGGCACTGACACTTTATTCCTCACCCCTGTGCTTTATTAGTGGGTGATGGTGGTGCAGGGCACTGACACTTTATTCCTCACCCCTGTGCTTTATTAGTGGGTGATGGTGGTGCAGGGCACTGACACTTCATTCCTCACCCCTGTGCTTTATTAGTGGGTGATGGTGGTGCAGGGCACTGACACTTAATTCCTCACCCCTGTGCTTTATTAGTGGGTGATGGTGGTGCAGGGCACTGACACTTTATTTCTCACCCCTGTGCTTTATTAGTGGGTGATGGTGGTGCAGGGCACTGACACTTCATTCCTCACCCCCCTGTGCTTTATTAGTGGGTGATGATGGTGCAGGGCACTGACACTTTATTCCTCACCCCTGTGCTTTATTAGTGGGTGATGGTGGTGCAGGGCACTGACACTTCATTCCTCACCCCCCTGTGCTTTATTAGTGGGTGATGATGGTGCAGGGCACTGACACTTTATTCCTCACCCCTGTGCTTTATTAGTGGGTGATGATGGTGCAGGGCACTGACACTTCATTCCTCACCCCTGTGCTTTATTAGTGGGTGATGGTGGTGCAGGGCACTGACACTTCATTCCTCACCCCTGTGCTTTATTAGTGGGTGATGGTGGTGCAGGGCACTGACACTTTATTTATCACCCCTGTGCTTTATTAGTGGGTGATGGTGGTGCAGGGCACTGACACTTCATTCCTCACCCCTGTGCTTTATTAGTGGGTGATGGTGGTGCAGGGCACTGACACTTTATTCCTCACCCCTGTGCTTTATTAGTGGGTGATGGTGGTGCAGGGCACTGACACTTTATTTATCACCCCTGTGCTTTATTAGTGGGTGATGGTGGTGCAGGGCACTGACACTTCATTCCTCACCCCTGTGCTTTATTAGTGGGTGATGGTGGTGCAGGGCACTGACACTTTATTCCTCACCCCTGTGCTTTATTAGTGGGTGATGGTTGTGCAGGGCACTGGCACTTTATTTATCACCCCTGTGCTTTATTAGTGGGTGATGGTTGTGCAGGGCACTGGCACTTTATTCCTCACCCCTGTGCTTTATTAGTGGGTGATGGTGGTGCAGGGCACTGACACTTTATTCCTCACCCCTGTGCTTTATTAGTGGGTGATGGTGGTGCAGGGCACTGACACTTTATTCTTCACCCCTGTGCTTTATTAGTGGGTGATGGTGGTGCAGGGCACTGACACTTTATTTATCACCCCTGTGCTTTATTAGTGGGTGATGGTTGTGCAGGGCACTGACACTTTATTTATCACCCCTGTGCTTTATTAGTGGGTGATGGTGGTGCAGGTCAGTGAGGAGTATGGCGGCCACATACTGCAATACTATCATTATTTTTTTTTTCTTGTAGTGAACAAAATCTAATGGAGGGTGTGGTGCTGAGCTTTCCCGGAGATGAGAGCAGCGTGCGGAGGGAGCAGGCCGCCCGTCTCATCCAAAGGGCCTTCCGCAGAGTTCTTGTGAGTATTAAAGAAAACTTGTCATGGGAAACATGGCTGATATTGCTGCTCATCACTTTATCAAATTGACCTCCATGTGGAGTGGACGTGACCAGTGTGACCGACAGAGCCTGGGCAGCCATTTGTCATGGTGTTTGCCAGGAAGTAGGGACCTTATCTTGGGACCCAGTAAGTTTTATTCAAATGGAAAAGAATGAAAAGGCTGCAGCTGGGTATTCATGTTTTTTCCCCTGGACCAGGACTTTAAAGTGGACCAAAACCCGCCCGTGGGCTGATCGATTCCTCGGACCAAAACCGAGTATAGTCAAAATCCTGGGTTTTGGTTCACTTTAAGTTGTGATGTGGTAGGCCCATCAGTGTGAGAGGGGACTTATGGGAAGGATACTCCTCCTGTGGGTGAGTGCATCCTGTCCCTGGCTGGCTTTTGTCTCCATTTCTCATTTTCTTTTTATGTTTTAGGACATTAATGTTTTCAAGTATTTCAAAAATCTCATTAACTTCAAAGGTCAAGGGGACCCGAAGCTTTTGCTGAAATGTATAAACCCCAAGGAGGTGAGTGTGTCACATTACTTTTACACTACATGCCTTTACCCCAGCAGTTACATGTCACATTGTGTAAATGTGTCCCCTCCTACAATAAAGAGGAGCAACCAGCCTCTTTGTGTGTGAAATCCCCCATAACAAAGGTGATCCCATGACACATGAGCAGACCGTATCCCCGCTCAACTTCAGCTTCAGCATACCCGCACCAGACATTTCTGAATGGCCGAAGCGGAAGAGCGGCCAACGGCTCACGCTCCATTCAACTGTTACTTGTGCCATGGGATCCTAAATAGGGATACCCCAAGGTGTAGGAAACCCATAATAGTTTTGTTCTTTAATAAGATCCTTAACACAATGGTGGCTGTAACTATGTTGACTGGCTAATACACATAGGTTGAAATACTAGTGGGGACTGCTAGTATCCTTGGCACATGAATTGAAAATGTGGGTGTTTTTAGGATTACATAGCAAGTTTTTTATGTTTTGCCCCCCCCCCCCCCCCTTTTCATTACATTCCTCCCTGACCACCTCCAAATGTGGTCGGTCGGTGGCCCCTGTCTCTCAGAGCTCCCTGTGTGAGCGAGCCGGGTAAGCTACAGTGGTCACACTTGGAGTGCTGGGGGATCTGGGTGGCCATGCGACTACATATGAACCCTGGTCTTGGAAAATGGAAATTAAAGGAGGAGCAAACTTTGGGGACCTGCTACAGCATCTACAGCACACTGCAGAAAATGGAGGAGAGACACATGGAACAGGCTTTAGGTGAGCTCCTTGCTGTTTTAGTATTGCCACTGCCTGGACCCACTTATTTTGAAAACATTAGTCATGAACCCGCCCCCTTTCGGGGTACTTGGTTGCAACTGCCTGCTGCTAGGGGGTACTTGGCATTAAAAGGTTGAGAACCACTGCTCTAGGGTGTATGTGTATTTTTTCCTGGATTGTACCTATAAAGTGGCCCAACACCCATTTTCTACAAAATGAGTGCTGGACTGCATGGTGACAGTTGCTGGGGAGGGGGGCATCCAGATTGCTGGAAGCTCCATGTACATACCATTATACTCCCACAAACCCCATTTTCCCTTCACTGTGATTCCCTGTAAAATCCAGCCCCGAGGGATCACAGTAGCAAGGTAGCAAAATCCCAAGCTGTCGATAGTCTGCCCTGTGTGGAGAAACAATATCGCAGAGGCACACTGCAGCCATACCTATGCCATGCAGCCAGCTAGGAAAGGATTTAATCTCCTTCCAACATTCTGTCTCTGGCTGGTTGGGCTGATCATAAGAAAGCTCCCAGCTTAACTGCAGTGTGTCTGTATGCTAGCAAAGGCTCCCCCCCCCACCCCCCACTCATACCCATGTGTAAGCAGGGATCTCAGGTGTAATCCAAGATAGAAGCTCCCATGTAATTCTAAATAAAGTAAGTAACTTACATATTGCTGCTGCCTCTGACCATCAGTCTCTTCGGCCCTTCACCCTTCAGGCTAGCTACCTCCGGATGCTACTGCTACCTATGGGTCCCCCTTATTAGTTTTAACCATCCCCATACAGAGCTCCCTGGCTGGGTCCCAGGATGAAAAACAATATTTTTGGATGTAGTTTCACCTCAGCAACTTTCCTACTGTCCCCCAACCCCCTTGGGTCTTCCTCCAACTGGGGCCAATATGAAGCTCCTCCTATTGAAAAAAGTCCCGGCCATGGCAGTGTCTGCTGCAGTTTCCCTTTCCCTGTTGCAGCAAGTCTCATAGGGGAATGGGGATTATTTTCTCATTTCAGGACCCTCCCCGGGACAAACTTGCCAAGGTAAGGTGTGGGTCCAATTAAAGAAGATCTGAGCCAAACATTCCTATCGCTATCTTGTATTATTCTATGAATATGTAACTTTTATTATCATTTATTATCAGCTGCTATATTTAGTAATTGTCATGTGACATTCATTTGTGGAGAAGCAGCGCTGCACCCCTTGACTTTCCATGTTTTATTGCCATGGAGAATTGAATAACGCTGTACACTGCACACTATTCATGCAGGGAAACTGACTAAGAGACATTAGTATAGATTACTGGGATCACTTGTTGAGAAGGATCTGGGGGTACTGGTAGATCACAGGCTAAATAACAGCATGCAATGCCAAGCAGCTGCTTCCAAGGCCACCAAGATATTATCATGCAATAATAGAGGCCTGGAATCAGGATCTAGAGATGTAATTTTGCCTCTTTACAAGGCACTGGTGCGCCCTCATCTGGAATATGCCGTCCAGTTCATAGAAAGGACGCTCTGATTTTGGAAATAGTTTCGGGGAGTGACACAGAAAGGGAAATGAAGGATCTAAGATTATGGGAATAAAATCCATTTAGTTATTAGAGGGGGTGCCTGGGGGATTAAAGTGGACCAACACCCAGGATTTTGACTATCCTGGGTCTTGGTCCGCTTTGGTGGGGCACCCCGATCGGGGGTGCCCGCTGTGTGAAACCCCCCAGAAAGCCCCGAAAACTCACCTCTCCCCGCTCCCACGTGACCGCTGCAGCCAATCTCCGCCGGCGGACAAGCGAGAGGCAGCGCCGGACAAGCAGAGCACATCCGCCGACGCCTCCCACGCGTCCCTCTTACAGGGAGTGCACCCGCGCCGGCCATTCACAAACGGCCGGCGCGGGAGGCGGCGGCGGACGCGCATGCGCCGCTGGAACTTGGAAAAGGTAGGATTGTGGGCTTCCTGGGGGGTTTCACCCCACGGGACATCCCAATTTCGGATGCTCCGGGAATCTTATAGATTCCCGGGCCGATCCCCCCTGGGTGTTGGTCCACTTTAACTTGTATAAATATATAAAGGCCCATACAAAAAATATAGGGAAAAGTTATTTTATGTAAAATCCCCTCAAAAGACAAGAGGATACTCCTTTGGTCTGAAGAAAAAATGATTCAGAACTGTAAATCTGTGGAACAGGCTGCCACAGGGGCTGGTCCCAGCTTCAAAAAAGGTTTTGATGTTTTTTTTAGTTAATAACATTGCCTGCTATAGTTATCTGTCATCTGTGTGTTGGTAACATTTTTCTCTATCCCATCATTCGGTTTAATTGAAGGACACCCGGGGCAATGGGCTGCTGGCCTTTCCAAATCGGGATGCCCTGCTGTGTGACCCCCCCTCAAAACTCACTTTCTTCCTGGCTTCCGTGCTGATCCCCGCATCTTAGGGCTGTGAGCATGCTCCTGCCCCAGCCATTTAGTTAGACTGGAAGCGGACATGCACCGGCTGGGGATGCGTCAGCTCTCGCTCTGATTGCTGTAGACAAGTGCCTTATTGCCGGGCATAAATAGGACCGAGAAGAGGTGAGCTTTAAAGGGTGGGGGTTTCAGACAGCGGGGCATCCCAGACCGCCCCCGAAGCATGGAACAAGACCTGGGATAGTAAAAATTCTGGGTTTTGTTCTGCTTTAAAGCAGACCAAACCCACAAAACTTGTGAAATACATTTGGCCAAAACCCCTGCAAATACTCCCTTCTTAGGGTGTAGAACTAGAAATGAATAATTTCACTTTTCGTACTGGAACACATTTTTATTTTTCTGTTCCTCTCTGTGAGATGGCAGAGGATCAGTCATTGCTTAGGTGTGGCAGTGACATCATTGCCACACACAACAGTGGTAATGAATGGAGGAGGCGGAGCTTTACAGCTAAAATAGTCAGCGTTGTCTGGGATTAGAGTGAAGCAGGAGCAGTGAAAATTGATAAATGGTAATCTTCATGGGGAGAGCAATTCAGGGGATGCGAGTTAAAAATGTGGGTTTTGGTCCGCTTTAACTATACCTAGCTGTAGTGTTGGAGTTGTGGAACATTACCATTGCCGTGTTATTTACATATTCTGTATGTAACTGTCACATTTTTCTCCTAATTCATTTGGCAGGCGGATCTGATCGATGCTGCGGCTGGTATACACGTCAGGTTCAGGTTAGGAGGGGTAAGTATAATCTAAAGAAATTATATATACATAAAGTACAGGGGGGTGGGTTATAGCTGTGCTTTACTCAGACAGAGCAGAGCTGGGGTCAGGGAAAGGACAGCAATCCCAGAATGCAGAGCGACACAGTCAGAAGACACTTCCTGTTTGCAGGCTGTCTGATGTTCCATGAGCCGCCATCTTGGATGTTTAAAGGCTCATAACATGCAGTAGATGCAGGTAGGTTGATTTTTAATGTGGGTAATCTGTATGTACAGGGTGTGGGAAACATACAAGAACTTACTGATCTTTTTCAGGGTGAAGGTCCACTTTAAGCACAAATGCCAGCTGAAGTGCTCTCTTCCAGCTCTCCTATTATCACCTTCTAAATGTTGGCCTTCCATGTAACATTAGGCGTAAGGGCCCTTTCACACTGTGCAGTAACATCACATGGCCATGAAGATGAACAAATTGCCTTATTGTGTACTGTGTTGTGCCTCTGCTGTGGTGCAGGGGTGGCCTATAGGTTGTCCTGTATTGTCTCCTGTCAAGGAGTGGGAAGCAATCAGCAACAACAGCTTGAGATTTTGGTGGTGGCAGCAGGACAACCCAGCGGCATTGCAAATCTCTCCATGGGGTTGCCAGGTCCTTCCATGGGGTTGCCAGGTCCTTCCATGGGGTTGTCAGGTCCTTCCATGGGGTTGCCAGGTCCTTCCATGGGGTTGCCAGGTCCTTCCATGGGGTTTCCAGGTCCTTCCATGGGGTTGTCAGGTCCTTCCATGGGGTTGCCAGGTCCTTCCATGGGTTCATCAACCTCAGGATTGTTCCGCTGCCAACATTGCCAGGTCGTCCTGTTGCCAGTGGCAGGATCTTTAGCTGTTGAAGCCTACGAGGACAGAGGACCTGGCAGGGACTGCTGATGGACTAAGAAGCAGTTGTAAATAATGTATGTACCTAGACTGCAACACAATACATGTGCTTTACCTGTGATGTCCATAGACATCTATGGGCTGCGTTGTGGGGCAACAAATGGTCTAGATGTGGAAGTGCCTACTTAGACCAGACCTTCACCATGATTTAATGAAAAGCCCAAACCCTTAAACTATTCCACAGCATCTAAAATGAATATATTTTACGTTTTTAGTCACTTATTATTCTTTCACCCACTGGGCTGCAACTCTGTTCAGGACTCTAGGATACAGGCACCGCCATCTTGACTCAGAAGCATCACATACTGAGGAGGGGAGAGTGGAATAAAGTGCAGGGGGTGGGGTTATAGCTGTGCTTTATACAGACAGAGCAGAGCTGCGGTCAGGGAAAGGTCAGCAATCCCAGAATGCAGAACGACGCAGTCAGAAGACACTTCCTGTTTGCAGGCTGCCTGATTCATGAGCCGCCATCTTGGATGTTTAAAGGCTCGTAACATGCAGTAGATGCAGGTAGGATGATTTTTAATGTGAGCAATCTGTATGTACAGGGTGTGGGAAACATATAAGATAGACTCTTATTCAGAGTGAAGGTCCGCTTTAAGATAAACTGCCACTGCCACCAGGACTACTAACTAGTGACAGAAATAATGACTTAAATATTATTTTTATTTTATCTTTGTTTTATTATAGAGTACAAGTCAATTATCTCACTATGTGTGTAACCGGGAGATAAGATAAGAGGTGAAGCATGGTGTTAGTGTCTAGTAATCTGTGGGATAATCTGAGGGATGGTGATGGCTGACCACAGACTTTGTTCTCTAATATTTATCTGCTATTGTGACCATTTCCTGAAGGGTCACATGACTGCTTCTGCTTGCATAGTGTAGAGTGGGGGTCCCCAACCTGTAGTTTGTGGCTCGCAGACTCCTGCTGTATGTGGCTTGTGGACCACCCGCTAGATCAGAACGCTTGCGGAGGCCTAGCTGGGGTAGGGTGCCCGCTAACCAGTCTCAGCAGCTTTCAGCATCACACTTGGGGGTTTATTCATCAAGGGATAGCGGCAGGTAGTGCTTTGTAATGGCAGGCAGCGTCTGGTGAACGCTGGGCGCTGTGCGCCATACCACATTTATGAAGCCGATTCTGGTGAGCGACTCTAACAGCGCCATGTAGTGTCTGATTCATCATTACAGGAGGCTCAGTGTATAACACCGGCGCTCTAGCTTCCAGAGCGCCGGGTATTACCTGTCGCTCTCCCATACATTTTAATGGACGTTCCTTTTCTTCTGTTTAAACAGGGTTTTTTGTGTTTAATTGTTTTTTTTCTCTCAAATAATTGTGTGACTTCTCCTGGCCTAGAAAGAGTCATTTTTGAAAACTTTTTTGATTTTTTTATATTTTTATGCAGAATTGTCATTACAGGTCTGGCATTAAAGTACAAATGTTACAACAATGTAATTCCATGTTGTTTGGGCGTTTTGTGGGGCAGGCGGGATATCAGGTTCAATGCTCAGAAGCTGAACCTGGGACCTTGAGTGACAGGTCACCCATCCAATGGGATGCTCTCTTGGGAACTTTGCAAATGGACTAAGGTTCCATTTTAGACTCCATTAGAGTTTTTGTCTGCTTTTAATGGGAACTCCATCCGTCTACCAATACATATGTGGTACCGTTGTAACCGGAAGCAATGGGACTTTTACACGCAATATGATTTTCTTAAAGTAGACCAAAACCTAGGATTTTGACTATCCTGGGTTTTGGTCTGTTCCTCCGGGGCACCCAAATCAGGCTGCGTGAAACCCCCCAGATCGTCTAAGTCAACTCACCTCTTCCCGGTCCTATGGCGTATGCACTGTCACTCATCCAATCAGCACACTCGAAGCCGCTGACGTCACTTCGTCTAAGGCTTCAGCTAAGAGCAGCAGCTCTGAGCGTGCTGATGGGCGCATCCTCCGCTACCCTCTAACAGGGGGCGTGCCCGGCGTGGCATGCACCCTGCTAGAGGGATAGCGTGGAGGAGGAAACAAGGTAAGTGTATGCTGCGACCTGGGGGGTTTCACACAGCGGGGCATCGGGATTTTTGGATGCCCTGGAAGGAGGGATTTTCCTACTTATTTCACCTAAAAATATTGAGAAAGCACTGAAAAAATGACAAACAAGACATTTCCTGTTAAAGCCCAGACTGTGCTGAAAAGGCTGAAAATATATAGTTTTCCTGGAAAATCCATTGAGGTTCCATCAAAAATCATAGCTAAACAGTATAGCGCAAAATAGTGAAAAATGGTCTGGCAACAGAAGGTGACAAAATCTAGAGGTAAGCGGTTCTTAAGGGGTATAACAGGACCAAGGACACAAATGACTTTTAGTCGACATAACCCAACTCTCCAAATTGTAATGTACTGCACACAGAATCGCTGCTTAAACCCCCGCCCAAGCAACAAACTCAGTTATACAGGATCCAGCGCCATGGCATCGCTGCTTCCTTGGCTGCGCACGCTCCCACACTCACCTGCACAGCAGGGATGATACTGTGCGCAATTGTTGAATCAGATCAATGCTGAATTGCGGAAAGATGAGTGTTCTGCTGCGGAAGCTCCCTAAGGGTTAGGTTATGTGGACCAAAAGTCATTTGCTATTTATTAATAGTTCATAAATGATATTGAAGATGGCATTAAAAGCACTTTCTCTATTTTTGCAGATGAGGCCAAGATACTGTGTTTCCCATTGCTATGAATGCAGATAGTTGCAAGGAACGCTGCTGCAGGGCGCATTTAAGGTTGAGTGAGCTCCCTCACCTCAGAAGTGGCCATAGCAGCAGTGTTCTGTGTGTACAGGGCTCACTTCTCTCTTCTTGTAGATCTTGGTTTACAGTTGACAATAGCAACAGATTGCAGGTAGTGAAAACTGCTTCCATAAAACACACATTTGGTAACATAGGAAAAAATAAAAATAATAATAAAGATACTAGATCAGCTCAGCACCTTGAGAACATAGTTTGGACACAAAAAAAAAAATTCCATCGAAGGTGGACTTTTAATTCAAACCCAGTCTGCATGAATGTACTTGACTTAGTTGATGTTGGAATTCGCAGTCACCAAGCATAACATTGCTCAAGTCTCGTTTCTCTTTTTCTTGTAGACTAAATTCCCACCCAATATATATTACAAGCTGTTTACTCATAGACCTGTGGTGGATATGTGTGCCAACAGCCCCAAAGACTACACCAAACAATGTGCCAAACAGCTGCTGCCAAAGCAAATCCACAACCACGGCACCATCCCAGAGGATGATCACAGCGGCTGGTACACCCGGGTGGAGAACAATGGCTGGAGGCTTCTGACGCTCAGGGTTAGTGTCTATGTCTGTGATGTTCCAGTTTGTTTATTAAAGGGACAGGTTATTAGCCTGCTTTCTGCTCACCCCCATGCTGGCTGCATCTTTCACTCAGTCTGCTTTATATTTCTTGATAAGCTCCTCTAAGCTCACCCTCTGATGATCAGTGGTGTATAGAAATTTAGTATTGTATATACCGGCGCTGGGAAATTTGATAACAGCTGCACTTGTTGGGAGTTGACCAAAACTCCCTAGTAGAGGTGTGTTCTTGGGCTATTCTTGGTCTGCTTGGAGGTTTGGAGCCTTGTTGCAGAAAAATAAAATAGTGGGGAACAAATGCACTTGGGGACTATGGATTTAAGGGGGTAAAAACAGTTGATAGCTGGTTAATCCGTTGTAGTTAAAATTAGGTGGAGTGTATGAGGATGGCACAGGTCTGCCTTAAAACTAACACAAAGGAAATTACTGTTAGTTAACCTTGTTTAGTTAATCCTCTAATTTCTCTTCTGTTGGTAGTGGAATAGTTATTTGTATATTTCACTAAAAGCAGGTGTGGTCTTTTGGGACCTTAAAAAAGTTTTTTCAGTGTGCACAAAAAAAAAAAAGTCCAAAAAATATGGGGGTTCTGAAAGTCCAAAAATATTAGACACAGTTCTATTCAAAAAGTATATCCAGACGAAGATGAAAATGAAAATCCGGTTAGGGTTAGACACAGCAACAGAAGTCTATCCAAAACGAAATTGCTGGTATAAGGTTATTTACGGTAAAGGACCAAAAGGACCAAAACCCAGGATATTGAAAAACCTGGGGTTTGGTCCACTTCAACACCATGCAGATGTTGTGGAATAGTTTTGCAGATGCTGACCTCCAGGGTTGCATGGGAGCGGCCATCTTGCTCCAAACCTGAAAGCCCTGCTAACACTAATGATCATAAGGAGGGGGGGGGGAGCTGTGTCAGCATTATGGCTGCTTTCCTGGACTATTCATGTTCTGTGTTCTTTGTCTGTGAACTTTACATATCCTGAAACTCTCTAAAAATGGTTTGAAAAAAAGGGCAAGGTTACATTTGTGTCACAAACCAACAGCTTGCAGGTGAGAAGAGGGTGTAAGAGACGCTGAATTTCCATACATAGAGGTCAAAAGCCAGGAGGAAGGAATGTATCTGGATTTTTGAATGTATTTGGGCCCTTGGGCTGTGTAGGGGCTGTGCAGATGGAGTAGCTGCACGGGGCGCAGTCACCCTGGGGGGGGGGGGGGGGGCACTGATGGGACCCCAGGCTTGAGGCTCCCTATTATCATGCATTCTTGCTGTTGGTCACAAAACAAGAAATTCAGCTGAAATGGTGTTGCTAGCATTAGCAACATTAGCACATTCTCTTCTTCCCTATTTTTTTCAAATTCCCTCCATCTTTCTCTCTGTTCCAAATGTCTTCCTTCTCTTTTCCATATTCCCTACTTCCTTCTCACTTTTCCACATTCCCTTCTTCCTTCTCACTTTTCGATACAATCACCCTTATTTCCCTCTATTCCACATTCCCCACCTCTTTCTCACCCCCACATCCTCTATTTTTTTCTCTCTCTTCCACATTCCCTACTTCATTCTCTTTTTCTCTCATTTGCACATTCCTTCCATCTTTCTTTTTTTCCACTTTTCCCTCTCTTTCCCTTTTCCATTCCATTACCTAACTTTTCCCTCTTTTCCACATCCCCCATGTTTTCCTCTTTATTCTACATTCCCTTCTTCTTTCTCTCTTTTCCACATCTCTCCTTCTTTCTCTCTTTTTCAATTGCCCTCTTTATTACTCTTGCATTTTCAACATTTCCTTCTCTTTATCTTTTCCAATATCCCCTCATTCTTTCTCTCTATTTCACATTCCCTTCATCTTTCTTTCCTGCCCACATTCTTTTTTATTTCACATTTCCTCTATCATTTGCTCTTTTCCACATGTCCTCAGTCTCCATTTTGTTCTCCCTTCATCCCTTCTCCTGCTGTCTCACATTCCTTCCATCTTTCTCTTTATCATATTCCCATCTTCTCCCTCTTTTTCCAACTCCCTTTGAGATGGAAAATTAATTATTATAACTAGTTTTAGTTAGTTCGGTTCTAGCCGCTTGTATAGGCCTCTACCACATTCCTGAGGGTCAGGGACTCGCACTTGTCACAGGAATGACCATGTTATGTCTGTTTAATGACAAACAGATGTATGAGCGATACCTTCCATATATGTCCAATAGAAGTATGACCTGTGTCCAGGCTTCCAACCAGGATGGACCTTCACCATGATTTATTGAAAAGCCCAAACCCTTAAAAAACAATTCCTCAGCATCTAAAGTTAATATATTTTAAGTTTTTAGTCACTTACTTATTATTCTTTCCCCCACTGAGCTGCAACTCTGTTCAGGACTTTTGGATACGGGCGCCGCCATCTTGACTCAGAAGCATCACACTTACTGAGGAGAGGAGAGTGGGATAAAGTACAGGGGGGCGGGTTATAGCTGTGCTTTGCTCAGACAGAGCAGAGCTGGGGTCAGGAAAAGGTCAGCAATCCCAGAATGCAGAGCAGCACAGTCAGAAGGCACTTCCTGTTTGCAGGCTGCCTGACGTTCCATGAGCCGCCATCTTGGATGTTTAAAGGCTCATAACATGCAGTAGATGCAGGTCGGATGATTTTTAATGTGGACAATCTGTATGTACAGGGTGTGGGAAACATATAAGATAGGCTCTTATTCAGAGTAAAGGACCGCTTTAAGTTCCTTTCTCTAAACCTGTATTTAAATGAGCAGCATACGGGACACCTCGGGCGTTGGTGCAGAGGTATGTAAGCCCCCGGGCGACCGACAATAAACATTAACCTTCTTGAAGACTATTTGTGTCCGAGTGGTTTCCGCGACACCTCACATTTCCAGACTCACTTTATATGTGTTTTGTCATTATAACCCTTCATCTCTCTTTCACATTATCTCAAACGCTGCTTCACTTTTCCTCTATCCTTCTCATACTTTCTCTATCCATCTCTGTTATCGTGTGAGCGTAAATGTGTGCATACCTACCAACTTTTCAGGGTGGGAAAGAGGGACATTTGTTAATCTAGGCCATGCCCCCTCATTGGGGAATGCATAGGAGATAGGTTATAACAGTTAAAACAATAGAAATAGGCTTTAAATAGGCAAATCATTTATTGATGCAGATCTGCATGTTAAACCTCAAAGAGGGACAAATGAGAACAATGAGGGACAGTCCGTCCAAATCAGGGACACTTGGGAGTATGGGTGTGTGTGTTGTGGGGTTCCATCCTGAATTTTTACAGAGGGTGTCTCTTAACCTATGACCAGAACTGACCTAAAGAGCAGCTAATGTGAAGAACAAGATAGTGGTCAGCAGTGTTTAGGGAAGAGGACCTCCTTTAGGAAAGCTTAAAACTATGTATGGGTACATTATATATATATATATATACACACACACACACACACACCCATACATCCATATATACACACACTACACTAGACTTTTTAAAATTGTTGCTATGAATGGTGGGAATGACTACACTGTACTCTACACATCGCAGGTCCGGTAACACATCGCTTATCTCTCCAGGCCTTTGGCAGTTTAGATGAAGTCAGTGCTGCTGATAATAGGAAGAGACTCACATTTGACCACAATAAACTGCAGAGGAAACAGGATGTGCTAAAAAGACAGAAGCAAAGGAAGATTGACTGGATGAGAAAGATGTGAGTAGATAATGCAGCTCTATGTTAAAGCTCCTCTGGTTCCCATCATTAGAAAGGCTGACCCAAGAGAACTACTGCTTCACCACCACCGCGTGTGTACTGCCGGAAATGACACCATATAATAATGCAGCTCTATGTTAAAGCTCCTCTGGTTCCCATCACTAGAAAAGTTGGCCCAAAAGCACTATAAACACTATAATAGTGACTACACGCATGTGAATTACACACAGTGGACACAGCAGTGAATAAACACTATATAAGTGACTACACACACGTGAATTACACACAGTGGACACATCAGTGAATAAACACTATATTAGTGACTACACACAGGTGAATAACACACTAAAGGGCAGTGAGGTGCACATGTGTCCTGAACTCAGAGCCTGGCGAGCAATTGGGGGTTAGATGCCTTGGTTAAGGGCACTTTGGTTATTTCCCAATGGCCACACGGAAGCACTGCTGCCCCACTGCACACCCCCATCCGGCAAGCCTGAAGATCATGTCACCTGTACTTACCTCTTACCTGGTCCATGTCCTGTGTAACTGCCTGCAGACTATCAGATTCACCTGGAACTTTGCGCATCACTGTATGCCCATTGACAGCTGGCCGTCATATAAGCTGTGGGAGGGAAAGCAAAAAAGGCGTTTAATGACTGTCTCCTCGATCATAGAAATTCCTGCCAGTTTTGATTATACCTCTTCTTTAAACTTACATTTCTTCTGGTTAAACTGACCAGATATCCCACTTTGAGGCCCGCTGTCCCTCTAAAAACTCTTGGGAAAACCACTTTGCTGACACCTGTAAGACTGTCCTACCAGATGCAGAATGCTGGATGTCTGGGTGGTTTACAACTGCTCTGACTCTTTGCTTGAATGGTGGTAGTGGAATGCATAGACTTCTGAGCATTGGCTCCATCACCAACATCTTTTATCGACCAAATATTCCTACAGCGCTTTTATCGACCAAATATTCCTACAGCATGTGATCCGTAATTAAAGCAGACCAAAAGTCAAAAAAAGAAAGTTTAGTAAATTGCTCCCCTAAAGGGCTTAACTCCATGCAGATGTTCTGGAATAACAGGCTGATTTTTTGCCGCAGAACTGCATGGGAGCAGCCAACTTATCACACACATAAGCATGAGGGGAGAGCTGTGCCAGCAGCAGCCCACACCACAGAGATAAATGCCTCAGAAACATGAGCAGCTTGTGTATTATGTTATATAAACACACACACACTGAATAACCAGCTGCTAGAGGGATTTTGTGTGTGAGAAGAAAGCTGCAACAATGTTTCTTTATCACTGTTCACTGCGGAATCTGGATTTACTGCACACCATTCAGTCAGTGTAAACAAATGTATCTTCTAAAATGTTACAATTGCAGCTTAGCAATGAGTCATCACAGCTGATGGCTTTCTACTAGAAATAAAGGAGGATTTCACTGATATGTGAGGCAATTCTGACTATGGAATTGGGTTTTTCATAAGCTGGACTCATGTATGTGGCAAGGGGGTGTGGCCTCATTTTACAAATGCCCCTCTTTCCCACCCTGAAAACTTGGTAGGTATGAAACTGGTTTAAACTGTCCCACTTTGAGGGACCCAAAAATGGTCAGTTTTACTTCTGTGGCAAGTGGAGAATGCAGCCCTTCATTATTCAAAACATATAGGTTGATGGATTTATCACTTGGAGACTGCTCTTTTCAAATAAAGTTGATTCAAACCTGGGTGTAACTCCACCTCCCCCAGCAAACATAGCCAGTTCCTGAGGAGAAGGGACCTGGGCAATATTGTTGTGCCTAGGTTCATTGTACCATAGTTTTCGCCATATAAGACGCACCTAGGATTTGGAGGAGGAAAATAAGAAAAAAAAAATTCTGACCCAAATGTGCTACAACACTGTCCCCCCAAGAACCAAATAATAGGCAAGGTGCAGAATACCCCACTTACACGCAGAATGGCATTTCCACCCTCTCATTCCCTATAGGCAGTGTGGCATTCCTCCCCCCCATTCCCATAGGCAGCGTGGCATTTCCCCCCTCCCATTCCTCATATAGGCAGCGTGGCATTTCCCCCCTCCCATTCCCTATAGGCAGCGTGGCATTTCCCCCCTCCCATTCCCTATAAGCAGCGTGGCATTTCCCCCCTCCCATTCCCCATATAGGCAGTATGGCATTTTCCCCCTCCCGTTCCCTGTAGGCAGTGTGGCATTTCCCCCCTCCCATTCCCCATAGGCAGTGTGGCATTTCCCCCCTCCCATTCCCCATAGGCAGTGTGTCATTTCCCCCTCCCATTCCCCATAGGCAGTGTGGCATTCCCCCCCTCCCATTCCCCATAGGCAGTGTGTCATTTCCCCCTCCCATTCCCCATAGGCAGTGTGGCATTCCCCCTTCCTATTCCCCATATAGGCAGTGTGGCAGTCTCCCCCCCTCCTATTCCCCATATAAGCAGTGTGGCATCCCCCCCCCCCCATTTCCATATAGGCAGCGTGGCAGTCTCCCCCCCCTCCTATTCCCCATATAGACAGTATGGCATTCCCTCTCCTATTCCCCATATAGGCAGTGTGGCATTCCCCCTCCTATTCCCCATATAGGCAGTGTGGCATTCCCCCTCCCATTCCCATAGGCAGTGTGGCAGTCCCCCCTCCCATTCCCCATATAGGCAGTGTGGCATTCCCCCTCCCATTCCCATAGGCAGTGTGGCAGTCCCCCCTCCTATTCCCCATATAGGCAGTGTGGCAGTCCCCCCTCCTATTCCCCATATAGGCAGTGTGGCATTCCCCCTCCCATTCCCCATATAGGCAGTGTGGCATTCCCTCCTCCCATTCCCCATATAGGCAGTGTGGCATTCCCCCTCCTATTCCCCATATAGGAAGTGTGGCATTCCCCCTCCCATTCCCCATATAGGCAGTGTGGCATCCCCCCTCCCATTCCTCATATAGGCAGTGTGGCAGTCCCCCCTCCCATTCCCCATATAGGCAGTGTGGCATTCCCCCTCCCATTCCCATAGGCAGTGTGGCAGTCCCCCCTCCTATTCCCCATATAGGCAGTGTGGCAGTCCCCCCTCCTATTCCCCATATAGGCAGTGTGGCATTCCCCCTCCCATTCCCCATATAGGCAGTGTGGCATTCCCCCTCCTATTCCCCATATAGGCAGTGTGGCAGTCCCCCCTCCTATTCCCCATATAGGCAGTGTGGCATTCCCCCTCCTATTTCCCATATAGGCAGTGTGGCATTCCCCCTCCCATTCCCCATATAGGCAGTGTGGCATTCCCCCTCCTATTCCCCATATAGGCAGTGTGGCAGTCCCCCCTCCTATTCCCCATATAGGCAGTGTGGCATTCCCCCTCCCATTCCCCATATAGGCAGTGTGGCAGTCCCCCCTCCCATTCCCCATATAGGCAGTGTGGCAGTCCCCCCTCCTATTCCCCATATAGGCAGTGTGGCATTCCCCCTCCTATTTCCCATATAGGCAGTGTGGCATCCCCCCTCCCATTCCCCATATAGGCAGTGTGGCATTCCCCCTCCCATTCCCCATATAGGCAGTGTGGCATTCCCCCTCCCATTCCCCATATAGGCAGTGTGGCATTCCCCCTCCTATTTCCCATATAGGCAGTGTGGCATCCCCCCTCCCATTCCCCATATAGGCAGTGTGGCATTCCCCCTCCTATTCCCCATATAGGCAGTGTGGCATTCCCCCTCCTATTCCCCATATAGGAAGTGTGGCATTCCCCCTCCTATTTCCCATATAGGCAGTGTGGCATCCCCCCTCCCATTCCCCATATAGGCAGTGTGGCAGTCCCCCCTCCCATTCCCGGTTTTCAGTTGGCTCTATCTCGCTTGACCACTCTCCTTCTGGATTTGCCAGTCTGGGGGTACTCGGTCTGTCTGACGACAGATGTCCTACATTAATCATTGGAAGGGGCCTGGAGCTGGCGGACCTTCCAGGGAGTGTCTATTTTCCCTTTCTGGGTGGAGACAATGCTCCCTGCATGTTAGTGATATTAGCTCCGGCGAAGCCCCTCTGCGACAGGATGTGCTTATCCGCGTGTCGCTATGGAGTCCAACCAGTCGTGGATCTGCTGGGTTCCGTCACCTTCACAAGCTATAGGCCTTTGTTTCCCTGTCCCAGGATCCTATGTCAGTGGTCCGGATGCCTTTAGTACCGTCTTGACAGGACGTTCGGTTATGTATGTCCTTCTCCATTCCCTCTGCTAGGCAGGGTTCTGCGTAAGATTGCTCTGGTAAGGGGACCAGTGATTCTGGTGGCCCCCCAGGTGACCTAGTAGAGTGTGGTTGCAGACATGGTACTGTGGTCAGTAGCTCTGTACCTTGCCAGGAGTGCCAGTTTGATCACTCAGGGCCCCCTTTACGTCACTCCAATCTACAGTCCCTGGCCTAGTCGGCCTGACTGCTGAAACATACATCTTGATGGAGACAGGTTTATCTGTCTCGGTGTTTTGTGACTATGGGAAGGCTAGGAGTAAGCCTCTTCTTCTTCTATCTGTTATAGGGTATGGCATACCCATATTGATTGGTGGGAGTCTAGGTCTCTTCCCTGTCGGGCGTTCTCGGTTCCCAGGGTTCTAGAGTTGGTTTCAGCATGATTGGAGTTGGTTCTCCAACTCAGTACTTTGATGGGTCAGGTTCTGCCCTGTCCACCTTGCCTTAGTAGTCTCTGGCTCAGTCTTCCTTGGTTAAGACTTCTTTCAGCGGGTACTCATGTGCGTCCCCCATGTAATCCTATGGTCCCTGCTGGGATTTGAAATTGAATTTCATTCTGTCTGCTTGCAGGGTTTTTGTCTATTCAGGATGCTGTCTGGCTGTCCTTACCCTCAAGGTTGTCCTTCTGGTGACTGTTACCTTGGTCAGGCATGTGTTAGCGGGTGGCTCTGTCTACCTAGCCCTCATTCCTTGAGTGTCTTGCTTAGGCGTAATTTATCTAAAATTTACAAAAATATATTTGTATACCTGCAGCCCTCAAAATATATAAAGCAACTTTAGAGCTCAAATACATATATATATATATATATATATATATATATATATATCAACAATTACGCCTTGTTGTCTAAGAGTTCACTGAAAAACAGTGAGTTTTGAGGATAATTGCATCCACAGATAACTATCACTACACAAGCAATCAGACACAGACCCCAGACAAAGGAAAAACAGGTTTAACTAGTTTCCGAGAACAATAGTTTCTATTGAGAAAAAGGAAAATAATGCAATAAAAGCCAATATAGTTACAAAAATGCAATTCAGTAGCTTAACAATAGTTCAACAAACTTATCTTAGTTAAGCTGGTTCCGATTCCAAGGTCACTTGGGTCTTCAGTTTCCAAACAACAGCAGAAGGTTCATCATGTGTCTCCGGTTTGGGTGTGAGAGGGAAAGAGAGCGAAATCCTCCTTGCAATTCCTTTTGTCCGCAATAGGACCGCCCCTCTTGACCAATCACATGTCTCCAAAAATTGTCCAATGGGTGAATGCTATCATTATTAACCAATGGGAAATCAACACATATACCCATAGTAAGACAAGCCGCATGGTTTCAGCCATCTTGGAAACAGCCTTCAGCCATTTTGTAACATTCCAACTCAAAGAATTTATACATTTATAGCAGATCAAACCCATAATGTGTCTGTAGCACTACACTCCACCCTGTTGATCTTGATATTATGTAAAAATGTTTGTAACCTTGCATCTGGTGGAAATAAATGGCATACCCACTAAACCACAAAACCTAAATTGTAAAGTCTGTTGATCAAAACAGTCCATATGTCTCTATAAGCTCGCAGGGGTACTTTCTTCTTGCTCTGATTGTCTCTCGTTCAGGGGTGGTCTTCTGGACGGCCTCTCAAATGGGTGATAATCTGTGGAGCGGAAAACAAAGCGGATTATCTGTTCCTTGTAAAAGTACAAAAACAGTAGATCCAGGTCCTTCAGCTACAATCTCACCCTTTACTGGTCTTTTGCCTGGGTCTCTAACTAGCACTTTGCCTCCAACCTGTACCCATTTACTATCCTCCCAGATAACATCAATAGGAAGGATAGGAAATACACCAATGCTACCAAGCGGAGTTTTGCTATGTATTTTTAAAGGTTTGGGATTATACAGTTTCACCATCCACTCAGACTGGGAAGTATCAATTAACCAGTCGGCCTCCCAGCCTTCCTCTTCCAGAATAGGGTCTAGGGCGAAAACAACCTCAAATTTTTCTGCTAAATTGCCCCTAATTCCCAAATAGGTGTCAACTGTCGTCAAGTCTGTCAAAGTTTCAATGTCGTGTGAAGCCATGACCATGAATCTATTGGGCCCTATCTTTTGTGGAACTTCATTTGTGTATTGGAGTCTGCACTCTAAACCCGGAACCTGCAGATCTGCTACCACCATCTTTTCATAGGGGGTACTTTTGGCTATTGGCCTAGAATTCACTAACACTACAGCCTGTGTAAGGACACGATCCCACCCCCTCAGTGTGTGTGTAGGTGTGAGTTTGCGTATCTGCTCCTTTAACAACCCATTGTATCTTTCAATCAAACCAGCTGCCTGCGGATGGTATGGGACATGGCACATCCAGTACACCCCCGAATCTTTGGCCCATTCTTGAACAGTTCTTCCAGTGAAGTGCGTCCCTTGATCGCTCTGAATTTCTTTTGGAACCCCATAGGCTAATGTCAGTCTCTGGAGCATCTGAAGGGTTGAAGCTTGATCTGCTCTTTTGCAAGGATGGACGAGTAAAAGTCCTGAGAAGGTGTCCACTGCAGTGCAACAATAACGCAGTCCATTGCTCCCTCGTGGAAGGGGGCCAATAAAATCCACCTGCCAAATCTCTGCAGGCCTAGTTCCTCTTTTTATGGATCCGGTGGAATGTTTTTGTAATGGCCACTGTCGAACTTCTCCACATACGGTGCAATTCTCTATCATAGTCTTTATCATGTCCATGTTTATCGGCAGGCCTCTCTGTCGAGCCCATTCATATGTGGCTTTCTGACCCAAATGCCCTGACTGTTTGTGGGCCCACCTAGCCAAGTTCATTGCAACAGGATCAGTCTCTTTAACCAAGGCCACCTTCGAAATCTCATCTACCACCTGATTAAAATTGTCAAAATCCGGTACTAAGGGCATGTGTGCGTCAACATGGCCCACCCTTATGGTGCGGGAGTGGGCTTGTTCCCAAATGTACTCCCACAGGTCTTGGCCTCCCCACACAACTTTTCCATGGATTTTCCAGTCGTTTGATTTCCATGTGGGCATCCAGGCCGTGAGTCCCTTAAAAACTGCCCAGCTGTCAGTGTAGATGTTAATGCTGGGTGAAGGATCTTCTTGCAAAGTCATTAATACTGCTTTTAGCTCTGCATACTGGCTTGATCCTCCAATACCTGTCTCCTGAAGGACTGTGTCAGAGCTTGGGTTGTATGCGGCTGCGACCCACTGACGCCCTGATGAGTTGATTGTGGCAGAACCATCAGTGAACCATGCTGACTCTCTTTGGTCCACTGATAGGGATTCAAAGGATGGAGCTTCCTGGATAGGAGAAGTCTTTAGGACGGGAACTTCTTCTTGTGACTCGGTGCTGGTAAAAGTAACAAGCCCAGCCAACTGTCTGGAGATTTCTCTGACGTCCCCAGCTGCAATTCCCCCTCTCTCCTGAAGATACCATTTCCACTTCATCAATGTCTGGTTTTGGGCTACAGTTGTCCTTGTGGTCAGTCCATTATCTCGCACCCACCCTGCGATGGGCAGTGCAGTGTGGATGGTGACTGGGTCTCTACCAGTAATGGGCTCTACATGTAGAAGTGCCATGTATGCCCCAAGCAGGTACTTTTCCAAGGGCGTATATCTTCTCTGTGCCCCATTTAATTGTTTGGACCAAAATCCGATGGGTATGGCACGCTGTACTCTCTTTTCATTGGGTTGCCACAAGCTCCAGGAAATCACGCTGTTCTCCTCCACTACATCCAACTGAAATGGCACGCCTGGTCTCACAGGCCCTAGCCCTTGGTGCTGCAAAATAGCTTCTTTAGCAGCGAGAAAGGCAGTTTGCTGTTCAGGACCCCATGAGAAATCAGTCTTTTTCCTCGTTACATTGTAGATGGGTCTGAGAATAAGTCCAAGGTGTGGGATAAATGACCTCCAGAACCCCACTACTCCAATGAACCTCTGCGCCTCATTCTTGGTGCTAGGGGGAGACAGTCCTTGAATAGTCTGCACGACTTTCTCAGGAATTCTTCTTGTTGGGCCGGTCCACATGATCCCTAGAAACTTAACCTCAGTGGCAGGTCCCTGAATTTTGTCCTTGTTAATAGCCCACCCTCGGGCTTCCATATGCTGCATCAGCAAAGGCAAAGCGGCAGTCACATTTTCCTTTGTTCCAGAGATCATGATGTCATCAATATAGTGAAATACTGCAACTTTCAGGTTCATCATCTTCAAAATCTCGGGCCACTAATCCGTGGCAGATGGTAGCTGAGTGCCTGTAACCTTGGGGGACGACTTTGAAGGTGTACTGAAGGCCATCCCAGCAGAAGGCAAACTGGTCTTGACTTTCTGAGTCTATTGGGATAGAGAAAAAGGCATTAGAGAGATCGATCGTGGCGTGATATTCTCCAGTCTCTTTAGCAATTCTTTCGACTATGGAGATCATATCAGGTACGGCTGCTGCCAACGGAGGAGTCACTTTGTTTAAACCCCTGTAGTCCACAGTCATCCTCCAAGAGCCGTCTGGCTTCTTTACTGGGAACACTGGAGCATTGAAAGGACTTACAGCTGGTCTAATGATTCCTACCCGTAACAGTTCTTGGATGGTTTCTCCAATCTCTGTGTGACCTCCTGGCAGCTTGTACTGCTTAAAGCATACCGGTTTCTCTGGTGGGGGGATGTAGACAGGGGTCCATTTCGCATGCCCTCTTACTACGGCCTTCACTGCCCTCATCAGATAGGGTTTGTGTTGATAGCCAAAAGTGAATTTGCCCAATTCAGTTTCAACAGACTGACCTAAAAGTACATCTATACCAAGGATGTTCTCTTCCAGGTCAGAAACCAACACATTTGTCCAAAAACCCGGTCCTTTACCAATTGCCAGTTTTACTCTTGTACGGACTGCTGGTGTTGTCTGCCCTCCCAGTCCTTCTACATAAATGATTTCTCCCTTGTGATTGGAAGGATTCCCCTGCAAGAGGGTGACTTCTGCTCCAGTGTCTACTAGAGCCATGACATGAGTGGGGCAAGATGATTTTCCCCACCAAACAGTGACAGGTACATATGGGCGTCGGTCTCCCGCTGTCACTGCCCTCATTGCTTTTGCTGGAGACCCACCTTCCCTTCACAAGGGATGAGAAACTTCCTAGTTCCTCCTTTTGTGATTCTCTAAATCTGCCCCAGGGTACAAGGAAACGTTGTCTTTGTGGTGGGATTTGGAAATAATAGGGGAAATCTCATCCTCTTCTGATCCAGGGCTGCTATCACTAGAAATGGGCCTAAGTTGGGCGGGGTTACCTACTAACTGCTTCCATCTTTTTAATAGTTCTGCAGTAGGAATGCCATCAATTTCCTCCCTGGGTATACCCCCCTTTAACAACTCCACCCACATTTGTCTCCTTGTGATAACTATCCTGTTTTTTTCCTTATTTCCAGGCTCCCCACCCTTCACCACCTTTTTCCTTTCCGTTACCCTTTGCTTCCTTTTATCTGATCGCTTAGGCCTTATTTCGTCTATGGACCTAACAGGCTTTGTCCTGCCTCCCCCCTCCAATTCTCCCAATTCACAGAGGAGGGCTGTAGCATCATGAATTCTACCCTGTGATCCTAAACCTCCTAATAATGACAACAATGGGGCTTTAAGGTTACCAGGGGCAAATTTCATTAGTTTAGAGCGCAGACTAGCTGTAAAAGGTTCCATATCAGGCCCCATCCAATCACGAATATGGCTTAGTCTGGTTATACAACCCATTTCCCTTAATCTGGAGGCACCCTCAGTTATATTGCTCCAGGGGTAGGTGTTTTCCAGATCCCTGGGATCAGCGTATACCCGGACTATCCCATCTCTCACAAGATCTAACAGTGAAAAATTCACTGTAAAGTCTCGTGCTTTGAGCATTGCCTGGCGCAGTTGTGGGTCATGGGTCAATACACCCATGGCCACGGCTTCTTTACCTGACAAAACAATACTGTCGGCTCCCTCATCCCACAGTCGCAAAACCCAACTCATTAGAGGTTCCCCAGGTTTCTGTCGATATTGTTTTGCTAAATCAGTCAATTCAGTCTGAGTATATTCCCGCAACTCCTCAACCTCAATGTCTTTGGGGTTGCGGTAATGTACTTCACCGTCAGCCATGTCTTCCCGGTCATGCTGTCTTTTCCTATGTTTAGTAATAAGGGGCCTAGCACATTTTTTAGGCTTTATATCCTCATCAGTAAACTCTACCACTATTTCTTCCTCACTGTCGCTAGGGGTTGAGTCACTATCACTATCAGAGGGTACAGTAATCTTCCTTACTCTTTCTTTCTTAACAGGCTTTTGAACTCTCTTATTTCTTATAGCATTGATAGACTTACTCATCTGGAGTTTGTCTTCCAATTCCTCTGCTCTACTAGTAGCAGTTTTGATGCACTCAGAAGCTACAGTAAGCTGATCCCTTAAAGCCTGCACCTCCCCCTCTGCTCTCTTTCTTTTGTCTGCCTCTGTATAGAGAGCATGCACAAAAACCCAGCCCAAAGAAGCCACAATCTTTCTTGCTGCCTTATTTATAAATGACATTTCAAGAAGAAATTTTTGAAAATGGATTGTAACTGTATCATCCCATACCTCATTTCCTGGGTTGGCATATTTGGCCAGTTCCTCTGCTAAAGGAAACCATGGCCCCTCTGTTGCCCAGCTTGGTATATTGCATCCCTCCTTTTTTCCTGATATGTTCTCGGCACCCTTTTTTCCCTTAAAGAGTCTGCGAAACATTGTTGCTTGGTAAAATACAAATAGATTACCCACAAAAGTGCAATATCAATCAGAAACTCAGTGTAATACCGGCACGAGCCCCCAATGTCTTGCTTAGGCGTAATTTATCTAAAATTTACAAAAATATATTTGTATACCTGCAGCCCTCAAAATATATAAAGCAACTTAAGAGCTCAAATACATATATATATATATATATATATATATATATATATATATATATATATCAACAATTACGCCTTGTTGTCTAAGAGTTCACTGAAAAACAGTGAGTTTTGAGGATAATTGCATCCACAGATAACTATCACTACACAAGCAATCAGACACAGACCCCAGACAAAGGAAAAACAGGTTTAACTAGTTTCCGAGAACAATAGTTTCTATTGAGAAAAAGGAAAATAATGCAATAAAAGCCAATATAGTTACAAAAATGCAATTCAGTAGCTTAACAATAGTTCAACAAACTTATCTTAGTTAAGCTGGTTCCGATTCCAAGGTCACTTGGGTCTTCAGTTTCCAAACAACAGCAGAAGGTCCATCATGTGTCTCCGGTTTGGGTGTGAGAGGGAAAGAGAGCGAAATCCTCCTTGCAATTCCTTTTGTCCGGCAATAGGACCGCCCCTCTTGACCAATCACATGTCTCCAAAAATTGTCCAATGGGTGAATGCTATCATTATTAACCAATGGGAAATCAACACATATACCCATAGGAAGACAAGCCGCATGGTTTCAGCCATCTTGGAAACAGCCTTCAGCCATTTTGTAACATTCCAACTCAAACAATTTATACATTTATAGCAGATCAAACCCATAATGTGTCTGTAGCACTACACTTGAGATACACCAGGATAAGGTGGAGTTCCGCCTGAAGCCGGACTCTCTACATCTGGAGGTGTCTTATGTTCTTTTATTCGTGATATTGTTATCAACGGCTATCCCCTTTTCCTAGCAATGCTGAGTAAGTGGTTCTGCATTCCTTATACAGGTGTTGGCAGTTTTTCCTTGGGAGTCACTGTGTCCTTTAGAGCCTCAGCTCATGCTGTCTTGGCCGTATGGTTCTGCAGGTGACAGTGGTTTAAACTGTCTGCTGTTGGCGTTTTTTGTTGGGGATCCCACCCTACTTATGGACACTGCTTTTGGATGTCCCAAGTGTAAGTATTATATCTGGAGCAGGACGTACTGTATACTAAGAATAATACAATTCTGTGAAATACTCACCTGTAGAATTGATATTATTTGTATACAGTACGTCCTGCTCCACCCCACCCTGTATTTTTTTTTTGCATTTTTCTGAATCCACTGTATGGTGATTGTTATCATTGTTATCATTACCAGCTGTTCTGTGTGGTTTAATTCTCCCGGCTTCTTGATCACTGCTTTTCAATGCTGGAGATTTGTGGGAGGTCCCTGGGTATTTGAAGGGCCGGGAGGAGCCTGTTTTTCCATGTCTCTGCAGTGCAGCGCCATCTGGCGGAGGATAACCCAAGTGTAAGTATTATATCTGGAGCAGGACGTACTGTATACAAATAATATCAATTCTACAGGTGAGTATGTCACAGAATTATATTTCCCCATATAGGCAGTGTGGCATCCCCTCTACCATTCCCCATGTAGGCAGTGTGGCATTCCTTCTCCTATTCCCCATATAGGCAGTGTGACTTCCCCCTTCCTATTCCCCCCGTATAGACAGTGTGACATCCCCCCTCCCATTCCCCATATAGGCAGTGTGGCATTCCCCCCTCCCAATCCCCATATAGGCAGTGTGGCACCCCCCCTCCCATTCCCCATATAGGCAGTGTGGCATTCCCCCCTCCCATTCCCCATATAGGCAGTGTGGCATTCCCCCTCCTATTCCCCATATAGGCAGTGTGGCATTCCCCCCTCCCATTCCCCATATAGGCAGTGTGGCATTCCCCCTCCTATTCCCCATATAGGCAGTGTGACTTCCCCCTTCCTATTCCCCCCGTATAGACAGTGTGACATCCCCCCTCCCATTCCCCATATAGGCAGTGTGGCATTCCCCCCTCCCAATCCCCATATAGGCAGTGTGGCACCCCCCCTCCCATTCCCCATATAGGCAGTGTGGCATTCCCCCCTCCCATTCCCCATATAGGCAGTGTGGCATTCCCCCTCCTATTCCCCATATAGGCAGTGTGACTTCCCCCTTCCTATTCCCCCCGTATAGACAGTGTGACATCCCCCCTCCCATTCCCCATATAGGCAGTGTGGCATTCCCCCCTCCCAATCCCCATATAGGCAGTGTGGCACCCCCCTCCCATTCCCCATATAGGCAGCGTGGCATTCCCCCCTCCCATTCCCCATATAGGCAGTGTGGCATTCCCCCTCCTATTCCCCATATAGGCAGTGTGGCATTCCCCCCTCCCAATCCCCATATAGGCAGTGTGGCACCCCCCTCCCATTCCCCATATAGGCAGTGTGGCACCCCCCTCCCATTCCCCATATAGGCAGTGTGGCATTCCCCCCTCCCATTCCCCATATAGGCAGTGTGGCATTCCCCCTCCTATTCCCCATATAGGCAGTGTGGCATTCCCCCCTCCCATTCCCCATATAGACAGTATGGCATTCCCTCTCCTATTCCCCATATAGACAGTGTGGCATCCCCCCTACCATTCCCCATATAGACAGTGTGGCATTCCCCCTCCCATTCCCCATATAGGGAGTGTGACTTCCCCTTCCTATTCCCCCCGTATAGACAGTGTGACATCCCCCCTCCCATTCCCCATATAGGCAGTGTGGCATTCCCCCCTCCCATTCCCCATATAGACAGTATGGCATTCCCTCTCCTATTCCCCATATAGACAGTGTGACTTCCCCTTCCTATTCCCCCCGTATAGACAGTGTGACATCCCCCCTCCCATTCCCCATATAGGCAGTGTGGCATTCCCCCCTCTCATTCCCCATATAGACAGTATGGCATTCCCTCTCCTATTCCCCATATAGACAGTGTGGCATTCCCCCCTCCCATTCCCCATATAGACAGTGTGGCATCCCCCCTACCATTCCCCATATAGACAGTGTGGCATCCCCCCTTCCATTCCCCATATAGGCAGTGTGGCATTTCCCCCTACCATTCCCCATATAGGCAGTGTGGCATCCCCCCTCCCATTCCCCATATAGGCAGTGTGGCACCCCCCCTCCCATTCCCCATATAGGCAGTGTGGAATTCCCCCCTCCTATTCCCCATATAGGCAGTGTGGCACCCCCCCTCCCATTCCCCATATAGGCAGTGTGGCACCCCCCCTCCCATTCCCCATATAGGCAGTGTGGCATTCCCCCCTCCTATTCCCCATATAGGCAGTGTGGCATTCCCCCCTCCCATTCCCCATATAGGCAGTGTGGCATATCCCCTCCCATTCCCCATATAGGCAGTGTGGCATATCCCCTCCTATTCCCCATATAGGCAGTGTGGCATTCCCCCTCCTATTCCCCATATAGACAGTATGGCATTCCCTCTCCTATTCCCCATATAGGCAGTGTGGCATTCCCCCTCCTATTCCCCATATAGACAGTATGGCATTCCCCCCTCCTATTTCCCATATAGGGAGTGTGACATCCCCCTTCCTATTCCCCATATAGGCAGTGTGGCATTCCCCCCTCCTATTTCCCATATAGTGAGTGTGACATCCCCCTTCCTATTCCCCATATAGGCAGTGTGGCACCCCCCCTCCCATTCCCCATATAGGCAGTGTGGCATTCCCCCTCCCATTCCCCATATAGGCAGTGTGGCATCCCTCCTCCCATTCCCCATATAGGCAGTGTTGCACCCCCCCTCCCATTCCCATATAGGCAGTGTGGCATTCCCCCCTCCCATTCCCCATATAGGCAGTGTTGCACCCCCCCTCCCATTCCCATATAGGCAGTGTGGCATTCCCCCCTTCCTATTCCCCATATAGGCAGTGTGACATCCCCCTTCCTATTCCCCATATAGGCAGTGTGACATCCCCCTTCCTATTCCCCATATAGGCAGTGTGGCATCCCCCTTCCTATTCCCCATATAGGCAGTGTGACATCCCCCTTCCTATTCCCCATATAGGCAGTGTGGCCCTCCCCCCTCCTTTTTTTTAGTGTTTTTAACTAACACAATGGTGCACAAAAAAAACTGAATGTTATTATTCTGGTTCATTTTTCAGAGCTTTAGGGTCGGGATTGCGGTCATGGTAGACTATGGGCCCTATGACATAGGCGCTTGCACAGCGATCACCTAACAGCAGTTTTGCAGAAACTGTTACATTGGAATCACAATTACTATTTGCTGTACAAAGCTCTCGCCACAGTGTGAACCGAGCCTGCCTTCATTTTATTCCCCAGCAGAAGATATGATAAGCCAGCGCCATCTGCTGGAGCTTTCTGTAACAAGACTTCTGCACTAAAGCTGGGAATAGCCACTGTATGACGACCTCAATGCAGGGCTACATCCAGGTTTATGTGGGCCAGGGCAGGCGTCAGCACTGGGAGTACTGGGGCCCCTGCACCTTGGGAGGGCCCACCTCATTCCCTCTACCCTGGGAACCAGGACTAAGGACTTTTCTTTCTGTCAGTCCTATTCTTTGTCATTCATTTTATTCTTTTCATTCCATCTATTCTGTTTCTTTCATCTGTTCTTTCTGCAATTCCTTTGCTTTCTTTCTTTTATGCCATTCTATTATTTCTGTCAGCCCTTCTATTCTTTGTTTCTTTCCTTTTTTTCCTTCTTCCATTCAATTTCTTTTTATTATTTTATAGGACATCCTTTCTCTTTCATTATTCTGTCATTCCTTATATTGTTTCTTTCTTTCTGTCATTCATTCATTCTATTACTTTGTTTCTGTCATTCATTCTATCCTTCTGTTCTTGCTTTTTTTTTATTTCCATCTACTCTTTTTTTGTCATTCCTTTTCTCTCTCTCTCTTTTTTCCTTGCTTTCTTTTTTCAGTCATTCCTTCTATTCGTCTGTTCTTTATATCTTTTTCTTCCTGCCATTTCTTCTATAATAGATTTCTTTCTATTATTTAGCAGTATTCACCATACAGTGCATGCACCATGTATGGAGTGTCATTGCAAGGGGTCCATTGGGACTCAATCAGCCAAGGGCCCGCATAAACCTGGAGCCAGCTCTGATGTGGACCCTTGGACAAGTCTCAGGGGGCCCCTTGGGGTGTGGCATGACACTCCATTCATGACAGTAAAGCTGCACGTCAAGGAGGATATTACCTCTCTACATGCCCTGGTTCCCTCCGGACTAAATCCCACTGCTGGCTGCCCGAGCTCAAGGTTTTTCAAGAAAGAAGTAAAAAAAAAAAAAAAAAAAGATATGAAAGAATGAAAAGAAAACAGACAGAATGCCAGAAAGAAAGAATCCAGAAAATAGAAAGAAAGTCAAAGAGAATAGATGTAATAAAAAAAAAAAAAAAAAGAATAGAAATAAAAAAAGTTGTAAAAAATCCCTTGGGCGATAGAGTCTCAATGATGATACTCCATACATAGGCCTTGATTCATCAAGAGTTGAAAAAGATTCTCATGGTAGTGAGAAATGTAATTCATGAGAAAAAAACCTGAGAATGCCAATGTTGATGAATCACCTGATAAAAACACAATGAAAATCAATGGCAGCTTTTACTACAGTGTAAACAGTTCTCTACTTTTCTCAAGAGAAAAAAGTGCCATTGACTTTCATTGTTTTCCTATTTGGTGATTCAGTAACAGTGAAATTCTCAGGCTTTTTTCTCATGAAAGGAATTTTTTACTATCATGAAAATGTTTTTCAACTGTTGATGAATCGAGGCCATAGTGATAAAGTTGCATGTATGGCGAAAGAAAAAATAATAGAAGGAATGACAGAAAGATAAACTAAAAACAAAAGGATAGAGGAAATGACAGAAAAGGAATGGCAGAACAAATGGAAGCAACAAAGAAAAAACTAGAAGGAAAGAAACAAAGAACAGAGGGACTGACAGAAATAATTAAAAAAAAGAAAGATAAGGAATGGTTGAAAGAAAAGATGAATGAAAGAAACAAAGAATAAATAGATAAAAAGAAATACAAAAATAGAAGGAAACAAAAGAAGGACTGACAGAAATAACAGAAGGAAAGAAAGGGATTGGTAGATAGAAAAGATAAATGAAACAAAGTAGATAGATACAAAGAAGAGAAAGAGAAAAGAATGGAAAAAAATAGAGGGATAGAAACAAAGAATAGAAGGACTAACAGAAATACCAGAAAGAAAGAAATAAAAAGAGAGAGAGGGAAAGAAAGGAAGAAAATGGATGACAGGCAGTACAGATTAAAAAAAACTAAATAGTTAAGAGGGATAGAAAAAATAGAAGCAAAGAAAAGAATAGAAGGAATGAAACAGAATAGAAGGACTGGCAGAAAGAAAGTCTTTCCCAATTACCAATCTGTCCCTGGCTGACAGACCTTAGTCCTGGTTAAAGTGGACCAACACCCAGGATTTTGGTCCACTTCGGTGGGGCACCCCGATCGGGGGTGCCCCACTGTGTGAAACCCCCCCAGAACGCCCCAAAAACTCACCTCTCCCCGCTCCCACGTGACTGCTCCAGCCAATCACAGCGCGCGTCCAAGGCCGCTTGGACGCGAATAGCAGCTCAGCGGCTCTGAGCGCTGGAGGCCGCGTCTCGCGCTTCCCTCTAACAGGGAGCGGGCCCTGCTAGAGGGAAGTGCGAGACGCGGCTCGCGCATGCGCCGATGGAACAGGGCTGAGGTAAGGTTTGTGGGCCTCCTGGGGGGTTCCTCCCCGCGGGACATCCCGATTTTGGATGCCCCGCGGGGAGGGATCTGATCGGTCCGGGAATCTTATAGATCCCCCCTGGGTGTTGGTCCACTTTAATGCACGGCCCTGTGTCCTGCATAGGGGCCGCCCAGGGTAGAGGCAATGGGTGGGGGTCCCCTCCCAAGGTGCAGGGGCCCCTGGCAACTGCCCAGTGCTGACGCCTGCCCTGACTAAAAGAAAGTAATTCAAATAGAAGGCATGACATAAAGAAAGAATAGGAGATGTGACGTACAAAAAGAATAGAAGGAACGACTGAAAGAATAGAAGGCATGCATGAATAAAAAGAATAGAAGCAAAGAAAGAAAAGAAAGTAAGTCAAAGAAATGAAAGAAATAAAAGAATAGACAAAATGACAGAAGAAAAAGAAAGAACTGGAGGAATGACAGAAAGAACAGAGGGAATGACTAAGACAGAATGGAACAAATGTCATAAAGAATAGAAGGTATTCCTCCTCAGCAGCAGATGATGACTAGTTCTTGCATGTTTCAATGTGAGGGTCCCTTCGGAAGTCAATTCAGTTAGGGAACCCTGAAAAAGGCTCATGTCCCGCCCCTTTCTGCTTATTTGTAGGTATTATGAAGGAAGCCTTCACGCTCAGACAAGTGACGCCAACGCTGCCGTCCTGGTGCAGCGAGCCACGCAGGGCGTGATCCAGGCCGCGGAGCAACATGGCAGCCAGTCTGTGCTGGACTGGGAAGTGGACGAGCTGCTGAACTGGACCAACGCCCTGAACTATGAAGAGTAAATATCCCTTTCCCTGCTGGTGCTGAATCGTCAGTGGCCGGTCTGGTAATAGAGGTTACTGTCCCCAACATAAAGGCACCGAGATGAGCGCTGCCGGGGAGAATCACCAGCAAAATATTCTCACATCAGCTGGTTAGCAGAAGGGAAACCTCCTCTAAGGAGAAAAGCCACTAGACATAAAAGCTCTAGAGTCACTTTGGTACATAGGGGTGTGAATTGTCAAGGATCTGGCGATATGATATGTATGGCGATACACATATGATGATACAATATATCCCGATATATCCTCATTCCGTCTCATAGACGATATATATTGCAATTTTTTAAAATTTAATTTTAATTTAAAATTAAAAAAAAAAAATGACATAGGGTCCCCATTTCCGGCGGGGGAGGGGGGCATTTTTTTGGAATTTTAAAGGTTATCAACCCATAAAAATGCCCCAAAAAATGTTGTGAGGTCCCCCTTACCCCAATAAATGCTGCGGGATGCACTACCTATCCGTAACCAAATTTTGTGCTCACTCCCTATATCTAAACAACAACAGATGGAGTGGGCGTGGATTAACCACACCTCTCTCCTAATGAGGAGCACCAGATAATATACACATCAAATCAGCTCATGATAAACGTCAAACATTTTATTCAATCACCAAAAAACTAATTCAAAATACACAATACACATACAACCAACGTGCTTCCCCCTATAATCTCTAAAGATACGGTATATACAATAATATATACAATAATAAGCTAATAACGGTCTTCAATAGGCTATGAGTCTACCCTGATATTAATAATATTAATGCCCTAATTCTAAAAAACCCTATTCAATCACCAGATCTGAATAAACAAATGAAACTAATAAATAATATAGTTTCCTATACATATACAAACTACACATATAAAGTGCTAATGTGTTTATTTTATACAGTACAATAATGAGAACTAAGGCGCAATGAAAAATATAATAAAGTGACTAGTGCATGACATATATTATGCACAAAACATCCAAACCCAGAAAATAGAAAACTGATGATCCCCAATAAATACTAGTAGATAAAGACAACATTTTTTTAGCAACAATATATAAAGTGCATGTGCCAGCAATTATCCAAAGGATTACCACATAGTCTCCAGGCAGCCTACAGAAGAAATACACGAGAGGGGGAATGCAACAAACACCCGCGCCCGCGGCTCCCGTGCCGCTTCACATTGTGAGGGTAAGGTCATAATGTGTGTTGTTGCTCTTATATACTCACCCCTCCACCTGCGTGCTTGCGCTCCCGCCTCTTCAGTCCGGCCGTGCGTGTTCCACCGCCACCGGAAATGCGGCCGCGTAGAACTCAATGACGTGAGATCTGTGTTGCGCTCAAATGATCAAGTCACCTGGCCTCCCGCGTCATGCAGACAAAAGTGTGTAACCGTGGCAACAAGGAAGGCGCTGTCATGCGCGTAACAGGAAGGGAGGTGTGTAGTAGTCTGCAGACTCAATAATGCACCACAATACATAGCAAAGAGAGACGTAGGCAGAGCACCACAGGCTGGGGGACAGTAAGAGCAATAATCAAAAGTAACGCAATATTCTTTGACACTTCCAAAACAGAAATACATTGACTAGATAAATTACATTATAACTAACTGAAATAGTATTTTGAATCCACATGACCATTATTACCAAACTGTAAAAATATCCGAACAGGGATAAGGATCCAAATAAAAAATCAAGGGAGAGTAACTAGAGATCATAATTAGACAAACAATATTCCAGGCATCAGTATGCCCATATACTATATTTAGCGCAAAGCCTCCCTCACCCTAAGCCCCTTACCCAGCATAACCAGTCCCGGCCCAGCTATGGGGGCTTGTAGAACAGGGCGCGGGGGCCAGCTTATGACACCACCTAGCGTTCTCCATTGGCTTTGCAGTGAATCAGGGAGAAGCTTCTACAGCGCCCACCACACATCACATTTATCACTGCTGGACAGCTAACTACAGCGACCGCTATGCTAGGTCACAGCGCCCGATATGTTACAACAATGTAATTCCATGTGTTTTCGCTTTGTTACTGGTGGATATGTGTTCAAAAACAGACTTTAATCACACAGCGTCTGGCGCTCTATGCTATAGCAACCATATTTAGAGCGCCGCCGCTGTGTGTGTGCCTTTTTTTGATAAATATGGTGTGGAGCACTGAGAGTCGGTCGCACTGAGCTGGTGCTACCTTTCACTCCCTGCAGTGCTGTACTGGTGTTAGAGCGCCCAACATACATCACATTCATCAATGCCGGCCAGGTTACTATAGCAACTAAGGCGCTCTGTTGAATACCCGCTTACAGTGTCTACTAGCGGTCGCTGTAATTGCCGCTATACAGACGTTCATCTGCCTATACCTGGCGTTAGTAATGAATCAGCCTCTAAATGTTACCACTAGACCCTTTGTTTTCTCATTGTTTCACAAGATCTTCCATAGAGATGAGGAAGGTTCCACATATCAGTTTATTACAGGGGCTCAGAGGGGTTCAGGAAGGTGACACATCCTATAAGGGCCTGTGGCCGGCTTGTATCCATTACTTTGGAATAAAAGGCAAAATATTGACCCAGCCCCCTTCCTTTACTGATAGGCCATTATAATGCTGTAGTTTGCTTTATACATTATTCATTAAAAATGATTTATTTTTAAAGGTACATCACCACATGGAAGGCACTGGGAACAAGCAAATCGTCCTGCGCATTCCAAGGTAAGACCCTAAAATTGGGGATACCCCGCCCTGTGGGGGCAACAGACCGGCCTGTGACTATGGCCTGTACATTCACCATGCTCCTGGTGCTAAGCCAGCAAGGATCTTGTGTTGTTTCTGGATGAGGGGGTTGAGAAGCAGTCACAGAGGCAGAAACCCTGAGGGGAAGGGGGGCTTTAGATTTCTTAAAGCAGAACAAACCCAGGGTGGCTGGCTCTGGAATTCAAAGAGGAACAAAACCCATGAAGGCCAGCCCTGGAATCTAAAATATTCCAGGGTCAGCTGCTGGCTTTCCCCTGGGACATTCTGAATTGGCATGCCCAATGTGTGAAACCCCTGAGGGTGCCGGTAACAACTCACCTTTCCCCGGTCCAATGGCACATGCGCGGGGTCATGTCCAATCAGAGCTGTTTGCCTTTCTGTAAAAAGCTCTAATAGTTTTAAATAGGGAGGATGCACTGCTGCATCCCCGGTGGTGAGAGCACACTCCCGCCCCAGCCTATCTGTATAGACGGCCTCAGGGATGCGGAAGCATGAACTTCCCATTGAAGGCAATTAGAGCCCTTTGCTGAAGGATGTATACATGACAAAGGGTTGATTGGAGGAGAGCTCACAAATGTGCCATTGGACTGAGGTCCATTTCAAGATGCCTCGGGGGACACGGAACAGAACCCAGAAGGTCAAATTCCCGGGATTTTGCCACTTTAAAAGATTCCAGAGCCCGCCACTGGCCTTTCCCCAGGGCATCTGGAATTAGGATGCCCCCACTCTGTGAAACCCCAAAGGTCACAGTTATCAGCTTACATTTTCCCCAGTCCAACGGTGCATGTGCGGTCTCGTCCAATCAGAGCCATTTGCTATACCTATGTAATTTGGCAAACAGCTCTGATTGTTTACAATGAGGAGCACGGGGCCGCATCCCCTGCATCCTGGGGGGCTGTGTGCACGGTCCCGCCCCAGCCATTCAGATAGGTTTGGCTCAGATGGCACACGCTGCTGGGAATGTGGCTGCTCTCACTCCCCATTGAAGTCTTATAATCATAGTCACAGCAAACGACTCTAATTGGACAAGAGCACGTCCATGCTCTGTTGGACCAGGAAGAGGCGAGTTATACTGGGCGTTCTGGGGCTCCATGATAGATTGGCTCTATAGGTAATCAGTCACGGCAGAAGCTCAGAACTCGGAAGCACTGTCGCTGTTGCCAGCCACGTTCATCCCGCCCGGCTGCATTTGTGGCATACATTTTGCATTAATAGCTTGCGGTAGGAATTGCGTTTTGCATCCACATATATTTTCTGTGGCTCTATTATTTAAAAACAAAATGAGGCTGGTACAAGCTGATACATCAGGCTTAGGGGCTGACACTCCCATGGCTCAGAGGCCACCGGCCATGCCAGAACACCAACCCCTAGCGTAGGTCTGGTGCTCCTCCAAGGGTGACATGCACCTTCCGTAACCCTCCCCCACCCCCACAGCCGGAGGTTACAGCAAGTCACTCGCTGTCATGTCGGCAGGTAACTTACAACTCCCCCTACAAACCTTTTGAACAAGTATAAGAGTCTCTTGGACCCCTTACTAGTTCATTTCATGGTAAAAAAAAGTATTATTCTAAGCATACAGCACGTCCTGCTCCATCTAATAATACTTACACATGGGTAATCCTCCGCCAGAGGGCGCTGTTCACTGCAGACATGCAAAAAACAGGCTCCTCCCGGCCCTTCATATACCGAGGGACCTCCCACAAATCCCCAGATTTCTCTGCAGTGCTGACTGCGAAGACATGAAGTATCAACTGTCTCGCAGGTGAGCGGGGCTATTACAGCCTGCGGCCCTGCGGGACTATTTCCTCCCGTCCTCTTCGATACAGATGTGCCTCCAAGCCTGGGCTGTGCTGGTCGGGTGAAGGTAGGCAGCACCTCGTGTGCTCACAAAGCTACGCTCCACCGCAATCCCCCACCATAGGGTAGGCGGTTTAGGCCGATGGTGAGCCTCCATTAGATGCCCCTCCCGCATTCTTGCCCTTGCCCCTCATAGCGGTAATCCCTGGGTGCAGGTCCGCTTCTCCCTCGCTTCCTCCCATAGCTCGGGGGAAAAGAAAGGGGGGTGGGTACGTGTGGCAGTCCCAGTGTAATGTAACACGTTTAAGGCCGTTGATCTTTTATTTGATTTTGGGTGTCGGTGCCGCGCTCCTTGCTCCATAAACCTTTCTTGCATTAGTGTGCAGCCCGGGCGGCAGCATCATTCTCTAGTGTGAGAGCAATCTCCTTAATTACATTATGTCTGTGTGTATATCCACTACTGTCATTCACGCTGAGCTGGTTAGAGCTTCGCGCTCTTTGGGGGAGGTGGGGACTCGGCATGACTCGCCCCGCGTCACAGCCAGTTCAGGCCCGCCCCTCGAGGTTCGCTTGGCGCCATTTTGACCGTCTTTGCGCGCGCGCATGGTTGCAATAACCGCCTCCTCCCTTGGTCATGTAAGTGCCCTCCAGGGCAGTATTTGTTCCTATGATTTTTATTTGAGCTGCGCATGGCACTGACACCCCCCTCTTATCCCATTATGTCTTTCAGACGCCAGGATTTCGGTGGCTTCTCCCGGCCTGACATATATTATAGCGGGTCCACATAACAAATTCTCCCACATTCCTAGCGGGTCTTGGGGTATCCAGGGTTGCCTATTGCGTAATTCCCTGCGGGCATACTTTTTTTTACCGGTGGCTGCACCTCCCTTCAATACACCTGTCTCCCCGGACCTAAATCTCACTCATGATGAGTCTCACTCGAGCGGGGATGACCAGCAAGTCGTGCCGTGGGAAGAAGCGGTCCCTGATGCCTCCTGGTTCTCCTGTTCCTAATGATACGGATGACCTTGATCCTTCTGAGGAAGGTGAGCTGTTCTCTGATTCAGGCTCCTCGGACAAGATGCCCTGGAGCCGTGATGATTCTGGGCCCGGTTCTTGGGGCCTGTGTGACACAGATGAACTACTTATTAAGATCTTTGAGGTCTTGTCTATCTCCCCTCCTGGAGGGGCTTCCAAGCCTAAGAAGGAGAGTTTCCACACAGCGCCGCCACTCTTGGAATTCCTGGAACAGGAGCATTTCCAGAATCTTATATCCCAAGAATGGGAATCGCCTTGTAAACTTAAAGGGGTCCCGGGGGTCTGGGATTGGAAATACCCTTTCCCTCCTGATGTGGTTAACTTTTGGTCAGCACCTCTTGTGGTGGATGCTCCGATTATAGGGGTTACTAACCCCCCCTTCATGACGGAGGATGAAGGAGGACCGGCGCATTGACAGACTGGCTTCCCACGCCTTTTCGTGTGCAGGGACGGCTCTGCGCCTGGTCTGTGCCGTGGCCATCACTGCGGTGGCCGCCAGGACTCTCATTAGAAAACTACTTGACCACCGTCCTGAGGACCTCCCCTGGGGGGTATTTGATGCGCTCTCAGACTGTGATGTGTTTGTGAGGTTTATCCTCTCAGCGCTGGATGACACCATTAAGATGTGTGCTAGAACCTCTGCCCTTGTGGTAGCTATTCGCCGCCTGGTCTGGCTGCGACAGTGGGGTGCTGACAATTCTACGAAAAAGGCTCTCACTGGCCTTCCCTTCAGAGGACGGCGTCAATTTGGGGCCCGTTTGGACCTTTTTGGAAAAAAGGGTAAGGCTCCCCTACGCAGAAGGCCGTCCCGGCCTCCTCGGGGCGGGGACACTCCACCCCCTCCCTACGTTAGCGTTGAACGCGAGCCTCAGGTGTGCTTCCAACTGTTTGGTGTGGATTTCCACCACGGGGGGGGGGGCGGGCTGGAAACGCCCTGGGCCCTCTGGCAGGGCTAAGTCCAAATCCGCCAAGACTTCCCAAGCATGAAGGGACGCCCTTGCCTTTCTGGGCGAGGGGCCGGCTACAGCATCTTACTCCTATCTGGGAATGTATCTTCTCCTTCTGGTGGTTCCAGGAGGTAGTTCCCCTGGACACAGGATGGCATTTGCTGGGCGTTCCCTCTCAAATGTTGTCAGGGTGCTTCTAGCCCCTGTTTTCCCCTCAGGAATTGGTGCAGGCCGTACTAGGCCTACGGAGTTTGGGCTTACTTACAGGTTGCCCTTAGCAGAACGGGGCTACGGCCTCTATATTAACCTTCACCCTTCCCTCAAATAATGAGGCAGTCTGGGCCATGCTGGTCTATGGTAGGCCTGGCAATTCTACTCTCGCAGGTAGTTCCCATATGATATCTCTGTCTTGGGACACAGGCGCCCTGTACAAGGGGGGCTTCCGGTCTCCTGTGAAGTTCTGGATCTTGTTGGTTCCCCCGGTGTCCTTGGACACCAAGCCCGTTGATAGTCAGTTTTGCAGGATCAACCCTGCGGATTGAGGCCTTATTTTTTGGCCTCTCTTCTGCTCCCAGGCTACTCGCCTTGGTGCGAATAGGGGTGTTGTCTCGGACATGCCTGTGGGGCGTCCGCTCTAGGACCTACCGGGTCGTCTTTCCTTACTCCCCAATCTCTACGTCAGGCCGCGTGGGTTAGTCGGCCGGAGGTGTCCCCTGGGAGTTACTGGATGGGTGCTCAGTCACCTCAATCCTTCATGGTCCCTTATCCGCTATCTCCATTCCTTGGATTCGGTTCAGGCTTGAGCCTTCTTACTTGGCAACAAGTGAGTTCCTGGTTGTGGGGGCTCTGTCCCCCTTTGCTGACATCTTACTTTCACCAGGCAGGATTGCAGCTGGTGGGCTCGTTGGCGGCGTATCAGATGCTGTCCCTTATATACCGAGCCCTTGGGCTCTTCGGCACAGTAGGTCATTGATCCTACATGGGGTTCCAGCACCCCTGGAGCTAGGTCGGTGCTCATTCCCCCTTGGTAAGGTGGTTTCTCTTGAGCTGATTATATTCAAGGACCCTGTCAGGGGGCACCCCCTTCCTTGCTTGCTTCTTCCTGTGAATGGTCACCTTGGGTACCAGGTCTCGCAGGTTGGAGGGGGGGGGGGGATTTCTTCCAAAAACCCCCTGTGGCTCCTGGGGAGGGTCCCTTAGAGGGCCCATCTACCTACTGGCTTTGTTAAAACAATAAGCCTCCAGTTGACTCTATACTACTGGACTTCTCCTCTTTAGGACCTGTCTATTTGAGGATTCTTGGCCTGTTGGTAGACAATGGCCTGTTTGATTATTGGTCTGGAGCTTGAAGCAGGATGTTTCCGCTGGTAAGTTCTTGATCCTGTTCTGGGTGGGGGTCTACGTCCCCTGCTCCTCAGTGGTATTCGCTCCAATGGATGTCTTTCATTGGCAGGTTGTGCTATCCTGGTGTCCCTCTGAGAGCCAACTAGGGTGGCTCTGTTGGGCCTCGCCTATATCACAGGGGCTCTGCCCTTGTTTTTACTGTCCCAGAATATTCTGACTCGGGTCTTGGGGGTTAGTAAAATTGTGTATAGACTTTCTTTTTTATATGTCTTCTCTTCATTCACCCTGCTATGTGAATTTTCTGTGCACGGTCGTGCTGATAATGAGACCCCTGAGCTTGATGGCCCCTGGGTGGCCTAGTGGACTGTGGTTCTCAGATGCTTCTGCTGAGATCAGCTGACCTGTACGCTCTCTCAGGAGTGCTGTTCTGCCCTCGTCAGGCTCCTTCTTATGTCGTCCCGATCTACAGACTCTAGTCTGGGGCTTGACAGCTGATTCATTCACCCCGTGGAGACGGGCTTATCTTCTGGGTGATTTGGTCTATGGGGAGCTAGGAGCAAGCTTCCTTGTCTTCTTCTTCCTCCGTCCGTTGTGGGTTAGGGTGTACCCATATTGATTGGCATGAGTCTTGGTCTCTACCCTGTTGGACGTTCTCGGTTCCCGGGGTTCTAGAGTTGTTCCAGCATACGTTGGGGTTGGCTCCCCATCTAGGTACTTTGAAGGTTCAGGTTCTGTCCTGTCTGCTTTCCTGTAGATGTCTGGTTCAGTCCTCCTTGTTAGGAGTTCTCTTGGGGATTGCTCAAGGACATCTCTCTTCTATGGTCCCTGTTGGGATCAATTTTTATTCTGTCTGCCCTGCGGATTTTTCCCTTGGGTCTTATTCTGGTTGCTTTCTGAGCTGTTTTTGTAGCTCAGTCGCCCCTCTGGGGGCTGTTGCTTCAGTCAGACGTGTGCCTGAGAAGGTGCCTCGTTCATTATATATATAACTATATATATGTATTTATATATATATACACACCATTATGTGGTGGTATTCCGCCTTACGCCAGACCATTTTGTCCAAGGTGGTGTTTTATGATCCTTATTTAAGTCCTTTTAGTCTGCCTATGGGCCTTATTCTTAGTAATGCTGAAGTAAGGGGTCTACATACCCTCACCAGGTGTTACACTTTTCCTGGTCGTTTCTTGTCCCCTAGGGGGACTGATGCCCTTTGGGGTCGGCGGGCGCCTCCACAAGTATGCGCCTGATTTCGTTTGCTTCCAGGGCCTATGCGCCCTTTGGACTGTTCTTACTTGGATGCTTTGCCTTCCTGGTCCAGGGTACAGGTTTCGGCTTCTTGCTGATCCTTGTTAGTGAAGGGGTCAGTATCCCCGCCTGTCTTGCGGGAGCCCAGTTTTCTATTCCCCGTTGGGGAGAGTTCTGAGTTTTACCCAGGCTTCTGTTGCATTTGGGCTGGTTAGGCAGTTACTCTGGCCTATTCCTTTAAGAGGGTAGAACTTCCCTCTATTTCTGTTCTGTTCCACTTGTGCTTGGGTACCTTTGGCCCTTCAGCACCAGGTTTCTGTTAAGCAGGTTTGTTAGACGGCTGCTTGTTTTCTGTTCATACCTTTTCAAAGGTTTTGTTATGGAATTGACGTTAGAGCCTTTGCTCATGTCGTACTTGGTAGCAAGGTTTGCAGGTCACAGCGCCTTTACTGTCTGCTGTGCCTTTTTTGTTGGGGATCCCACCCTACCTTATGGACACTGCTATTGGATGTCCCATGTTTAAGTATTATTAGATGGAGCAGGACGTGCTGTATGCTTAGAATAATACAATTCTGTGAAATACTCACCTGTAGAATTGGTATTATACGCATACAGCACGTCCTGCTCCACCCCACCCTGGTTTCACTTTGCTCTGGATCCCCTGTATGGTGATTGTTATCATTGTTATTATTACCAGTTGGGTGGTTGGTTTCTCCCGGCTTCTTTTTCTCACTGCTTTTCAATACTGGGGATTTGTGGGAGGTCCCTCGGTATATGAAGGGCCGGGAGGAGCCTGTTTTTGCATGTCTGCAGTGAACAGCGCCCTCTGGCGGATGATTACCCATGTGTAAGGATTATTAGATGGAGCAGGACGTGCTGTATGCTTATAATACCAATTCTACAGGTGAGTATTTCACAGAATTGTATTTTAATGATCTAACTGATCTTAACTGTACTCACCCTCTACTGTCTTTATCCAGGCGACCTGTACTAATTCAAAGGGTTTAGGGGCAGCCCGGTGTTCAGCTCTGAGGAAGGATATAGGGCTTTGGCATGGCTGAAGGCCAGCTGTTCGGGCCCTGAGCCATTGGGGCCCCAGCTGCTAGCCTTGGATACTGGGGAACCCCACATCATTTTTTTAATGAAAAATGCCCAACGTATGTGCAAATTCATGTCAAATCTATGTTTTACATGGCACACAGTAGTCTTCTTTGGGACTCTGTCTGGGCTCGCCCTGTCTATAGTTACGTCCTGAATGCAGCTAACAGGACTTTTTGTGGGCTTGTTTTTCCTCGTCCTGCCGAAGGATTAAAGTGGACCAACACCCAGGATTTTGACTATCCTGGGTCTTGGTCCACTTCGGTGGGGCACCCCCGATCGGGGTGCCCCGCTGTGTGAAACCCCCCCGAACCCCCCGAACTCACCTCTGTCAGCGGCGACGGACAAGCCGCGGAGAAGCGGCTCCTCCGCCGCCGCCTCCCGCGCGTCCCTGTTGACGCGCGCGTGCCCGCGCCGGCCATTCAGACGGCCGGCGCGGGCGCGCGCACGACTAGAGGGGCGCGAGGGAGGCGGCGGCGGCCGGCCGCCGCCGAAACTAAGGTAGGGAGTTTGGGGGGGTTTCACCCCGCGGGACATCCCGATCTCGGATGTCCCGCGGGGAGGGAGGTGATCGGCCCGGGAATCTTATAGATTCCCGGGCCGATCACGGGTGGGTGTTGGTCCACTTTAAAGAGTAACAACTATATTGACCTCAATGTAATAAAAAAAGTGACCTTGTCCTTTTTTTTAATGGACTATTGGAAGTAAAAGGTGGCCAGGAACATACCATTGCAGTGGGGGGGGGGGGGGGGGGGGTTGATAGAGACTGTTATCCTCTAACTTCCCATCACCTGCAAGTTCAACAATCCTGCCATGTAAAGGTAGAACAACAGGTTGTTTTTCCAGCTTCAAGTAAAATAAAAAAAAAATGCTTGCTGTTCTTTTACACGCGCTCCGCCGGCCATTAAGAACGTTTACCCAGATTTGCACGGTGGTTGCACTAGATCCCCTTTAAGCTGTCATGACACCGGCTGTACAGTTTTGATGCTGAATCCGCCCTGTGATAGGATGTCAGATAAATCTCTGGCCGGCAGGATATTCTGCAGCACGGCGGAGGAGAAGCTGTAACTGGGGTTGGATTAAGTCAGCCTCTCCAGGGACCAGGCACCAGTTTTATTCCATTTATTAAAGCACACAGAGCACGCAGCTTATCAGGAAGATTCCTGAGCTCCTGGGATGAAGCTAACTTTTGTTGCTAGGCAACCAGTCTTAGGAGAAGAAATGAGAGCATCAGGATGCCAGTGTTCTAAATGTTTTAACACATAAATATACAGAAATGACACGTTAGTCTTCAATCAATTATACTCTAATGTCTGTAATCATTCTATTAAACTGCGAGATCAGCTCCTCTCTGAGCCTCCATTTACCTTTACCAGACAGTAGAAGGGTGCCAGGGACAGGGAATGTATCATAAACAGGGGAGGATTGCTGAACTCTAACTGCCCTCCTCCTGGGCCTGAGCGTCAGAAATGTCTTATTGCAATTCGTATACTCTGTGGCAGAGATGACACTCCATACTTTGTTTCTACCCTGTCTGTAATTACTACTTTGTACAGCGCTACGGAAGATGATGGCGCTATATAAATAAACAATAATAACATGTATGGTGAATATTTGCAAAGAAAATAGGAAAAAAAAAATAGAAGGAAAGACAGGAAGAAAGTATAGAGCAAATAAGAAATAGAGGGAATGACAGAAATAAATAAACAAACAATAAAGTAAAGGAATGACAAAAAGAAAGAAAGAAAAAAAAAGGATGAAAAAAATACAGAAAAAAAGAAAGCAAGAAAGTAATATAAAATAGTAATGGCCAAAAAAAGAACATATGGTAAGAAGAAAGACAATGACAAAAAGAATATATTAAAGAAAGAAATACAGAATAGATGGAAAGAAATGAATATAAAAAATAAAGAGAATTAAAGAAAGAATCTAAGCATGAAAAGTGAAAGAAAGGGAGGAAAAAGGAAAGAAGACATTGAAGGACAGACAGATGAAAGAAATAATAAGAATGGATGAACAGAAGAAAGTAAGAGAATAGAGAGACAGAAAGAAATAGAAGGAAAAAAACAAAGGAGAGAAGGACCGATAATAATAGGAAAGAAGAAAGAAAGAAAATGAATGGTAGAAAGAACAGATGAATGAAAGCAAGAAGGAAAGGAGAAAAAGAATTGATGGAAAGAAAGAAATAATTAGAAGGAAAGATTAAAACAAAGAATATATGAACGGATAGAAAGAAGGGCTCTCCCAATGGTCAATCTGCCCCAGCTGACTTAGACCTGGTTACTGCGTGGCCCTGCATCCTGCATAGGGAGTAGAGAGAATGAGTTGGACCCTCCCAAGGTTCAAGGCACTGGAATCTGCCAGGGTCAGCACAGCGCTGACCCTGCTCTGTGTAGATGCTTTTACCCATCATGCAATGCTTTGTACAAAAATTAGACCCACTGATTGCATGTTTGCACTGTTCCCTGCGGGCTGGCTAGAGCTCAGCAGTCCCTGATAAAGGTGCAGTTGTATGTTCACCATCACCCTCAGGATGTGAGGATTTAAGGATGGTGTTGGGTGAATCTGACCTGCAGAGTTTCCAAACCAAGTCCATGTTCAAGTTTGGCCTTAACCCGGAAAAGCTGGGCAGCCCGTCAGCCAGCTTTACATAAAGTGTACAACTTAACTGAGCCCTGCAATCCCATTGGTGGTCGGTGTTCCACTGCACTGTCAAATAGACAACGGACAGGGCTACAGAAAGATGGCTGCCGCTCCCATGAGTGAGGACACTGGCAGCTTTTTACACAGGGGCCCCCAGAGGCAGAATCACCCCCAAAGTTTGGGTTCCCATTGATTTCAATGGGGACCAGGATCTAGTTTGGGTACTCGAACTAAATTTTTGTTAGGCCAAATTTGCAGAGCGAGAACAAGTGGCCCTCAGAGCCATCTGATGTGACCCCTGACCTCCTGTGGGGAAAGTGGGAGGGGTAAATGGAATTGATGCGAAAAGGGGCATAGTAAGCATGGGCAATTGCACAGAGAATGATACAGGAGGGGCACATTGGCAAATAGAGGTGACAGTGGTGGCTTGGAGGAACGCTGTGGCATTGATTGTACAGCACCACCACTGCGGAAAAATCATTGGCACAAAATTCTGGTTAAATTGTCTTTTTCGGATCAAAACCCACCTTAATCGGACATCTGCCACACCGCTGCAAGCGCCGGATCCGCTGTACACCCAGAATAGGGTTCGCACCGCTTTAATAATTGTATGCTTGATGGTTGAGTATCTGGAACATGGTTAAGAAGTGGGACTGATGGGGAGTGTAGCGATAACCCTTATCGCCGGAGGGCTTCACCGCCCGAGACGTCCTTTTCCCAATCGTAAGAGGTGCTGCTGGAATTCCAGAGTCGTCCGTGAGGAAACAGGAACAGCCCTTACAAGGGCTAGTGAATTGTAATATAGCGTTTCCCCCAATAAGAGACAGAACTCAGTATTGAGGGTGAAGGTGAAGTGTTTTTATTAGTGCCACTCTAGGCCTTATATACACAAGTCTCCATGCAATGGGACCTCCCCCGTGGACCTCATGACAAATACACAGACCAACTCTGCCGGTGACGCAATCAGCAAAACAATAGGCGTCTGTAATACACTCAATCAGAACAATGCCATTGCCTGTGACGTAATCAATTAACACAAAGGCAGTTTATAATACAATCCAAACTACAATGACCTAATTAAGAAAAGGCCAGTGAATGACCCGGTGGGCAACTGAATAGTGATGACATCCAAAAGACAGAGCGTCTGTCACAGGGAGGAGCTATAAATAAGGCACCAATATATTCTGAGAGGTAAGCATGTGGGCATGTGTATTACTAGCATGTGGGGATTGTTACATATGAATGGAGGGGTGTGGTGGAAGGATATACGAGTGGAGTTTGTGGTGACAGTGGGTATCCTGATAGTTGTATAAAATCTTCAAAAAAATTAGGAACCTATTCATTGTGGCCCGTGACCTGGTTCCAAATCATTTAAGTGGATTACGTGAGTCAAAAGGTTGAGCCCCCCCACTCTAGGGTTTTGTCCAATACAATTTATGGAATTTACCACCCATGTAAAATAGGAAAGGGCGCCCACATTCCCTCCCCCTCAGCCGATTGGTCATACTGTGGTGATCAGCAACTCACGTGATCACAGCGACATTCTCTTCCCAGCAGCCCCTGGTACCTGACGCCAGGTGACACACATTTTGAGGTCAATTCAGAGTCTGGTGAGAAGATAATGGTCATTCACTTTCATTGCCTAAGGGGTGTACATTTTCACCTGAATCAGCTCCAAGGAAGACAAGGAAAGTTAATGGTAGTTTTCTCTCCTAAAAAATAAGTGAAAATTCGCACCTTTGTGTACAAGCTGAGCAGAGCATCAACTAAGTAAGGGATTGAGAATAATGGGTGCTTTAGTCTGGCTTCGTATACAGCACACCCCATCCCACCTACAGACAGAGGTGCTACACACGGCTTCAGATAACAGGGCTGTGGGAGAGCGGCCAATGCTCCGGGTCCGGGTAAAGGTAAACGGTATCCTCTAGCCCCCAACGACAACCCTGATCTGAGGTCTGTCAAAAAAGGTCCATAAAAAGATGGTGACATGTTAAAAATATTCATAAAAAAACAAGAAAAGGGCATTTAAAAATGGCTGAGCTCTCAGCTGTAACCCTTCAAAAGTATAAATTAGTAAATAAAGCTTGTAAGAAAGAAATAAGGTTGAGAAAAGGGCAAAATGAAAGAGATGTGGCCAAAGAAAGCAAAACAACCCCTAAATCAGACCAGGTAGGTGCCCTAATTAATGATAATGGGGAAATGGTCATCGGAGCTGTTAAGAGGAACAAGGAGCCAACACAGTAGATGCCGCCAATAGCAATAGCCCAAGTATAATGATAAACATGGATATCATCCAAGAAATGTGAATAAGACTCCAGGGCCAAATGGACTTCACCCAAGAGTTCTCCAAGAACTTAGCTGTTATCTCATCTCTACTGTTCTTGATCTTTAAAGACTCACTAACAACTGGTATAATGCCAAGAGATTGGCGCAAGGCAAAGGTGGTGCCATTTTTAAAAAGGGCTCTAGGTCTTCTCCGAGCAATTACAGACCTGTAAATTTAACATCCATTGTGGGAAAATTGCTTGAGGGGCTGCTAAGGGACTATATACACAAATATGTAGCTATCCATAATATTATAATATTATGTGACAACCAGCACGGTTTTACTAAGGACACAAACTGCCAGGACACTAACCTGATTGATACCTAATCTGAATGGTTACCGGTTGTAAGCGGTGTACCCCAGGGTTCAGTGCTGGGCCCACTATTATTCAACTTGTTTATAAACGACATAGAAAATGGAATTAGAAGCACTGTTTTTTTTTTTTTGCAGATGACACAGAGATATGTAGCACAGTGCAGTCTATTAAAGCTCACAAGCTTCAGGCTGACTTGGACACGTTGAGAGTCTGGGCATCCACTTGGCAAATGAAGTTCAATGTGGAGAAATGTAAAGTCATGCACTTGGGGTCTAACAACCCGAAGGCCACATATGTCCTCGGGGGAGTAAAGCTGGGAGAGTCACTTGTTGAGAAGGATCTGGGGGTACTGGTAGATCACAGGATAAATAACAGCATGCAATGCCAAGCAGCTGCTTCCAAGGCCACCAAGATACTATCGTGCATTAAAAGAGGCCTGGAATCACGGGATAGAGATGTAATTTTGCCTCTTTACAAGGCACTGGTGCGCCCTCACCTGGAATATGCCGTCCAGATTTGAGACCTGGCTTTGCACTTTTGATCTATTTCTTTCATTGTAACACTTGTATTGTTAATCACCGAGTCATGATTCATCCACTGCTTTACTTGATTACACATTGGTTACAATGCTGACAGATATTTTGTGTAATAGCATTTTCACTGGATTAGGTTTTGAGAGAATGTCACAAGTTTTGTTTGTTTGAATAGACTTTTAACTACTGTATTGTAACACATTTTAGCCATTGCTCTGCAGGTGTGACTGCATATATTTTTCACATGTGCACTTATTGCTTTAGATATTTCAGATAGGGAATATTCTTTTCCTTTTTTATTAGCATAATTATCTTTTGTGCCAGCACACAAAAAATTACATTGATAGCGGTGTTTTACCAGCAGTAACATTGCAATTTTTCACATGGGCCCCCCCCATTTGGGATACCCATTTTGTCTGTGGGTCATTATGAGGTGAGACGGGACTGGGGTAGTCAGTGGTTGGTTTTAAATGTCTTGATGTGTATATGTGTTTTAAAGTGTTTTTGTACTCAAATAAAATGAACTTCTAAACTAGAATTTCTTCTTTGATGGTGCTTATTTGTGGCTGCTGTGGCTGGTAGTCGCAACTGCTACTTTTTTCTGCATTCAGTTCTGGGCGCCCGTTCATAGAAAGGACGCTTTGACTATGGAAAGGGTGCAGAGGAGCCACCAAACTAATAAGAGGAAAGAAGGATCTTAGTTATGAGGAATTAAATCTGTTTAGTCTTAAAAGGAGACGACTGAGGGGGGGAAATGATTAATTTGTATAGATATATAAAATGGGCAATACAAAAAATATGGGGAAACACTACATCAGGTAAAATCCTCTCTAAAGACAAGGGGGCACTGCCTTCGACTGGGAAAAAAGAAATTCAGTCTCCGGAGACGACAATTATTTTTTACAAAAAGAACTATAAATCTGTGGAATAGCCTCCCACAGAAGCTTGTTACAGCATCAACCGCTGACAGCTTCAAAAAAAGATTAGATGCTTATTTAGAAGAAAATAACAATAACAGTTACTATTAACTGTTATCTGTAAAAAACAAAATAAATGAAATAAAAAATAACTTCCCCTACCCCAGCAACCTTGGTTGAACTTGAGGGACATGTGTCTTTTTTCAACCGTATTAACTATGTAACTTAGTAAAGAGGAACAACACATCCAATTTTGACCTCTATGCGGTGGCATCCCGATTTGCCCCGCTGTGTGAATCCCCCCTCCCCTGGTCACCCCACAATCACCTTCCTGTTGCTCCCATGGCGCAGACTCGAACGGGAATGAGTGTGTTAATCGGCTGAGCGGCCCGCTCAAAGGTAATCTGTATGTTCACCATCAAAAGAAGAAATATTGCGGGTGGCACCAATGATTTATTAATCAAATAATATGAGGTGCACTGCCCCTATAGGGAACCTTGCAAAAGCACAATGAATACCCACGCGTTCCGAGCCACAAGGGCTCTTCCTCAAGGCTGGGATAATGACAGGGGGGAGCAGAAGCGCTCCCCTTAAGTACCCCTCTCTCCCAGATTGCCACCACGATACCCCGCACCTGTGGGCGGCACCCACGCACTCCGGCCGGAAGTGCGTCGGGCCGCCAGGCCGGAAGTGACCTCAGGACCTCCGTAGCTGGAAACCGCTAACCAGCTCCGTGCAGCGCCCGCCCCAACCCAACACCACCACCCCCACCCCTCAATGAGGGGGGGGAAGGGGAAAGGGAGGGGAGGGAAGCACGCCGCGGCGCACAGGCGCTGTCAGCGAGTGCGGCGTCGGACTGGCCCTCCGGAAGGGTGAGTACTTCCCGTCGGGTATAAACTAATCCCTCATTGTAGATATTAAAACCATACAAATGTAAATACAATATACATATTAATACCAATAATAAGAACAATACCAAATTTTCACAACATATATGAATTATAGCTATATTAATCTGACAAGGGCACAGCCAAACTGTGCATATTGCGCCCCTAAGGATCCTGACTGGGCCGAACAGTTACCCCGTTCTTGGGTATGTTCACCATCAGGTAACCTGCGGTACAGAGACACAGCGATGGCTCTGGGAGAAGGTGAGTGTATCGGTGCGGCGGGGGGTTGGAACTCAAACAGCGAAGTTGCTCTTTAAAGGCGGGGAGGCTGTGGGTTCTATTAACTCCTTGCATGGACAGTCCCTTTAATTCACTTAATTTTTATGATTCCACAGGAACGACCTTCATTCAAGCTCCCTATAATCAGCATGAACTGTCACAGCTTTTCCCATGTAACACATTTGCAGTGATGGCGGATGTGCGGGATGGAGAGCGGGAAGAGGAACGCCAACCCGTCCAATCAGCAGAGGAAAGGAAATTATGTTCAGAAATAATGGCTAATGTGGATGTTTAACCATTTGGAGATCAACAGTCGCATTTCAGCAAACAATTGGTTTAAAGGAAAACTCCCCTTTTGTCAGGTTATTGTCTTATTGTTTTCCTCTTCTGGGATGTAAAATAAACATATGTGTTAGGAGTGTGCCCCAGCCCTGTAATTTACTTATCAGAATGCTGCTTCCAAGTTTCCTATATTCCTTTGTATCTGTGATCCTAAGATGTAAGTGGTTTTTATGGCCTTGAGTAAGAACTACTGACTACATATCCTACTTCCACTGTAACAGGTGAACTCTTCTGCAGCTTTGGCTCACACAGTCACACAGCAGTAATGACACCTCCAGCTGAGAACACCCTTTAGATACTCAAAACCCAGTAACCCTTTAGATACTAAAACACGAGACTGTGATCCTCCCTATATGAATAAGTTGAATTACAGCAGAAGTGGTTAAATCTGTAACAGATAAGCTTAGCACATTGATTATATCATTTTGGCACACAATAATGGAAACTTTAAAGAATGTAACTGAAAGTGAAGAATTCCCCCTCTAACTCAGAAAATATTTGGTATAATAATCAGAATGCAAAACTTACAAATAGGTAATAAAATGTTATAAGATTTTGTAACCTGGAATTCCAAGGGAAGAGAAAAGAACAGAGCATGAGAGGTCCTCAATAATTATGCGTGCCGCAGCTTTCTTAAAGGTCACTCATGATCAGTAGCTTATGACCAGTATTTTTGCACTAAATTCTGGAAGGGCTCTGCCTTTAAGTGAGTCAAACCCCATTCTGCCCCCCCCCCCCCTGTACCTCGGGTGATGCTGCTGGCTCGGCAGTGGCCTGGCTTTTAAATAAAACCCTGTTTTACCACCTCCGATCCATGCCCAGTGGCACTTTTGACGTCGCTGATTGGCTGATCTCACCAGTGCAGCCCACTGGCCTCATCCCTGGCTCTGTGTATGGCCATGTGCGCGCTCTCTTGGCCAGCCATTCAGAAAGGCTGGGGACTTCAAGTGATCGCAGTAGATGCCTGTAAAGGAGAGTTTACTGGCGACCCCGGGGGTTTCACACAGTGGGGTATCCCGCTATAGAATGCCCTAGGGGCGGAAAAGCAGACTTGATCTGCTTTAAAGGGAAAGTCTACTTTCGCTGGCATTTTTGAAAGTGTATATTTTTAGTGCCAAAAGGATGTCTTAGTTTGTTGCACATACCCAGCAGCAGTGTCCTGTGGGTACAGGGCTCACTTCTCTCTCCTTGCCTTCATTTATACCGGCAGAAAAATACCATTTTGTGAGTACTCACCTGAAAAATGGATATTGTCAGTGTGCCACACACCCCGCTTCCCCTTTAATTCTTACGATCAGGTTACTCCACCGCCAGGTGGCGACGTTGCAGAGAGAAGTCTTGAGAACGAGCCCCCTTCCGGCCTATATATACCTGGGACCTCCCACTTAACACCAGTGATTTAAAAAGCAGAAAGACAAGGTACCAGGAAATCCAATGGTAACCTCAAAATAAAGAAAAAGCTTCACCATATAAAGGATCCAGGATACCAAAAAGGGCGGGTGAAGCGGGGTGTATGGCACACTGACAATATCCATTTTTCAGGTGAGTACTCACAAAATGGTATTATTCTCAGTGTGCCACACACCCCGCTTCCCCTTTAATTCTTACGATCGGGACATCCAAAAGCAGTGTCCACAAGGGATGGGTATCCGAAGGCAAAATGAAGCATAACTTAAATGACTGCAGTCTGCAGAACTTTGTGCAGAACTTTGTGGCCAAACGCAGCATCCGCTGAGGCCCGCACATCAACTTTGTAAAACTTAGAAAAAGTATGAACAGAAGATGGCACCTTGAAAAAGTGACATATCGTCACGGAACGCGTGGGTGGATAATTGCCCCACTCAGCAGGAGACTGGATTCATTGTTTTCACTGAGGTGATTGTTTATATTCTTTTGTTACCATTTTGCAGTTTTTTGCACATCACATACTTACATTTTGGTATTGCACAGGAGCACTTTAGATCATATGGATGGATTTAGTGTTTTTTTATCAAGAATTGATCACATAGAGGTTTTTATAGGGTTATTTGGGTCTCTGCTGCTGGGTTGGGCTGTGTAATGTATTGTCCTTATTTTAGATGTTTGTAATGTTGTATTGTGTATTTTTAATGTAGGATCTTCAATGAATTAAACTATGAATATCAATTAGCAATTGGTTTGGCTTATTAATTAAACAGGAGTGGTGCCACTTTGTCTGGTACCTGTTCTTGTGGTTTACTGGGCCACAAGGTAAAGGTTTTTTTGTAGGATTTACAGTTGGGACATACAATTTTGGCACACTACCTGTTGTATATTTTATTTTGGTGGTGCTGAACTAAGGCACAATTCTGTGCAGGTTGTACATATGAACAGAAGACCAAGTGGCGGCCTTACAAACTTGTTCAACAGAAGCTTGGTGCTGAAAAGCCCAGGACGCTCCAACAGCACGAGTAGAATGAGCAGTGATACGAAAAGGGGGAACTTTCCCCTTAGCAGAATAGGCCGCAATAACGGCCTGACGTATCCATTTGCTAATGGAAGATTTGGGCGGCGCCAAACCCTTCCTAGGCCCACAGGGCACAACAAAAAAGGCATCAGTTTTACGAAAAGGAGAAGTAACAATCAAATAGTACTTAACACAGCGTACTACATCCAAACAATGCAAAACCCTCTCCTTGTCATTCTTAGGCTTAGGACACAAGGAGGGAAGAACAATATCCTGATTCAAATGAAAAGCAGAAACAACCTTAGGAAGAAAGTCCGGTTTGAACCGAAAAACCACTTTATCCTGATGCCTCTCAAAGTAGGGCGCCTGAATAGACAAGGCCGCCAACTCCGAGACACGCCGAACCGAAGTGATAGCTACCAAGAAGACAATCTTCTGAGTCAGGGTAGACAAAGCAATATCTTGCAAAGGCTCAAAGGGAGGAGCCTGAAGAGCAGAAAGAACCAAATTCAAGTCCCAAACAGGGAGTAAAGGTTTCCTGGGAGGCCGCACATGCGCCACCCCCTGGAAAAAAGTTTTAACTAAAGGATGAAGCGCAAAACGCTTCTGAAAAAAAAATAGATAAGGCAGAAACTTGCCCCTTCAAAGTACTCAACTGAAGACCAGAGTCCAGCCCTGATTGCAAAAACTCCAGAATCCTGGAAACCGAAAAGACCCTACAAGGCAAAGATCTAATCTCACACCAAGCGATATAGGCTTTCCAAGTCCTATAGTAGATGATAGAAGAAGACCTCTTCAGGGCACTGAACAGAGTCTTAACAACCGAGTCAGAAAGACCCTCCTCCTTCAAGATGGAGGTTTCAGCAGCCAAGCCGTCAAACCCAGCGTTGGTAAATTGGTGTAACACAGCTGACCCTGCCAGCCGAACGATGTCTGTGTACTCGCCTTGGCCACCTTGGGGCCACGAGAATGGCAGACACCTTTTCCAGAGCCAGCTTCTGGACCACCCTGCCCAGCATGGGTATCGGGGTAAACAGGTACAGAAACCCCAGATCCCCCCAGCTCAGGGACATGGCGTCCACTGCCAGAGCGACACGAAGTTCGGGAGCCTGCAATTGTGACGAGAGGCAAACAGGTCCACCTCCGGTGTCCCCCATCGGAGACAGAGTGACCGAAAAACCTGAGGATGGAGAGCCCATTCTCCCAGACGGGAAGAGCCCCTGCTCAGCAGGTCCGCTTCCTGGTTCTCCACCCCTGGGATGTAAACCGCCGAGAGACAAGGAACATGGGCCTCCGCCCTGGTCAGGATCAGGGATACCTCTCTGAGAGTACCCAGACTGCGAGTCCCTCCCTGATGATTGATGTAAGCAACCGCTGTTCGATTGTCTGAACGGACCTAGACCGGAAGGCCCAGAACATGTTGAGTCAGAAGAGCCAGAACCAGACGGATGGCTCTCAGTTCCAGAATATTGATGGGTAAGTGGGCCTCTTGAGGTCCCCACTGCCCCTGGAACTGAAGATCCTTCCAGAATCCCCCCCATCCCGAAAGACTGGCGTCCGTGGTGACAATTTCCCAAAGAGGAGTCAGGAAAGACCTGCCCCTCGAGAGATTGGTCGAGACCAACCACCACTGGAGGGACTGCCGGACCCGGGAGGACAACTGGAAGGGCTGATCCAACGACCGTGGTCGCCGGTCCCCGGACACCAACAGATGAAGCTGCAGCGTCCTCGTGTGAAATTGAGCGAAAGGCACTGCCTCGAACGAGGCAACCATCAAACCTACCAGCCTCATCCCCAGACGGATGGACGGCCGAGGATTGGAAAGAAGGACCCGAGCCAACTCCTGAATCAGATAAATTTTGGACTGAGGGAGAAACACCCTGTGTTGACAAGAGTCCAACTGCATTCCCAGAAAGGACACCACCCTGGCCGGGGCGAGGGAGGACTTGGGAAAGTTGATCACCCAACCAAAGCTTTCCAGCGTGGAGACCACCATCCTGGTGTCTGTCTCTGATTGATTGAGGGACGGAGCCATGATGAGAAGGTCGTCCAAATAAGGTACGACACGAATGCCCCGAGATCTGAAGATGGCCATCACCCCTGCCAGCACCTTGGTGAACACCCTTGGGGCCGAGGTCAGGCCAAACGGAAGTGCCACGAATTGAAAATGCTGGTCGTTCATCATGAACCGAAGAAAATGCTGATGAGCTCGGCATATGGGAACATGAAGGTAAGCATCCTTGATGTCTATGGACGTCATGAAGTCCCTCTGCCGAAGAGAACCGATGGCCGAACGCAAAGTTTCCATGCGAAACTTCCGGAAACGGATGAACCTGTTGAGCAATTTCAGGTCCAGGACGGGACGAACCGACCCGTCCTTTTTGGGGACTGGGAAAAGATTGGAGTAGAAACAGAGGCCCACCTCTAAGCGCGGCACCGGCCAGATGACCGCCATTTCCAAAAGATTCCTTACCGACGCCAGGAGCCCCTGTGCGGCCAAAGGATCGGTGGGCACCCGAGACTGAAAGAACCGTGAAGGAGGGCGAGACTCGAACTCCAGTTTGTAACCGGACGACACCACCTCCTGGATCCATCTGTCCGGGAACCTCCTGGTCCCAGACCAGGGAAAAGTGTCGCAATCGTCCCCCCACCCGCACGGATGAGGGCAGCCCCTCATTGCTGAGCGGGCTTACCAGCAGGTTTGGGCTTGGCGCCCCAGGACTGACCGGGACGGCCACGGCCCCTTCTCCGGGTCCAACCTGTACCTCTGGTAGCGGGAAAGGAAGCCCCCCTACCCGCTCTGACTCCCTGAAAGGAAGGATTAAAGGCACTCGCACCCCGAAAGGGGCGACGAGGCCTCTTGCGTTGAGGTAATTTACCACCTTTTGCCACTGAATCTATTTTATCACCAAACAGGCGCCAACCCAAAAAAGGGATCACTGTAAGCACCTTTTTAGAGACAAAGTCCGCCGTCCACTGGCGCAGCCACACTGACCGACGAATTGCCACCAGCAGAGCCGCTGTCCTGCTACTCAATGCCAGAGCATCGTCCTGAGCGGTCAAGACAAAGGAAATAAACGACTCACACCGTTTAAGAGTACAAAACTCATCACAAGCGGGATCAAGACCTGCGTACAGATCCCTAATCATGGACCTAACTGCCAACAGAAGAAGCGCCGAAGCACACACCGGCCGCAGTGTCGATCCGGCACTGATAAAACCATGGCGAGCAAATTTATCAATCCGACGATCCTCACTATCCTTAATGGCAGTGGTCTCAGAAGATTGTACCACAGCCGTGCTAGACAGCCCTAACACAGGGGTATCTACGTCAGGGGGAACTGACCAAAGCTTCACCAAATCCTCCGGAAAGGGATAGCGTTTATCCCAACTAGGAGGAATTCCAGCCAGTCGCGTGGGTTGTTCCCATTCCTTAAGGACAACCCTCACAAAGTGTTGTTGCCTGGGAAAAACCAAACGCGGCTGGGGAACATCAAATAACTCACCCTTTGGCAGGGCGACTGCCTCAGGCGGATCCAAATTCAAAATTTCAAACATTTGAGCCAGAATGGAAGGGGTGTCAAAGGACACCCCCGTAGCCTGATCGCCAGCAGCGTCAATCCCTAGCTGATCTGCAGGCTCATCCGACTCCTCAAGGAGTTCCCCCTCCTCATCAGGGGGACAATCGGACCAATCCACTATTTCACACGTCTCATCCTCCGAAGCAGGTGCTGCTGGAGAAAGGTGTTTCCGCTTCGCTGTAGCCTTCTGAGCTACTTTGGCGGAAATTATTTTCTCGAGGTTGGCCAATTGTGCACACATCTCGGCTTGCGAATCCCCACCCTTGACAATGTCACATGGGGACCGGAATAAGGGAGGGGGGGTAGGAGATGACGGAAGTTGCGAGGAGCCAGAAGCCGGAGCGACAGACTGGCGCGCAATGTTTTGCTTTGCACATGGAATGCATAATATGACATCATCGCCTGGGAGCGGAACCCCACAGCCCCCACACAGCCTGGATGGCCCCGAAGAGCCATTTCCTGTATTGTCGGAAGCCTCCATATGGTGAATTTATGGTATCCGCAATAACCCAGGGTTTTACGCACTAAGCCACCTGGGATGCCCCTTTATAATTAATGTCCCGGGAAAGGGAGGATTAAATTTTTTTTTTTTTTAAAAACCTTAGGACAAAACCCAATTTAGAGTACTAAGGCTAGCCAGGTATAACAGAACCGGGAGAGCAACTGCAGTGAGGGGATCCCAGGATCTGTGGGGGGAAAAGAGACAACAGTCAGACCCCCAGAAGAAAAGGCAGCATGCAACATAGTCATTCAATACAGAGAAAGGCATAATAAATAACAATAGCAAAGCCCCAGAGTGGCTTAAGAGTTAAACTGAAGCCAGCCAACATACACTTTTTATAAACATGCTGAAGCAAACTGAAAGTAAAAAGGACGGCCCCACACACGAGGTGGGGACCGTTTAACTGTACGAAGAGCAGCAGCAGCAGCAGCCAGCCAGACAGCAACCTTCAGCCGAGTCCCCCGCACCTGACTCCTTGATTAGAAGGAGGAAGTGCGGCGGGGCAGAGCTGCAAGACAACCAGCTCAAGCCACACCAACGCCCTCGGAGTCAGTGGGGGGGGGGGAAACATGCCACACATATCACAGCCCTAGCAGTCCAGGCCGCATGAGCGCGACCCGCGGCGCTGAGCCTGAGACTGCCAGCACACTTTAATCAGCACTAAGGTTAAAACACACATGCACACAGTATAAGAACCCCCCAAAAACCACCCCCCCCCCCCATAGTGAAGGGAGAAGGGACCGTAACGGGAGAGAAATGGCCAAAGGGGAACCTCGGGACAGGGGCATCCCAAATCCGGATCACCATGCCGGATAGCCGCATTGCCCCACGTGTGGGGTTTAGTGGAGGAGAGCTCCTAGGCACCTATAGCGCCATCTACCGTTGCCCAGTGAGCAGCCTAGGCTGGGAGGCTTCCATTAACCATCTAGGTAAACAAACAATCAAAACTGAGCAGAAATAGACCCAAAGGGTGTGCCGGGGTAAGACCGGAGACTTCTTTCTTCTGTCTTGTCGCCTCATGCAGAGAGAAAACACTGGTGTTAAGTGGGAGGTCCCAGGTATATATAGGCCGGAAGGGGGCTCGTTTTCAAGACTTCTCTCTGCAACGTCGCCACCTGGCGGTGGAGTAACCCGGTCGTAAGAATTAGGGGAAGCGGGGTGTGTGGCACACTGAGAATACAAAACTAATGAGACACAGTTTCATATTGTTTGGCTCATAGCCCATAAAGGGATTTACCACCACATAGCAAACAGGGTACTCTCCTTTTGCACCTCCGGAGCTGACCGGTCCGACTCCGCTGACCAAACTCACCCCCTCCAATATGGTGAATGACAAGGGCGTGCAGCACCACTGCAATTGATGGTGGGGTATATCAAACATGGAAGCGACAATGATTGGAGTTCGGGCCCGGGCAACGCAGGATTCGATTCAACTCATGTGAGTTGTTGATTGCCGGATTTGGATTACCTGTCACCTTGCTGCATGCTGATGTGACCGTTTGATTGGCTGCTGGCAATAATGTCTCCCTTCTGTGTTGGCTGGTGCGGAAGGCACTGGCAAATTACCTGGTCACATGGAAGCGAGGAGCAATAAGCACACAACTAACACACCAACTCCATTTATAATAATGGTCTTTATTTAGAAACAATATATACAGAACTGAAATGTCTCCAACAAAATGATTTGACTCTATACATAAGGCAAATGGATTAGAACGAGGGGAAGGGAAGATCTACCACCTCCTGTAGCTTCCAGGTTTTCCAGGACAAGGATGCGCTGCACCTAGCAGCATATCACCAGATCATCCAGGTAGGCAAAGCTAAGGTAGACCAATGCTGCTCACCTGGACTCCACACACACAACTGCATGTTTTTAGCTAAACTGGCCTGGCATGAAAACTCTGATGCAAAAGGGCAGAACTGAGGATCCCTAGAGCCCCTTCCCTTCCTTCCCTTCACTTTAATGAATTAGCAGCAGCAGCCTCCTTTTTCTCTATTTTAGATTCAGACAATGGGCATTGGTACCCTTTACTCAATTCACTTTAATGGAGCCAGTCACTTCTGCCCATAATTTAGCAGGTGACACTGCTGTATGGTCCACGGCAGCTAGCGAGCATGGTGATACACCAATCAACTTCTAGTGTGGAAAGCCTTACCAATCCTAACAGAATAGCATGTGCTTGGTCATCACAATCACAGACCCTAGAATTAGCTGTAAAAAGATACACACAGGCTGTTTTGGGGCACTGGGCTGGGGATAGAAGGGGACGACAAACTTCCTTTCTGGGTATAGGAACACTCTAAGTACAAACTGCTACTATCTAGCAACTGAAAAACATGTGATAGAAGGTCCTCATTGATCAGATTTTAAGCCTGGGTTTTCTTTAACTTCAGGGCAGACTTTTTCAGATCTGTGAAATGACCTGCAGGTAAAATCTACCTAAAACAACATCTGATCTAAAAAAGCTAAAGCCCTTCAAACAGAAACAACCAGAGTGCAGCGCTGATTGTGTCCATGTAGAGATGACATTAAGGATCACCAGAGAGCAGTTGTTTCCCTTGTTTCCTCTTTCCTTTTTTTTAGTAACTCTGCTGCACTCATTGCTGTTACATTTTAGAAGACATGGCAGAAGTGTTGCTGTAAAACCAATGAAAGCTAAACCCCCCTATTTCCGTACCTCAGGCTAGCAGCTACTCTTTGCCCATAAGTGTAGTATGAGTTATGGCTCCTGTTATCGTCCTGTTGGGCAAAGTGATACAGAGAAGCCCAGGGTGGACATTACACCCAAGCCTTCCAGCCTGGGAAGAGGCGGCTCAGGTTCTTTGGATCCATGGCTTGTTGGATGAGAAGATTCACTTGTCCTTCAGCATTCAGCACCGTCCCTTCTTCCACCCCCTTCAGCTTCTCCTGGAGACGGAGGAGGACCCGTTCTGCAACTTTATTAAAGCTCTGGGTGTCGCTGCTGGGGGATAATATATATGACAGACACAGAGATACAAAGAGGACATGTTACACAACTGAAGAACCATTCTGCTAGAGTTTGTGAACAATATTTGATATGTTTTTTTGATATTTTTGGCTAAGGGTTCAAGAACCAGTCCAAAAACATTTTTTGGGGTGAAGTGATAGAAATAAAAATGTAGGCTAAATGCCCAAATGTGAAAAGCGTGCGGGGTCTATTGGGGGACAATGTAAGCACCAAGAATTTCCTTAAGTTTTACCCAACTGTCATTAAAAAAGCAATGGTTGTGAGATGTCTTTTTCTACAGCCTTCTTGGTTGGAAGACACAGTGCCTCTGTTTATTAATGTTATCTACGTGTTTCTGACTCTCTTCCCCCCAGGATGACTGGGCTGCACTGTGATGGAAAGTAGAGAAGATAAAAGGATGAATGCCCCTTTGTTTATCAAGGCAGCTATGTTTGTTGTATATAAGAAAAGAGGTAGGAGTAAGTCATTAAACAGCCAAACAAAAAAAACAACAACAAAGAGGGTACTCGCCTTTTGTTCCCCACCCTGATTGGTGCTAGTCACCTGATTGCTGGATCGGAGCCTGCCCTCAAGCGCCACCCAACGATAGATCCCAGTCTGTGTGCACTGGAGTGCATATGGTGTCCTAGCAGACCACAAAGCTGCTAGCGTGATTCCCCGGTCTGACATTCATTTTTGTTCCAAATGTGCATGGCTTATTTTTCAGGGGATGTCTTATTTTTCCATAAATAAACTACATTTGTTCTCCCTTTTTTATTCCAAAATAGATAGAACTACTGTAATATAGCAGCCCCAATCCCACCTCCCTCCATGTACATGGCGGGTGCCACTCCGTAAAAAAATGTTAAAATGTGCTGCCTCGTTGTGGCCTTGGATGCCACTGCAATGTGCAGCATGCCATGCACCAGATACTTACTTGATACAGGCTGTCACATGACAGTGCACATGGGGTATTGGCCCCCCCGGGAAAGAAATGGCCCTGACTGTAATGTGGGTGAGGGGGGGGGGGGGGCTTTGGTCCTGGTGCCAGGTAATTGCCTCTTTAATCTGTAACTAGGGCGTATTTTTGGGTCAGTGCTTATATTTAAAGCATCCTGAAATATCCTGAAAAGTCATGGCAGGCCTTATTTTTGGAGTAGGTCTGATTTTCATGGAAACAGGGTAGGTGGAAGCAGAGATCTCACATATCTGTATGTGTGTGTGTGGCGGTTACATTGGATCTGTGATCATTGTGTTCCCTTGCAGATTTTCCAGCAGGTTGGTGAGGCCTGCAGTGATCACCAGTGGCCTGCGATACATTGTGTGGTAACTGGCCCCCGTATGCTCTTATATCCTTAAGTCCACTATTCATAAAAAGGTAAAAACTGCTGAAGCAAGAGAACTCTGGAGATTTCCTTTTAAAGCGGACCAAAACCCAGCAAAACACGTCAATCTATTGTGGTGTACATTACTGTTTGGATGTTTTCTGCCCTCACTGCTGCTTGTTATTTTAATGTTTATTTTCTGCAGGTATGCCATTGGTTTCTGACAGGATACCATTGTTCTAAACTAGCTGTTTAAGCCTTCTCCTCACATAGGGCGGTTACTATGAGACTGGACTTCTGTTTTAAATGGTCAGAAGGGCAGCCATCAGGTTAGTATTTCAGGGTTATGGCTCTACACACTGCAATACACAATAAGTGAATGCTGGGGCTGGAGGCTTCCTATACACAACAAAAAGACACAAAGGGCATTTTTAAGCCTAATTTAAAGACCAACTGATGCCTAAAATGTTATTTCAGTTTTTGATACATAAAGATCAGAAGTTGGTGAGGAGTAAAGTACTATAGGGTTCCTATAGAGATTGCACGTTGTCCTTAATGATGTCCATGGCTTTTCTGTTTGAATGATAGAGGAACACCTGCCTTTATAGGGGGCCGGGAGAAGCGACAGCTTTTGATCTTGCAGTTGAGCGCCCCCATGGGGGTGGAATACCCACATGTCATCACTGGGACGACCTGGACTGGATATAGGGAAAAAAGAACCAGCTGGGGTTTGGCTTTCATGCATGACTGATGGAAGGAAATGAGCGCACACAGGGTGAGATTCAGCCATTATGGATCTCTCCCTGTGTAGTGTACTTCCTGGTTGGCTGGCAGCTTCCTAGGTGAGTAGATCTGAAATATTTAAATGCATTGCATGTCCCAACTTTGGGGACTCAAAAATAGGACCCCACCAAAAGGGGTGCCTTAACGTGGCATGGGTTTTAATACATGCAATTGCAACTGTATGCAAACTAACGTCCCTAGTTTCTGTACAGGATTCATATGCCTATTTGATTAATATTACATAGTGATAAGAGGGTTAAACTATTTGATTCCCAGACCCTAGATAAATTTGTATAAATGGTAGTGGTGAAGCAACTTCCACCCCCTTTACTCAATCTGGGAAGGAAAGCAAAATTAATCAACCAATGGTCATGGTATGGAGCCAGATATAGATCACATGACTGCAGTATACTGCCGGGTACAGCTATCTTGGAAGACCAATTTGCCCTCCCTGTGTAGGCTTCTGAGGAGCATGACCCAGTGGCATTTGATTGGGCAGCTGTCTCTCTCCTGGAACATAGGGAATATCTTTTTCTGCTGCTTGGGTCATAAAACATTTTCCACAATGTCTATTGGCATAGGGCTCCCAAAAAGAATGTTTACAATACAATACCTGGAGTTCCTATTGCATTCTGGGTCATCACCGAGTGTAGCATTAAGTTCAGCTTCATCCTGCTGCAGGTAGAGTGCTTTCAGAGGATTCATTGTCCAATCAAACAGGGGATCATAAAGCAGCACCTGCACAGACCAAGTGCATCACATGTTAGACAAGTATAGGCCATAGCGGCCTTCAAAACCTTAGTTAGGAACGGGGGGGGGGGGGGGGTGTATTAAGGTGGACCTCTTATCTAGTTCACCATAAAGGCCAGAAAAGACTGGAGGTGACAAACTATTAAATAATTTGACTAGGATCAGGGGTAAGAGGTAAACATTTGATCAGTGGAGAGATTTTCAACTTTGGGAGTAGCTTTGCTTTAAAGTCCCTGTCCAGGAACACAATGACTTCCCCGGCCCCCCATAACCCGTGGGAGCAGTGCCATGTAAAAGCATTTTAAAATATCTGATTTTAATAAAATACCTGATATATTCTAAACAAAGGTACTGACTTTGGTTCCATTTCTAGGCACAGCTCTTAATTAGAAGAGTTAGAGGTGCTACATGAGAAGTCATGTACGTGCCCTGCTGTGGTCAAAGCTGGCAGCATGACCACTGTGGGATTTCTAAGGGATAGACCGCGTGACCACATTTGTGTGTGGTACATGGAGTAATGGACCTGTGAGGTGAACACACTAGGGGGCAGTGAGTACACAAGTGTCCCGAGTGGTGGCCTATCCTAATGAGAATGCTCCGGGAGCAGTTAGGACATTAGATACCTTGCTCATGAGCATGTCATTTCTCAGTGGAAATCAACCTGCAACCCTCCAGGCACACAATTAATTCCTTAACCACTGGGGCATGAAATGTGAAGGGAGGCACAATAATATCCCAATCAATATATACTTTTATTTAATCAGATAGTTCGCAACAACATACACAAAAACATATTGAAAACCAATAAAATACATAAACACAATAACACACAAGACAACCCAACATAAACAGATGAGTCGGCGGTGGGGAGAGAACTATATATATATATATAACAAAACTATAAATTAATAAACAATATACAACCGCATGAACCAGCAAAAATCATCCACTCGGGTGAAACAATACTATAATCACTCAGTAATATTAAATAAAGAGCAGTATCTGCCTGAGAACCAAATACTCCCAAAATTATTAGATATACATAAAGTGCCTAACAGTACCATGAGTGTGCAATTACCTAAAATCAATAACCATCAACCGCCAATGAAGAAATTACTTTAGCAGTGAGACATATCCAATAGTTAATAAACATCTCCAACAAAAGCATATAATAGCAGCAAAGCATGAAATAGCACCACCATGAAAGAGCCACGCGTTCTGTGGGTGCAACACCCACTTCTTCAGGCCTGAATTATGTGGATAGGGGGATGATGCAAGCTTTTGTGGGTTTAACCACTGGGCCATGGCTGCCCACCATGATTTAGATCTTTCTATGAAAAAAATCTCACTAAACCCAGGCATTTACCTCCAAAGGGGGTGGATGATCAGTGATGGATGGAGGTGCACTGTGTTATGGTCAGAATGGGGTCTAGCAGGTGATATAGGCGAGTAGAGGTTTTATTATCCTACAATGTATGAACCGGACCAAGGGCGGCATTCAAAGGCTGGCACTGGCAGTTTCTGGCCCCCAAAGGACCATCTAAGAACCCTGCCTCATGTAAGGAGGCACCCACAACAAGGATGCACATGGCATCATTGATGACGTCAGTCGACCACTGACTGAAGCTGATTGGCCAAGTGTCTCTATATTGAGGACACCTTTGCCATGCTGCATGTTTAACCTTTTGAAAAGTGTACTGGTGTCCTGAAATGTTGGCTGTTTATATAAACTATGTTTGCTGTGTTTCTTCATGGAATACTTATGGAGTGCTTATTTTTTATATCTTGGATTATATCTGTGCCTCTGCGAGTATGAATAAAGGACAGGAAGTATGTCATGTAAGCAGAGACGAGGCAGAGATCAGGCTTACCTCTACTATGGTCAGTAGAGCATCTTGAGAGCTTCTCATCACTTCCATGGTCTTCTCACAACATCTAACAAGAGAAACATCATCATCTCATATTACTCATAAGAACTTTACTAATAATAAAACTGCAGAAGGAATCCTCTCTCATTAAGATGGGAGATCTCACACCATCATTTCTTGACCCTAAAATATTTGAAAGCGAGGTGCTGGAAGAAGAAATGAGGGAATCTCCAGCCCAGTTTGGCCTCTTCCTGTTACAGGAGGAGTTTACCCTAATCTAAGGACTTTCCCTGTGTGACTGAGTAAAGGGAAGAGAAATGAGAGTATGTGAAGATCTCAGCTGACATTACTAACAGTACAAAACAATGGATGTCTGCTAAATCTATGAAGCGCTGCACTATTATATAATACTAGAAAGGAGCTGAGGCCAAGTCCTTTTAAAGTGCCCCATCACTAACTCTGATCTGTGATACTACAGCATTCATGTGTCCCCTAATGTGTACCCACAATCAGTCAGACCAGCCTGTTAGGTACTTACTTCTGGTCAGACTACAGTGATTCAATAAGTCACTCCCTAAATCAGACTGCGCAGCCAGAAGGGCCCAGTTCATTGTCTATCCCTGACCCCTCTGTGTCTTGTTTGGCTAAATAATCAGATAAAGCTTCCCACCAGGCCTGTGATGGCCTTAGTTTCTAGCGTGTGCTTTATGTTGATCTCGGTTTACCTGTTGCTGACCTTGCCTGCAATTCTATTATCCCAGCCTGCCACTCAACTACGAGTCGGATACTGCAACATTTTTGGCTGAAATCAGGCCTGTCCCCAGATTCTGTTTTTGCCTGCCTTTCTGTTTCAATGCTTTATGGACTGACCTAATGTTGCTACCCTTAGCTTGCCAAGACTACCCCATATAATTGCACCCTACGTCTTCTCTGGTAGCCTCAGTCAGTCTGAGTCGCAGATGACATCCTCTGTGCCATTAAAGTGGAATAAAACCCAGGATTTTCACTATCCTGGGTTTTGATCCTTACCCTGGAGGCATCCTGATTTGGGATGCCCTGCTAAGTGAAACCCCCCATATTGCTCATAAAAACCTTTCCCTGGTTATAAGATACATGCACGGGGTCTCGACCAATCATCGTTGCAAGCTGTGCATATTAATACCCGGCATACAACTCTGTTTGGATATAGAGCTAAACAATCAGGAGTGGCCGCATCCCCAGTTCCCATTTTCTTGGGGAGCCCTCCCCCCCCCCACCACCTGAATGGCTGGTTGCAGGAGCAAGCCTCAGCCCAGAGATGCTGAGGATGCGGCCAGCGTTGTTTACACAGTGGGCCATTACGATCGACTACAGGGCTGGCCAGCTAGTATTTTGTTCTGCTGGGGGAAACCAATTGCTGGGGAAACATATCGCCTACCGAAGCTGAGCGGGGAGCATTATACAGATGGATCTAGATCTAGGTTGTCTCCTGAATGACGGCCTACAAATCGGCCAGGGCATCACAGGATCTGTCTGAAGCTGCATGCACATAAACGTACTAGCCCGAGACCAGGGTTAGATTTAAGACGTTATCTGGAATCTATAGTGAGATATTACCTGTAATTCACAGAGCCAGACCTGATCTGTACCTGCAATTCGGGATCCAAAAGTCTACCTGCAACTTGCCTATGGTCTCTGTCCATTCCAACACAGTTTGTATCAATAACCTCCTTTTATTTGGTTTTGTTTGTTTGCTGCAGGTATAATTATTGTTTATTATATATAGCGCCATCCTACTCCATAGCGCGGTTCCATAACAGTTACTGCAGTTAGGATCCAGGAGAAACAATTACCTTCGGAAGACACCTTCCACTCCAGTAATCCCCATCCCATCTACAATATCTCGCGTTAGGCGGAAAGGAACAGTCTCTGGCGTGGGGAGGATCTTGCCCTGTTCAAAAGCAACACCTAAAAACAGTACAACAAAGTTACTTTACATGGATCGGCTAGAAAGCAGGCTAAAAACTGAGCACTAAAATGGGTTACTGGGGGAAAAAAAAACTGTGGGCGACCTAAAAAGTAGAATCTAGATTTACAAACCCAATACACATTTTAGTGCACTCGCGATAAATCCTTTTCTTGCAGTACATTTATAACACACAGCATCTCAAATACTTACTTCTGGGTTTAAAGGCTCTCCTGGCTGATACTGGATGCCAGGGCCGGCTCCAGGTTTATGTGGGCCCCTGGGCGGCATGGTCTCAGTGGCCCCTTTGTGGTGAAGAGTCACGTCACATCACCGAGGGACGTCCCAAATCTGAATGCCCCCTGGATGCACCGTCAGCTGACATTTCTAGCGTGCTGTGTGGAGATGTCCAGTCTGCCGGTCAAGCACCATCACACACCCTAAAATCCGGCCCTGTCAGTGGGCCCCCTGGAGGCCGGGGCCTTTGGCAGCTGCCCTGCCTTGCCGGGTGCTGACGCCGGCCCTGGATGCTATTCACAGCTGTCACTGGGTAGTCAACAAATACCCCACATATAAGTAACAAAATCCAACCATTTGTAGTATTACTACTGTAGAGGCAACTTTAATTTCGCAGTGACTACACTAAAATCTACATTCCTTAGTTGTGCCTAATACTACACTTACTGGATTATCTCACAGCAGCATGAAGATAGGAAGGGCTAAAACCAACTAGCAACAACCCTCTAAACACAGCTGCATTCACTCAATAACACAGTGTCCACCACACAGACAAAACCAAAATGCCACCCTGGAAATGGCAACATATTGAAGTTTATAAGACATGGGAAAGTTTTGGATAGAGCAACAGGTGAAAGAAGAGCCCCACTGATGCAGAGAAAGCTATGACCCTAAAGGGAAAAGGATTCTTATACCCTATGTAGGCCTCGACCACTGTTGGCCTTGGAGGACAGACACTTGCATGGCCCATTTTTGCCCGACCAGTCCATTTAAAGACAAACTCCCTTTTTGTGAGGTCTTTGGTCTTCTCCCTTATTGTTGTCCTCTTTTAAAATGTACAATAAGCATTTGTGTTAGGATTGTGCCCCCGGACCTGCAGGCTGCTTCCAATTCTCTTCTATTCCCGTGTGTCTGTAATCCTAAGGTGGTAGTGTTTTTTCTAGCCTTGACTGAAAACTACTGACTACAAATCCCAGAATCCTTCCAATGTAACAGGTGAACCCATCAGCAGCTTTGGCTAAGTCAAGCAGCATTAACTAACACTGACAGTAAACCTTTAGCTACTGAAACACAAGATTGTTATTCTCCACTAATCTAAATAAATTGAATTAGAGCAGAAGGTGTTAAGCTAGTTGTCTCTGCCTTAGCCAATCGGATAATTAGCAAGCCCCTGATCTGTACATCAAATGCACCAGCTGGTGTACATTGCCAAGATAAACACATTGTTGCTAGGGAAAACTGTTTCCTTTTATAACTCAATATAGAAACTTTAAAAAACGCCATCGAAAGTGGAAAACAAGCATGTGCCATATACAGTCATGGACTGGATCCACTTACCTAAATCAATGTGGACAAGTTCAGCAGTCTCTTCATCAATAAGGATATTTTGGACGTGCCTGTCTCCAAGTCCTACAATGTAGCCAACTGACCAGGCAGAAACATTAAGAGAGTGCATTAGGGTTACAGTATATAGTATATAGTTATACCAGGAAGACTATATGAAATCAGTTGTTGGAGGATCTTATTAGCGACACAAAAAATGGGGCCTCACTATGTACAGAGATGTAAGGCCTTAACCCAGCCTAAAGTGGACTTGCACTTGATTTGCAACACTTTATGTTTACATTCTTATCTGTTCAGTATCTCACTCCTGACTTAACACTGTAGGTGACGGGCCCTGATGCGAACATTAAATGGGTCCCTTAAAGACTCCTACAGTTTTTTCTGTCTTCTCAATTGGATGCATCTGGACTAAAGACTAAAACAGTAGAAACAAATGGTGCTTCCTTTCTCTAAATCACATGTGCTTCATCTGCGACCCGGGGGTCAGACAGCTTAAACAAAGGATTTGAGTAACATGCTAACTTTCAAGTTTAAACTGGCTCAGCTGCCTCAGAGTTTCTCAGTATAAATATTAATGGATGTGTATAAATGTCAGAAGCGGAAACAAAGGTGAGACAAACCTATAGATGACGTAGCTACACTGCGAGTGTAGGCCAATCGCTTCTCAAACCAAACCGCGGGATCTAAGAATTTCTCCATGCAGAAATAGCGGAACACCGGGCGGAAATGGTCAACAATGTCCAAGAACACTTGGTATTTCTCTTCAGATCGGCCTCTTTGAACTTCCTAAAAATAAAAAATTCCATCTTAAAAAATGCATAATTTTTTTTTAAAATTCCATCAGATTTGTAGCACCAGCACCTGATTTGAGATGCCCTACTGTGTGAAACCCCCAGATTGCCCAGAAAAACTCAACTTTCCACGTTTAGAGCCATTGCTATGCCTTAGTAATGTTCGGGAGCGCAAGCGAACGCATCCATAGCAACAGGCATGCTCTCATCCCGGTCTATCTGAATGGCTCCACTATTCGAACCAGGGGAAAGCCCTGGACCTGGTGCAGCTGCGGGGGGATGGGCATGTATGGTTACATTTAAATTATTCAAATGATTTTTCGTGGTCTCTTATTTATTTTAACTAGTTGTGAACTGTTAAGAGGTCCGATGTACTAAATATTCACTACCTAATTTCTGAAAAGCTCCATCTGTTGGAAGAGTAAAGAAGGAAAGGCCACAATATCAGTAGGACCTTCTAAACTGCACCACAAAGGCAATCACTAGTAAAATATACAGTATATTAAAGGGAACAGAAAGAGTTACCGGTAAACGGTTAAGATTGGCTCTTGTCAGAGGTTGGCCATAGTTCACTGCAAATCTACATCGTCATAATCTGTTTTATCGTGTTAGCCATCAATGTAAGCAAGAAATCCACGGTTATAGTAATACAATTTATTGGGTAACTCAATAAATGGAAAATTGTGATGGAAATTGGCACACATAAAAAAGGAAAATTTGTGTACTCACCGGTAAATTTCCTTTCTAGTCCTCTTCACCACCAGTAGCAAAGCATGGGTTAAACTCAGCCATAGGAGGGGACTGCAAGGAAAAAAACTAGCTCCTCCCAACCTATATAGGGCAGGCTGTGGCAAGATCTCCTCAGTTAAGCCCCGGGAGAGAAACAGTGCAACATAACTAAAACCATGTCGAAGGCATCAACTGCCACTGGCGCAGTCGTAACACAACAGAAGGGCTGGTGTGGTGCCTGGAATAAAAGAGGCCTGGTGTTGGAAAGCCCACTACGCGGCAATTTTCGCCCTGGTGGAGTGAGCAGTGAACTGGAAGGGCGCCTCCTCCCCCTTGCAGGCGTAGGCTTCTATGACTGCCTGAGCAATCTGTTAAAAGTGGACCTGGCAACCGACAGGCCCCTCCTTGCTTCTTTTGGGATCTCGAACAAGACATCTGTCTTATGTACCTCTTGCTTGCGGCCAAGTAATACTTTAATGCCCTGACCACATCGAGGGAATGCAGGAGTCGCTCCTTATGGCGAGTGGGCACAAGGAGGGTACCGCTATTTCCTGATTAAGATGGAATTAAGAGACCACTCCTGCTTCACATTAAACACCGCTTTGTTTTAATGCAGCACCAAAAAGGGTGATCTGATCGAAAAGTGCTGCCAGCTCTGGCACCCTCCAGATGGAGGTGATTGCCACAAGAAAAGCCACCTTCAACATGAGCCACTTCCATCATGGGTTCAAAGAACCACTGAGATGCACGGAGTGCGAATTTCCACCCACCTCATTATGCAACTTCCTGGAATGCCTGCCAGCTCCTGGTACCCCCCTGGTGGTTTAAGTAGGCCACAGCAGTGGAATTGTCAGACTACCCTGACCGGAATGCCCCAGAGCTGGGCAGACCAATGCCTGAGATCCAGCAGAATTGCCCTCAGTTCCAACACATTGATTGGAGGACTGCGTGCCCACTGGTCCCAGAGACTCTGAGCCATCTGATTGTCCCCGGTTATCTTTTTTTTTTGTTTTTTTTTAATTCATTTTTCACATGTGTCAGTAGAAAAACTATTGCAACTCTTAGGTAGTGTATAAATGTGTTACTGCTATTTACCAATTTGTATTACGCCTGAAGAAGAAGATTAAAGTGCTTGGGAAGCTTGCACTTACTATCTATTGAGTTAGCTAATAAATGGTATTACCATAACCTTAGATGTCAGTTTAAAAAGAAAACATTCTTTACTCATCACAGGGACCAACCATCATTCTCTTCTGGCAATTCAAGCTGCTGTAATCAGTTGGTCGATAACGCTTGTGAGCACCATCCTCTGCGTTGACCAGATATTCACCAATAGGAACAGTCCCCGAGCACCACTCCAGCACACCACTCCGCTGAGAAAGTGGCACCACCTGTCAATAATAGATATATAAATAAATATAATACAAAAAGCTTCATTTTTGATATATCCAGGATTTTATATGTCTTTTACTAAATATGTAACCAATGTAGTTGGCAGGCTTTCTTTATTTACTCCAATTGCTATGGGCATAAAGGCCAATGGGCGCGTCCATACACAGGCCACATTCACCTGCCAGCCTGAACCAAGAAGCCCCTACAGGGCACTCCTGATTAAGTAGACTTTTCATTTATGGTTTATGGGTCAGAATTCAAGTAATTCTGCCTATTTTTACTGCTCTTGCTTCACTCTAATCCCAGATAATGGTGCCTGTTTTAGCTGTAAAGCTCCGCCTCCTCCATTCATTGCCACTGGTGTATGTCATTGCCACACTTATGCAATGAATAATCACCTGAAATGTGAGTGGGAGAGCCTAAAAAAGGGTTACAGGGTGATTTGATAAGCAAGAATATCCATTTCTAGTTCTTCACCCTAAGAAGAGAGTATCAGCAGGGGCTTTGGTCAAAATTATTTCACAAGTTTGGTGGGTTTCGGTCCGCTTTAAATGCAGATAGTAATTGGTTCTCATGTCGGTGGCTTTAAAACTGTTTGACCAGTTGAAAGATTACATATAAATTTTAATAATCACCTTGTATCTGCGGATGGTCAACTTTCTCTTCCTTGTCTCGCTGTTTTTCTGTAGCAACATGTTACACATATGGAACACTTGCTGCATCACTGCATCTTGTCTTAAATCATCCCGACCCTTTAAATAAGAAAAACAAGAAAGTCCTTAATTTGCAAACTCCTAAGCAAGGACCAAAACCCAGGATAGTCAAAAATCCTGGTTTTTGGTCCACTTTAAGAGTTATGCCGTGTGAGTCTTATTTTACTTAGTAAAAGAGAACCTTCCAGCTATGCAGAAAATTACAGCATCACATTAATTGACACTTGAATGTTATGCTGACAAACCATTCTGTCACTTCTGCAGTGTAAAAAGTCTCCCGTTTGTTTTCAGCGTTTGCTGTGGAGGAGGTAATAGAATCTGAATGTCAGCAGTATGCTAATAGCAGATGAGCCTGGCTAGGCTTCGGACCCGTTATGCTGCCGATGTGACAAGCGTCAGATGTTGATTCCTCTCTATACAAAGGAGGTAATGCATTAAAAAAAAATCTGAGGACTGGGTTACAGAAGAATGGCTAGACCTACAGGGCAGAACACCAAGATGAATCCATTGCATGGCAGGTAAGCCAACGACGACTTGTTTTACAATTAGCTTGGGAAACCCCATTACACACTTGCCAGTGTGAAAGGAGGAGCAGGGTTCTTCGGTCAGTTTTGCAACACATTTTCCCTATAGGTTAGCTTATATAATATTGAGACCAGCTTCAGTTAAATAGGGTTAATAACTACCTGACAGAGCACTAAAATGCACAGGGGCTGCTGCATACTGATTGGCTGCCTAAGCACTCAATCATGTCTTAGAGCTTAGAATACAGAAGTGGTGCTCCTGACAGGGGAACGGGTGGCCAGCGGCATTAAGGTAAGCATTGTTTTTTTTTAGTTGTGGATGTATGGGGGACTAGGATTTGCTAAAGTGTTAAAGTGCTCCAAAGATGAGGACAGACCGGGAAGGAATAGATGATACAAATGACCAAAAAAATACCATTTTGTGAATACTCACCTGTAAAATGGGTATTATAAGTATGTCACACACCCCACTTCATTTATTAAACATTACACTAGGGTTTATGCACCGCTAGGTGGCAGTGTTGCAGAGATCTCCAAAAAAGCAAGCAAGCCCCTCCCGGTCTATACATACCTGGTACCTCCCAACAATTCCCCAGTGTTCAAACAGCAGTAAGACAAGGTACCAGGAAAAAACAATTGTAACCCTCAACTGTAAATAACAAAACTTCACCATATAAAGAACCAGGATACCAAAAAGGGCGGGTGAAGTGGGGTGTGTGACATACTTATAATACCCATTTTACAGGTGAGTATTCACAAAATGGTATTATTCTAAGTATGTCACACACCCCACTTCATTTATTAAACATTACACTAGGGACATCCAACAGCAGTGTCCAAAAAGGGCGGGTATCCAACCAGGCAATAACGCAGATAAAACTCAAACCACTGCAGCCTGCAGAACCGTGCGGCCAAAAACAGCATCCGCTGAGGCCCGCACATCAACCTTATAAAACTTAGAAAAAACGTGAACCGAAGACCAGGCAGCAGCCTTACAAACCTGTTCAACAGAAGCCTGGAGCTGAAAAGCCCAGGATGCACCCACAGCACGAGTAGAATGCGCAGTAACACGAAAAGGGGGATCCTTCCCCTTGGCAGAATAGGCACCAACAAACGCCTGGCGAATCCATTTGCTAATGGAAGACTTAGCCGGAGCCAAGCCCTTCTTAGGCCCACAGGGCACCACGAAAAAGTCATCAGTCTTACGAAAGGAAGCCGTAGTACGCAAATAGTACCTGACACAACGTACAACATCCAAACAGTGCAACGCACTCTCCTTGTCATTCCTAGTCATAGGACACAAGGAAGGAAGAACAATGTCCTGGTTAAAATGAAAAGCAGAGACCACTTTAGGGAGAAAGTCCGGCTTAAAACGAAAAACCACTTTGTCCTGATGCTTCTCAAAATAAGGAACCTGAATCGACAAAGCTGCCAACTCTGAAACACGCCGAACCGAAGTGATGGCCACCAGAAAGGCAACCTTCGGAGTCAGAGTGGACAGAGCAATATCCTACAGAGGCTCAAAAGGAGGAGCCTGAAAAGCAGAGAGCACCAAATTCAAATCCCAAACTGGGAGCAAAGGCTTCCTAGGAGGCCGCAGATGCGAAACCCCCTGGAAAAAAGGTCTTGACCAAAGAATGGCTTGCAAAAGACCTCTGAAAAAGGACAGACAAGGCAGAAACCTGCCCCTTCAAGATACTCAGCTGAAGACCAGAGTCCAGCCCCGATTGAAGAAATTCCAAAATCCGAGAAATAGAAAAGACCCGGCAGGGCAAAGACCTAGCCTCACACCAATCAATATAAGACCTCCAGACCCTATAATAGATGGAAGAGGACGACCTCTTCCTAGCACTAACAAGAGTCCGAATGACCGAATCCGAAAGACCCTCCTCCTTCAAGAAGGAGGTTTCAGCAGCCAAGCCGTCAAATCCAGCGTTGGTAAACTGGGGTAACACAGATGACCCGGAGTGAGAAGAACTGGCCGAAGAGGCAGATCGAACTGATCGACTGCCAGACGAACGATGTCTGCAAACCACACCCGCCTTGGCCACCTTGGGGCCACGAGAATGGCGGGAACTTCTTCCAGAACCAGCTTTCGCAGCACCCTGCCTAGCATGGGAATCGGAGGAAACAGATAAAGAAACCCCAGGTCCCTCCAGCTCAGGGCCATGGCATCCGCCGCCAGAGCCAGAGGATCCCGAGACAGTGACACGAATGCCAAAAGCTTGTGATTGCGACGAGAGGCAAACAGATCCACCTCCGGCGTCCCTCACCGAAGACACATAGACCGAAACACTTGGGAATGGAGAGACCATTCCCCCCGGCGGGACGAACACCGTCTCAGGCAGTCTGCCTCCGTGTTCTCCACTCCTGGAATGTAAACTGCCGAGATGCAAGGGACATAAGTCTCTGCCCAAACTAGAAACAGAGACACTTCTCTGTGGGCTCCCAGACTGCGAGTCCCTCCTTGGTGATTGATGTAAGCAACCGCCGTCTGATTGTCCGATCGACCCTGAACCGGCAGGCCCTGTAAATGATGCGTCAAGTGAGACAGAACCAACCTGATGGCTCGTAACTCTAGAACATTGATGGGCAAGTGAGCTTCCTGAGGGTCCCACTGCCCCTGAAACTGAAGATGAAGCTGCAGCGTCCTCGTGTGAAACTGTGCGAAGGGAACTGTCTCGAACGAGGCCACCATCAACCCCACCAGTCTCATCCCCAGCCGGATGGACGGGCGAGGATTGGAAAGAAGAAGCTGAGCCAATTCCTGAATCAAAAGAACCTTGGCCTGAGGGAGAAAAACTCCGTGCTGGCAAGAGACCAAGGACATCCCCAGAAAGGTCACCACCCTGGCCAGAACCAGAGAGGACTTGGGGTAATTGATCACCCAACCGAAACTCTCCAGCATAGACACCACCATGCCGGTGTCCCCTTCCGCTTGACTGAGGGGAGGTGCCATGATGAAAAGATCGACCAGATAAGGTACAATGCGAATCCCTTGAGCTCTGAGCAGGGCCATCACCCCTGCCAACACCTTGGTGAACACTCTCGGAGCCGAGGTGAGACCGAATGGAAGAGCTACGAACTGAAAATGCCGATCCTCCACCACAAAGCGAAGAAACCTCTGATGAGCCGGAAAGATCGGAATGTGAAGGTGCCGGTCCCAAAGAGAAATGGCCACACGCGCTCTCCCCCTGAGCATACCAGCCACGCCAGGCACACAAGCGCCGAGCGCAGCGCTTAGCCAACAGGCGGGCCCGCGGCGCAGCGCGCTGCGTGACCCCGCCCCCCGGCTCCTGAGGAGAAACCGCCAAAGACGCATATGCCGCAAAAGAGTAAAACACACACAGGCATGACGGTCAAACACACCAACCAAACGTCCGCGGAACAACGCCCAGAGAAGCAAGCGCAGGAGCCCTCACATATACCAGCCCTTACCTTTAATCAGCGCACCCCGAATAGAGCGTACCAGAGTACTAACAATAATATGGACTCGGCTGCATTAAACCTAGATACGCCGCCGCGCCTGATGCAAGGTTACGAGGCATCTATACCCCACACACCGGGGGATATCCACAGTCATCTCCAACAAATCCACAAAGCACACGAAAAAATATCATTAATGGAACAAGCAACAGATCGGAATGCTGCTGCCTTCAATACCCGCACTCAGACCAAACAAAAGGAGAAAATAAAAAAAGGTGCACCACGTATTCAGGAGATAACTCCGAGTAAGGAACCTAGTCAAAAAACATTAGAAAACGATACAAGTGAGGCTGGTACGCAGGAACTATGTAAAACTGTCCAAAATCTTATGTGGGAAGTTAGAGAATTCAAAAACTCAATGGAACGGCAAGTAGCTGATGTCAAACTGTCGCAAAGCGCTATGGAACTACAACTAACAGAGATTGAAAAATCGTTGATTCACACAGTCCAAACGACAGTTAAGGAAACGATATCCGAAGAATTGTGCCAAATTAAAGAAGGCCTAAATAGTATAGTACAGAGAATAGACACCTTAGAGGCAGATGTCATCACTCTGGCCCGGGAACGAAAAAGGAATCAAGAGCTGATAACAACCCACAATAGAACAATCGACTACTTAGTTTCTAAAGTAGACGACCTGGAGAATAGATCAAGACGTAATAACATCAAAATCAAAGGAATTAACACCAGGATTAACAGAGACGAGCTAGCACCACTAACCCAACGCATATTCAAGATGGTCCTTCAACAAGAAGACGAGGTAAAAATGGACCGATGCCATAGAACTGGTAGAATACGGGCAATGTCCGGAACCAATACACAAGACGTCATATGTCGCATAACGGACTATACAACGAAGGAAAAAATTTTAGACAAAGTAAGAAACCACAAAGAGATACTGATAGACGACATGAAAATCCACCTGTACCAAGACTTCTCTGCACGTACCATGCAGAGGCGCTTCATCCTAAAGCCATTTACAGACCGTCTGATAAAAGCTAACATAAGATACCGATGGACTGGACCATTGATCCTGCAGATCCGTAGGGATGGTAAAACCCTCCTCCTTAAGGACGGTGAACCCCTCGACAAGATTACCACCGCCCTTGGCCTACCAAAATTAACAATCCCCGAATGGGATCTAAATCCAGACCCTAGGGAGTTAACTCCACAGAACCTGCTAACGGAAGATTGGTCTCACCACTGAATACAAGCAGAAATTGAATTGAACAGTGGAGTAATGGAGATGCAGAGAGGCAGGGTGGAACGGAAAGACGACGAAGGATAAGGAAAAGAGGAGTAAGGGAAAGAAGAGAAGGGGAAAAAAAAAAAAAAAAAATAAAGCACGGGATAGATCGGGTGGCGGGATAGTAAACGTGAAACACACATGTGTGTGTGTATGTATGTATATATATATGCATGTACGTATATAGATGTGTGTATGTATATATATATATATATATATATATATAAATGAAACACATTAAAAGGGGAAAAAAAAAAAAAAACAAAACACTAAATTCTCACAGGAGCAACTCGGCGGAGAGGATTTAGGCAAACTCCTACGACAGTGGGGGTTAGAAGAATGGAGGCAGACAAAGCCTCAGGTAAGCCTAAATCAGGGCGGGCGAGGGAAGAAGGGAAAGAGGGGTGGGGGGTGGGGGGGAATAGGATGACACGGAACAATAGTACTACGAAAAGGCACGGTCACTACAAAAGGCAAAAGAACGCACAAAAAAAAAGGCAGAAACAAACATAGTAGGATGGACTATATAGAAAAACAACACCAACAGCCGCCAAAAAACAAAAAAAAAAACAAACAAAAAAAAAAAACAAAAACAGAGAATCTCTTAAATGGCCAATAATCAGGCTAGGCAAGGCCTGCTAGGCGACTTGAAAATATGTACATACAACGTCAGAGGAGCTAACTCCCCTTATAAAAGGAGCAAAATCACAAAAGAACTACTTAGAGACAAAATCGATGTGTGTTTCATACAAGAAACACACTTTAAGATTAATAAATCACCAAGATTTGCTTTTCAGGACTTTGGAAGTCTTATATCTAGTTCTAGTGAAAAAAAGAAAAGGGGAGTAGCGATCCTGATTAAAAACCGTTGCCCGCTTGAACAACTATCAATCCATAGGGATGATGAAGGGCGCTTACTTATAAGCATCTGCAAATTGAAGGGTCAGATCTGCACACTAGTTTGTACCTACGCTCCCAACCAGGGTCAAAAGCGCTTTTTAAACAAGGTAATTAAAAAACTGGACGCGGTTAAAAGAGGACCTATAATTTGGGGGGGGGACCACAACCTTATAAGCGACAACAAGTTGGATACGTCAGGAGGCCCACGGAAAACGTCAGAAACGTTATATAACCAAACACTGTGGCAGAATTTTAGAAGACTGAAACTGGTTGATGCATGGCGTACACTTCAACCCAATACTCGTGACTATACCTGCTACAACCGGGCTCACAATGTATACTCCCGCATAGATTATATCTTTATCTCCCAACTACTCCTAACAGATGTACTTTCCTGTCTACACGGTTCTATAACATTGTCCGATCACGCCCCTGTAGTATGCACCCTTGCCTGGAATAACGCACCCCGAGCACAGCGAACATGGTCATTAAACCGTAATATCTTAGATAAACCAGAGCTTAAAGAACAACTTGCAACCGCGATTACAGAATACTTCAACTTTAATGATAACCCGGACACCACAATACAATCCTTGTGGGAATGCCATAAATGCTATATAAGAGGAATAGCAATCTCGATCGCTGCATGCCAGAAAAAAAGACAAGAGCAGATAATTAACGACACCTTAAGCAATATTACAAAACTGGAGAACGAGCACAAGATCTCCCTTTCAGACGATGTATACAAGCAGCTATGCATAGAAAGACAAAAATTAAACGATATCATATCACTGGAAAAAAAAGAATTAATGAGGAATCAGCTAAAAAAAAACTTAAACTTAGGTAAATGCGGGAAAACCCTGGCCGATCATCTTACTGATCACAGGGCAAATAATTTCATAGATAAGATTTGCAATAGGGACGGTAATATTAAATACCTCCCAGGGGAAATCGCCCGAGAATTTGTGGATTTCTACCGGGGAATATATAATATTGAGGCCCCGGAGGAACTTCCTGATTACGACACCTTCTTTAAAACCATAAATACCCCTAAACTTAGGCAGGAAATATCAGATGAAATGGATAAGCCATTTACTCTGGAAGAAGTGGAAATTGCTGTATCACAACAAAAGCCTGGCAAATCCAACGGATCTGATGGCTTCCCGGCTGAATACTTCAAAGCATTCCAACCACAACTAACGCCCTACATTCTTAGATTAGCAAATGACATTGATATGCAAAAACCTCTTTCATCAACAATGAACACCGCCATAATCCGACTAATTCCAAAACCTGGCAAAGACCTAAGCCACTGCTCAAACTACCGCCCAATTTCCCTGATAAATATTGATGTAAAAATCATATCTACTATTATCGCAAACAGATTCCAATCATTTGCCCAAGACATAATCTCACAATACCAAACGGGGTTTATGCGAAACCGAGGGGTTTACCAGAACATTGCCACTGCAGTATCCGTAATCAACCACATACAATCGCACAGTACAAAAGCGGTTATAGTGGCTTTAGACGCAGAAAAAGCCTTTGACCGGGTTTCTTGGATTTTCCTCCAGAAATCACTAACTCACTTAGGAATCGGCCCAAACTTAGTAGGTAAAACCATGTCACTATACAAAAATCAGGCTGCCAGATTAAATATAAATGACACATTAACCGAACCGATAAATATGTCTAATGGAACTAGACAAGGTTGCCCCTTATCGCCCATCCTCTTCAATTTGCATCTTGAGATACTGCTTAATAGTATATCTAACGACCCTGCAATTAAGGGAATTCCAATAGGTGGCAACAATATAAAATATCTAGCCTATGCGGATGATATCCTTTTAACATTACAAGATCCATTATCATCACTTCCTAAAGCTCTTAATACAATTAAGGAGTTTGGCAGGTACGCAAACTTCAAACTAAATTATCAGAAAACGACCATAATGCCCTTTGCTCTTCTCAAGACGGAAACTGATATCTTAAAGCACGCAGATAACCTTCAATGGGAAACCTCGCATCTGAAATATCTAGGAATAAACATACCCAAATATCTGGACCAACTATTTAAGTTAAATTATATTCCCCTAGAAAAGCTGTTAAAAGATCAGACGTCGAAATGGAAGTATTCTCAGTTAAATATTCTCGGAAGAATTGCAGCGGTCAAGATGTTTTTTTTACCTCATTTCCTGTATTTAGTGCAAAATATTCCAATACACATACCGCTCCGCTTTATAAAACAGTTAAATAAACAATTAGCAGCATTCTATTGGAATAATAGTCAACATCGTATTGCATACAAAAACCTAACCAAGCAATCTGAGCATGGAGGGATGGGGGCCCCTGACCTTTACGTATACTATAAGGCCGCCCAATTCAAAAGAGTGGACGAATGGCTAATAACCTACCAAAATACAAAGTGGCCAGCTATTGAGTTATGCCCAGCATCCGTAGAAGAAATCACATCATGCGACTACAACAGTCTAAAGGAAATAACGCGAAATAATGAGCACATGAATCCCATAGTGAGTAATATATGCTCGACACTAATAACATCCATGAAAGACAAAGCATTATTCCCATTCCCAGATATGTTGCGCTCACTAACTACCAACACGGATTTCCCTCAGGGAAAAAGTAATGGGTATATAACAAAATATAAACAAATGTTTCATACAAGAATAGCACATATTTGGTCACCAGCGAGCGGGCTGCTATTAAGAGACAACCCTCATGTATTCACCTTAATTCAACACCAAGTTGCCAGTTATATCAGAACACTGACCCTTCCATCAGAGATCTTTAAACCAACAGCAATACAGGAAATTTTTCTCTCTGTCAGACAAAGACCAAATAGATTATCATTTTACTATAATCATATAAAGAAACTAACAACAAACATATTAACAGCGTACACTAGGAAATGGGAAAGCGACCTTGGAACACGGATAGAAGAAGACGAGTGGACCAACATTTACCGTACAATCAAACTAGTCCAATCTCCAGGTTTAAGAATTTTTTGTACTAAATTTATATCTCGCTTCTATTTTACAGCAGACTACAATGACAGATACCCATCATACAACTGCTGGTGGTGCAGTCAGGTACCGGCAACTTTAAAACACCTCTGGTGGGACTGTAAGCATTCAAAATTCCTATGGCAGATTACCACAGAGAAATTGGAAAATATGATCGGGGATAAAGTAAATCTCACCCCTAAATGGGGACTATTGAATCTGTTCCCCAAAAGTTGGTCTGCAGAGAAAAGACGATTGGGGTCTGTGGTGATTTGGGCAACAAAAAAAATTATTACGCTGCGCTGGGCCTGCACTGACCCACCAGATAAGGGGTTGTGGTACAAAACTATAATAATGGAACTCAAAAATGAGTTGGCTCTAACAAATTGGCCTATCTATAGAGATCTGATAAACCAATTCCTACAGGACTTGGTAATTAATTGAGTGACCATGGAATACATTTCTTTCGGTTATAGGAAATTAGGGGGGGAGGGAGAGGGGGAGGATAATATAGGGGAAAAAAAAAAAAAAAAAAAAAAAAATCCACGATGAGCAAAAATATTTTCCACAATGACGAGCAAGTAACTCCGACTAGGCATGCCCACCACGATAATGATGGTCGATACTTGGGCTACCCCACATGTAGAAGGAGACACAAAAGCTGAGTGGAAAAAAAAAAAATAAAAAAATAAAAAAAAAAAAAAAAAAACATATACCAGCCAGATCAGCCACAGACACACACAAACATCCATGACACCCTGTGCAAGGAATAGACCACTGACCTAGGGCCAGACAAAATCCTGGAAGGCTAACTAACAGCTAGTTAAATGGGGGCATCCCACATCCAGATCACCACTCCGGGAATCCCGCTATGCCCCGCAATGAAGGGTCGAGCGGAGGAGCTAATCTCCTAGGCACCTAAGGTGCCGGCTACCTTTTGCCCGGCCTACAGCCAAAGCTGGGAGGCTGCCAGTCAACATGTATGTTACAAAAAAGAACCAGGCAGAAATAGACCATGGGGGGGGGGGGGGGGGGGCGGGGTGATACCCCGGCTACCTGCAAGCAGGAGACTTCTTTCTTCTGTCTTGTCGCCACCTTGCAGAGAATAACACTGGGGAATTGTTGGGAGGTACCAGGTATGTATAGACCGGGAGGGGCTTGCTTGCTTTTTTGGAGATCTCTGCAACACTGCCACCTAGCGGTGCATAAACCCTAGTGTAATGTTTAATAAATGAAGTGGGGTGTGTGACATACTTAGAATAAGTATATCTCACATATCCTTAGCCAGGATGGCCAGACACAGCAGACAAACCCCCTGCCACCACGTCCACGCGTTCCGTGACGTCCCGCGTCACATCTGCAGCACTTTAGCACTTAGCCCTTTCTGATATACTTACATTTAATTTATTTTAGTATATTGCTATTTGCACAGAATTGTCAAATAGATATCATGACTGGGAAAACTGGGAATAGATTAATATATACTGTTGCTTTATTATACATTACAGCAGGTGGCATCACAGCCCCACCTGTGTCTGTTTGTGATAAATGTTTTTTAAAGTGTAATGTGTATGTGTAATTTTGGCTTTTTTTCTATAATAAAATGTATAATCGTTTAAATATAAATATAGTGGCGCCACTTATGTTGGGGATATCTTTGAGGAGTGAGAGGGACTCATCTTTTCTGGTTCACATAGTGCTTACTTATCCCCTAGTGTGCACACTTGTGGTTTATTAACCTGAACTGGTGCAGACCCATTACTTTTCTACATAGTGCATTTTTTTTAATATTATATATTTCAAAAAATTGTCACATGGAGTTTTATGCCTGATGATACAGGGCATGGTAGAATAGTAAAATACAGCAGTTATTTGATTCTGCTTTTGATGTCACATTTCTTTTTTGCCTAAAGTAACCAACTCAACCAAGTAATGAACTCAAATACACAAAAAAATAAAAATTGTTGTTATGGTCTCCCAGCAGCAAACATCCCGAGACACTTTCTTAATGTCAAAGCCCGGGTCATGAAATCAGAAGTAATGTCACGTACCTTGACAAGCTGTCTTCTCTCTATTCCGTCGGAGCCCACACAGTCTATTATTTTCGGCAGATTCAGACCTCCAGCCAGGCGGAACTCGGGCTTGAACAATTGAATTGTCACCAGGTTCTCATACTTCCCACTGGGATCCACCTTAACACATGAAAGGGAAAGCGCTCAGGAAAAACACACACACCCGCCAATTTACCAGTTCACACCAGCTACACAATCTGATATGAAACATTATGATATGAAACTGAAGACCAAGTGCCGGCACCAATAGCTCTGGTAGAATAAGCTGTGATCCGAAAAGGGGGTTCCTTCCCCTTGGCAGAATATGCTTGCACCACTGCCTGTCTGATCCACTTACTGAGAGTGGACTTGGCTGGGGCAAGCCCTTCCTAGAGCCCTCTGTTAGGACAAAGAGAAAATCCGATTTCCTGAAGGATTCAGTCGCAGCCAGGTAGTACTTTATGGCTCTGACCACATCAAAGGCATGGAGGGTCCTTTCCTTGGAATTAGTCGGTGCTGGACACAAGTAGGGTAAGACCACTTCCTCAATTAGGTGAAAGAGAGAAACGACTTCAGGCAAAAAATCCGGTTTAAAGTGAAAAACCTCCTTATCCCTATGCCGCTCAAAATAGGGAGGCTTCATACAAAGCGCAGCCAGCTCCGATACACGACACACCGAGGTGATCGCTACCAAAAAGACCACTTTGAGAGTCAAAATAGGTAATGCAGCATCGCACAATGGCTCGAAGGGAGGACCCTAAAGAGCAGAAAGTACAAAATTCAAGTCCCACACTGGTAATACTGACTTACGCGGTGGACAGACATGGGTGACTCCCTGGAAAAAGGTCTTGATTAACCTATGGTTGGCAATGGATCTCTGGAAAAAGATGGCTAAGGCCGAAACCTAACCCTTGAGGGTGCTCAACTGGAGCCCCAAGACTAAGCCGTGTTGCAAAAACTGTGCGGCAAGGGAGACTCTTGGTCTCGCACCAAGCAATATAAGCGTGCCAAACTCTGTAGTATATCACGGAAGAAGACTTCTTCTGTGCCTGAATCATGGTATGCACAACCGTGGCCGACAGACCCTTCTCCGTCAGGATTGAGGTTTCAAAAGCCAGGCCATCAAAACCAGCATCCGTAAATTGGGGTGTCGCAGCGACCCCTGGGTCGTTGGGCATGATGTAGCGATCCACTGACATTTGAACTATGTCCACAAACCAACTCCTTCTCGGCCAGCGAGGAGCCACCAGGATAGTTGGTAGGAAGTCTGCCTCCAGGTTCTCTATCCCGGGAATGTAGACAGCCGAGATGCAGGGAACATTCTCCTCTGCCCAAGACAGAATCTGGGTCACCTCCTTGAGAGCTCTCTTGCTCCGAGTCCCGCCCTGGTGATTGATGTAGGCGACAGCCGTCTGATTGTCCGAGCGAACCTGGATCGCACGACCACTTAAATGGGGAGTCAAGCGAAGAAGCACCAACCGGATCGCTCTCAGCTCCAAGAGATTTATGGTTCTCCTGCGGACCCCACTGACCCTGGATCTTCTGCGTCTGCCAAACGCCTCCCCAGCCTGTCAGACTGGCATCCGTGGTAACTATCTCCCAATGGGGAGTCAGAAAGGACTTGCCCACCAGCAGGTTCAGGGAGTCCAGCCACCACAAGAGGGACTGCCTGGCCAGGGGGGACAGCGAAAATTCTTGCTTCAGAGATTCCTGCATCCGATTCCAGGCGGTTCAATTCAAGAGGTATCATGTGAAATTGGGCGAAGGGCACTGCCTCGAAGCATGACACCATTAGGCCCACCAATCTCATCCCCAGACGAATTGATGGCCGCTGACAAGACAACAAGGCCTGCACCTGTGTCTGGAGACCACAAAACTTCTGCTGTGGCAGAAAGACCTTCACCTGAGTGGTGTCTATCGTCATTCCCAGGAAGGATCTCACTATTGAGGGAGTGATAAATGACTTTGGGTAATTGACTACCCAGCCGAAGGCCTCCAGGGTTGACAACACCATCTGAGTATCGCTCTCGGCTTGCTGAAGGGACTGGGCCGCAATCAGCAAATCGTCCAGGTTCCTCAGGATAGCCATGATGCCCGCCAGCACCTTGGTGAAGCCGTGGGGGGCTGAGGAAATCCCGAATGGAAGTGCCACAAACTGGTAATGCTGATCCTCCAGAGAAAACTTTAGGAACTTCTGATGCCCCTGGAAAATCGGGATGTGCAGATAAGCATCCCTGATGTCCACCGTGGTCATGAAGTCGCCGGGACGAAGCGATCTCAACGCCGACCGTAAGGTTTCCATGCGGAAATGTTTGACCTGTTGAGACCCTTCAGGTCCAGGATTGGTCTTAACATTCTGTCCTTCTTGGGGACCGTGAACAGGTTGGAGTAAAAACCTTGCCCCTGTTCCTGCCGAGGTACAGGGCAAATCACACCTAACCGCAGAAGGTGTTGCACGGCCATTCTCAAACCCTGTGCTTTTAGTGGGTTTGGGGATATCCGTGAACGGAGGAATTTTGTGGGTGGCCTGACTGCCAGCTCTATCTTGTAACCGGAGGATACTACCTCCTGAATCCACCGATCTGAGACAAGCCGTCTCCAGATCTGAACAAACAGCAGAAGCCGTCCCCCCACCCGGATGGGTGAGGGCGCCCCCTCAATCCTGAGGGGACTTGGCAGGGGGCTTGAATTTGTTTCCCCAGGAGCGATTGGGTCAGCCGTGGGACCTACCTCTACCCCAGGTATCTCTGCGGCCACCTGGAAATAAAGAGCCTCTTCCCTCCCTCAAGGAGTGATAGGCAGAGGGATTCCGAAAGGACCGAGCAGGCTTCCGTCTCTGAGGGAGTCTACCATCCTTGACCAAAAGGTCCAGGCGTTCCCCAAACAGCCTGTGCCCCACTAAGGGGATACTCGTAAGGGACTTCTTGGCAGCCGCAACGACCATTGCCACAGCCAGAGCGAGCGGCGGAGGGCAACAAGCAGGGCCGAAATCCTGGCGACGAGCCGGACCTCATCGTCCATGGCAGAAGCAACAAAGCCAATTAAATCCAAGCAGGCCTTGAGTTCTTTATACTCCTCCGCTCGCTTGCGAGCCTTAGCTCTATCTACAAGGTGTCTCACCTTCTTTCTGATGGCTAGAGAGACAATCGCCGAGGCACACACAGGGCAGAAAAGGGCACCAGCAAAGGTGAACGCATGACAGACCAGCTGATCCATGAGCTTGTCAGCCGGGTCACGTAAGGAAGCAGTATCAGGTGACAGCATAACAGTAGTATTGGACAACCCCGACACGGGGGGATCCACTTCGGGAGGGCGAGACCATAGCCAAACCAGCTCATCAGGGAAGGGGTACCGCCTGTCCAGGCCTCTAGGAACCGACGGTAACTTGTTAGGCCTTTTCCATTCCTTGAAAATCATGTTGGAAAAATGGGCCTGCTCCGGGAAGACCTGCCTTTGTCTTTCAGGCCTAAACAAATCTCCCTGCTTCCTCTTAGCCGCTCTGGGAGGGACAATGTGTAGTGTCTAAAACACTGAGGCAAGCAATTTCTCTGTATCATCCGGGAGCCACGCATCCTCGTCCGAGGAAGAACCAGACATACTGTCATCGCCAGCAGAATAATCCACAGTGGAGCGTGAATCATCTGGCAACTCACCTTCCTCCACAGATCATCAAAAAGATTGTCAATATGCGAGTAAATGGGCTTAAGGTGCGGTTTCTTACTCGTGGCTTTCTTGGGAGCCGTCCGCAAGATCTGTCTCTCGAGATTGGCCAGCCTATGCGCCAAGTCAGCATGAGACCCCCTGCTGGGTCCCCCCTCACTGGGGGCTGAGTGCAGCAGCTAGGGCGCCCATTCATGGTCCAAAATAATGCCTCTGGTGCAAGTGGTACAAACAGTGCTGAATCCGCCCAGAGGATTCCTACTGCACAAGGGGCAGAGCCTTTCCTGCCCAAATGGGGCCCCCAGCTCACTATCCCCTGATACCTCCATTATGGTGATTAAAATGGTCAAATCAGTAAGATTACAAGACACTAATTGCCCAAACCTACAAGGTGATCCCTCTTAATAAAAAGGGGGACCGGGAGGAACCACAACCCTCAACCTCAAGCCCACGACCTATACAAGAGAGGGGGAGAAATGCCCATGATCATAATCAGCAAGACGCAATTGGTCATAATACACAGCCAAAAAAAAGAGGGACTCACGACACCGACAGAGGGACAGCGCAGCCTCCGATGATGAAAGAGATCCCCCAGCAGCAGCAGTAGGAGGGAAGAACCAGGCTCCGCAGCGTCAGCAGGCCCCAAGCAGCAGTAGCAGCAGCAGAGCGCGCAGACCAGCACAAGGGGCAGAGCCTTCCAGAACGATCCTCGAGGGACTGGCGGCGATGTGATGACGCGAAGCCCGGCTTTGCCCCCTTCGGCGGCGCATTAGGAGACGCGCCCGCCCCCTCCCAATGCTGCATGGGCAGTGAAATGGCAGCGGGGACACAGCGGCCCACCGCGCCTAGAGCATAGCGCCGCGCAGCGGCGCCCCCCCCCGGCACTGACAGCGCAGCAGAGGCCCGCTGGGTAAGGCGACCCCAAACGACGGCGAGGGAGGCGAGTATGCAGAGAGCTCCACCGCACGGCCATGCTGGGCCAGCGAGGAGCAGAGTAAAAAACACCACACAGTAAAAAGACACAAATCATTAAAGCTTGTGGGCAGGGAGGGTACAATGCAATAATGGCCATACATAGTGGTCCCCCCCCCCACCCCCAGGCTCACCATAAGCCTGTGGCCGGCTACCCTTTAGCATAGGGACTGCGGCCCAGAGCATAGCTCTGCAGAACGCCCAGACCCCGGCGTTCACCCTACCGTCACAATCCCGTAGCAGCCAGAGGCTGGGAGGCAGAAGTGGGTCAGAAGGGATCTGTGGAAATAGGGCCCGCAGCGGCCAACAGGCTAGGTGGCCCCGCTCTGCTGGCAGTAACTGAGAGAGTGTCAAAACGATCTTCTGCAGCCAAGACTTCAAGATGAACAACTGGAGAATACTAGAGGGACACCTTCCTTTATAGGGGGCCGGGAGGAGCTACATCTTTGATCTTGCAGTCAAGCGCCCCATAGGGGCGGTATACCACATGTCATCACTGGGACGACCTGGACTGGATATAGGGAAAATCGAGGGGTGATAGGTTTAGTGTTTCAGGGGTGAAAGAACCTGTCACCCCCGAGTCCCCCTTCCTTCCATTAACATAAAATAAAACAAGCCTGGCTGTATATTTCTTGATGCCGGGTGTGTAAGGGACTTCTCTTCCTGCTATCCAGCATATTTATATGGATTTTTATCATTTATATTTATATGGCTAATTTTCCTGATAGTGCTTCTTTAAGCACTGTCAAACAGCATATGACACTGATCATCAGAGGGGGTGTTTAGTGGAGCAATTTACTCAACTTAATTTTGTGACTCAAGGTCAACTTTAGGTTTGTGGCTGTAATGTTTATTAATGTGGACAAGTTACAAGAGGTATGATTAGTTTTTTTAAGGAACTGTACTATTGGAGCAGTAGCTTGTCCCCAGTGTTTTAAGGCCCCTTGTTGGCCTCAATTACCACCAAAGTTCGAGTTCCACTGGTTAGGAAACCCTGCTTCAGGGTAATTCTAGCCAGCTGTTGTCATAAAGAAGCTGGGGAACAAAAATACAATTCTGTGATTACTCACCTGTAGAATTGGTATTATACGTATACAGCACGTCCTGCTCCAAAGATAATTCCTTACGTTTGGGGTTATACATCCACAAGATGGCGCTGGACTGCAGAGACAGCAAAAAAATGGCTCCTCCTGACCCCTTATATACCAGGGACCTCCCACAAATTCCCCAGTATTGAAAAGCAGTTAGCAAGAAGCCGGGAGAATTAAACCCATAATCAACAATTTTAACCATGAAACATGATAACAATCACCATACAGAGGTACAAAGAATAATGATAACAAGGGTGGGGTGGAGCAGGACGTGCTGTATACATATAATACCAATTCTACAGGTGAGTAATCACAGAATTGTATTATTCTAAGTATACAGCACGTCCTGCTCCAAAGATAATTCCTTAAGTTTGGGACATCCAAAAGCAGTGTCCGTAAGGTAGGGTGGGATCCGCAAAAGGCAACAACGGGCAGTTTAAACCACTGCCGCCTGCAGAACCTTGCGGCCAAAGGCAGCATCAGCCGAAGCCCGAACATCAACCTTGTAAAACTTAGAAAAGGTATGAACAGAAGACCAAGTAGCAGCCTTGCAAACTTGTTCAACAGAAGCCTGGTGCTGAAAAGCCCAAGAGGCACCAATAGCACGAGTAGAATGAGCAGTAAGGTGGAAGGGAGTATTCTTCCCCTTAGCAGAATAGGCCTGATTCACAGCCTGACGGATCCACTTGCTGATAGTAGACTTAGCTGGAGCCAGACCCTTCTTAGGACCAGAAGGGACCACAAAAAGAGCATCAGTTTTCCTGAGGGGTGCCGTAGCCACCAAATAGAACTTCAGATTCCTGACCACATCCAAAGAATGTAAAACCCTCTCTTTAGGGTTACTAGGATTGGGACACAGAGAAGGCAGAACAATGTCCTGATTGAGATGAAAGGCAGAAACAACTTTACGCAGAAAATCTGGTTTAAAACGAAACACCACCTTGTCCTGGTGTCTCTCAAAGTAAGGGGGCTGGATGGAAAGCGCCGCCAACTCAGAAACACGCCTAACAGAAGTAATAGCCACCTAAAACACTACCTTAAGAGTAAGAATGGACAAAGCAGCGTCTTGCACAGGCTCAAAAGGAGACCCCTGCAAGGCAGTTAGGACCAAGTTCAAGTCCCAGACTGGCAACATAGGCTTACGAGGGGGATGCACATGAGTCACCCCCTGGAAGAAGGTCTTGACCAGATGATGCTGAGCAAAAGATCTCTGGAAGAAAACAGCCAATGCAGAAACATGACCTTTCAGAGTGCTGAGTTGAAGCCCCAGATCCAAACCATGTTGAAGAAATTCCAGAATCCTAGGAATAGAGAACACCCGACAGGGAAGAGATTTAGACTCACACCAGTCAATGTAGGTACGCCAAACCCTATAGTAGATAGAAGAAGAGGACTTCTTTCTAGCTCTGATCATGGTGTTAACAACAGAGGCAGGCAGCCCCTTTTCCATTAAGATGGAGGTTTCAACAGCCAGGCTGTAAAAGCCAGTGTTTGTAAATTGGGGTGGAATAGCCGCCCCTGAGTGAGCAGGTCTGTATCCTTGGGCAGGGCGCACTGATCTACTGCCAGCTGCACGATGTCTGCGAACCACACTTGTCTTGGCCAACAGGGGACCACCTGAATTGCTGGCACCCCTTCGTGAGTTATTTTGCGCAGAACCCTGCCCAACAGTGGAAACAGGGGAAAGACATACAGAAACTGAAACCCCTTCCAGGGCAGTGTTAGAGCATCCATGGCTAAGGCCAGAGGATCCTGGGACAGAGACACAAAGACTGGAAGCTTGTGATTGTGACGGGACGCAAACAGGTCCACATCTGGCTGACCCCGACGGTGACACAGGGAGCGAAACACTCTGTTGCTGAGGAACCATTCCCCCAGGCGAGAAGCCCCCTGCTCAGAAGGTCTGCCTCTAGATTCTCCACCCCCGGAATGTACACGGCCGAGATGCAGGGAACATTGTCCCCTGCTCAGGACAGGATCAGAGACACTTCCTTGAGGACCCCCTTGCTCCGGGTCCCTCCCTAATGATTGATGTAGGCAACCGCCGTCCGGTTGTCCGAGCGCACCTGAACAGCCCGACCCCGAAGGTGTGGGGTCAATCGGGCTAGAACCAACCTGATCACCCTCAGTTCCAGAATGTTGATCGGGGTGTGGGCCTCCTGAGGGCCCCTTAGCCCCTGGAATTTGAGAGTTCCAGAAGCCCCCCCAAACTGTCAGACTGGCATCCGTGGTGACTGTCTCCCAGCAAGGGGCCAGAAAAGATCTGCCCGTCAACAGGTTCCTTGAGTCCAGCCACCCCGAGAGGGACCGCCTGACCAGGGGGGACAGAGCAAACTCCTGATCCAGGGACACAGGGTCCTTGTCCCATACTGACAGGAGGTGGAGTTGAAGAGGTCTCATGTGAAACTGGGCATAAGGCACCGCCTCGAAGCAAGACACCATCAGGCCCACTAGCTGCATGCCCTGCCTGATGGAAGGATGAGGGCAAGACAGAAGGAAACTGAGCTTGCACCTGCAGACTGTCCACCTTCTGCTGAGGAAGAAAAATCCTGGCCTGAGCTGTATCCAGTTTCATGCCCAGAAATGACGTCACCAAGGAGGGAGACAGGGAAGATTTGGCGTGGTTGATCACTCAGCCGAATGACTCCAGTGTGGCCACTACCCTCTGAGTATCCAGCTCTGCCGTTGGAAGAACTGAGAAGTTATGAGAATGTCGTCCAAATAGGGAAGAATGCGAATGCCCTGAGATCTCAGCAGAGCCATCACTCCCGCCAGCACCTTGGTGATTACCCTGGAAGCCGAGTGAGGCCGAAAAGCAATGCCACAAATTGATAGTGTCGATCCTCCAGAGTGAACCTAAGGAATCTCTGATGACCTGAAAAGATTGGAATATGAAGGTAAGCATCCTTGATGTCCACTGAGGTCATGAAGTCGCCCGGGCGTAATGAAGTCACAGCTGAGCGCAGAGTCTCCATGCGAAAGTGCCGGAACTTGACAAATTTGTTGAGAAGCTTTAAATCCAGGATGGGTCTGACGGACTCTTTTGGGCACAGTGAAATGCTGGAATAATAGCCTTTGTCCCTTTCCCTGAAGGGCACCTGGCAGATGACACCCAGCTCCAGAAGGTTTTGCAGAGCGAGAATCAGACCCTGAGCTGACAGGGGGTTTTGAGCCCTCCGGGATCTGATGAATCTTGGGGACGGCCAGGCTGCAAACTCTATCTTGTAACCGGAGGACACTACCTCCTGAATCCACCGGTCTGAGACATGACACCTCCAGACGTGAGCAAAGAGCCAAAGCTGTCCCCCCACCCAGATGGGTGAGGGCGCCCCTTCATGCCTGAGAGGGCTTGGGGGAAGACTTGGTCTTGGAACCCCAGGAGGGGCCGGGGTGGCCACGTCCTCTACCCCTGCCCCAGAAATCTTCACGGGCCCCTGCAAATGAGGCTCCCCTTCCCATTCTGGACCCTCGGTAGGAGGGAAGAAAGGAACCTGACCCCCGAAAGGGCCGAGACTGTCTTTTGCGCTGGGGTAACTTGTCAGCAAGTAACTTAGCAAACAGGCCCAGGCGGTCCCCAAATAGGCGCAGTCCATTAAAGGGAAACCCAGTGAGAGCCCTCTTAGCAGCGTTGTCAGCTGCCCACTGGCGCAGCCAAACCGAGTGCATATAGCCACCACCAAGGCAGAAGCCCTGCCACACATTCTAACTGTATCATCCAAGGCAGAGAGGACATATGTAACAAATTCCTCACAACGAATAAGAGCTCTATACTCATCACTAGCAGCATCATCAGGAGCCCCATCTAAAATGTTTCTGAGCAGGGTCTTAATAGCCACAGCCGTAATGGCAGAGGCACAAACCGGGCGAAGCACAGTTCCCAACCAGGCAAAGGCATGAGAAGCCAGCTGGTCAATGTGCCGCCGATCCTCACCGTCCTTCAGTGTAGTAGAGTCAGGGGAAGGCATGACAGAAGTGTTAGACAACCCCAAAATTGGGGCATCCACTTCGGGAGGGGATGACCATCGTTTAACCACTTCAGCAGGAAAAGGATACCTCTTATCCCAACTCTTAGGCACCCCAGGGAGCCTGCTAGGACGCTCCCATTCTTTAAGCACAAGGTTATTAAAGTGAGTTTGCTCAGGAAACTCCAAACGAGGCTTAGCAGTGTGAAACAACTCCCCCTGCGGCCGAGGAGCTGTGGCAGGAGGAGAGATAGAAAGTACTTCAAATATATGAGCCAGAAGCCTGTCAGTATCATCTGGAGCCCATGGGTCAGAGCCAGAATCAGCATAACCCTTAGGCTGCTCATCAGATGATTCTGAGTCAGAAAACAATTCTCCCTCTTCCAGGGGGGTATAACCAGCCAGGTCAAAAAATTCCTCAGCCTCCATAGGAAACATGGTAACACCAGGCGCCAAATGCCACCTCTTAGCAGAGGCCTTACGCGCCATAAAGCCAGCAATCAGCTTCTCAATGCTAGCCACTCTAGTAGACAAATCAGGTTGAGACTCCCACTGGTATTCACATCACTGGGAGTCAGATGTAAACGTGGGGGGGTAGGTGAGCCCATGGGCGCAGGCCCAGTCACAGGCAACCCCGATATCAGCGCAAGCGCCTGCCGGGCGCAGGGTGCACAAACCCTGACATCGTCACTCAGAGGGGCCACCCCACACACAGTACACAGCCGGGCTTGTCCCGAAGGAACCCCAAGCACATTATCCTGTGAAGCCTCTATATGGTGATTATTGTGGGCCAACAGGCCAGTCGGGATTGACGCTTAATAAGCTACCCGGGATGCCCCAATGACCCGCTAGGGAAGTGGGAGGAAATGGCACAATAGGTTTCAATAAAGTTTTGAACTAAATAGAGGGGATAGGACCGGGAGAAACCACAATGAAGTTTGACCCGCCTGCAAGACATAAATAGAAAGACCCCGTAAGCGGCATGCATATAAAATGTCCAAAGATAAAACAGCCCCCATGGGCAACTCACGGACCGTGGTATGTAGACGCCAGCCACGCAGCAGAATGAAGCAAAATGGCGCCGAGAACACCTCGAGGGGCGGGCCGCGGATGCAGAACACGCCATCCGCGGGGCCCGCCTCCCTGAAGAGCGCAAAGCCGCCCACGTGACATACCTAACCAATGATGGCGCAGCAGCGCCTGAGGTAATGTTGCTGCCGACCGCGGAACGCCGTACAAGCGCGCGCAGCGGAATTTTTAAAAGCAACCAGTGCAACCAATTCATTGTGGTGACAGAAACCGAGCAACCAAGCATACTATACAACGAGTGAATGTATAAATACACCCCCCCCCCCCCCGAGAACTACAAGGGAGAACGAGGGAGGGCAGTGGCCACCTAACAGGGGCCCACCGATGGAAGGGGCAATAGTGCGGGAGGGGAATCCCTTAAAGGCTCACCATGTGTGCCTATACTGCCTACCCTTTGGTGGGGGATTGCGGTGGAGCAGCTCTCCTAAGCACCTGCAGCGGTGCTGCCTACCATCACCCAAACCAGCGCAGCCAAGGCTGGGAGGCAAATTAAAAATGGAACGGGTGGGAATAGTCCTACAGGACCGCAGGCTAATAAGCCCCGCTCACCTGCGAGTAGAGAGAACCATCTTCTTGTCATCGCAGCCCAGACTGCAGAGAAGATCTGGGGAATTTGTGGGAGGTCCCTGGTATATAAGGGGCCGGAAGGAGCCACTTTTTTGCTGTCTCTGCAGTCCAGCGCCATCTTGCGGATGTATAACCCCAAACTTAAGGAATTATCTTAGGAGCAGGACGTGCTGTATACTTAGAATAACAAAGCAGCCCAGGAACATGCTAGGCTCCTGTCTGCTTCAAGTGTGTGCTACCATTTCCTGTCAACCATGGGGTAGAGCTCTACTAGAAATCCCTCTAATGTAGGGATTATGGATTGCGTGATGGGGTAGGTAAGGCTAGATATCTGTTGTTGTGAACCAAGTGCTCCACCAATATGGCCTGGGCCTAGGGAACTTGCAACACTGATTTCAAGAGGAATGGAGTCACAATCAGAGACCAATAACATTGCTAAGTCTAGGGCCCTGCAGGACTAGACTTGGGAGACTCACCCGTCCTGGTTTGCAATAAGAGGAAAGAACATACAGTATAAATCTGGAGCATTTATATACCTAATAAGTGTGCAGTAGTTTTATGGTCCCCACTAAGAATATATAAAGTGGGTTCTGTATTGTTTCACAGCCCCATAGTGATTTTGCTATTAGGCCCTATCAATTTCACTTAAATGGTGGTGGTAAGTAGTAAAAAACACTTGTGACTAAGCACATGGGCTTTATTAGTTTTTCGAAAGCCAGAGATCTTGAAGAGCCCAACAAAAATAACAAAGCGTGTAAAGTAGAGGATAAAAAGTAAAGTGTATGCAATGTGTAAATGTTTTGGATAGAGAAAAAGAACAAAATATGTGACCAGTACCTTAAGTTCCATCGTTGGAATAACCACATCTTGCAAATGTTTCAGTTTGGTGATAGGTTGATCGGATGGGATTGGGATGGCTTCTAGGATAGAGACCAAAAAAGGAACAGGATTAGTAACCTCCAGGATTAATGGATTCCTCATAATTGAAAAACTCAATATCTTTAACGACTCTCATCAGAAAGCTCTCTTTGTTTGAGAGCCTAATGACACCTAAGAATTGTATGTTTAATTATCTTCCAAGGAATGGCTAACTGTTGGTATGCAACAGAAAATTCCTTCTATCCCCCTTGTTACAATTAATAAATACTGTTTTGCCTAAGTAACATCATCTTAAGCAAATGACTATAAACAGAGTTGTTAAAAGTGTAGCATAAAAATGTATAGTTTATTGTAGACTTCATTTAAAAACATTGTAATTGTCTCCTTTCTTACTGAATTTTTAATCCATCCACTAAATGAAACGCGTATTTGTTATTGCATAATATTGGTCTTGTTCACCATAAAGTGGATCTAGAATATGAGTGCATATAATAAACAATTTTAGAAGATGATTACATCTTTCATCAATATGCATCTCAAAACAACATTGCACTTGCAATTTGGGTCCGCTTTAACATGATTGGAGATTAGCATAAGTTTCTGTTTCTGTTGAAATGGCCTGATTAGTGGCCATTTACCCTTGCAGCCTCAGTTGTCCGATGGGATTTAAAGGAGCACTATCGCGAAAAATGGCCCAATTATAAAAATCCATATAAATATGCTGGATGGCGGGAGGAGGGGTCACTTATACACACGGCATCAAGAAATATCCAGCCAGGCTTGTTTTTCTTTCATTTAATGGAAAGAAAAGGAAATCAGGCTCTGTCACCCCTGATAAACTAAACCTGTCACCCCTGGATTTTATTCCTACCATGAGAGAAGCTTGGCGGAAGTTTTATTCAGTTCGGGTGTATAAGTGACCCCTCCTCTTATCGGCCAATGTGTTTATATGTATTTTTAATATTACACAATTTCACAATAGCGCTCCTTTAAAGATAGGGCAGTAGTGAGGCATGAGTGTTTCACCTCCCTACACGTGCCGACCGACGGGACATCACGGGCGCGAACCGTGCTGCTACAACTGACCTCTCCCCCTCTCTCGAATCCACCGGCTGGCTGGATGGTTTTAAAGCATTATATGGCTACCGGACCCCTGTTTCCATTCTGTTGGGGCACCCGAGCCTGTAGGGGTGAACAAAACTGGACACAGCCATTAGGTAAGCAACGAGGCCTAGCCCTCCACTATAATAGGATATATTACAATACATTAGTTTAATACAAGATGTCACTCTCATCAGCATCTGATAAGTTTGCTTACTGCGCTGAGATTTCCACTGGCTGGCATCCATGTTGGCTAGTGTTATGTAGGCATCGCACAACCTCTCCACATCTCGTACCATGTTCGCTCTGTGTTTCCTTATTGTGTTCACAATGCTGCAGGCAGCCTCCATACGGTCCTTAAAAACACAAAACAAAAAAACAAGGTTCACCAGAAAGGGCTTATACAGTACATAACAGCATTGTTCTCTAGAAAAGAACACAGGCTCATTAGATTTAACCTTTGTAATCCCTGTACAGTTTGTTTCACCAGAAGTCAAAACAACAACCCTTTTAAGTTCAGGCTTACATTTTAACCTTGCCATAAAGATGTAGCCATCTGTTGTCGGAAGTTACAGTAAATGCTCAATGAAATCTTACTTGAGTTGTTAATACTTAGAAGTTACACTGCCATAGAATGGCCAGAAAATGACTTTTTACTGTCTTCCGGTTGCGGTGATCCCATCATTATTATGTGGTTATCCAGGTAACGGATGAAGCAAATCCGCTGTTGTCACTTCCATGAGCACTGGAGTGAATCTTTTAAACCTTTTTCATGGCCACTGTGCACATGCAAAAGTACAAATACCAGGTCATAAGGCAGGTCAGCATTGGTGACCTCATTTATTACAGTACTCCAGAAGTTTTTTGCATGTCCAAAATAAGTGAACCATCGTACCCTCTCCCTTTCTACATCTACAATAAACACGAGTTGAGTCCAGTAATAGTTTGTGGAATAATGTACTACCTAGATAGAATTTTAAAGTGGACCAAAACCAGCCCTGTTGTCTGTGAGACGCCAGGGCCGGCTGATTCAAGTTCAATGTCTCTAAATGCAAAATCATGCACTTGGGTAGAAGGAATCCCAGCTCTGAGTACCATATGGGCAGTACTGTGTTAGCCAGGACCTCGGAGGAGAGAGATTTATGGACACTTAGTACTGATAGCTGCAAGATGAGTGGACAGTGTAGTCAGGCAGTGGGAAAAGCAAGCAGGATGTTCGGCTGCATAGCTCGAGGCATCACCAGTAGGAAGAGGGAGGTTATGATGCCGCTGTATAGAGCCCTGGTAAGGCCACAGCTAGAATACTGTGTGCAGTTCTGGAGACCTTACCTGCAAAAAGACATCATTCAAATAGAATGGGTCCAAGGGCTGGCAACAAAAATGGTGGACGGATATAAACTTAAAACTTATCAGGAGAGACTTAAAGAACTTAATTTGTACAGTCTGGAGGAAAGAAGGGAGAGGGGGGACATGCTGGAGACCTTTCAATATGTGAAAGGATTGAATAAGGTTCAGGAGGGAAGTGTTTTTAAGAAGAAACTTAATGATAGAACAAAGGGGGCACAACCTGAAGCTAGTCGGGGGGAAGATCAGGAGCAATGTTAGAAAATATTATTTTACAGAAAGAGTAGTAGACTGTTGGAGGTGTGGTGCGGAGAGGGGTGACCTTTTACACGTTTTCTGGTCATGTTCCAAGATTCAACCATTTTGGGACTCCGTCTGGAGGATAGTAAACTCATTTTCAGAATATCACCTACCCAACAGTCTGGGGGTGTGTCTACTCCACCTAACGAATTCCTCCCTTAAGGAATACAAAAAAATCTCTCCAACAACGGTTAGTGAATGCAGCCAAGGCGTGCATCCCATTAATGTGGAAACGGGAGTGCGCCCCATCGTTAGCAACTTGGGTTTTAAAAGTAAATATGATGCGCTTTGAGGGCCTTCTACTGGCGAGGGACAGTGGATCTGAAAAGCTCACCACCACCTGGTATAGTTGGATGGTGTTTCTGGACACTGTTGAGTGCAAGGCGATCTTGGAGTCGCCCTAGGGCCACACTCTCCTACACCCTGGTTACAACTCTAATATACTCCTATGGATGGTCAGCACACCACCTCTCCCTCTCCCCCAGGATGGAATGCCCAGTCCCCCCCACCCCCTTCACTGACCTCACCTTTCCCCTCCTTCCTTTTATGTTGCTACAATAACACATCCGTAACTAGCTATGTATTTACCATCAGGCTATATCCTGTCTCGTTATAGAAACAATTGGATGCTCTATCTTGTTAGTTATCAAGAACTTCATTGTCTCCTTAATGTATAATTTCTATGTTACATCTTGAAAAGCTATAAATAAAGAATTTATAAAAAAAGAAAGAATGCTTGGAACTAACTTCCAGCAGAGGTAGTTGAAAAATCGACAGTCACTGAATTTAAAAATGCCTGGGATAAGCACACATCTATCCTAAGATAATGTAAGGGCAGATTAGATGGACCATATGGTCTCCTTCTGCCGTCAACCTTCTATGTTTCTATGATTCCTTCTCTCCAGGGCCCCTCAAACTGGGATGTCCCACTCTGCGAACCCCCCCCCCCCCCCCCCATTCAGCCGATATCCTTACCTGTTCGACAAGCTCACAGCATGTGCGGCTGGTGGCACCATCACTTGCATCCTCTTTTGGCTGTGCGTGGCCGCGCCTGCCACAACTGAAAGGCTGTGTAAGGCCGCGCACAGCTGAGGGATGAGAGTGATGCTGCACGCCACCCATGTGTGCTGCTGGGATTCCATTCAGCTTCTTCTGCCACACATTAATATGCATGGCCTGAGAAGCTGATTGCACAAGAGGCCGTTGGACCAAGGATAGGTGAATTTACTGGGCAACCGGCGGGATTTCACACAGCAGGGGATCCCAAACAGGTGTGCCCCAGGGGGCAGACCAAAACCCAGGATAGTGAAAATCCAGGGTTTTGGTCCACTTTAAAGATTTCCAATTTTGCTACTTATAGATGCATTGAGAGGTAAAGCATAATAAATCATTTTCTGTTTGTAATCTGAGCTGATTTTGCTCTATGGGTATTTTAGTAGTGAGCAGGATAGAAATAATAGTAATAATGAGGGGAAAAGAGGGGGCGGGGATAAGAATTAGCGAATAGGTGGAAAGAAATTAAGTAAAAGAGGCTGCTGGTAAATTTAGGAAATAAAAAAGAAAAAGAGAGTAAAGAGCAATCACTCCATGGTTCAAGACTTGACTTCAACCTATGCCCAAATAGATGTAATCAGAATGTGGTATTGGTCCAAATAAGTACATATATTAAAACATTGGCATCAACATTTATATGAAGCATTTTTTCTCTTTTTTTACGGAAATAAAGGCTTCTCATACTTCGGATCTCTGTGGACTGCTGTCCAGGACATTTGACCTTTCTGGCCAGACTGCTAAAGGTACAGCAAAGAAAAACTCCAGGCACCTATCAACTGGGTCCTTGTGCGATGCCACGCTGCTGGAGGCAGTCAGTACAGACTTTCTTGGGTTTTGTTTTTTTTCCCAGGGGCATTCAAAATGTCACCACTGTGTCAATCTCCCAGAACGCCCAGTACAACTACCGTTTTCCTCATTCCTACGCCACATTCGCGGGCATGTAATTTGTCAGAGCCATTTGCCGTGTTTACATCCTTTTGCAAAAGGCTCTAATTGACTTTAAAGTGGAACCCAGCTCAATCGGCCCAGGAATCTATAAGATTCCCAGGCCAATCTATTCCTTCCCCCGGGGCATCCAAAATTGGCATGCCCCGCTGTGTGAAACCCCCCAGGTCGCCCCCTTCACTTACCTTACTTCCAGGTCTAATGGCACATGCGCGGGCTGCACCCCCGCTATCCCTCCAGCAGGGCGCGTGCCTCCCGGTGGGGGAGCGCTCCCTGTTAGAGGGAAGCGGGGGATGCGGCCGCCAGCGCACTCGGAGCCACTGGCCTTAGACACAGTCTTAGGTGGAGTGATGTCAGCGGCTCTGAGTGCACTGATTGGATGAGCGGCTGTGCATGCCCCGTTTCTTCGGGCGACCTGAGGGGTTTTACACAGCGAGGCATCCCCGATCAGGGTGCCCCAGGGAAAGGGACCAAAAACAAAGGATAGCCAAAATCCTGGGTTTTGGTCCACTTTAATGGGGAGCATAAGCTGCACAGTGGAGGCTTTCACTGAAAACAACTAGAGCCATTTGCTGAATGGCATAGTCACAGCAGACGTTTCTCATTGGATAAGAGCTTGCACATTCGCCGTTGGAACAGGTAAAGCCAGTAGCCAGGGGGGTTTCAAACAGCGGGTCATTCTAATTCAGGATGTCCCGAGGAAAAGTCAGTGTCTAAGATTCCAGGGCATCCGCTGGTGAGTTTTGTTCTGGCAATTTATGAAAAGGTTAATAAGGGTGCAGGGGCCACCACAGATAGATCACAAAAGGGCACTAAAGTGATTTTAAAGAGACTGTAGAGGTTAATAAAGCTTTTTTTTAAATTCCAAGGCCACGCTCCTGCCGCTGAATGGGCATGTGACTGACACGCCATGGGACTCCATGTCAGACACAGTCACATCTCTGAGTGCTGGACCAGGATACAGCAGCTGCAGGAGAGAAAAGCTATTTTTTGCTTACAGTCCCTTATTGTAGCTGGAGCTGGAGAGAGGCCATAAACACCAACATACTGGGTTCAATAAACAGTTGGGAAGGAGGCGCAGACTTTACAGAAGACATGAGTGTTGCTATTCTGCTTGATGTGGACAAAATTACTTGGCTGCTAAAGCAGAACAAATCCCAGGAATATGACTTTCCCAGGTTTTATTCCATTCCCCATTCACATCAATGAGAGCTATTTGCTAAATGACACAGCAGATGGTTCTCATTGGACAAGTGTCCGCACATGTGCTGTTGGAGCAGAGAAAGGTGTGTGTTTAAGGGCATCACTGGGGGTTTCACACAGGGGGGCATCCTAGCATTCGGCCCGTGTGGGTTTAGTTCTATCAACCTCTCCTCACGGCAGTCAGGTCTCCAATTTTTCAATGATAATGATGAGCACCCAGTGGCGTAACTAAAAGCTTTCTCTCCCAACTGACATAACTGAACAGTAACAGAAAGCCCAGCATGACTTCCTGTTTGCAGGTGGCCTGCAAGCCCATGAGCCGCCATCTTTTTTTTAAAACGTACCCCAGCAGGCGTTAGAAAAAGGTAAATTAATTTTTATGTGCAGCATCTAAATTGCCCTGGAGAGAGGCATGTGAGCACTGTTTGTTGTTTTGATCTGACTTAATTCATTTTTGACTGTTGGTCCATAAGGTGGGGGAGCAACAATTATGGGGCCCCCCTGACCTTCTGGGTCCAGATGCGGTCCCCCCCCTCTATAGGTACGCCCCTTGAACACATGCCACCAACCTATTCTGTAATCAAGCTGGGGGTCAAGTGATTAAAACACAACATTTAAAATAAAATGTAAAAGAATGAAAAGTGAAGAGAAAACAACCTCATCAGTCTGGGATATCTTCTTAGGTGCATTCTTGGTGAGGCGACTCCTCTTCACAGTCTCTGGTTTCATAAGTAGCTCATCTTTATTGGCATTTGCCAGAGCCAGGATGATAAAGAGCGTGTGATATGGGTGATCCAATGATGTTTTGCTGATCAGCTGTTAAAGAACACAGGAGATATTCAATGAATCTTTAACAAATACTATTGAAAAAAATGAAACCTTATTCTTCAAAAGAGAAGGAGAGGAGGATTAGAGCAGGGGTCCCTAAACTTTCTGAACACGAGAGCCATGTTTAGTCCTTGAGAGATGGTCAGGAGACGCATTGGGTGTTAACCAATTGTAGAAGCCATAAAACATTTACAGAAACGGAAACAAATAGACAGAACAAACAACTGGTTCCAAATAATACCATTTTGTGATTACTCACCTTTAAAACGGATATTATAAGTGTGACATACACTCCGCTTCAATTCTTCTTGACAGTTGGGTTATTCTCCAGTAGAGGGCGAACTTCTGCAGAGATGAATGCAAAAAAAGAAGCCCCTCATGGTCCATAACTACCTGGGACCTCCCACCAATTCCCCAGTGTAAGATAGCAGTAAAAAGACCAGGAAGAACCAAATATAACAATACTAACAAAAAAAACAATGGTTCACCATATAAAGGATCCAAAACAACCAAACAGGGTGGGTGAAGCAGAGTGTATGTCACACTTATAATATCCGTTTTAAAGGTGAGTAATCACAAAACGGTATTATTCCAAGTGTGACATACACTCCGCTTCAATTCTTCTTTGACAGTTGGGACATCCAATAGCAGTGTCCGTCAAGGGTGGGAACCAAAAACAGTAAAGAATGTACCAACTCAAACCACTGCAGCTTGCAGAACCTTGCGGCCAAAAACAGCATCCGCTGAAGCCCGCACATCAACCTTGTAAAACTTGGAAAAAGTATGAACAGAAGACCAAGTAGCAGCCTTACAAACTTGTTCAACAGAAGCCTGGTGCTGAAAAGCCCAGGATGCACCCACAGCACGCGTAGAGTGCACAGTGACCCTAAAAGGGGGAGTCCTCCCCTTAGCAGAATAGGCCCCAACAATGGCCTGACGAATCCATTTGCTAATCGTAGACTTAGCAGGTGCCAAACCTTTCCTGGGCCCGCAGGGCACCACGAAAAAAGCATCCGTCCTACGGAAGGAAGAAGTAGTCACCAAATAGTACTTCACACAGCGAACAACGTCCAAATTGTGCAGAACCCTCTCCTTGTCATTGTTAGGCTTAGGACACAAGGAAGGAAGAACAATATCCTGATTGAGATGGAAAGCAGACACCACCTTAGGAAGGAAATACGGCTTAAAACGAAACTCCACCTTATCCTGGTGTCTCTCAAAATAAGGGGCCTGAATCCACAGGGCCGCCAACTCAGAGACACGCTGCACAGAGGTAATAGCCACCAAAAAGGCAACCTTCTGAGTGAGAACTGAAAGAGCAATATCCTGTAGCGGCTCAAAAGGAGGACCCTGCAGAGCCGAAAGAAGCAAATTCAAATCCCAAACAGGAACTACAGCCCTCCGAGGGGGCCGCACATGCGCCACCCCTTGGAAAAAGGTCTTAACCAGCGGGTGTAAAGCAAAAGACCTCTGGAAGAAAACCGAGCAGAAACCTGTCCTTTCAAAGTACTACGTTGGAACCCAAGATCCAGATTATGCTGAAGAAACTCCAAAATCCTGGGTACAGCAAAAACCCTGCAAGGTAAGGCCCTAGCCTCACACCAATCAATATAGGACCTCCAAGTCCTATAGTAAATGCCAGAAGAGGACCGCTTCCTAGCCCTAATCAAGGTCTGAACTACAGCCTCAGACAAACCTTCCTCTTTCAAGATGAAGGTTTCAGCAGCCAAGCCGTCAAAGCCAGCGTTTGTAAATTGGGGTAGAGTAGATGGTCTACGGCCATCCTTACGACGTCTGTGTACCAAACCCTTCTTGGCCACCGTGAAGCCACCAGAATCGCTGGTGCCCCTTCTAGAACCAGTTTGCGAACTACCTTGCCCAGCATGGAGACAGGTGGAAACAGGTACAGAAAACCCAGGTCCTTCCAAGCCAGTGACAAGGCATCCACTGCCAATGCCAGGGGATCCTGAGAAAGTGACACAAATGCCAAAAGTTTGTGATTGTGCCGCGAGGCAAAGAGATCCACCTCCAGAGTCCCCCACTTGCGGCAAAGATCCAGAAAGACCTCGGGGTTGAGAGACCACTCTCCGTGAGGAGAGACCCCCTGCTCAGGGAATCCGCCTCCGCGTTCTCCACTCCCGGAATGTAGACTGCCGAAAGGCAAGGAACATTGCTCTCCGCCCAGTGCAGAATCAGAGAGACTTCCCTGAGGGCACTCCTGCTGCGAGTCCCTCCTTGGTGATTTATGTAGGCCACTGCCGTTCGGTTGTCTGAACGCACCTGAACCGGAAGACCCCGTAACTGTGGGGTCAACCGAGCCAAAACCAAACAAATGGCTCTGAGCTCCAATACATTGATGGGGGTGTGAGCCTCCTGGGGACCCCACACCCCGCTGAACTGATGACTCTTCCAATAACCTCCCCAGCCCGACAGGCTGGCATCCGTGGTAACCGTCTCCCAACAAGGGACCAGAAAGGATCTGCCCTTCACCAGATTGCTCGAGTCCAGCCACCACCGAAATGACTGCCGAACCCTGAGAGACACCTTGAAAGGTTGATCCAATGACAGTGGGCTTCTGTCCCAATGCGTCAATAGATGAAGTTGAAGAGATCTCATGTGAAATTGTGCAAACGGCACCGCCTCGAAGGAGGACACCATCAATCCCACCAGTTTCATCCCCTGTCGGATAGAGGGGCAAGGATTGGCCATAAGAAGGCGGATCAGATCCTGAATCCCCTGCACCTTGGTCTGGGGTAGGAACACTCTGGCCTGAATGGTATCCAGATTCATGCCCAGAAATGAAATCACTCGAGACGGGGAGAGAGAAAACTTGGTGCGGTTGATCACCCACCCAGACTTCTCCAGGTTCGACACCACCAGGTGGGTGTCCAGTTCTGCCTGCTGAAGGGAAGAAGCTGAAATCAACAGATCGTCCAGATAAGGCACAATGCGAATGCCCTGCGATCTGAGCAGAGCCATTACGCCCGCCAAAACCTTGGTGAAGACCCTCGGTGCCGAGGTCAGACCGAAGGGAAGAGCTACGAATTGATAATGTTGATCCTCCACCGCAAACCGGAGGAATCTCTGATGTGCCTGAAAGATCGGAACATGCAGATATGCATCCTTGATGTCTATGGATGTCATAAAATCCCCTTGGCGAAGGGAATTGATAGACGAGCGCAGAGTCTCCATGCGAAACCTTTTGGCTCTGATGAACCTGTTGAGAACCTTGAGATCTAGAATGGGTCTCACCGAACCCTCCTTTTTGGGAACCGTGAAAAGGTTGGAGTAGTAACCCCTGCCTCTTTCCAACGGAGGCACCGGGCATATAACCCCCATGTCCAGAAGGCTTTTCACTGCTAACAGGAGCCCCTGTGCAGCCTGAGGGTCCGAGGGCACCCGAGACCTTAAGAATCTTGGGGGCGGCCAGAACTGGAACTCCAGTTTGTACCCGGAGAAGACCACTTCCAACATCCAATTGTCTGTGACCTCCCGGGCCCAGACCTGGAAGAAGAGCCGCAGCCGTCCCCCCACCCTTACGGGTGAGGGCGCCCCTTCATTGCTGAGCCGGTTTAACGGTAGGCTTGGGCTTGGAACCCCAGGCAGCCGCGGGACGAGCCCGACCTCTGCCTTTGTTCCAGGACGAGCCCCTGACACCTGAGAAGGCCAGAGCCCTAGTCGCTCTGGCCCCTCGAAAGGAAGGAGTGAACGAGCCCGCCCCCCGAAAGGGACGGCGCTGCTTCCTCCGCTGAGGTAACTTACCGCCTTTAGCAACAGCATCCAATTTATTTCCAAACAGCTGCGCACCCAAGAAGGGAAGGGCTGTGAGCGACTTCTTGGCTCCAACGTCCACTGTCCACTGACGGAGCCAGACCAGTCTGCGCATGTCCACCAGTAAGGCTGACGTCCTACTACACACGACAATGGAGTTTTCCATCGCAGCCATAACAAAACCCATGAACAATTCGCACTTCTTAAGTATAGCGAACTCAGTGCCAGCTGGATCCAGCTGAGCGTTATTCAGCCAGTCCCTGATGAGACCTGGTAGCAAGCGACACCAGGGCAGACGCACTAACCGGCCGCAGGGCCGAGCCCACGTTGGCAAATGCGTGGCACGCCATCTGATCAAGACGCTTATCCTCGCCATCCTTAAGGGAGGAGGCGTCAGGGGTGTTCAGTACAGAAGAGTTGGTCAAACCAAAAACAGGCGCGCCGACCTCGGGGGGGGGGGAGAAGACCAGCGCTTGACCGCCTCCACCGGAAAAGGATACTTCTTATCCCATCCCTGAGGCACACCAGGAAGGCGACTGGGCCTCTCCCATTCCCTAAGTATCAGCGCATCAAAATGACCCTGGGTAGGGAATTCCAGACGGGGCTTGTAGGCCCCCCAAAAATTCCCCCTTCTTAAGAGAGGGCGCCTCAGGTGGATCAATATCCAACACCTCCAATAAATGTGACAAAACAGTGGCCGTATCAACGGCATCCCCCAGCGCCTGCCTGACACTGGAATTCCCAGGCCGACCATAGTCAGCCTCTGAATCCTGATACAATTCCCCCACTAACGGGGAATAATCGGACAATTCAGCGGACTCATCGTCGGTGTCCCACAAAGGCTGGGCCGACGACAACCGTCTCTTTTTAGCCTGGGCCTTCTTGCTCACCGTGCTAGCAACCATTTTCTCTATGCTGGCCAACCTAGCCCAAACATGAGAAAGCGACTCCCCACTGGTAACAATGTCACTTGGGGTACAGATCAGGTGGGGAGGGGAAGGCGATGAAGCGGGAGGAGCCGACCCAGAAGGCTGGGTACCAGACTGCCGCGTTATGGCCTTTTGTGCGCATGGTATACAGATCAGCACATTCTCCCCCGTAAGGGATACCCCACACCCCACACATGGCCCGGATTGTCCCAAAGGGATCCCGGCCTGGTATCCTGCAGAGCCTCCATATGGTGAATTTTTGTGGTCAGTCGCAAGACCTCAGGGAATTACACATAAGCAACCCGGGATGCCCCTTAAAAGTCCCGGTGGGAGGATTTTTGGGTGGATAATTTTTATATCTAGGGACCCCAGGACCAGGAGGGACCCCTTAAAATGCACATATACAGGACCACCTGTAACACACAAATAAGCCACATAAGAGCAGAGCAGTGCAAAAAAATGCCATAGCATTTGATCCTACAGCCACACAACAGAAATATACACCTGTGTATATATATATATATATATATATATATTTATATATCTATATATAGATATATAAATTATATATATATATCACCAAGCAGTCATACAGTGTAAATAAAAAGCATATACTGTGCATAGACACCCATAAACATATATATATTCTCAATATACCCAGCATAAGGAGCCCCGTATGGGGCAATCACGGGCCACAGTAAAGAAGATGGCGTCCTGTAGGAGAAGGATGAAGGAGGCGGGCCGGCGTGGGGCGCGCCAGGCACATGGCCCCGCCCCCTTCCGACGCGGGCAGCACACCAAGCCGCGCTTCCAGCCGATAGGGCTGGAATCCGGCCGATGAAGCCGAGGGGAGCGGGCAGATACCGGCGCGGTATTCCGACGCGGGAGAGCGCCAGGCCCCGCCCCCCCTTCACTGAGAGAAGCAAGAGGGTGGCGCTTCCCGGCCAATATGGCCACGGAGCCGACCCTGAGAGAACCGGCCCGCCGCCGCACGAGAGCGTGCGTGCGGGCCAAGTATAGTGCTACAACACACACACACAAGATGTAAAATCAGACACACACACACAAGTAAAAAAGGCCAGCGCCCCCCCGGAGGAGAGTAAGGGACCCAGAAGGGGGGGAAACCTGCCAGAATCCAGTCCTAAGCCTAGCGGGACAGGGCATCCCACACCAGGATCACCAAAACCTGGATAACCGCCTACCCCATAGTGAGGTCTCACGGTGGAGCGTTGCTCCTGCTGCACCCATAGGGTGCTCCTACCTTCACCAGGACCCGCAGCCTAAGCTGGGAGGCTCAATATAGGGACAATTTAGAAGGGTCCTGGCAGTAATAGGGACAATAGAAGGCCGGGCGCGAGCCCGGCTTACCTGTAAGAAAAGAAGTCTTCATCTTCTGTCTTGTCGCCTTCCCTGCAGAGAAGGAACCGGGGAATTGGTGAGAGGTCCCAGGTAGTTATGGACCGGGAGGGGCTTCTTTTTTTGCATTCATCTCTGCAGAAGTTCGCCCTCTACTGCAGAATAACCCAACTGTCAAGAAGAATTGAAGCGGAGTGTATGTCACACTTGGAATAACATAGCAATGAAGTATTTGCAAGAATCACACTATATTTAGTATGTCACTGCTAACAAACAACAGGTGCTCAGGTGGGGCACTGCCAAATTATGCTCTTAAAAAGGACCCAGGATTTTGACTATCTGGGGTTTTGATCCTGGGCCCGGGTTAAATCCCCCCAGGTCGCACACCACAACCCCCCCCCTTTCTCCGACCCTACGGTGCATGTGCGCCCTCTTGTTCAATCAGGGTGCTCAACTGTGCTGACATCAAAGACTTAGCTGATCGTGCTGGCGGCCACGTACCCGTTACCCTCAAATGCCTGGCGCAGGCACGTACCCTGCTGAAGGTATAGCAGGCAGTGGCTGATGCTTGCTCATGCGCTGTTGGATCAGGGAGAAGGTGAATATACTAGACGACCTGGGGATTTTTACACATTGGGGAATCCAGAATCTGGATGCCTTGGGCGGTGGGAGTAAGCCTGCCCTGTATTCTCATAGACTCCAGTGTGGGTTTTGGTCTACTTTAAATACTCAAATGATCAAAAAATTAAGGTAGAATTTATTTAAAAAAAAAAAAAAAAAATCTGATATTTTTAAGACCCTACTTCTTCCTATGATATTGCTGCCAATATACACCAAGACTGCTGGGTTCACACCAGCCAAGCCACAACATGCCGAACTCTTGCCCCAGGAAGGCAGCACACCATTCTGTTATTCTGCTCTTTTGTACAGATTGCCCCATTTGTTCCCCTAATAATTGAGTCACCCACTACCAGCACCTGCCTTCCCTGCTCTGTACTCCCATTTCCCTTCTCCCTCCTTACTGGAGCAGGCAGCGCTGTTATCTAGCTTCCTCTGTGCCACACGAGAGCTAATATCATCCTCATCTGCCAACCAGGCAAACTTGTTGGGTGGTTCCAGCTCAGTGGCAGCCTCCCTGCAACTCTTTATCCTTCCCTGGTTTCTAATACCTAGCTACCTGCCTCATTTTCCTGCACGCCATGCTACCACCCTCCCCCCCCAACCCACCTAGTGTTTGCGGAGTGAGCAAGAGACTCCTTTTCATGTTATTAATGGATCTTAGTGATGCCAGATGCTCATTTAGACCCAGAATCTGTACTTCCAATTGTCCAATGCACACACATCCTGCACAACAAGACGCACATTTTAATGGCTGTTCAAGCAGTGCATGTATAGAAAAAAAAATACAATTCTGTGAGTACTCACCTGTAGAATTGCTTTTACTATGCATGGCACGGCCTGCTTCACAAAGTCATAACATCTGGGTTTTCTGCCACAAGGTGGCACAGTGGCACTGCAGAAAGAGTTGTGGCTCCGCCCGGTCCCATATAAAAACGGAATCACCCTAGACTTATCCAGTAGTTAACAAGCAGTGATACAAGAAACGGGAACAAATAAAGATAACACCCCCCAACTAATTTGGAACAATTACCATAAAAAGGCAACCAAGAACAACGTAACAAGGGTGGGGTGAAGCAGGCCGTGCCATGCATAGTAAAAGCAATTCTACAGGTGAGTACTCACATAATTGTCTTTTTCCTAGTGCATGGCACGGCCTGCTTTACAAAGTCATAACATCTGGGACATACAAAAGCAGTGTCCATAAAGTAGGATGGGATTCCCAAAAAGAAAGTAACAACAGAAGGTTTAGACCACCACTGCCTGGAGTACTTTGCAGCCAAAAGCAGCATCAGCTTGGAAAAAGTATGAACAGAAGACCAAGTTGCGCCCTTACAAACTTGTTCAACAGAAGCTTGGTGCAGAAAAGCCCAAGACGCACCGATAGCACGAGTGGAATGAGCAGTAACCCTAAAAGGGGGAACCCTCCCCTTAGCAGAATAGGCCTGCTCCACTGCCTGACGGATCCACTTGCTGATAGTGGATTTAGCCGGAGGCAGACCCTTCCTAGGTCCAGCAGGAAGAACAAAAAGAGCGTCAGATTTCCAAAAAGACTCAGTAGCAACCAAATAAAACTTCAGGGTCCTGACAACATCCAGAGAATAAAGTGTCCGGTCCTTGGAATTTGCAGGATTAGGACACAGAGAAGGCAAAACAATGTCCTGATTGAGATGAAAAGCAGACACAACCTTAGGCAAGAAATCCGGCTTAAGCCGAAACACCACCTTATCCTAATACCGCTCAAAATAAGGTGGTTTGATGGAGAGCGCCACCAGCTCAGAGACTCGCCTGACCGAAGTAATGGCCACCAGGAAGGCCACCTTAAGAGTCAGAATGGGCAAGGCAGCCCCACTGATAGGCTCAAAGGGAGGACCCTGCAGAGCAGACAACACCAGATTTAGATTCCAAACCAGTAGCCAAATCCTATAGTAGATAAAGGACGAGTACTTCTTCCTAGCCCTAATCATGGTATCAACAACAGCGGCCGGCAACCCCTTATCCATCAAGATGGAGGTTTCAGCAGCCAAGCCGTTAAAGCCAGCGTTTGTAAATTGGGATGGCAAAGTCGTCCCTGAGTGCGCAGATCTGGATCCTAGGGCAGGGCATACCGATCCACTGCCAACTGCACGACGTCTGCGAACCACACCCTCCTTGGCCAACAGGGGGCCACCAGAAAGGCTGGTACACCTTCCTGGGCTATCTTGCGCAGCACCCTGCCCAGCAGAGGAGAGGGAGGGAAAACAGAGGAGCTGAAACTCCGTCCAAGGCATTGCTAGCGCATCCGTGGTGACGGCCAGAGGGTCCTGTGACAGGGAGACAAACCTGGGAAGCTTGTGATTGTGACGGGACGCAAACAGGTCCACATCCAGAAGACCCCATCGGTGACACAGGGAGTGAAATACCTTGTTGCTGAGGAACCATTCCCCCAGCCGAGACGTCCCCCTGCTCAGGGAGTCTGCCTCCAGGTGCTCCACCCCCGGAATGTAAACCGCCGAGATGCAAGGCACATTCTCTTCCGCCCAAGACAGTATCAGGGACACTTCTATGAGGGCTCGCTTGCTTCGAGTCCCTCCCTGATGATTGATGTAGGCAACCGCCGTCTGGTTGTCCGAGCGGATCTGAACAGCCCGACCCCGAAGGTGTGAGGTCAGCTGAGCAAGAACCAACATGATCGACCTGAGTTCCAGGATATTGATGGGAGCATGGGCCTCCTGGGGGCCCCACTGACCCTGGAACTGCAGAGACTTCCAAAAGCCCCCCAACCTGTCAGACTGGCATCTGTAGTGACAGTCTCTTAACACTGGGACAGAAATGTCCTGCCCACTAGAAGGTTTCTTGAGTCCAGCCACCACGAGAGGGACTGTCTGGCCAGGGGGGGACAGAGCAAATTCCTGATCCAGGGACACAGGGTCCCGATTCCAAACAGACAGAAGGTGCAACTGAAGAGGCCTCATGTGAAACTGAGCAAAGGGGACCGCCTCAAAGCAGGACACCATCAGACCCACTAACTGCATCCCCTGCCGGATGGAGGGACGGGGACACAAGAGCAGAGCCCGAGCCTGCTTCTGAAGGCCCTTCACTTTCAGCTGGGGCAGGAATACCTTGACCTGAGAGGTATCCAGAGTCATGCCCAGAAAGGACCTCACCAAAGACGGAAACAGTGAAGACTTGGGATAGTTGATCACCCAGCCGAAGGACTCGAGAGTGGAGGTCCCCACCTGAGTATCCCTCTCGGCCCAACGAAGAGACTGAGCCGCAATCAGAATGTCGTCCAGGTAAGGAAGGATGCGAATGCCCTGATGTCGCAGCAGAGCCATCATGCCCGCCAGCACCTTGGTGAACACCCGAGGCGATACCGAGCGGTAAGGCCACAAACTGGTAATGCTGATCCTCTAGAGCAAACCTGAGAAATCTCTGATGACCTGGGAAAACTGGCACATGAAGATAAGCATCCTTGATGTCCACGGAGGTCGTGAAGTCGCCCGGGTGAAGGGAACTGACAGACGAACGAAGTGTCTCAATGCGAAAGTACTTGAACCTGACAAGCCTGTTGAGACCCTTCAAGTCCAGAATTGGCCTCAGGGACCCATCCTTTTTGGGAACCGTGAACAGATTGGAGTAGAAACCCTGACCCCGTTCCTGGGAAGGCACCGAGCAAATGACTCCTGACTCCAGCAGACGCTGAACCGCAAGGCGCAACCCCTGAGCTGACAGAGGGTTGTGAGGCATCTGGGATCTGATGAATCTGGGGGGCGGCCAGGCTGCAAACTATCTTGTAACCGGAGGACACCACCTCCTGAATCCACCGGTCTGAGACACGGAGCCTCCAGGCGAGAGCAAAGAGCCGAAGCCGTCCCCCCCACCCGGATGGGTGAGGGCGCCTCCTCATGCCTGAGGGGGCTTGGGAGAAGGTTTGGGCTTGGGGTCCCATGAGAGACCGTGATGACCACGGGATCTGCCACTGCCCCAAGAACCCCTGCGGGTACCTGAAAAGAGGGACCCTCGGCCTCCTCTGGGGGTACGAAAGGAAGAGACTGAAGCAGATGGCCCCTGAAAGGGCCGAGGCTACCTCCTACGCTGAGGCAGCCTACCATTCTTGGCTAAAGCACCCAGGCGCTCACCAAAGAGCCGCAGCCCCACAAAGGGGAGCCCAGTGAGAGCCTTCTTAGCAGCAGCATCAGCTGCCCACTGACGCAACCAAACAGAGCGGGGCATAGCCACCAAGAGGGCAGAGGCCCTACCGCTCAGCCGTACTACATCATCCATGGCAGTAAGTATAAAGACAACAAAGTCAGAACACAGCAAAAGGGTTCTATACTCATCCCTTCCAGCTGTAGAGCCATCAAGGAGACGAATGATCAGTCTCTTAAGAGCAATAGCAGTTATGGCAGCGGCACAGGCCGGACGCAACCCAGCCACCACAAAGGCAAAGGCATGGCAGGCCAGCTGATCCATACACCGGTCCTCGCTGTACCGCAGTGTAGTAGTGTCAGGGGAAGGCATGACAGAAGTGTTGGGACAATCCAAGAACGGGCGCGTCTACCTCGGGGGGACCCGACCACTGCTTAACCAAATCAGCAGGAAAGGGATACTTCTTATCCAAATCTCTTCGCACCCAGCAAAAACACAGAAACACTCACCCCCTCAGAAGCTAGGACGGGAACTCCGCATCTCTAGTAGGCTCACCAAAAAGCCTATGGCCGGCTACCCTTTGTGTTACAGGGTCTGCGGCTTGGAGCTACGCTCTTGACCCTAGTGCTCCGCTACCTTCACCCGATCCCTCAGACGGGAGGCACAGAGGGTCCGGAAACGGGTGGAAATAGATATGCAGGGCCGCAAGCATGGTTGCCCCACACACCTGCGCATAGAGAGAATGCCATCTTCTATCTTCGCAGTAAGCACTGCAGAGAACAACTGGATAAGTCTAGGGTGATTCCGTTTTTATATGGGACCGGAAGGAGCCACAAATCTTCTGCAGTGCCACTGCGCCACCTTGTGGCAGAATACCCAGATGTTATGACTTTGTGAAGCAGGCCGTGCCATGCACTAGGAAAATATACACTGGACAGTATTGCTAAGCTCCAGGTTTATTTTTCCTAGTTTGGGGAGCACAAATAACTCTAAATATGTATACAGCAAACAGCTGAGCAAAACAAAACACTCAGTATACCAACCACTTAGTATACAACCTTGAGTTTGGATTACAACTACTCACCAAAGCTAAAACTCACTTTATACAATCTTATTTATAGCAATATTTATCTTTCCATCCACCAGTATCAGCAGGCTTTCTGGTAAATAATCAGCTGGCTGCCAACAGGTGGAAAAATACAATTCTGTGAAATACTCACCTGTAGAATTGGTATTATAAGTATAAGGTACGTCCTGCTCCAGATAGATTACTTACACTTGGGTTATCCTCCGCCAGATGGCGCTGCACTGCAGAAACATGTAAAACAGGCTCCTCCCGGCCCCTCAAATACCCGGGACCTCCCACAAATCCCCAGCATTGAAAAGCAGTGAACGAGAAGCCGGGAGAATATAACCACCCAAACTGGTAACTATAACAATGAAAACAATCACCATACAGGGGATCCAGAATAAAGCAAAACCAAGGGTGGGGTGGAGCAGGACGTACTGTATACTTATAATACCAATTCTACAGGTGAGTATTTCACAGAATTGTATTATTCTTAGTATACAGTACGTCCTGCTCCAGATAGATTACTTACACTTGGGACATCCAATAGCAGTGTCCATAAAGTAGGGTGGGATCCCCAGCAAAAAAGGTAACAGCAGACAGTTTAAACCACTGCCGCCTGCAAAACCTTTCGGCCAAAAACGGCATGAGCTGAGGCCCTAACATCAACCTTGTAAAACTTTGAAAAGGTATGAACAGAAGACCAAGTAGCGGCCTTGCAAACTTGTTCAACAGAAGCCTGCTGCTGGAAGGCCCAAGAGGCACCAATAGCACGAGTAGAATGAGCAGTAAGGCGAAAGGGATGACTCTTCCCCTTAGCAGAATAGGCCTGAATCACGGCCTGACGGATCCATCTGCTAACAGTAGACTTGGCAGGAGCCAAACCCTTCCTGGGCCCAGAAGGGACCACAAAAAGAGCATCAGTTTTCCTGAAGGACGCAGTGACCACCAGGTAATACTTCAAACACCTGACCACATCAAAAGAAGCAAAAACCCTCTCCTTAGCGTTGCTAGGATTAGGGCACAGTGAAGGAAGAACAATATCTTGATTCAAATGAAAAGCAGACACCACCTAAGGCAGAAAATCTGGCATAAAGCGGAACACCACCTTGTCCTGGTGTCTTCCCAAGTATGGGGGCTGAATAGAAGAGCCGCCAACTCAGACACATGCCTGACCGAAGTAATGGCTACCAGAAAGACAACCTTGAGGGTAAGAACAGCCAGAGCAGCATCCTGCATATGTTCAAAGGGAGCACCCTGCAAGGCAGACAAAACCAAGTTGAAATCCCAAACAGGGACCACAGGTTTACGTGGGGAACGCACATGAGTGACCCCCTGGAAAAAAGGTCTTAAAGAATGCTGAGCAAAAGACTTCTGAAAGAAAACAGACAGGGCAGGTCAAAGTAGGTACGCCATACCCTGTAATAGATGGAAGAAGAAGTTTTCTTCCTAGCCTTCACCATGGTATCAACCACCGAGGGGGACAAGCCTTTTTCCATCAAGATGGAAGTTTCACCAGCCAGGCCGTCAAAGCCAGAGTTTGTAAATTGGGATGGCATAAGGGACCCTGAGTGAGCAGATCTGGCACCCCTGGCAGAACGTACTGGTCTACTGCCATCTGCACCACGTCTGCGAACACACTCTTCTTGGCCGCCTGGGGGCCACCAGAATTGCTGGCACCCCCTCCAGAGCAATCTTGCGCAGGACCCTGCACAGCAGGGGGAATGGAGGAAAGACATACAGGAACTGAATGTCCTGCCATGACAGTGCTAAAGCATCTGTGGTCAAGGCCAGAGGATCCTGGGACAGGGAGACAAAGGCCGGGAGCTTGTGATTGTGACGGGACGCAAACAGATCCACATCTGGTTGGCCCCAACGGTGGCACAGAGATTGGAACACCCTGTTGCAGAGGGACCATTCTCCCTGGTGAGAGGTCCACCTGCTCAGAGGGTCTGCCAGCAGATTTTCCACCCCCGGAATGTACACCGCTGATATGCAGGGAACATTGGCCTCCACCCAGGTCAGGATCAGAGACACTTCCTGGAGGGCCCTCTTGCTCAGGGTCCCTCCCTGATGATTGATGTAGGCAACTGCTGTCTGGTTGTCCGAGCGCCAACTGAACAGGCAGGCCCTAAAGATGAGTAGTCAAGCGAGCCAGAACTAACCTGATCGCTCGCAGCTCCAAGACATTGATAGGTGTGTGGGCCTTCTGAGGGCCCCACCTCCCCTGGAACCGCAGGGACTTCCAGAACCCCCCCCAACCTGATAGACTGGCATCCGTGGTGACCGTCTCCCAGGAAGGGGCAAGAAAGGGTCTGCCCCCCAACAGGTTCCTTGAGTCCATCCACCACAAGAGGGACCTCCTGACCAGGGGGGAGAGCACACAGACCCTGTCCAGGGACGCTGGGTCCTTGTCCCATACAGACAATAGGTGAAGTTGCAGAGGCCTCAAGCGGAACTGAGCATAAGGGACCGCTTCGAAGCAAGCCACTATCAGGCCCACCAGCTGCATCCCCTGCCTGATGGAGGGATGGGGACAAGCTAGGAGGGACTGAGCCTGTGCAATCAGATTGTCCACCTTCTGCTGAGGAAGGAAGATCCTTGCCTGAGCTGTATCCAGATTCATTCCTAGGAATGGAGTTACCAAGGAAGGGGACAGTGAGGACTTGGGGTGGTTGATCACCCATCCAGAATGGGCACCACCAGCTGAGTATCCAACTCTGCCTGATGTAGAGACTGGGAAGTGATGAGGATGTCGTCCAGATAGGGAAGCACGCTGACACCCTGACATCTGAGTAGAGACATCACACCAGCCAGCACCTTGGTGAACACCCTGGGAGCTGAAGTGAGGCCGAAGGGCAAGGCCACAAATTGGTAATGTTGATCCATCATAGCGAACCTGAGGAACTTTTGATGACCGGGGAACACAGGAATATGAGGGTAAGCATCTTTGATGTCCACAGAAGTCATGAAATCCCCTTGGCGCAGGGAACTGATGGCAGAGCGCAGAGTCTACATGCGAAAGCGCCTGCCCTTGACAAAAACTTGTTGAGAATCTTTAAGTCCAGGATGGATCTGACAGAACCATCCTTTTTGGGTACTGTGAATAGGTTGGAATAAAAACCCTTGCCTTTTTCTCTTAAAGGCACCAGGCAGATGACCCCCAGCTCCAGGAGGCCTTGCACTGCTAGCACTAGCTCCTGAGTTGACACAGGGTCCTGAGGAATCCGGGACCTGATGAACCTTGGAGGAGGATCGGCAGCAAACTCCAACTTGTAACCGGAGGACACCACCTCCTGAATCCATCGGTCTGAGACATGAAGCCTCCAGACGTGAGCGAAGTGCTGCAGCCGTCCCCCCACCCGGATGGGTGAGGGCGCCCCATCATGCCTGAGGGGGCTTGGGAGAGGATTTAGCTTTGGGACCCCAGGAGGAGCCAGGACGTCCACGTCCTCTGCCTCTACCCCAGAAATCTCCCCGGGCCCCAGGGAAAGTTACCCTCTTCCCTGTCTTGCACCACGGTAAGGGGAGGAGAAGGAACCCTGACCCCGAAAGGGCCGAGGTTGCCGCCTGCGCTGGGGTAACCTGCCTCCCTTAGCAAAAAGGTCCAGGCGGTCTCCAAACAGACGCAGTCCTTTAAAGGGAAACCCAGCGAGGGCCTTCTTGGCAGCATTGTCAGCAGCCCACAGGTGCAGCCAAACCGAGCGGCGTATAGCCACCACGAGGGCCGAAGTTCTGGCACACATTCTGATGGTGTCATCCAATGCTGACAGGACAAAATTTACAAAAAAACATCACAACTGGAGAGTGCAATAAACACCTCACAAGGCAAATAATCAGGGGCACTATCAAGCATATTTCTGATAAGGGTTCTAGTGGCCACAGCAGTAATAGCAGAGGCACAGACCGGGCGAAGCGCCGTCCCCGCACCTGTAAAGGCGTGGGAGGCCAGCTGGTCAATGCGCCGGTCCTCAGCATCCCGCAGGGTAGTGGAATCAGGGGAATGCATGACAGAGGTGTTAAATAGCCCTAGGATCGGGGCATCCACACCGGGGGGGGGGGGGGGGATGACCAACATTTAACCACCTCAGCAGGAAAAGGATACTTCCTTGGAACCCCGGGAAGTTTACTGGGGCACTCCCATTCCTTGAGCACAAGGTTATGGAAATGTGCCTGCTCTGGAAAATCCAAACGTGATTTTGCTGTATGGAAAAGCTCCCCTCTTTGCCTGGGAGCCTCAACAGGGAGAGAGATAGACAGAACCTCAAAGATCTGGGTCAATAATCTGTCAGTGTCATCCGTGGCCCAGGGGTCAGAGCCAGAATCGTCATGACCCCTTGGTCTCTCATCAGATGAGCCTGAATCAGAAAAGAGCTCCCCTTCATCAGACGGGGTATAGCCACACAGATTCATAAACTCCTCAGTTCCCATAGGGAAAACAGTAACATTAGGCGTCAAGTGCCGCTTCTTACCAGGGCCCTTATGCGCTATTCGCAATAATCTGTTCAACGGTAGCCAGTCTAGAAGAAACATCAGGCTGAGAATCCCCACTAGTATGCAACTCAACAGGAGTGAGATTTAAGCTTGGGGGAGTAGGTGGAGTGAAACGAGGTGCAGCCACTGGCAGGCCAGATTGCAAGGCAAGCAGCTGCTCAGCACAGGGTACACAGACCCATGCCTTGTCAGCGCCAGCATTAGGCTGCCCACACGCTACACACAGCCGGTCTTGTCCCAAAGGGACCCCGGTAACATTATCCTGGGATGCCTCCATATGGTGATTATTAGGCACAATATGCCAGTAGGGATTGACGCTATAAAGCAACCCTGGATGCCCCAATGACCCGCTAGGGAAGTGGGAGTAATTATACAAGGCCCAACTATCAATTACACCGGGCCGGGGGGAAACCAATGGATTCACCCGTCAGAAAGACACAATGAGAAGAAGGGGTGTCAGAACCAAACACACTACAATGAGTATAAAACCGCCCGCGAGGGCACTTACGGACCGCGGTAAGTAGAACAGTCACACGCGCGCGCGACAAAAGGGCGGGCCAGAGCGAGCCGTGACGCAGGGCGCGCCAAGCCAGGCCCAGCCCCCCCTGAAGAGCGCGAAGCCCACAGACAAGCAGCCAATGAGAACGCAGAAGCGTCTGAGCCAACGCCGCCGCCCGGCGCGGAACATCCAAATGAAGGAAAAGACGCGCGTTTGCAATAGTAAAAAAGACAGCACGGCGGCTGACACCACATATACTAGTCAAAAGACATGCCAAAACGCCGAATGCACGAAGCACGCTCACCCCCCCCCTTCTTTCCCTCCCGAAGGCTACAGGGAGAATGAGGGAGGATGGCGGCCCTCTGTACAGGACTCACCGCTACACGGGGCATGGGGCAATAAAGCGGGAGGGGCATCCCATAAAGGCTCACCATCAGCCTATACCGCCTACCCTTTGGTGGGGGACTGCGGTGGAGCAGCGGTCCTTAAGCACACATGGTGCTGCCTACCTTCACCCGACCAGCGCAGCCCAGGCTGGGAGGCACATCACAAGAGGAACGGGTGGGAATAGTCCAACAGGGCCGCAGGCTAATAGCCCCGCTCACCTGCGAGAGAGTGATAATTTCTCATTTCAATAAATTTTTTATTGCACAAGCCAAGGTACAGATATTCACATTATCACATAGTTGTACAATATTAAAATCAACACCTCAAGTCATCTTGAGTAGAAATATAAACATATAATCTTGTAGGACAGAGCTAAACGTTCATATTACACAATACAAGAGACGTAGAGCTTATAGGCTAAAAAAAAAATAGGCTTTCAGCTTGTATTATAAGTTCCGCTCTGAACATAACATCACTACATAACCAGATAACTCAATAAAATATATTCAAGAAAAGAACTAAGGAAAGAGAGTGATACTTCATGTCTTCGCAGTAAGCACTGCAGAGAAATCTGGGGATTTGTGGGAGGTCCCGGGTATTTGAGGGGCCGGGAGGAGCCTGTTTTACATGTCTCTGCAGTGCAGCGCCATCTGGCGGAGGATAACCCAAGTGTAAGTAATTATCTGGAGCAGGATGTTTTGTATGCTAAGAATAAAGGCCTCCTAATTACATAACAACCCCCTCACCCAAATTATTGCCTTGGACTGTTCCTTTAAAACAAAAGTCCACTTTCAATGGTGTTTTTGCTGAGCTCATCTTGTATTTTAGTTTTTTCATTCCTATTTTGTCAAATGTGCTTTTTTATGTAAGCACTCCACTTCCAGCAATATGTTGCTATATGTTGCTATCAGCAACTGTAAACCAAGATCTACAAGAAGAGAGAGGTGAGTCCTCTACACCTATCTATGGCTGATGCTGAGGTGAAGGAACTTACTCACACTTACACGTGCCTAGCAGCAGTGTTCTGTGTGTACAGGGCTCACTTCCCCAGTGCCCCAAAACAGCCCGTTTTTTTTACCTTTTTTAGCCTTTGCCCAATTTCCATGACAGCACGAACCGGATGCAGCCATATTGCTCCCTGGCTGAGCAACCTCACCCCCATTGATGATGCAGCAGGGTTTGGTTGCAGCTGAATTAATTAAAATACAACAGGCCATTCACCATAATACTACTGCCTGTTTTTTTCCTGGTATTTTTATGGATATTGGACAAAGGCTGAGGTAAAAAAAAAAGTAACATGGGCTGTTTTGGGGCACTGGGCTGGGGATAAAAGTTGACCACATAAACTTCCTTTCTGAGTATAGGTGCATTAAAACTCTTAAAATATTTATAATTTTATTTACAAAGGCTCTATACAGCATTCAGAATCACCTATTACTATACCATATGCTAAAAAATTATGGCGATAAAAACATTGGGCAGATAACTGGGTGTATTAATGATGGAGGGCAGCATAATTACATTGTTTAGCACTTCATGGAACTCCTGTTTCCCCATCTTCTTGGTGCCCATGCGGGCCGCCAGCTGGTACATCAGAGGCAGGAATTTGTAGGAGGGAATCTTTTGGGAATCCTTCTGTAGGGAAAATTATTACATGCCATTAGTTAGAATAGTATGTACAGGGCAGATTGATGCATAAACTAAAATAATGCCAACCCTTTAAAGATTTAAAGCGAAAAGTCCAGTAAAAAATGACTTAAACCCTGATGAAAGTTCTTCCTACAATGTTCAATCTCTGATTGCAGTTTAGGTTATTGAACCACAAATATGTAACAAACATTGTGGCAAGTGCTTTGAAGGCCTTTCAGATTGTAAAGTGGTTTGCTTAAAGGGCCAGTCCACACAGAGTCCCCCACTGCCACTGAAACAGGAAGGAGTTACATTAAAAAAGCACTTGTAGTACAGTGTCACGTCTGGAGGGCGTGCTTCCCGTCCCATGTGTTCTTACAGCCGCCCATTCAACTGAACGGATGGGTGGGAGCATGCACAGCACTGGATTGCAGGCGAAGTGTTTTTTTTCATGTAACCACCTCACCATACTTAGGGGAGGGCCATAGGGAAGGGGGCAGGGACTTGAAAAACAGGCAGTCTGGCTGGACTAAAAGACTCTAGGGCTGGATGAAAGGCCTTCCCAGGGGAATCACGATTTAGGATGCGCCGCTGTATGAAACTCCCTGGAATCACCTGTAATACAATTTTTTGAAGGGCACTGGCCATTACCACCGTGGTCTTATCTACCAATGGTCTTATCTCTCCTCCTACATAGTTACTGACTGCTGTTGGTGGATGTCAGGGAGGACAGGTGTAGCTCAGCCATGACACATGCGTGTCTGCTGTGCTGATTGGTTGGCAGCTTGCATGCCGATTGGCTGGCAGATTGCATGCCGATTGGCTGGGCAGCCATTGCATCTTGCTGGGGGAGGGGAGCTGCCAGGCGAGGTTGTGACCAAACGAACGTACACTGCTTCCTGCATGTTGCCCTGATTCCCTGACGCAGTGGCTCTGTATGCGGGGAATCTTTGCCAGACATATTATCTGTCTCATACTAAGTATCCCAATCTTTGTATTTTTGCACTCGGTCAGGTTGTTTATGATTTTTGTGATACAATGTGATTGGATAGCTGCTGATTTTAATCCTCTTGCACTTCCACTGAATGGTTAGTTGGATGTGTGATTTTTATGCTTTTGCACGGCACCTGTTACTTTATGTTTTTTTTTTGTATTAGCCTCTGCCTGGCAGCCTAGCGCCCCCTGCCTTGTGTTTGTAATATGTCTTGCTGTATAGATGTTGAAGGATTAAATTTAATAATATGTGTAGGCATCTAGTGGTGCGGCCAATTTTTTGCTCTGGTACTTGCCCGGCCGTTACTTGTTTCAGCCAGGGCATTTGGGGTTCTACATAGATTAGGAGTTTATAGTGTGGAATTTGAAGTATGTATCTACAGATTGCACATTAGGCACTTCTGTGTACAGCGGCAACTATTAATTTCAATGTGAGCACCTCACATACTGGCACTGCAGCTGAGCAAATATCGGCTTAGCAGCGGGTGCCAGGTAAAAGGGGAGCCTCATGCCACTCTGGCCTGGACTGATTTGAAGTCTGATCGGACTGTCATCGAAAGAAGTCTTTCCCTTTAAAATAGCAATTTCCACAAAGTTAACAGATATTAAGAGCCTTTGTGCCGGCAGTTATATTTTTATACTATTATTATTATTATTTTATGAACAATAAATTAAAAGAGAAACCTTCATAATTTTGTTGACTTCAGAGACGCCAGCGTTCTCCAGCCAGAGAGAGCAAAGACGGAAGATCCACATGTCATGTTCCTCCCCAGATACCAGGCAGCTGATGTAGTTCTCTACAGCTGTGCACAGGAAACGCTTTTTATCTTCTTTCAGAGCAGTTATTACACATTCATCCAGCTCCAGCTCCCGCTGCACCTTTACAGTATACCTGCAGCATAGCGGAAGGGTGGAATCAATCTATTAACCTACGCTTTACATTTTGTAATAACAGACAACTGAACTCTCCTCCTACATGTGTTTGCCTTTATAATAGAGCTTATGTCATTCCAATAAGTCACCAGAAGCTGCACCCTCCACATACAGTGGTATATATCTGCAGCAATATGTAAAGTAACTGTACTTGAGGTGTATTTTATAAAGGTTTCACTGGTGGTGGCAGAGGACTACAGATAATTATACCAGAATGAATGGGAAGTTTTTATTGAGGAGATACAAAGCACAGGGTAACATCAACAGAGACAAGCAGTGTGGCATAAGAAGTGACTGAACATGAGATTATACAGTGACCGAATTGTTCTAGACAGTTGCTCAGGTCGTCATCACATCGCATATAATAAAGTTTTCCTGGATAACGTTTGCGTCTCGCCTCCCCTTATTCCATTTTTAAAGTAACACAACAGTGTAAAAGTAACACACACACAAATGGAGCCTCAGAGGAGAAAGAAAAAGAAAAAAGAAGAAAAAGCCTACAGAGAAGGGGATAGCAGACCAAAGAAGGGGGCAGGGAGGTGAGAAAGAAGCAGGAAACAAAAAAAGAGAGTCTCCCTGCATCCGGCCTTCATTTACTCCTGGAGAAATTTGAGGTATTCCGCGGATACCATGAACTGAAACCATGCACGCCAGGTCTCCCAATGTTTTGCTATGTCATCCCTCAGAGAGGCCATGAGCTCCTCCATCCTGCAGATGTCTCCAACTCGTGACAGCCGCATAGCCGTGGTCGGTGACTCAGGAGATTTCCAACAAGCGGGGGGGATGCAGGTCTTGGCTGCAATTAGAAGGGGGGCCAAGAGGGATTTCCCCCTAACCCAAAGGGAGGCGAGTGCTAGATTCAAGAGGTAATTTGCAGGGTCTGCCCCCAAATCAATATCTGTAAGAGGTTCGACGATCACCCTCACATTGGCCAGAATTTTGACAGCCCAGGGCAGTCCCATAAAATGTGGATCATAGTACCCCTTTCCTGTGAGCACCTCCAGCACAGAGGGGAGGCAGAGTGAAACATCCTTCTCAGGCCTATTTATCATATGTGCTACTACATGAAACAGCTTGACCACACATAAGTCTATTTGACTAAAATGCGCTTTAACTGTAGTGCATTGCCATGAAGTTAAAGGGCTGTGCTCACCACCACCTCCCGGTCTATTGCCACTGGTCCCCGGCTGCTGTCCGGGCCTCAGTCCTGGGGTTTGGCACTGCTGCAGCCACATTCTTAGGGTGCTTCAGCAACGATCGAGTGGAATTACTTCAAAAGGTGGCTGCAGCAGTGCCGGACCAGAGGAGGATGCCCGCCACCTGCTGCCGGGAACCTGCGCATGGAGCTCCTGCCACCTCTTCCTTGTCGCCAATGCCTTCAGGTGCCTGTGTGCCACTCTGAGGGACAGGAAATGATGGGGCAGTGCAGGGTGGCACGTAGTGCCGCATCAGAGGCCTAGAACAGCAGTGGAAGCACATAGTGTAAAAGGGGCCTTAGCCTGTGAGCTTCAGCCATCCTTGTTTTCCTAAGTTCCTCGAATTCTGACCATGCTTGCTCTCTTGTACTGACTACCATGGCTTAACCCTCTTCTCTGAACCTCTGCTGCCCATTGTCCTCATTACTTAGTCAGCATCTGTGCTTGTGATCTTTGCACCCCGGCTTGTGTGCAGATTACATTTCTGCAATACTTACCCGTACCGTTCATTCCAGGTACTATGCTGACCCAGTACACTAGAGGTTTTCTCACTGTCAGTACTCATTCTGCTAGTCAGTCTGACACAGTTATTAGCAAATTCAGGGCCACTGTACTGCTTTTGTCTAGGCGAGTTTCCATCTGAAGTCAGAGATGGAGGATAGTATACAGTAAAAGTGCCACTATGAACTGGCATGAAAGAGAGAAGAGCGGTGTGTGTATAAAACAGACAGCAGCACTCAGGACAGGAAGCCAATGGCATGTGAAAAGCAGGTAACCAGAACAGAGGCAACAAATGCATTTTCTTTTTAATTCTCATATGATTCTCATATCAATTTAGACCAGGGGTGCACAACCTTTTTAGTCCAAGGGCCACACTGTCATATTTTTCCAAAAACAAAAACATTTTGTGATTACTCACCTGTAAAATGGGTATTATAAGTATGTCACACAGCCCGCTTCCAATACTATGACCAGTAGAGGGCGAACTTCTGCAGAGATGACTAGAAAAAAAGGATCCCCTCCCGGTCCATAAATACCTGGGACCTCCCACACATTTCCCAGTATAGGAAAGCAGTAAGGGGACCAGGAAGAACCAATTATAACAATACTAACAAAATAAACAATGGTTCACCATATAAAAAATCCGGAATACCAAAAGGGTGGGGTGAAGCGGAGTGTATGTCACACTAATAATATCCGTTTTACAGGTGAGTACTCACAAAACGGTATTATTCCAAGTGTGACATACACTCCGCTTCCACAGTCATGACATCTGGGACATCCAATAGCAGTGCCCGTCATGGGTGGGAACCAAAAACAGTAAAAGAATGCACCAACTTAAACCACTGCAGCTTGCAGAACCTTGCGGCCCAAAACAGCATCCGCTGAAGCCCGCACATCAACCTTGTAAATCTTGGAAAAAGTATGAACGGAAGACCAAGTAACAGCCTTACAAACTTGGTCAACAGAAGCCTGGTGCTGAAAAGCCCAGGACGCACCAACAGCACGAGTAGAATGCGCAGTGACCTTAAAAGGGGGAGTCCTCCCCTTAGCAGAATAGGCCCCAACAATGGCCTGACGAATCCATTTGCTAATGGTAGACTTGGCGGGCTCCAAACCTTTCCCGGGCCCGCAGGGCACCACGAAAAAGGCATCCGTCTTGCGGAAAGAAGAAGTAGTCATCAAATAGTACTTAACACAGCGAACAACATCCAAATTGTGCAAGACCCTCTCCTTGTCATTGCTAGGCTTAGGGCACAAGGAAGGGAGAACAATATCCTGATTGAGATGGAAGGCAGATACCACCTTAGGAAGGAAATCTGGCTTAAAGCGAGAGACCACCTTGTCCTGGTGTCTTTCAATGTAAGGGGCCTGAATTGACAGACCCGCCAACTCAGAGACATGCCAAACAGAGGTAATAGCCACCAAGAAGACAACCTTTTGAGTGAGAACTGAAAGAGCAATATCCTGTAACGGCTCAAAAGGAGGAACCTGGAGAGCCGAAAGAACCAAATTCAAATCCCAAACAGGAACCATAGCCTTCCGAGGGGTCGAACATGAGTGACCCCCTGGAAAAAAGTCTTAGCCAGCGGGTGTAAGGCAAACGATCTTTGGAAGAAAACAGACAGAGCCGAGACATGCCCTTTCAAGGTACTAAGCTGGAACCTAAGATCCAGACCGTGCTGAAGAAACTCCAAAATCCTAGGGATCGAAAACACCCTGCAAGGCAAGGCCCTAGCCTCACACCAGTCAATATAGGACCGCCAAGTCCTATAGTAAATGCCAGAAGAGGACCGCTTCCTAGCTCTAATCAAGGTCTGAACAACAGCCTCAGACAAAACCTTCCTCCTTCAGAATGAAGGTTTCAGCAGCCAAGCCTTCAAAGCCAGCGTTGGTAAATTGGGGTAAAGTAGTTGACCCTGAGATAACAGATCCGGAAACATGGGAAGCCGGTACTGATCTACCGCCAGCCTTACAACGTCTGCGTACCAAACCCTTCTTGGCCACCTTGGAGCCACCAGAATTGCTGGTGCCCCTTAGAGAGCCAGTTTGCGAACCACCTTGCCCAGCATGGAGAAAGGAGGAAACAGATAGAGACACAAAGGTCGGGAGTTTGTGATTGTGCCGTGAGGCAAAGAGATCCACCTCCGGAGTCCCCCACTTGCGACAAAGAGACCGAAAAACCCCGGGGTTGAGAGACCACTCTCCTTGGCGAGAGGACTCCCTGCTCAGAGAGTCCGCCTCCGTGTTCTCCACTCCCGGAATGTAGATTGCCGAAATGCAAGGAACATTGCTCTCCGCCCAATGCAGGATCAGAGAGACTTCCCTGAGGGCACGCCTGCTGCGAGTCCCTCCTTGGTGATTGATGTAGGCTACCGCCGTTCCATTGTCTGATCGAATCTGAACCGGTAGACCCTGTAAGAACAACGTCAGCCGTGCTAGTACAAGCCGAATAGCTCTGAGCTCCAAGACATTGATGGGGTTGTGAGCCTCCTGAGGCCCCCACACCCCACCGAGCCTCCTGAGGCCCCCTCAACAGGTTGCTCGACTCCAGCCACCACCGAAGGAACTGCCGAACCTTGGGAGACATCCTGAACGGTTGATCCAATGACTGCGGACACCTGTCCCAATGCGTCAATAGGTGAAGTTGAAGAGATCTCATGTGAAACTGCGCAAACGGGACCGCCTCGAAGGAGGCCACCATCAATCCCACCAGTTTCATCCCCTGTCGGATAGAGGGGCAAGGATTGGCCATAAGAAGGCGGATCAGATCCTGAATCCCCTGCACCTTGGTCTGGGGTAGGAACACTCTGGCCTGAATGGTATCCAGATTCATGCCCAGGAATGAAATCACCCGTGATAGCGAAAGAGAGGACTTGGGGCGGTTGATCACCCACCCGAACCTCTCCAGGGTCGACACCACCTGGTGGGTGTGCAGCTCCGCCTGACGGAGGGAAGCAGCAGAAATAAGTAGGTCGTCCAGATACGGCACAATGCGAATGCCCTGAGCTCTGAGCAGGGCCATGACGCCCGCCAGAACCTTGGTGAACACCCTTGGCACTGAGGTCAAACCGAAGGGAAGGGCTACAAACTGAAAATGTTGATCTCCACCGCGAACCTGAGGAATCGCTGATGCGCTGGAAAAATTGGAACATGCAGGTAAGCATCCTTGATGTCTATGGATGTCATGAAATCCCCTTGACAAAGGGAATTGATGGCCGAGCGCAGAGTTTCCATGCAAAACTTCTTGGGTCCGATGAACATGTTGAGGACCTTTAGGTCCAGAATAGGTCTTACAGAACCATCCTTCTTGGGAACCGTGAAAAGGTTGGAATAATACCCCCTGCCTCTCTCTGAATGAGGCACCGGGCAAATGACTCCCATGTCCAGAAGATTTCTGACTGCTAACAGGAGCCCCTGTGCAGCCTGAGGGTCCGATGGCACCCGAGACCTCAAGAATCTTGGAGGAGGCCAGTACTCGAATTCCAGTTTGTACCCGGACGAGACCACCTCCAGGATCCATCTGTCTGTGACCTCCAGGGCCCAGACCTGGAAGAAGAGCCTCAGCCGTCCCCACACCCGTATGGGTGAGGGCGCCCCTCATTGTTGAGATGGCTTAGCAGCGGGCTTAGGCTTTGAACCCCAGGCAGAAGCAGGACGGGCCCGTCCTGTGCCTCTGCTCCTGGAAGAACCTCTGGCCCAGGAATAGGCAGCACCTCTGACCGCTCTGGTCCCTCGAAAGGAGGGATTGAAGGAGCTCGCCCCCCGAAAGGAGCAACGCTGCTTCTTACGCTGAGGTAACCTACCTCCCTTAGCAACCGCATCCAACTTATCTCCAAACAGCCGCGTACCCAGGAAGGGAAGAGCTGTGAGTGATTTCTTGGCCGCAAAGTCCGCGTCCACTGGCGGAGACTGATCTGTGCATGGCCACCAACAAGGCCGAAGTTCTATTACACACAACAATAGCGTCTTCCATAGCAGCCAAGACAAAATCCATGAACAATTCACACCTCTTGAGAGTAGTGAATTCCGCGCTGGTCGGATCAAGTTGTGCATCATTTAACCAGTCCCTGACCAGAGACCTAGTAGCAGCAGCCGCAAGCGCAGAAGCACACACTGGCCGCAAGGCCAAGCCCACATTGGCAAAGGCATGGCATGCCATCTGATCAAGGCGCTTATCCTCGCCATCCTTAAGGGTAGTGGCGTCCGGGGTGTGAATCATGGAGGTGTTGGTCAATCCCAGAACTGGCGCATCGACCTCGGGAGGAGAAGACCAGCGCTTAACCGCTTCCAACGGGAAAGGATACTTCTTATCCCATCCCTGAGGAACACTTGGAAGCTGACTAGGTTTCTCCCATTCCCTAAGGATCAGTGCATCAAAATGACCCTGGGTAGGGAATTCCAAACGGGGCTTGTGGGCCCCAAAAAATTCCCCCTTCTTGAGAGGGGGTGCCTCCGGCGGAGCAATATCCAAAACCTCCAAGAGGTGTGACAAAACCATGGCCATGTCAACAGCATCCCCCAGCGCCTGCCAACATCAGCATCACCAAACTGTAAATCGTCAGCCCCAGACTCATCATACAATTCCCCCTCCTCTAACGGGGAATAATCTGACACATCAAATAAATCATCATCAAAATCCCAAGTCGCCTGGGATGACGACAAATGTCTCCTTTTAGCCTGGGCCTTATTGCCCACCGCGCTAGTAACACATTTCTTGATGCTGGCCAGCCTAGCACAAACATCGGAATGCGACTCCCCGCTGGCACCAACGTCGCAACAGGTACGGATAAGGCGGTGAGGGGAAGGCGATGGGAGCCGACCCAGAAGGCTGGGTACCGCCTGCCGCGTTATGGCCTGTTGTGCACATGGTATACAGATAAGCACATTCTCCCCCGTAAGGGATACCCCACAACCCACACATGGCCGGGATTGTCCCAGAGGGAGCCCGAGCCCAGTATCCTGCGGAGCCTCCACATGGTGATTTTTGTGGTCAGTCGCAAGACCGTAGGGGATTTAAGCAAAATATGATGCAATCTGTAACACACACAAAAAAAAAAACAAAAAAAAAACAGGGCATCATAAGACACAATCACCCAATATATATATATATATATATATATATATATATATATATATATTTATATATATATATATTACAACTCTGTGAAGTACTCACCTGTAGAGTTGATATTATACGCATACAGCACGTCCTGCTCCAGATATAGTAATAACATGTGGGTAATCCTCCGCCGCCGTGCACTGCAGACATGTAGAAAACAAGCTCCTCCCGGCCCTACATATACCGAGGGACCTCCCACAAATCCCCAGCATTGAAAAGCAGTGAGAATGAGGAGCCAAGAGAAACCAACCACCCAAAACTGGCAATAATATCAAAGATAACAATCGCCAAACGGGATCCAGAACAAAGTGAACCAGGGTGGGGTGGAACAGGACGTGCTGTATGCGTATAATATCAACTCTACAGGTGAGTACTTCACAGAGTTGTATTATTCTAAGCATACAGCACGTCCTGCTCCAGATATAGTAATAACATGTGGGACATCCAAAAGCAGTGTCCATAAAGTAGGGTGGGATCCCCAACAGAAAGGCAACAGCAAGCAGTTTAAACTACTGCCGCCTGCAAAACCTTGCGGCCAAACACAGCATCAGCTGAGGCCCTAACATCAACCTTGTAAAACTTTGTAAAGGTATGAACAGAAGACCAAGTAGCGGCCTTGCAAACTTGCTCCACAGAGGCCTGGTGCTGAAAAGCCCAAGAAGCCCCAACAGCTCGAGTAGAATGAGCAATAAGACAAAAGGGGGGAGATTTCCCCTTAGTAGTATAGGCTTGAACCACAGCCTGACGAATCCATTTACTGATGATAGACTTGGTGGGAGCCAAACCCTTCCTAGGCCCGTGAGGCACAACGAAGAGAGCATCCGTCTTCCTGAAGGCCTTAGTGATAATCAGGTAATACTTGACACACCTAACCACGTCCAAGGAATGCAAAACCCTTTCCTTAGGGTTACTAGGCTTAGGGCACAAGGAAGGAAGCACAATATCCTGATTCAAATGAAATGCAGACACAACCTTAGGCAGAAAGTCTGGCTTGAAGCGAAACACCACCTTATCCTGGTGTCTCTCATAGTAAGGAGGTTGAATAGATAAAGCAGCCAACTCAGACACACGTCTAACAGAGGTGATAGCTACCAGGAAGACAACCTTGAGCGTGAGGACAGCGACAGCAGCCTCCTGAATAGGCTCAAAAGGAGCACCCTGTAGGACTGATAACACCAAGTTCAAATCCCAAACAGGAACCATAGGTTTCCGAGGAGGACGCACATGGGTGACCCCCTGAAAGAAAGTCTTGATCAGAGGGTGCTGGGCAAAAGTCTTCTGAAAGAAGATAGACAGGGCCGAAACCTGGCCCTTCAGAGTACTGAGCTTAAGACCTAAGTCTAGACCATGTTGTAAAAACTCCAGCACCCTGGAGACTAAGAATTCCCGGCAGGGAAGAGACCTGGACTCACACCAGGCAATGTAAGCACGCCAAACTCTATAGTAGATAGCAGCAGAAGTCTTATTTCTGGCTCGCACCATGGTAGCCACTACAGATGCAGACAAACCCTTTTCCATCAGGATGGAGGTTTCAATAGCCAAGCCATCAAAGCCAGAGTTAGTAAATTGGGATGGCGTAGAGACCCCTGAGTTAGGAGGTCTGGCAACCTTGGCAGATCGTACTGATCTACTGCAATTTGAACCACGTCTGCGAACCACACTCTTCTTGGCCACCTTGGGGCCACCAGAATCGCGGGTACCCCTTCCAGAGCAATCTTGCGCAGAACTCTGCACAGAAGGGGAATTGGTGGAAACACATACAGGAGCCGAAACTCCCTCCAAGACATTGACTGGGCATCCGTGGCCAGAGCCAGAGGATCCTGAGACAGGGATACAAAGCTCGGGAGCTTGTGATTGTGACGGGACGCAAACAGATCCACATCTGGCACACCCCAACGGTGACACAGGGCCTGAAAAACCCTGTTGCAGAGGGACCATTCCCCCTGACGAGACGCTCCCCTGCTCAGAGCATCTGCCAGCAGGTTCTCCGCGCCCGGAATGTAGACAGCCGAGATGCATTGGACATTGGCCTCCGCCCATGTTAGAATCAGAGACACTTCCTGGAGAGCCCCCTTGCTCCGGGTCCCTCCCTGATGATTGATGTAGGCAACCGCCGTTCTGTTGTCTGAGCGTACCTGAACCGCCAGACCCCTCAGGTGCTGGGTCAATTGTTCCAGCACCAATCTGACCGCCCTGAGTTCCAGGACATTGATGGGTAGATGGGCCTCCTGAGGGCCCCACCTCCCCTGGAAGGGCAGGGACTTCCAGAATCCCCCCCCAGCCCGACAGACTGGCATCTGTTGTGACCGTCTCCCAGGAGGGAGCCAGGAAGGATCTGCCCCTTGTCAAGTTCCTGTGGTCCAGCCACCACGCAAGGGATTGTTTGACCGAGGGGGGAAGCACCCAGATCTCGTCCAAGGACGCCGGGTCCTTGTTCCATACTGACAGAAGGGGAAGCTGCAAAGGTCTCAAATGGAACTGGGCAAAGGGCACCGCCTCGAAGCTTGCCACCATCGAGCCCACCAACTGCATTCCCTGCCGGATGGAGGGATGAGGGCTCGGGAGCAGGGACCTGGCCTGCGTTGTCAGAGCTTCCACCTTCTGTGGAGGAAGGAATATCCTTGACTGAACTGAATCCAGAATCATCCCCAGAAACGGGGTTACTGAGGAGGGGGGCAGAGAGGACTTTGGGTAATTGATCACCCAGCCGGATGACTCCAGGGTGGACACTACCAACCGAGTATCCAGCTCTGCCTGCCGCAGAGACCGAGAGGTGATGAGTATATCATCCAGGTAGGGCAACACTCGTATGCCCCTTTGCCTTAACAAGGACATCACTCCTGCCAGCACCTTGGTAAACACCCTGGGAGCCGATGTAAGGCCGAATGGCAAAGCCACGAACTGGTAATGCTGATCCAGCAGCGCAAATCTGAGAAACCTTTGGTGTCCCGGAAACACCGGAACGTGCAGGTAAGCGTCCTTGATGTCCACAGATGTCATGAAGTCCCCTGGGTGCAACGAGGCAATGGCCGAGCGCAGAGTTTCCATACGAAAAAGTTTGTTTCTGACAAATCTGTTTAGGATTTTAAAATCCAGAATGGGTCTGACTGACCCGTCCTTTTTGGGCACCGTGAAGAGGTTGAAATAAAACCCCATGCCCCTGTCTCTTAAGGGGACCTTGCAAATGACCCCTAGATCCAGAAGGTCCTGCACAGCCAGCATCAAGACCCGAGCCGAGGCAGGGTCCTGTGGGATCCGGGACCCAACGAAACTGGTAGGGGGCAGTACAGCAAACTCTATCTTGTAACCGGAGGACACTACCTCCTGAATCCACCGGTCTGAGACATGACGTCTCCAGACATGCTCGAAGTGCTGTAGACGTCCCCCCACCCTGACGGGCGAGGGCGCCCCTTCATGCTTGGGGGGTCTTGGGAGGGGCTTTGGGCCCCCAGGATGAACTGGGACGGCGTCCTCTGTTCTTGTTCAAGGAATCTGCGCGAGACCCAGCGAAGGACACTCCTCTACCCTGCTTAGCCCCACGGTAGGGGGTAGAGTGGGAGCTTGGGCCACGAAAGGGCCGAATCTGACGCTTGCGCTGGGGTAACTTGCCACCCTTGGCAAAGATATCTAACCTTTCTCCAAACAGGCGCAGCCCTTTAAATGGAAGCCCCGTAAGGGCCTTCTTAGCGACGTTATCAGCAGCCCACTGGCGCAACCAGACCGCACGGCGTATGGCTACCACCAGAGCAGAAGATCTCGCGCTCAGCTTATTAGCATCGTCTGATGCAGATAGGATATAATTCACAAAAGTCTCACAGGTGGCCAGAGCATTGGCGGCATCAAAGGGCAAGTTAGCTGCCCCTTCAAGAGCAGTCTTAACCACAGTCCTGAGCGCCACCGCCGTGATGGCTAAGGCGCAAACCGGGCGGAGCGACGCTCCCCCAAATGCAAAGGCATGACAAGCCAGTTGGTCAACTCGCCGATCCTCCAAATCCCGCAGCGTAGTAGTGTCAGGGGAGTGCATAATAGAGGTATTGGACAGACTAAGAATTGGGGCATCAACCTCGGGCGGCGATGTCCAACACTTGACCAGATCGGCGGGAAATGGATACTTCTTATCCACAGCTTTAGGAATCCCATGGAGTTTACTGGGATGTTCCCATTCTTTTAGCACGAGGCTATTAAAATGAGTTTGTTTGGGAAATTCCAACCGCACCCTAGCGATATGAAACAGATCACCCCTTTGCCGTGGAGCCGCGGGAGGGGGAGAGAGGGATAACACATCAAAGATCTGGGTCAGCAGTCTATCAATGTCGTCCTGGGACCAATGCTCAGAACCAGACTCTTCCTGACTCCTGGCCTCGTCGTCATATGACCCTGAGTCAGAGAACAGTTTCCCTTCCTCTGAGGGGGAATGTGCATAGGAAAGCAGTAAATCGTCAGATTCTATAGGAAGTATAGTAGATTCAGGATTCAAATGACGCCTCTTGGCGGTAGCCTTGCGCGCCAAGGAGCCAGCAATTAAGTTTTCCACACTAGCCAGTCTAGTGGCCAAATCAGCATGAGAGTCCCCACTAGTATTGGGGGTTAGGCTCAGGCTTGGGGGAGTAGGTGAAGCGAGGCGAGGTGCGGGCCCAGCCTCGGAAGAGGTGGGAAGACCGGCTAGCGCCTGCTGGGCACAAGGGACGCAGACCCGTGCATTGTCACCGCTGCTAGGTAAGACCCCACAAGCTACACACAGACGGGCTTGTCCCAAGGGAACCCCGTTCACAATATCCTGAGATGCCTCCATATGGTGATTATTAAGTTCAATATGCCAGTAGGGATTGACGCTATAAAGCAACCCTGGATGCCCCAATAACCCGCTGGGAAGTGGGAGTGAATTCTTAAAATGGTCTGGACCGGGCGCTACACCGGGCCGGGAGAAGCCACCGAAGTCCGCGGTCTGAAAGACACAAGGGGAACAGGGATGTCAGAGCCAAGCGCGAAGAAGCCAAAAGCTAGGGAAAATTCGCCCATGAGGGCACTTACATAACAGCGAGGGGGAGGAGAGTCTTCACCACGCGCATGTGAGAAAGAAATGGCGTCAAGCGAACCTCGAAGGGCGAGCCAGAGCGGGCGATGACGCGGAACGCGCCAAACCAAACCACGCCCCCCCCGGAGAGCGCGAAGCCCGAAGGCGCGCAGCCAATCAGAAAGAAACAGTAGCTATGCAACTGACAAACCAATCGAGAAAAACACCTCAGAAAGAAAATCTGACAGTGTGAATACAGGAATAAAACGCCGCTGTGTCCACGAACAGAGCCGCCGTACGCGCCAAGTAATATACAATAAACGCTGCGGCTAACTTAAACTTAAATGTGAAGCGCGGCTCTGACACCCGGTAACCGTCAAAGGCTATAAGTCTCTAGTGTAATTAGGGCAGGGATAGGCCATCGTACACACAACCCCCCCCTCTTTTTTCTAGGGGATCTAGGGAGGAAGGTGACCCAATATTCGGGGTTCACCATTACCCAGGGCGTGGGGGCACTGATGCGGGAGGGGCATCCACTGAAGGCTCACCATTTGCCTTAACCGCCTACCTATGGTGGGGAATTGCGGTGGAGTCTAGCTCCGTAAGCACACTAGGTGCTGCCTACCTTCACCCGACCAACGCAGCCCAGGCTGGGAGGCATTAACATTACAATGAGGACGGGTGTAAATAGTCCCGCAGGGCCTCGGGCTGTAAAGCCCCGCTCGCCTGCGAGTGCGTGAAACTTCATGTCTTCGCAGTTCCAGCACTGCAGAGAAAAATGGGGATTTGTGGGAGGTCCCTCGGTATATGTAGGGCCGAGAGGAGCTTGTTTTCTACATGTCTGCAGTGCACGGCGGAGGAGGCGGAGGATTACCCACATGTTATTACTATATCTGGAGCAGGACGTGCTGTATGCTTAGAATATATATATATATATATATATATATATATATATATATATATATATAGCATAAATATATATAGATAAAATATACATATCAATCAGACATGCACTCCCTAATAAAAAAATTTATTCCCACACACGCCTGCAACACGGGGGGGCGCTAGCGAGGGGCCCCCGCAAAAGCTAAGGAAATGGCCAGAAGGCCCTTACCGACCAGGAGCACCAGTAACAGACTGCCAGTCAAGATGACCCCCGGAGAAGAGACTTAGCAAGGAAGCAGACACACCTCCCGGAGGGCACTCCAGCTGCGAGTCCCTCCTTGGAGATTGATGTAAGCAACCACTGTCCGATTGTCGGAGCGAACCTGAACTGGTAAGCCCTGAAGGTGATGTGTCAGGTGCAACAGCACCAACTGAACCGCCCTCAGCTCCAGAATGTTGATGGCGATATGGGCCTCCTGAGGACCCCACAGCCCCTGGAACGGATGTTCCCTCCAGAAGCTTACCCAGTCCGACAGACTGGCATCTGTGGTGACCGTCTCCCAACAGGGCGCAAGAAAAGGACCTGCCCCCAGGAGATTCCTCTGGTCCATCCACCACCGGCAGGACCGCCGGACAAGAGGGGACAGAACACAAGTCTGATCCAGAGACAGAGGACATTTGTCCCAAACCGATAGAAGATGGAGCTGAAGGGGTCTCATGTGAAACTGAGCAAATGGCACTGCCTCGAAGCAAGCCACCATCAGTCCTACCAGCCTCATGCATTGCCTAATGGACGGACGAGGGCTGGACAGAAGAAGACGAATTAAAGCATGAAGAACATCCACCTTCGGCTGGGGTAGGAACACCCTGGTCTGAAAGGTATCCAGAGTCATGCCCAGGAACGAAGCCACCCTAGACAGGGATAGAGAGGACTAGGGGTAAATGATTACCCACCTGAACCTCTCCAGCGTCGACACCACCATCCTGGTGTCCAGCTCCGCATGGTGGAGAGAGGATGACATAATGAGAAGGTCGTCCAGGTAAGGCAATATGCGAATGCCCTGGACTCTGAGAAGGGCCATCACGCCCGCCAATACCTTGGCAAACACCCTGGGCGCCGAATTCAGCCCGAATGGAAGAGCGACAAACTGGTAGTGCTGGTTGTCTACCACGAACCTGAGGAACCTCTGGTGTCCCGGGAAAACCGGCACATGAAGGTAAGCGTCCTTGATAACTATTGAGGTCATAAAGTCCCCCAGACGCAGTGAGTTGACAGCAGAAAGCAGAGTCTCCATGCGAAATTTCCTGGTTCTGATGAACCGGTTGAGAGTTTTCAAGTCCAAAATGGGCCTTATGGAGCCAACTTTTTTGGGCACCGTAAAGAGGTTGGAAAAGTAACCCAGACCTCTCTCTGTGGGGGGAACCGGACAGACTACCCCCATATTCCAAAGGTTTTGCACCGCCAGAAAAAAGGCTCCGTGCCGCCCGTGGGTCCGACAGAACCCGGGACCTGAGGAATCCTGGAGGAGGCCGGCATGCAAACTCCAGCTTGTACCCGGAGGAAATTACCTCCCGGATCCAGTCTGTAACCTCTAGGGTCCAGACCTGAGCAAAGAGCCGCAACCGTCTCCCCACCCGCAAGGGTGAGGGCGCCGCTTCATTGCTGAGCGGGCTTGGCAACGGACTTGGGTTTAGTAACCCAGGAAGTCCCGGGTCGGGAACGTCCTCTGCCCCTACCCCAGGAATCTCCTCAGAATGCAGTGAAAAAGGTTCCACTGCCTGACCGAGAGCCACGAAAAGAGGAGTTGAATGAGCCGGAACCCCGAAAGGATTGGCGCTGCTTCTTGCATTGAGGAAACTTACCCCCTTTGGCAACAAAGTCTAAACGATCACCAAACAGGCGCAGACCCACGAAGGGAAGTCCTGTGAGCGCCTTCTTAGCAGCAACATCGGCCGCCCATTGGCGCAACCAGACCGACCGGCGTATAGTAACCTGCAATGCCGAAGTCCTGCTACACATATGGATAGTATCATCCAAGGCAGATACGACAAAAGCAATGAACATCTCACAATGAGTCAAGGCTGTAAACTCCTCACTGCAAGGATCCAATTGGGAACTTTCCAAAAAGGCCCCTAATTAGAGCTCTAGTAGCCACGGCCGTGAGCGCAGAAGCATAAACTGGGCGCAAGGCCGAACCCACACAAGCAAAGGCATGTGAAGCCAATTGAACGTCAGTCCTCACTATCCTTCAAGGTAGTGGAAACCAGGGTATGCACGACTGAAGTATTGGACAATCCCAGGACGGGTGCGTCGACCTCTGGGGGTGTCGACCAACGTTTAACCACATCAACAGGAAAATGATACTTTCTATCCCACCCGCGAGGGATACCAGGGAGCCGGCTACGCTTTTCCCATTCCTTAAGAATCAGATTGTTAAAATGCTTCTGATCCGGGAACTCCAAACAGAGTTTGGTAGTTCCAAAAAAAAATAATTCCCCCCCGCTGCGGAGGGGCCTCCGCAGGAGGGAAAATGGCAAGTACCTCAAAAATTTGAGTAAGGAGCCTATGGGTGTCGACAGTATCCCCGCGCTCTGGACCGGCATCAGCGCTCAGAGTACTGCCGATCCTCAGTCTGGGAAAAGTTCCCCTTCCTCAAGCGGGGAACAATCAGACCAGTCAAAGGGTTCCAAATAAGCATAATCAAGGGCCAGCACCGCGGGGGCCACGTGCCGTCTTTTAGCTGGGGCCTTCCTGGCCGCAGAGCTAGCAATCATTCTCTCAATGTTGGCCAGTCTTGCACATACATCAGATTGCGACTCCCCACTGGTGACAACGTCACTTGGGGTCATAACCAGGCGTGGAGGTGTAGGTGATGAGGCCAGCGGGGAACTGTCCGCACGAGGCCCGGCTTGCCGCACAAGCGCCTGTTGTGCCCATGGTATGCAATTTTGCACATTATCCCCCAAAAGGGATGCCCCACATAACACACGCGACCGGGGTTGTCCCGAGGGGACCCCGAGTCCAGTATCCTGGGGAGCCTACATATGGTGATTTTTTGATAGTCGCAATGATCAATGGTAATTACGCTATGAAGCTACCCGGGATGCCCCTTAGTGTCCGTAAGTGGGAGGATTTACAATCACACAGGGAAAAGACCCAATTTGAAAGAGGGACAGAGGGCCGGGAGAAAACCCCTTCAAACTAGTAAATAGCCTCACCTGAAAGACATAATAAGGGTACCCCTATAATATATAGACATGCACACATATTCACGCAATAACAATGGCATAGAATAAAGCACGTAAAAAGGTCATAGAACCATATTCACTATTGACCGGGTAATAAGGAATATATGGCCAAGCTTATATATATAAATTTGCACATATATATATACATGAATGCACTGACACAAAAGGCCCTTCTGGCCTTCCATAATTAAATAAACATGATTGTATGACCTAGCAGACAAAACAGCCCGAGGGCACTCACGCTCTACCAGGTCCTGGGAGGCACATCAATGGCAGCTCTAGGAGAGATAACGAAGGGCGGGCCAGCTTGGATCACCTGCCGCGCCTGGCCCCGCCCCCTTCCAAGATGGCCGACGGCGCTCCCAGCCAACCGGAGTAAGAAAAACGAGCGCGCTAATAGGAGGGGGCGGACAGCACCAGGCGCGCCAAGCGCCACACCCCACCCTCTCCTCAGACCGAGCTCCCCCGCAAGCTGCGGAGCCGGCCATAGCCTAGGAACGGCCCGCGGAGCTACCGGCCGGGCCGCGGCAGTGAAGTACCCAGGTCAAAAAGTACACAAGCATAATACACACACACACTCACACACCCAATAAAGACGTGGGAAGCATTGGTCACGTAAAAAAGGTTTTGTGAGGGGAGATGAGGGAGAGATTATAGGGCCCCCCCCCTGCCATCTGGGAAAAGGGGGGTAATGGGGGGAAGCCGATAGCTGCAACTTAATAGTGAAGCAAGGGCTATGAGATGGACAGGGCATCCCAAACCAGGGTCACCAACCTGGTAGCCGCCTACCCCCTGTTATGGGGGCTCACGGAGGAGCAAGGCTCCTATAAGTACACCTGTTAAGGTGTATCCTACACTCACCCGGACCTGCAGCCTAGGCTGGGAGGCATAGGGTTTAAAATTAATTAGGTCTGGGCAGAAATAGGGACAAAGATGGCCGGGTGTGAACCCGGCGTACCTGCAAGGAAGAGACAGCCATCTTCTGACTTGCTCGCCGACTCCTGCAGAGAATACTGGAGAATGTGTGGGAGGTCCCAGGTATTTATGGACTGGGAGGGGCTTCTTTTTTTCTAGTCATCTCTGCAGAAGTTCGCCCTCTACTGGTCATAACCCACATGTCATGAATATTGGAAGCGGGGTATGTGACATACTTGGAATAATGTAAGCTGCAGCATACTGGCACCAGACAGGAGCACACCCTGCCAGGCATTTCCCTCTAGTGCTGTGGGCCCTCATACTATTTGTGCATCTAATATATCATGCTATGGGTGAATTCAGTGATTTCAGGAAAGGGCGCTGAAGAAGCCTAGAAACAGGCGAAACTAGTCCGCCCGCCCAATGGAAATCCGATTAATCACCATCCATCAAGCTAGATGCATGTAATATAATGTGATGCAAGTATTGTGGGTCATTATGTCAGTGTGTGCCAAGGTGCATGCACAGCTATGTTTTTAATTTTACTTGTAATGGATCAATAAAACCAAGCAGATACATTTAAAAAAATTGAAGTTACTGTGAATTTATGCACACTGTGTTCATACGTGAGGTAAGATTTTATGTGAGCTCCCTGGATACAATGGGGTTGGCCTAAACCCCCTACCTTTTGAAATTTTTAACTGTGGGCAGCCAATTAACCCAACCAGCGTATCCAATTAGAAGCAGTCTAATAGTTTATATGTAATTGGTGGGTGTGGTGTTTTTTTTTTTCTTTTTTGTTTTGGTCATTTTTTCATACACGAAGATGTGTCATGTATTCAAGGTTCATATGAACCAATTCTTTTGGCGTAAGCTGCTTATGGCTTTATGTATATGCAAATGTGAGCAGAGGTGGCAGGAAGAGTTGGAGTGAAATGAAGTGGTAAGAGGTGAGGTTACCAGAGGTGGGTAGAGGTGAGGTGAGAATGAGTGAGCAAAGGTAAGGCAGGGAAAGGTCATTTCAGCAAGTGGTAAGAGGTGAGGTGAACAAAGGTGGGTAGAGGTAGGTATAGGTGAGGTGGGTAGAGGTAGGTATAGGTGAGGTAGGTAGAGGTGAGGTGGGCAGAAGTGAGATGGTAAGAGAAGCAATGGACTGAGGTAGAGGGTAGAGGAGAGATAGTAAGAGGTGGGTGGGAAGGAGTGGGCAGATGTAAGGAAGGGAGAATTGAGCAGAGGTGAGGTGGGTAGAGCTGAGTCAAAAAGAGTTGAGCAGAGGTCAGATAGTAAGAGATGTGATGGATAGAGGTGAAGTGATGGAGGTGGACAGAGACAGGTAGAGGTGAGGGGAGCGGAGGTAAGATGGGACAAGGCGGATAGAGGTAAGAAGAGGTAGGCAGAATTAAAATTAACACAGGCAAGGAGGAAAGAGGTGGGCAAAGGTGAGGTGGGTAAGTCTACTTGGGCATCTCCAGGCACAACCAGCACACCAGTAACATGTGTTACTACAGAGAAGTTTATCTGTGACCCAGCCGCTTGCACTGCAAAGAAAGCTCTGTTTGCTAACTACTTAGGGGTTCTGGGGGCCACGAGTGAGGATATTGTGGGGTGCAGGTTGTGCATCCATACTTTAGACCATAAGCTTGAAAGGGGAGGGCTCTCCCACCTATTGTGTCCTATAATCATAGTGTCTGCTTTATTGTCTATGATGAACTATATATTTGACCGTCTGTAATTAATGCATTTTAAAATGCAACTGAAGAAAACGGCGTTATATAAATAAACAAACAATAATAATATTATTATTATGATATATCTCTTTTTAGACAAGGTAGAAACCAACCTGTTCATCTGAACCTTGTGCTGTCGGATCAGTTCTACCTCTTCCTTGGCCTTTGTAAGTAAGGCCTGCTTGTTTTCAAACTCTGACGACTTCATATAGATGTCTATCCTCTGATACTGTGCATCAGAAAAACGGGCCAGCGACAGGAAAGCCTTCATCTTCACTTCCTGAAGCTGCTCACTGCTACCACTGCTGAAATTCTCCGCCACCTCAACAGCCTAAATCACAGAAAGAAGAAGGGCCTCACAGAATAATTTCTTATAGAGCAGATTTTCATAATCATAGAAAATTTAAATGTTGTCTGTTTCTCTCATCATCACAACTACATTGCTGCTCATGGGATTCTAGGTACTAGTTTTAAACATGTGATTGTGTATATTAAAAAGAAAACTTTTTATAAAACCCAGTCCTGTCCATGGGAAACACAGATTTGCCTACCTAATAATAACAAAACACTTCACCTTTGAGGCATAGAAGACTGCATAAAGTAGCTCTGCTCACCAGTCTGTTGAAAAGTAGAGTGAAATGATTTAATAAAAAGGCCAAGGATCACACTAATAGTATTAGTAATTATGGTAGTAGCACTCCTAGCTAGGAATATTTAAAGAGGTGGGTGCTTTCCTATCTCCCACACAAAACTTGCTAAAGAATTTTGAAAGGAAGCACACCACACATATAGTAGATTTTACACTTAATAAAGTATATTATATAAAAAATTATACAAAACTAGTAGTGATCACAAGCAAAAGGATACATAACGGCCAAATCCATAGATGTAATTATGGTCCATAATCCTCAGGAGACTAGTGAACCTCATACAAAGAAGAGAGAGCGTCTTACCACTAACTGTACATAGTAAAATAATGTCTATGTAAAATAATAGTCTATGTCTAGGTAACAATTTATTACCAGTGAAATAAGAACGATAGAGGTGTTGTTTTAGGTCCTCCGAGGTTAAGGCAGTAACATAAAAAAAAATCTGTGTCTATAATTATGCATGGACAATGAAACATACAATCAATATACACAGCTGTCAGCTACATATGCAATGGAAACAAAGCATCAGTACCATGTATCAAGTGCACAGCATAAATAAAGCAAATAAAGCAGGTCTCCTGAGGATTATGGACCATAATTACATCTATGGATTTGGCCGTTATATATCCTTTTGCTTGTGATCACTACTAGTTTTGTATAATTTTTTATATAATATACTTTATTAAGCGCAAACTCTACTATATGTGTGGTGTGCTTCCTTTCAATATTCTTTTGCAAGGATCACACTAAGAAATAATACTGAGGGAAGTTTGGCCAATATAGCACCATGATCCTAAAAAGTGAATGCATGAGATCATTCCGGAAACAGCACAACTCCTTGAAAATCCCCAAGCTACCCGCTGTACCCTGCAAATGAAACTTGCATTAGCTGAGGCTACAACATGTAGATTACAAGCGCTGGTTTCTCATCCCGATCCCTGCCGTTGAAGTAAAACCCAGACCATGTGATTATCGGTGGCCAGCTGGGATTACTGGATTACGCTGAGAAATCACAGTGTAGGTAAGCAGATTGCAGCTTGCGGACAGGCATGGGTAATTGGGATGCTGCACTTGGACCAATGCCCATTTCTCCCATATTGGAAACTGAGAATGATTGGGTCCCCCTACTCCTCTATAGTACTCTCTGTCACACAAAATTCTTAGTATGTATGTAATGTATACAGAAGACAAAATAAAAATCTAATTCACGAATAACTGTGCAAAGAAAACACACTACAGGAAATCCTCTTGTTACTAGACAAGCATAATTTCTTTGCTTAGATGCCCCAACCAAAGAACCACTTACCTTTTCTAGATAGTTCTGCATAATAACCGTAGGACTTTCCAGACATGTTTCGGAGAGCCAGTTGCCCCTTAATCTCAGACACTCCACATAAATCATCTGAAGATCTGGATTATTCTCAACCTTTAAATTAAATAAACATTACATAAGCTAAGGTAATATATAAACTTGGTAAGTAAAAAGGTATAAAAGCTGTCATTCAAACCTCAAAACTGTTCTTTTCCAGTGTGTCCACCATTTGACTAAGTATCCCCAAAGCTAAACTCCGTTCCTTTTTAGCCCAAAACACCTGAGCCTCCTCAAGCTGCCATTCAGAAACCAGAAACCTTGAGGAGTTAAGTAGCTTGATCTGAAACATGGCTTTTTCTGGAAGCTGGAAGAAAAAGACACAAGTAGCAGTAATTGTAGTTTTTTTGTGAGGAGTATATAGGGTCAGTGCAGCCTTTACTTTGTGTAAATTCCATAAGATTTATATTTTAGATTAAAGTCATACAATCACTAGCCCATAGTGTATAACGTATACCAAATACAAAGAATGCAATTACAAGATGGTACTGGGTGCCAACCACACTGCATAAATGGTTCCCCGAGGTGTCCCCTCTCTGCTGGAGGTGCGGGCAGGAAAGAGGCGATAGGCTGCATATTTTCTGGCCTTGTTCAGAATTGACGAGGTTTTGGGCAGTGGTCAGGGAGACGGTGGAACGAGTAGCAGGGGAGGAGCTCCCAGGGGGGCCTGCTTTCTACCTCCTCCACCACTCAGGATGCCCACTAAGACACACCAAAAATCTATCCTGGTTCAATTGGTAAATGTGGCGAGAGCATGTATCCCTTTGCATTGGAAGAACCCGACCCCGCCGAGTACTTCTCTTTGGCTCAATAAGGTGGCGGAGATTGAGAGGTTTGAGGGCATAATCGCTGCAAGTAATGAGTCAGCCGAGGAGCATTGGAGCAAATGGTATGGCTGGATTGATTTTACAAATTCACCAGAATTTAAGGTGTTGGTAAGAAATAATCAGTAGCGACAATTCTGCATTTTCTTTGTTCGGTATTCTCTTTTTCCTTTACTTTTCTTACATGTCCTTTTGAGCAAATTGACTATTTGCTGTGTTATAGTTACCCTGGTGTTGGGGAGGTTGGTTTGGAGACAAGAGATATATGCAATATGTGGATGGGAGGGTGGCCCGGGTGGTGTCTGTTGTGGCCCCTGCGGCCGGGGTCGGGTCTGATGAGGACTGTGTCATCCTGGGGCCTGGGCCTGGTTGCTGGGGCCGCAGGGCCGGGTCAGACCTCGTGTGATTGTCCTAGAGTAACTTGCTTCCCGTGATTAGTATATAAGATTGCACACAGAGTTTGGCAAGAACCATTTGCTACATCTGTCTTTGATACTGTTCTCTGTTTAAAATACCTATCAATCTACAATGATGGATGTGTTGTGTTTTGAAAATGTGAAAATAAAGAATATATATATATATATATATATATATATATATATAAAAAGTCATACAATCACATTAAATATGTCCTTGAATATCATAGCAATATAAAACAGGGAACTCGGGCCTTCCACCTTCATTAAGCATTAAACCGGAATAACAACCTAAAATTAAAAATTCTGCATCTGGTCCCGCGCTATCCAGATGCTGCCAAAACAAAATTATCTCACTTTTAAATTTTTGCCCAAAAATCCACATTATAGATGATAATGGCGGCTCCTGTAGGGAAGGGGGGGTGGGCCTGGTGCACGCCCTCTCAATGGGCCAGCGCTTGCAGAGGCAATGGGAGCATAGCAGCGCTTCCACTTTGCCGGCCGTGGAGGCTTCCAATTTTGTGGACACTGAGCGGCCAGGAGTCGCCATCATCATCTATAAAGGTGGAACTTTATATGAAATAAAAAATACCATTTTGTGAGTACTCACCTGAAAAATGGATATTGTTGGTGTGCCACACACCCCGCTTCACTTTTAAATATTCTTCACTTAATGGGTTAACTCACCGCCAGGTGACGCAGTGCAGAGAGGAAGTCTTGTAACGAGCCCCCTTCCGGCCTATATATACCTGGTACCTCCCTTCAATCACCAGTATATTAAAAAGCAGAAAGACAAGGTACCAGTATTCCACCGGCAACCTCAAAATCAATTTGATATAAATAAAAAGCTTCACCATATAAAGGCTTCGGAAATACCGAAAAGGGTGGGAGTGAAGCGGGGTGTGTGGCACACCAACAATATCCATTTTTCAGGTGAGTACTCACAAAATGGTATTATTCTTGGTGTGCCACACACCCCGCTTCACTTTTAAATATTCTTCATTTAATGGGACATCCAAAAGCAGTGTCCACAATGGATGGGCATCTCAAGGCCAGGTGAAGCATAACTTAAATGAGTTATAGAAAAAGTATGAACAGAAGACCAAGTGGCGGCCTTACAAACTTGTTCAACAGAAGCTTGGTGCTGAAAAGCCCCAGATGCCCCAACGGCGCGAGTAGAATGAGCAGTGATACGAAAAGGGGGAACTCTTCCCTTAGCAGAATAGGCCGCAGTAACGGCCTGACATATCCACTTGCTAATGGCAGATTTGGCTGGTGCCAAACCCTTCTTAGGCCCATGGGGCACAACAAAAAAGGAATCCGTCCTACGGAAAGGAGACGTGATAATCAAGTAGTACTTAACACAGCGTACTACATCCAAACAATGCAAAACCCTCTCTTTGTCATTCTTAGGATTAGGACACAAGGAGGGAAGAACAATATCTTGGTTCAAATGAAAAGCAGAAACAACCTTAGGAAGAAAGTCTGGCTTGAACCGAAAGACCACTTTATCCTGATGCCTCTCAAAGTAAGGCGCCTGGATAGACAAGGCCGCCAACTCCGAGACACGCCGGACCGAAGTGATCGCTACCAAGAAGACAATCTTCTGAGTCAGGGTAGACAAAGCAATATCTTGCAAAGGCTCAAAAGGGGGAGCCTGAAGAGCAGACAGAACCAAATTCAAATCCCAAACCGGGAGTAATGGTTTCCTGGGAGGCCGCACATGCGTAACCCCCTGGAAAAAAGTTTTAACTAAAGGCTTAAGCGCAACACGCTTCTGAAAAAAGATAGATAAGGCAGAGACCTGCCCTTTCAACGTACTTAGCTGGAGACCAGAGTCCAGCCCTGATTGTAAAAACTCCAGAATCCTGGAGACCGAAAAGACCCTACAAGGAAAAGATCTTATCTCACACCAAGCGATATAGGCTTTCCAACTATAGTAGGTGATGGAAGAAGACCTCTTCCGGGCACTGATCAGAGTCTTAATGACTGAATCCGAAAGACCCTCCTCCTTCAGGATGGAGGTTTCAGCAGCCAGGCCATCAAACCCAGCGCTGGTAAATTGGGGTAACACAATTGACCCTGAGTGAGCAGATCGGGCCGAAGAGGCAGAACGAACTGGTCCACTGCCAGCCGAACGATGTCTGCAAACCTCACTCGCCTTGGCCACCTTGGGGCCACGAGAACGGCGGACACCTTTTCCAGAGCCAACTTCCGAAGCACCCTGCCCAGCATGGGCATCGGAGGAAACAGGTATAGAAATCCCAGAACTCCCCAGCTCAGGGACATGGCGTCCACTGCCAGAGCCAGAGCCAGAGCGAGAGGCAAACGGGTCCACCTCCGGGGTCCCCCATCGGAGACACAGTGAGTGAAACACCCAAGGATGGAGAGCCCATTCTCCCAGACGGGGAGAGCCCCTGCTCAACCGGTCCGCTACCTGGTTCTTCACCTCTGGAATGTAAACCGCCGAGAGACAAGGAACATGGGACACCGCCCAGGTCAGGATCAGGGACACTTCTCTGAGAGCACTCAGACTGCGAGTCCCTCCCTGATGACCGATGTAAGCAACCGCTGTTTGATTGTCTGAACGCACCTGGACCGGAAGGCCCAGAACGTGCTGAGTCAGGAGAGCAAGCACCCGACGGATGGGTCTCAGTTTCAAAATATTGGTGGGTAAGTGGGCCTCTTGAGGTCCCCACTGCCCCTGAAACTGCAGCTCCTTCCAGAATCCGCCCCATCCCGACAGACTGGCGTCCGCGGTGACAATTTTCCAAAGGAGGGTCAGGAAAAACCTGCCCTACACCAGATTGGTCGAGACCAACCACCACAGGAGGGACTGCCGGACCCGGGAGGACAACTGGAAGGACTGATCCAGCGACCGAGGCTGCTGGTCCCAAGACGCTAACAGAAAAAGCTGAAGCGTTCTCGTGTGAATTTGGGCAAAAGGAAGAAACACACTGTGTTGATGAGAGTCCAGGCCGGGACGAACCGACCCATCTTTCTCGGGGACTCGAATTCCAGGTCGTAACCGGCCGACACTACCTCCTGGATCCATCTGCCTGGAACCACTTGGTTCCAAACCTGGGAGAAGTGTCGCAATAGTCCCCCCACCCGCACGGGTGAGGGCAGCCCCTCATTGCTGAGAGGGCTTATGAGCAGGTTTGGGCTTGGTGCCCCAGGACTGAGTGGGCCGGCCACGGCCCCTCCCCTGAGTCCAACCTGCACCTCTGGTAGAGGGAAAGGAAGCCCCCCTGCCCGCTCTGAATCCTCGAAAGGAAGGCCTACCGGAACCTGCCCCCCTAAAGGGGCCACGAGGCCTCTTGCGTTGTGGCATCTTACCACCCTTTGCGACTGAATCAATTTTCTCCCTAAACAGACGCAACCCCAAAAAGGGGAGAGCTGTGAGCACCTTCTTAGAAACTGCGTCCGCCGACCACTGACGCAGCCATACTGACCGGCGAATAGCCACCAGCATAGCCGCTGCCTTGCTACTCATAGCCAGCGCATCGTCCTGAGCGGATAGGACATAGGACACAAAAGATTCACACTGCTTAAGCGCAGTAAACTGTTTACAAGCAGGATTCAGATCCTCATATAGCCCCTGAATTAAAGACCTAATCGCCAATAGAAGAAGGGCTGAAGCACACACCGGGCGCAACGCTGACCCGGAATAAATAAAACCATGGCGCGCGTATTGGTCAATCCGACGATCTTCCCCATCTTTAGGGACAGTGGTCTCAGCAGACTGTACCATAGCCGTGCTGGAGAGCCCTAGCACAGGGGTATCGACGTCAGGAGGGACAGACCAAAGCTTTACCAACTCTGGCAGAAAAGGATAACGCTTTTCCCAACTGGAAGGGATTCCAGATAACCGTGGTATGTTCCCATTCCTTAAAGACCACCCTCTCAAAGTGGTGTTGTCTGGGAAAAACCCAACGCGGCTGAGGCTCCTTAAACAACTGACCCTTTGGCAGGGTGACAGCCTCAGGTAGATCTAAATTCAAAATTTTAAACATTTGAGCCAGAATGGAGGGGGTGTCAAAAACAACCCCCTCCGACCAATCGCCAATCGCATCAGCCTCAAGCTGATCTGCAGGCTCATCTGACTCCAACAGGAATTCTTCCTCGTTCGGGGATCCATCGGACCATTCCACAGGCTCACATAACTCGTCCTGTGGAGCCGAAGGTACCGGAGTCAGGTGCCTCCGTTTTGCAGCGGCCTTTAACCCTGCTTTAACGGGCACTACTTTCCGGGGGCTGGCCGACCGTGCCGCCACCTCGGACTGCGAATCCCCACTTTTGACAGTGTCATGCGGGGTCCGGAACAGGGAGGGCGAGGTAGGCGATGATGAAGGTTGCGATGGGCCAGCAGCCGAAGCAACAGACTGGCGCGCAATGCTCTGCTTTGCACAAGGGATGCAAATAAAGACATCATCAGCTGGGAGTAGAACCCCACAACTTACGCACCCCCCGAATGGCTCAGAAGAACCGTTTCCGGCAATAACGGAAGCCTCCATATGGTGATTTATGGTATTCGCAATTTTTGGGCTTTAAGGCATAAGCCAACCCGGGATGCCCCCTTATTTGTAAATGTCCCGGAAGGGAGGATTTTTATTTATTTATATATATATATATATATATATATATATATTTATTTATTTTTTTTCAAAAAGGAAGGTCCCCCTTAATAATCTATATATAAATATAGATTGTATATATATATATATATATATATATATATATATATATATATATATATATATATATATATATATTTTATATTTATTTATTTATTTTTTTTAAATATATATACGCAAGTATATATAAATAAATATGTCCCAATTTAGGAGAAAAAGAGACTAGCCAGGCAATAAAGAACTGGGAGGCTACTAATTGAAGGAATCCCAGGATCTGTGGGGAAAAAACAACCAACAGTAAAAACCCTCAGAGGCAATAAAACTGGCCTCTGATTTTCCTCCTTATATATTTTTCCCCCCTTTTTTTTTTTTTCAAAACAAAAGTACCGTATATACTCGAGTATAGGCCGACCCGAATATAAGCCGAGGCACCTACTTTTACCACAAAAAAATGGAAAAAGTTATTGACTCGAGTATAAGCCGAGGCGGCTTTTTTCAGCCCAAAAAGTGGGCTGAAAAACTCAGCTTATACTCGAGTATATACGGATATATATATATATATATATCTGCCACAAAAAAAACAACCGGCCCAGGTGGTCATGGTGAGGGCTATTGGGTGCATGAGGGAAGGGGCAGCAGCTGTTACAGAGAGGCAGGCTGCCATGCTGGGTGGGTGAGTGTGTCAGCAGTGTCAGGGCGCACAAGCGGCACAGGCTGGAAACACGCTCCTCTAATAGCAGGTTTTATTAATGGATTGGGCATTAATGGGGGTGTATACAGTGATGTCCTGGCTGCCATGCTGGCCCCGGTGTGCAGGCAGAGGTAAGCGAGGCCAGGGCGGCACATGGCCAGGTCACACACACACACACACACGCTGACAGGAAGTGCAGGCAGCAGCTCGCCATTACACCGGCCCTTTCTCTCCCGGTCCCGCCATTACCTGTGAGGCCGCAGTGCATGCCGCCTATCCCGCTGTACAGCTCCAACGCCCGCAGCGGCGCCATGGCGGCCTGCTCTCCCTCACACGGGCCCGGCCTCCTGTTTCGGGCGCCTGTGCTGCTGCCAGTTCCGGCTTGTACCGGGAGGGTGTCAGCGAGATCGGGTGACAGCAGCAGGAAGCGCTGCTGTAACTTAGCCCCACAATCCCTGTCAGCGATGTCACAGCTGCGCACTGCCTCCCCGGCCGCCGCCGCCGATATTCATTTACATCACATCACAGTATGAACGGGTGACAGGCACTCACCGCTCCATCGCCTGCATCCATTTCACATGGCTGAGACGCGCGCTGTGTGTTCAGCCTCTGCTGTCCCCTCTCCTTGCTGTGACCGGGTATGGTAGAATACAGCTGCTGGGGCCGCGAGCTCTCCCCGCCCCCAAAGGAAATCCTCCTGTGGGCTCGTCCAATAGCCAGCCTCCTGACTGGGCGAGGGGCGGGTCTGTGACGGGCCGTGTTTGCCTGTTTTTCTCTTTCTCCCTTATACTGACTCGAGTAAAAGGCGAGGTGGCTTTTTTCAGCCCAAAAAGTGGGCTGAAAAACTCGGCTTATACTCGAGTATATACGGTATATTTCCATTAAATATATTACTTTTTAATAAACAGTCAAACCCATAAAAATATAGACGGCCCCACCAGGTGAGGCCGCTTACCTGCCCCAGTAAGGCTTACAAAAGCCCAGCACCCAACCAAAGAGGTGGTGGAGACAGGCAGAAAATGTCAGCGAAGGCGAGAGTGGCCGATTAAAACAAAGGAGAAAAGCGGAGGGGGGAGGGGAGCTGGATAAGGTGAGAAAAGCGCAGGCAGCCAAAAGCAAGCCTGACACCATACAGCCTGCCCCGGTCACCCCTAAAGCTCTGACTCTACAGGCCAGCAGCAGCAGCCCGCAAAACAGAGACTGCCATATAAGGAGGAATCAAAGTCAGGCCATATGCACACTCACTTGCAGTGCAGCCTGACAACGTTGAAATAAGTAAAACACATGAACATACAGTAAACCATACACACAATACACATCCCTCTACCCCCCCCCCATAGTGAAGGGAGAAGGGACCGTAACGGGAGAGAAAGGGGCTACGAGGACCGTCGGGACAGGGGCATCCCATTTCCGGATCACCATGCCGGATAGCCGCATTGCCCCATGCATGAGGTCGAGCAGAGGAGATAAGCTCCTAGGCACTTAAAGTGCCATCTACCATTTGCCCAGTGAGCAGCCTAGGCTGGGAGGCTTCCATTCCACCATCAAGGTATAAACACTCAAACCGGGTAGAAATAGACCAAAAGGGGGGTGCCGGGGTAAGACCCCGGCTACCTGTAAGCAGGAGACTTCAATCTTCTGTCTTGTCGTCAAGCAGAGAGAAAAATACTGGTGATTGAAGGGAGGTACCAGGTATATATAGGCCGGAAGGGGGCTCGTTACAAGACTTCCTCTCTGCACTGCGTCACCTGGCGGTGAGTTAACCCATTAAGTGAAGAATATTTAAAAGTGAAGCGGGGTGTGTGGCACACCAAGAATAGGTGAGATTATTTTTTGGGACACTGCGGGTGCACTATCCAGATGCTTCAATTTTAGGATGTTATTCAGATTTAAACAATCAAATAACAGACATTGACAATATAAAGACCATAAGAATTCTCCATATGTAAATCATTTAAAATAATCTAATTACCAATGGCGTCTTTCTCCACAAAGAACCTCTATATAGAATAAGATATATAGTATCTTAGAAAATATGCAGAGAAATGAAAAGTGAAAAAAAATGAAATGATTCCAAAGCTCTACACAACATCCCACCCCCCTTTCCTCCACATGGAGTATTTATGGGTTCTAAATAGCCTAGAAAATACAATTCTGTGATTACTCACCTGTAGAATTGGTATTATGAGTATACAGTACATCCTGCTCCAAATATAATACTTACAAGTGGGTAATACTCTGCCAGATAGCGCTGGACTGCAGAGACATCGAAAATAGGCTCCTGCCGGCCCCTCAAATACCCGGGGACCTCCCACAAATCCCCAGCATTGAAAAGCAGTTAACGAGAAACCGGGAGAATTAAACAACCCAACTATCAACTATAACAATGATAACAATCACCATACAGGGGATCCAAGATAATGCAAAACCAAGGGTGGGTTGGAGCAGGACGTACTGTATACTCATAATACCAATTCTACAGGTGAGTAATCACAGAATTGTATTATTCTTAGTATACAGTACATCCTGCTCCAAATAGAATACTTACAAGTGGGACATCCAATGGCAGTGTCCATAAAGTAGGGTGGGATCCCCAAGTAAAAGTAGCAGCAGACAGTTTAAACCACTGCCGCCTGCAGAACCTTTCGGCCAAAAGCAGCATCAGCTGAGGCCCTAACATCAACCTTGTAAAACTTTGAAAAGGTATGAACAGAAGACCAAGTAGCGGCCTTGCAAACTTGTTCAACAGAAGCCTGGTGCTGAAAAGCCCAAGAAGCACCAATAGCACGAGTGGAATGAACAAGGCAAATCATCAGGGGCACTATCAAGTATATTTCTGATAAGGGTTCTAGTGACCACAGCATTATTGGCAGAGGCACATGCAAAGGCGTGGGATGCCAGCTGGTCAATGCGCCGGTCCTCAGCATCCCGCAGGGTAGTAGAGTCAGGGGAATGCATGACAGAGGTGTTAGATAGCCCTAGGACCGGGGCATCCACCTCGGGGGGGGGGGGGGGGGGATGACCAACACTTTACCACCTCAGCAGGAAAGGGATACTTTCTATCCCAACTTTTTGGAACCCCGGGAAGTTTACTGGGGCGCTCCCATTCCTTGAGCACAAGGTTATGGAAATGTGCCTGCTCTGGAAATTCCAAACGTGATTTTGCTGTATGGAAAAGCTCCCCCCTTTGCCTGGGAGCCGCAACAGGGAGAGAGATGGACAGAACCTCAAAAATCTGGGTCAATTGCCCAGTGAGCAGCCTAGGCTGGGAGGCTTCCATTCCACCATCAAGGTATAAACACTCAAACCGGGTAGAAATAGACCAAAAGGGGGGTGCCGGGGTAAGACCCCGGCTACCTGTAAGCAGGAGACTTCAATCTTCTGTCTTGTCGTCAAGCAGAGAGAAAAATACTGGTGACTGAAGGGAGGTACCAGGTATATATAGGCCGGAAGGGGGCTCGTTACAAGACTTCCTCTCTGCACTGCGTCACCTGGCGGTGAGTTAACCCATTAAGTGAAGAATATTTAAAAGTGAAGCGGGGTGTGTGGCACACCAAGAATAGGTGAGATTATTTTTTGGGGCAGCAATCGGGACACTGTGGGTGCACTATCCAGATGCTTCAATTTTAGGATGTTTGCACATGCAAAGGCGTGGGATGCCAGCTGGTCAATGCGCCAGTCCTCAGCATCCCGCAGGGTAGTAGAGTCAGGGGAATGCATGACAGAGGTGTTAGATAGCCCTAGGACCGGGGCATCCACCTCAGGGGGGGGGGGGGGGGGTTGGGGCGGGATGACCAACACTTTACCACCTCAGCAGGAAAGGGATACTTTCTATCCCAACTTTTTGGAACCCCGGGAAGTTTACTGGGGCGCTCCCATTCCTTGAGCACAAGGTTATGGAAATGTGCCTGCTCTGGAAATTCCAAACGTGATTTTGCTGTATGGAAAAGCTCCCCCCTTTGCCTGGGAGCCGCAACAGGGAGAGAGATGGACAGAACCTCAAAAATCTGGGTCAATAATCTGTCAGTGTCATCTGGGGCCCAGGGGTCAGAGCCAGAATCGTCATGACCCCTTGGTCTCTCATCAGATGAGCCTGAGTCAGAAAATACAATTCTGTGAAATACTCACCTGTAGAATTGGTATTATTTGTATACAGTACGTCCTGCTCCAGATATAGTACTTACACTTGGGTTATCCTCCGCCAGATGGCGCTGCACTGCAGAGACATGCAAAACAGGCTCCTCCCGGCCCCTCAAATACCCGGGGACCTCCCACAAATCCCCAGCATTGAAAAGCAGTAAACAAGAAGCCTGGAGAATATAACCACCCAAAACAACTGGTAATGATAACAATGATAACAATCACCAACAGGGGATCCAGAAAAAATGCACAACCAGGGTGGGGTGGAGCAGGACGTACTGTATGCGTATAATACCAATTCTACAGGTGAGTATTTCACAGAATTGTATTATTCTTAGTATACAGTACGTCCTGCTCCAGATATAGTACTAACACTTGGGACATCCAATAGCAGTGTCCATAAGTTAGGGTGGGATCCCCAACAAAAAAGGTAACAGCAGGCAGTTTAAACCACTGCCGCCTGCAAAACCTTGCGGCCAAAAACAGCATCAGCTGAGGCCCTAACATCAACCTTGTAAAACTTTGAAAAGGTATGAACAGAAGACCAAGTAGCGGTCTTGCAAACTTGTTCAACAGAAGCCTGGTGCTGGAAGGCCCAAGAGGCACCAATAGCACCAGTAGAATGAGCCGTAAGACGGAAGGGAGGACTCTTCCCCTTAGCAGAATAGGCCTGAATCACAGCCTGACGAATCCATTTGCTAATAGTAGACTTGGCAGGAGCCAAACCCTTCCTAGGTCCAGAAGGGACCACAAAAAGAGCATCAGTCTTCCTGAAGGCCGCAGTGACGACCAGGTAATACTTCAGACACCTGACCACATCCAAGGAATGCAGAACCCTTTCCTTAGCGTTGCTAGGATTAGGACACAATGAAGGAAGAACAATATCTTGATTCAAATGAAAAGCAGACACCACCTTAGGCAGAAAGTCTGGTTTGAAACGGAACACCACCTTGTCCTGGTGTCTCTCATAGTGCGGGGGCTGAATAGACAGAGCCGCCAGCTCAGACACACGCCTGACCGAAGTAACAGCCACCAGAAAGACAACCTTGAGTGTAAGTACAGCCAGAGCAGCATCCTGAATAGGCTCAAAGGGAGCACCCTGCAAGGCAGACACAACCAAGTTCAAATCCTAAACAGGGACCATAGGTTTACGTGGGGGATGCAGATGAGTGACCCCCTGAAAGAAGGTCTTAACCAAGGGATGCTGAGCAAAAGACTTCTGAAAGAAGACGGACAGGGCAGAAACCTGACCCTTCAGAGTACTGAGTTTGAGACCCAACTCCAATCTGTAAAAACTCCAGAACCCTAGGGACTAAGAACTCCCTACAGGGAAGAGACCTAGACTCACACCAATCAATGTAGGTACGCCATACCCTATAATAGATGGCAGAAGAAGTTTTCTTCCTAGCCTGCACCATGGTATTCACCACCGAGGCAGACAAGCCTTTTATCATCAAGATGGAGGTTTCAGCAGCCAGGCCGTCAAAGCCAGAGTTTGTAAATTGGGATGGTGCAAGGGGCCCTGAGTGAGCAGATCTGGCGCCCCTGGCAGGACGTACTGTTCTACTGCCATTTGTACCACGTCTGCGAACCACACTCTTCTTGGCCACCTGGGGGCCACCAGAATCACTGGCACCCCTTCCAGAGCAATCTTGCACAGGACCCTGCCTAGCAGGGGGAATGGAGGAAAGACATACAGGAGCCGAAATTCCTTCCATGACATGGCCAGAGCATCCGTTGCCAAGGCCAGAGGATCCTGAGACAGGGAGACAAAGGCCGGGAGCTTGTGAGTGTGACGGGATGCGAACAGATCCACATCCGGTAGACCCCAACGGTGACACAGGGACTGGAATACCCTGTTGCAGAGGGACCACTGCCCCTGACGGGAAGTCCCCCTGCTCAGAAAGTCTGCCAGAAGATTCTCTGCCCCCGGGATATACACAGCCGATATGCATTGAACATTGGCATCCGCCCATGTCGGAATCCGCGACACCTCCTGAAGGGCACCCCTGCCAGCCACCACGAAAGGGACCGTCTGACCAAGGGGGGAAGCACACAGACCACGGCCAAGGACGTTGGTTTCTTGTCCCATACTGACAGAAGTTGAAGTTGCAGAGGCCTCAAATGGAACTGAGCAAAGGGCACCGCCTCGAAGCACGCCACCATCAGACCCACCAGCTGCATACCCTGCCTGAGGGAGGGCTGGGGACACGGCAGCAGGAACCTCACCTGCGCAGTTAGAGCTTCCACCTTCTGTTGAGGAAGGAATATCCTTGACTGAACCGTATCCAGAATCATTCCCAGGAATGGAGTCACCGAGGAAGGGGACAGAGAGGACTTGGGGTGATTGATCACCCAGCCGAAGGACTCCAGGGTGGACACCACCAGCTGAGTGTCCAACTCTGCCTGCTGCAGAGACCGAGAGGTGATGAGAATGTCGTCCAGGTAGGGCAGCACGCGTATGCCCCTTGACCTTATCAGAGACATCACCCCCGCCAGCACCTTGGTGAACACTCTGGGAGCTGAAGTGAGGCCAAATGGTAAGGCCACAAATTGGTAATGCTGATCTTCCAACGCGAATCTGAGAAACCTTTGGTATCCCGGGAACACAGGGATGTGAAGGTAAGCATCTTTGATGTCCACAGACGTCATAAAGTCCCCTGGGCGCAGAGAGACGATGGCCGAGCTCAGAGTTTCCATGCGAAAGCGCAACTTGTTGAGGATTTTTAAATCCAGAATGGGCCTGACTGACCCATCTTTCTTGGGTACTGTGAAAAGGTTGGGATAGAACCCCTTGCTCCTTTCTCTTAAGGGGACCTTGCAAATGACCCCCAGATCCAGGAGTCCTTGCACGGCCATCATCAAGACCTGAGCTGAGACAGGGTCCTGTGGGATCCGGGACCTGATGAATCTTGTGGGGGGCCGCACAGCAAACTCTGTAATCTTGTAACCAGAAGACACTACCTCCTGAATCCACCAGTCTGAGACGTGGCGCCTCCAGACGTGCTCGAAGTGCTGTAGCCATCCCCCCACCCTGATGGGCGAGGGCGCCCCATCATGCCTGAGGGGTCTTGGGAGGGGCTTTGGGCTTGGACCCCAGGAGGAGCCAGGATGTCGTCCTCTGTTCCTATGCCAGGAATCTGCACGGGCCCCCGCGAAGGACACCCCTTTTCCCTGCTTAGCCCCTCGGTAGGGGATTGAAAGGGGGCCCTGGCCCCGAAAGGGCCGAGACTGGCGCCTGCGCTGGGGTAACTTACCTCCCTTAGCAAAGAGGTCTAGACGGTCCCCAAACAGGCGTAGCCCCTTAAATGGAAGCCCAGTAAGGGCCTTCTTAGCAGCGTTGTCAGCAGCCCACTGGCACAGCCACACCACGCGGCGTATAGCTACTGCCAAGGCAGAAGATCTGGCACACATCCTAATGGCATCATCCGATGCAGACAGGATAAAGTTTACAAACACATCACAGTTAGACAGTGCATTAACCGTATCAGGTGGTAAATCATCTGGGCCATCTAGTACATTTCTGACCATGGCCCTGAGCGCCACAGAAGTAATGGCCAAGGAGCAAACCGGGCGATGCACCGCCCCCACAAACGCAAAGGCATGGCATGCCAATTGGTCAACGCCGACCAACACTTAACCATATCAGCAGGAAAAAGATACTTTCTGTCCAAGCTCTTAGGTATCCCAAGAAGTCTACTGGGATGTTCCCACTCCTTAAGCACGAGGTTATTGAAATGGGTTTGCTCAGGAAATTCAAATCGAGCCTTAGCAGTATGAAAAAGCTCACCCCTTTGCCTGGGAGCCGCAACAGGGGGAGAGATGGACAAAACCTCAAAAATCTGAACCAGCAGTTTGTCAGTATCATCCGGGGTCCAGAGATCAGAGCCAGAATCGTCGTGGCCCCTGGGCCTCTCGTCAGATGACCCTGAGTCAGAAAACCGCTCCCCTTCGTCCGAGGGGGGATAGCCATATAGATGCCACAACTGGTCAGACTCCGGAGAGAAAGGAGTGGCATCAGGGGTTAAGTGACGTTTTTTAGCGGTGGACTTCCGCGCTAAGGTATTAGCAATTAATTTTTCAACACTGGCCAGTCTAGCAGCCACATCAGGATGAGAATCCCCGCTTGTATTGGGGGTTAGACTCAAGCTTGGGGGAGTAGGTGAGGTGAGGTGCAGACCCGGCCACCGGAGGGACGGGTTGTACCATTAGCGCCTGTTGCGCGCAAGGTCACTAGTAATGGAGTTACCAAGGAAGGGGACAGTGAGGACTTGGGGTGGTTGATCACCCAACCAAATGACTCCATAGTGGGCACCACCAGCTGAGTATCCAACTCTGCCTGATGCAGAGACTGTGGAAGTGAAGAGTCCAGATAGGGAAGCACGCTGACACCCTAACATCTGAGTAAAGACATCATGCCAGCCAGCACCTTGGTGAACACCCTGGGAGCTGAAGTGAGGCCGAAGGGCAAGGCCACAAACTGGTAATGTTAATCCATCAGAGTGAACCTGAGGGACTTTTGATGACCTGGGAACACAGGAATATGAAGGGAAGCATCTCTGATGTCCACAGAAGCCATGAAATCCCCTTGGCGCAGGGAACAGATGGCCGAGTGCAGAGTCTCCATGCGAAAGCGCCTGCCCTTGACAAAAAACTTGTTAAGAATCTTTAAGCCCAGGATGAACCTGACAGAACCATCCTTTTTGGGTACTGCAAATAGGTTGGAATAAAAGCCCTTGCCTTTTTTCTTCTTAAAGGCACCTGGCAGATAACCCCCAGCTCCAGGAGGCCTTGCACCGCTTGCACTAGCTCCTGAGCTGACGCAGGGTCCTGAGGAATCCGGGACCTGATGAATCTTGGAGGGGGATCGGCAGCAACTCCAACTTGTAACCGGAGGACACTACCTCCTGAATTCACCAGTCTGAGACATGAATCCCGTAGACCTGAACGAAGTGCTGCAGCCGCCCCCCCCCCACGCGGATAGGTGAGGGCGCCCCAACGCGCCTGAGGGGGCTTGGGAGAGGATTTAGCTTTTGGGGTCCCAGGAGGAGCCAGGACGTCCACGTCCTCTGCCTCTACCCCAGAAATCTCCCCGGGCCCCAGGGAGGGATACCCCCCTTCCCTGTCTTGCATCACGGTAAGGGGAGGAGAAGGAACCCTGATCCCTAAAGGGCCGAGGTTGCCGCCTGCGCTGGGGTAACCTGCCTCCCTTAGCAAAAAGGTCCAGGCGGTCTCCAAACAGACGCCGTCCTTTAAAGGGAAAACCAGCGAGGGCCTTCTTGGCAGCATTGTCAGCGGCCCACTAGCGCAGCCAAACCCGACGGCGGCGGGTTCTGGCACACATTCTGATGGTGTCATCCAATGCTGACAGGACAGAATTTACACAAAACATCAACCAGAGAGTGCAATAAACACCTCACAAGGCAAATCATCAGGGGCACTATCAAGCATATTTCTGATAAGGGTTCTAGTGGCCACAGCAGTAATAGCAGAGGCACAGACCGGGCGCAGCGCCGTCCCCGCACATGTAAAGGCGTGGGAGGCCGGCTGGTCAATGCGCAGGTCCTCAGCATCCCACAAGATAGTAGAATCAGGGGAATGCATGACAGAGGTGTTAGATAGCCCTAGGATCGGGGCATCCACCTCGAGGGGGGGGGGGTGACCAACCTTTACCCACCTCAGCAGGAAAGGGATACTTCCTATCCCAAATCTTTGGAGCCCCGGGAAGTTTACTGGGGCGCTCCCATTCCTTGAGCACAAGTTTATGGAAATGTGCCTGCCCTGGACTTTCCAAACGTGATTTTGCTGTATGGCAAAGCTCCCCTTTTTTGCCTGGGAGCCTCAACAGGGAGAGAGATCGACAGAACCTCAAGGTCTGGGTCAATAATCTGTCAGTGTCATCCGGGGCCCAGGGGTCAGAGCCAGAATTGTCATGACCCCTTGGTCTCTCATCAGATGAGCCTGAATCAGAAAGGAGCTCCCCTTCATCAGCAGGGGTATAGCCACACAGATTCATAAACTCCTCAGTTCCCATAGGGAAAACAGTAACATTAGGCGTCAAGTGCCGCTTCTTACCAGGGCCCTTACGCTCTAAAGACCTCGCAATAATCTGTTCAACAGTAGCCAGTCTAGAAGACACATCAGGCTGAGAATCCCCACTAGCAACTCAACGGGAGTGAGAATTTAAGCTTGGGGGGAGTAGGCCAGATTGCAATGCAAGCACCTGCTCAGCACAGGGTACACAGACCCGTGCCTTGTCAGCACGAAGCTGCCCACACGCTACACACAGCCGGGCTTGTCCCAAAGGGACCCCGGTTCCTGGGATGCCTCCATATGGTGATTATTAGGCACGATATGCCAGTAGGGATTTACGCTATAAGCAACCCTGGATGCCCCAATGACCCACTAAGTGGGAGTAATTATACAAGGCCCAATTATCAATTACACCGGGCCGAAAGAAGTCAATGGCTTCACCCGTCTGGAAGACACAGTGGGAAGAAGGGGTGTCAGAAGCAAACACACTACAATGAGTATAACACCGCCCGTGAGGGCACTTAAGGACCGCAGTAAGTATAACCGCCACACGCGCGCGCTGACAAAATGGCGCCAAGAGTACCTCGAAGGGTGGGCCAGAGCGGGCCGTGACGCAGGGTGCGCCAAGCCAGCCCCCCCCCCCCGAAGAGCGCGAAGCTCACAGACAAGCAGCCAATGATAACGCAGAAGCGTCTGAGGTAACGCCTCCGCCCGGCGCGGAACATCCAAATGAAGGAAAAGACGCGGCGGCATTTGCAATAGTAAAAAAGACAAGTCAGCGCGGCGGGAGACACCACATATACTAGTCAAAAGACATGACAAACGCCGTATGCACGAATCATGCTACACGCTAACCCCCCCCCCCTTCTTTTCCTCCCGAAGGCTACAGGGGGAATGAGGGAGGATGGCGGCCCTTTGTACAGGACCCACCGCTACACGGGGCATGGGGCAATAATGCAGGAGGGGCATCCATAAAGGCTCACCATCAGCCTATACCGCTTACCCTTTGGTGGGGGCCTGCGGTGGAGCAACGCTCCATAAGCACGCATGCTGCTGCCTACCTTCACCCGACCAGTGCAGCCCAGGCTGGGAGGCACATCACACGAAGGACGGGTGGGAATAGTCCAACAGGGCCGCAGGCTTAAAAGCCCCGCTCACCTGCGAGAGAGTGATACTTCATGTCTTCGCAGTAAGCACTGCAGAGAAATCTGGGGATTTGTGGGAGGCCCCCGGGTATTTGAGGGGCCGGGAGGAGCCTGATTTGCATGTCTCTGCAGTGCAGCGCCATCTGGCGGAGGATAACCCAAGTGTAAGTACTATATCTGGAGCAGGACGTTCTGTATACTAAGAATAAAAGCTCCCCTTCATCAGACGGGGTATAGCCACAAAGATTCCAAAACTCCTCAGTTTCCATAGGGAAAATAGTGACATTAGGCGTTAAGTGTCGCTTTTTAGCAGGGGCCTTACACGCCAAGGTATGAGCAATTAACTTCCCAACACTAGCCAGTCTAGAAGACACATCAGGCTGAGAATCCCCACTTGTATGCAACTCAGTAGGAGTGAGATTTAAGCTTGGGGGAGTAGGCGAAGTGAAACGAGGTGCAGCCACTGGTAGACCAGATTGCAATGCAAGCACCTGCTCAGCACAGGTTACACAGACCCGCGCCTTGTCAGTGTCAGCATGAGGCTGCCCACACGCTACACAACCCCGGTCACATTTTCCTATGATGCCTCCATATGGTGATTATAGCGGTGCTATATGCCGATAGGGAATAACGCTATACAGCAACCCCGGATGCCCCAATAACCCGCTAGGGAAGTGGGAGTATTACACAAGGCCTACTAGTTACATAACTAATAAAGGGCCGGGAGAAGCAAAAGGGTTCGCCCAGCCTGAAGGACATAAGAAGACAAGACCGTAAGCACACAGCAATAAAAGGAAGAATATAAAGCCGCCCGCGAGGGCACTTACAAACCGCAGTAGGTAGAGGTCCATCACGCATGGGCCAACCAAGCAGGTTAAAGATGGAATCGGTATACCTCGAGGGGCGGGCAGTTATCAGCGATGATGCGAAAAGCGCCATAGACAGGCCCCGCCCCACGAAGAGCGCGAAGCCAGGACGTGACAAGCAGCCAATGGCGGTGCACCAGCGCCTGAGGTAATGCTGCCGGCAAGCGCGGAACATAGTGTGACATAAAAGGCGCGCGGCGGCGGCAAATTTTAAAGACAGTAAAAGGAAGGCAAGCCAGCGCAGCGGCTGACACAAGGCAGAAAAATAAATTATAAAGTGTAAAACACAGAATGCATAGCATACACATTTAAACACACCTCCCCTTTCCCCCCCGAAGGCTACAAGGAGAATGAGGGAGGACAGCGGCCACTTAAATAGGGCCCACCGATAGGCAGGGGCAATAGTGCGGGAGGGGCATCCCATAGAGGCTCACCATAAGCCTGAACCTCCTACCCTTTGGTGGGGGATTGCTCTCCTTCTCGTCCTTCGCAGTCCATACTGCAGAGAAATTCTGGGGATTTGTGGGCGGTCCCCGGGTATTTGAGGGGCCGGGAGGAGCCTATTTTCGATGCCTCTGCAGTCCAGCGCCATCTGGCGGAGTATTACCCCCTTGTAAGTATTCTATTTGGAGCAGGATGTACTCTATACTAAGAATAAGCAATGCTTCATCCATTAGAAAGCAAGGTTTCTCATTGACCAGAATACAGTTCATTTTCTCATAAAACACTGACATTTTGAGAAGGGGGCATTTCATAGTTTGGGAACTTCGGGAATAAAAGTGTAGAAGATACATTTCTATGAATGAACTAAATTATCTTTAAAGTGGATCAAAACCCAGGATTCTGACTTTACTGGGTTTTGGTCCTTGCCTCCAAGGCAACCCCCGATGCGGGATGCCCCGTTGTGTGAAACCCCCCAGGTCGGCCACTTCAACTACTTATTCCCCGGTCCTACGGCGCAGGTGTGGCCTCCGTTTCCATCAGCGTGCCAACTGCACTGACGCAAACTCGTCACGGCTCCGGCCGCATCCCTGCTACCTTCTAACAGGGAGCGTGCCTGTGCTGGTCGTTCACCAATATCTGGCGCGGGTGCAATTCCTGCTAAAGGTATAGAAAGTAGGGACTGCTGCTCTCGCATGCGCCGATGGGATCAGGGGAGAAGGTGAGTTTACGTGGCGAACTGGGTGGTTTTGGGGCATCCCAAATCTGGATGCCCCAGGGGGGCGGAAATCAAGTGGCCCTGGAACCCTATAGATTCCAGGGACACCGGGCCTAGGTTTTAGTCCACCTTCACAGGGACATTTAGAAGAGCAACCCAGGGACATTTGGCAATCCTGTGGCCACCTAACCTCTTCATGCCTTACCTTACACTACATAGCTATTCTTAGTATACAGTACGTCCTGCTCCAGATAGAGTACTTACACTTGGGTTATCCTCCACCAGATGGCGCAGCACTGCAGAGACATGTAAAACAGGCTCCTCCCGGCCCCTCAAATACCCCGGGACCTCCCACAAATCCCCAGATTTCTCTGCAGTGCTTACTGCGAAGACATGAAGTATCACTCTCTCGCAAGTGAGTGGGGCTATTAAGCCTGCGGCCCTGTTGGACTATTCCCACCCGTCCTTCGTATGATGTGCCTCCCAGTTTGGGCTGCGCTGGTCGGGTGAAGGTAGGCGGCATCGTGTGTGCTTATGGAGCGCTGCTCCACCGCAGTCCCCCACCAAAGGGTAGGCGGTATAGGCTGATGGTGAGCCTTTATGGGATGCCCCTCCCGCATTATTGTCCCATGCCCCGGTAGCGGTGGGCCCTGTACAAAGGGCCGCCATCCTCCCTCATTCTCCCTGTAGCCTTCGGGGGCAAAGAAAGGGGGGGGGGGGGGTGTGGGTGTCAGTTATCGTGATTACGTGCATATGGCCTTTTGTAATGTCTTTTGGACTAGTATATGTGGTGTCAGCCGCCGCGCAGACTTGTCTTTTTACTCTTGCAAATGCCGCCGCCGTGCGCGCTTTTTCCTTCATTGGATGTTCCGCGCCGGGCGGCGGCGTTGCCTCTGACGTTTCTGCGTCCTCATTGGCTGCCTTGTTGGATTTCGCGCTCATCGGGGGGGGGGGGGGGTGTCACGGCTCGCTCTGGCCCGCCCTTCGAGGTACTCGGCGCCACGTTGTCAGGTCGCGCGCAACGTTCTTACTTACCGTGGTCCGTAAGTGCCCTCACGGGCGGCTTTTTACTCATTGTAGTGTGTTCGGTTCTGACACCGTTTCTTCTCATTATGTCTTTCAGACGGGTGAATCCATTGGCTTCTCCCGGCCCAGTGTAATTGATAGTCGGGCCTTGTAAAATTACTCCCACTTCCCTAGCGGGTCATTGGGGCATCCAGGGTTGCTTTATAGCATCAATCCCTACTGGCATATTGTGCCTAATAATCACCATATGGAAGCATCTCAGGATAATGTGACCGGGGTCCCTTTGGGACAAGACCGGCGGTGTATGGCGTGTGGACACCCTCATGCTGACGATGACAAGGCATGGGTTTGTGTTCCCTGTGCTGATCAAGCGCTGGCCTTGCAATTTGGCCGGCCAGGGGCTGCACCTCGTTTCACTGCACCTACTCCCCCAAGCTTAAATCTCTCTCCTGCTGAGTCGCATACAAGTGGGGATTCTCAGCCTGATCTGTCTCCTAGACTGCCTACGGCTGAACAGTTTGTTGCGAGGTCTTTAGCGCGTAAGGGCCCTGGTAAAAAGCGGCACTTGACACCTTATGTCAATGTTTTCCCTATGGGAACTGAGGAGTTTATGAATCTGTGTGGCTATACCCCTTCTGATGAAGGAGAGCTCTTTTCTGACCCAGGCTCATCTGATGAGAGACCGAGGGGTCATGACGATTCTGGCTCTGACCCCTGGGCCCCGGATGACACTGACAGACTATTGACCCAGATCTTTGAAGTACTGTCTATCTCTCTCCCCGGTAAGGCTCCCAGGCAAAGAGGGGAGCATTTCCATACAGCAACATCACGTTTGGAATTTGTAGAGCAGGCACATTTCCATACTCTTGTGCTCAAGGAATGGGAGTGCCCCAGTAAACTTCCCGGGGTTCCAAGGGATTGGGACAGGAAGTATCCTTTTCCCCCTGAGGTGGTTAAACGTTGGTCCCCCCCCCCCCCCGAGGTGGATGTCCCGATCGTTGGGCTATCTAACACCCCTGTCATGCATCCCCCTGATTCTACTACCCTTCGGGATGCTGAGGACCGGCGCATTGACCTGCTGGCCTCCCACGCCTTTGCATGTGCGGGGACGGCGCTGCGCCCGGTCTGTGCCTCTGCCATTACTGCTGTGGCCACTAGAACCCTCATCAGAAAGATGCTTGATAGTGCTCCTGATGATCTCCCTTGTGAGGTGTTTAATGCACTCTCCAGTTGTGATGTGTTTGTAAACTTTGTCCTATTAGCATTGGATGACTCCATCAGAATGTGTGCAAGAATTTCCATCCTCGTGGTGGCGATATGTCGCTTGGTCTGGCTGCGACACTGGGGTGCTGACAATGTTGAGAAGAAGGCCCTTACTGGGCTTCCATTTAAGGGGCTACGCCTGTTTGGGGCCCGTCCAGACCTGTTTGGTAAGAGAGGTAAGTTACCCCAGCGCAGGTGGCTGTCTCGGCCCCTTCGGGGACAGGGCACCCCTTCTACCTCCTACCATGGTGTTAAACAAGAACCAGGGGTGTCCTTCGCGGGGGCTCGCGCAGATCCCTGTCCCAAAAGAAGCAAACAACACCCTGGTTCCTCCGGGAGGGCTAAGCCCAAATCCTCTCCCAATTCCCCTCAAGCATGATGGGGCGCCCTCGCCCGTCTGGGTGAGGGGACGGCTGCGGCACCTTGCTCAAGTCTGGAGGCATCACGACACCTCCCCCAAGATTATCAGGTCCCGGGTACTCCTGGTCCCTGCCTCTGCTCAGGTGTTGGCGCAGGCCGTGCAAGGCCGGCGGGATCTGAGGGTCATTTGTAGATTCCCCTTATCAGACAGAGGCAAGGGAGTCTACGCCTACCCTTTTTTTTTTTCAAAAAAAAATCCCATAAAAGGATGGGTCAGTCTGGCCATCCTGGATTACAGATCTTCAGCAAATTGTCAAGTACGGGAGTGTTTTCTGCATGCAAACTCTGCGCTCAGCCTTCAGCTACATGCGCCCCGGGGGCTTCTGCCGTCTGTGGATATCAAAGATGCTCTCTTTCACATACCTGTGTTTTCAAGGACACCAAGGTTTCTCAGATTCGCGTTGGGAGACCAACACTGCCAATCTGTGGCCTTGCCATCTGGACTCTCTTCAGCTCCCAGAGTGCTCACCAAGGTGCTAGCGGGGGAGATGTCTCTGATGAGACCAAGGGACGTCGGCGTGCTGACCTACCTGGACGTCCTCATCACTTCCTAGTCTCTACATCAGGCTAAGTTGGATACTCAGTTGGTGTGTCCATTCTGGAGTCATTTGGATGGGTGATCAACCATCCCAGGTCCTCACTGCCCCCTTCTTTGGTAACCCCATTCCTAGGAATGAATCTGGATATAGTTCAGGCAAGGATCTTCCTTCCTAATCTGTTTGCACGGGCTCAGTCCCTCCTAGCTGTCCCCGTTCCTCCACCAGGCCGGGGATGCAGCTGGTGGGCCTGATGGTGGCGTGCTTTGAAGCGGTCCCTTATGCTCAGTCCCACTTGGGGCTTCTGCAATTTCTCCTATTGTCTGTATGAGACAAGGACCCTGCGTCCCTGGATTGGGTCTGTGTGTTTCCCCCCCGGTGAGGAGGTACATCTTGTAGTAGTTGGACTCAAGGAACTTGGTGGGGGGCAGATCTTTTCTTGCCCCTTCCTGGCAGCCGGTCACCACGGATGCCAGTCTATCAGGCTGGGGGGAAGGTTTTTTTTTCTGGAAGTCCCTGTGGTTCCAGGGGAGGTGGGGCTCTTAGGAGGCCCATACACCTACCAATGTCTTGAAGCTGTGGGCAATCAGGTTAGTCCTGGCTCGCTTGACTACTCATCTTCAGGGCCTGCCTGTTCAGGGGCGCTCGGCAGTTGCCTGCATCAATCATCAGGGAGGGACCCGGAGCAAGAGGGCCCTCCAGGAAGTGTCTCTGATCCTGACCTGGGTGGAGGCCAATGTTCCCTGCATATCAGCGGTATACATTCCGGGGGGGTCTCTCTGCAACAGGGTGTTGCAATTTATGTATCACCGTGGGGACCAACCAGATGTGGATCTGTTTGTGTTCCGTCACAATCACAAGCTTCCGGCCCTTGTCTCCCTGTCCCAGGATCCTCTGGCCGTGAACGTGGATGCTATGCTTCTGTTCTGAATGTCCTTCCTCCATTCCCCTTGTTAGGCTAGGTCCTGAGCAAGATTGTTCTGGAAGGGGTGCCAGTGATTCTGGTGGCCTCCAGGTGGCCAAGAAGAGTGTGGTTCTCAGACGTGGTGCAGCTGGCAGTAGATCAGTACGTTCTGCCAGGAGTGCCAGATCTGCTCAATCAGGACCCCTTACCCCATTCCAATTACAAACTCTGGCTTGACGGCCTGGCTGCTGAAACCTCCATCTTGATGCAGAAAGGATTGTCTGCCTCGGTGGTTGAGTCCATGGTGAAGGCTAGGAAGAAGACTTCTTCTTTCATCTATTATTGGGTATGGCGTACCTACATTGACTGGTGTGTGTCTAGGTCTCTTCCCTGTCGGGTGTTCTAGGTTCCCAGGTTCTAGAGTTTTTACTGCATGGGTTGGAGCCGGGTCTCCAACTCAGTGCTTGAAGGGTCAGGTTTCTGCCCTGTCTGTCGGTAGTCTTTTGTTCAGCATTCTTTGGTTAAAGACTGCTTTCATGGGATTATTCATGTGCGTTCCCCACGAAAACCTATGGTCCCTGTTTTGGGATTGTGCTTGGTCTTGCCTGCCTTGCGGGGTGCTCCCTTTGAATCTATTCAGGACGCTGCTCTGGCTGTACTTACCCTCAAGGTTGTCTTCTGGCGGCTGCTACTTCGGTCAGGCGTGTGTCTGAGCTGGCGGCTCTGTCTATCCAGACCCCATTCTTGAGAGACACCAGGGGTTCTTCCTTCTTTGTGCCCTAATCCTAGCACTGCTAAGGAATGGGTTTTGCATTCCTTGGAGGTGGTTAGGTGTCTGAAGTATTATCTAGTAGTATCTGTGTCCTTCAGGAAAACTGAAGTTTTTTTTTTGCGGTCCCTTGTGGTCCTAGGAAGGGTTTGGCTCCTGCCAAGTCCACTATTAGCAAATGGATCCGTTAGGCTGGATTCAGGCCTATTCTGCTAAGGGGAGGAATCCTTCCTTCCGCCTTACTGCTCATTCTACTCGTGCTATTGGGGCCCCTTGGGCCTTCTAGCACCAGGCTTCTGTTGAACAAGTTTGCAAGGCCGCTACTTGGTCTTCTGTTCATACCTTTTCAAAGTTTTACCAGGTTGATGTTAGGGCCTCAGCTGATGCTGTTTTGGGCCGCAAGGTTTTGCAGGCGGCAGTGGTTTAAACTGTCTGCTGTTACCTTTTTTGTTGGGGATCCCACCCGACTTTATGGACACTGCTATTGGATGTCCCAAGTGTAAGTACTCTATCTGGAGCAGGACGTACTGTATACTAAGAATAATACAATTCTGTGAAATACTCACCTGTAGAATTGGTATTATAAGTATACAGTACGTCCTGCTCCACCCCACCCTGGTTTTTGCATTATTCTGGATCCCCTGTATGGTGATTGTTATCATTATTATAGTTACCAGTTTTTGGTGGTTAAATTCTCCCGGCTTCTTGCTACTGCTTTTCAATGCTGGGGATTTGTCCGAGGTCCCCGCGTATTTGAGGGGCCGGGAGGAGCCTGTTTTACATGTCTCTGCAGTGCAGCGCCATCTGGCGGAGGATAACCCAAGTGTAAGTACTCTATCTGGAGCAGGACGTACTGTATACTTATAATACCAATTGTATTTTTTTCCACCTCACTGGGACCCACTTCTTCCCACCTGACCTCTTCTTGCCTCAACTAAGCCCACATAACCTTTTCCCACCTGACCCACATTTTTCTGACTGACCCCTACCCACCTAACCTATTTGTGGATTACCTCTTCCCACCACACCGCAGCCCATTTAAACTTTTCCTGACTCACCTCTTCCTGTCTCAACTTTTCCCGCCTCAACCATACCCACTTTTCCCCTCCTTACCTCTTCCTGTTTCACCACAGCATACCTCACCTCTGCCCACTCCCCCCCCCCCTTATCTCTTCCTACCTAACCTCTGCTATCCTCAGCTATCCCCACTTCTTCACACTTTTTTTTTCGGCACATACATAAAATATATATAATTCTTCAAGCTTATAACTTTTCTGCAGTAGACTGTTTGCATTCTATTGCGGCCCCTTGGAGTTGAACAATATGACAATGCGGCCCAAAAAAGGTTGTGCGTCCCAGCTCTAAAGCATTCGGGTAAGACATAACAATAGTATGTAAGAATGTAAAAAAGACCTCTTTTCATCCAGTCCAGTCTGTTAATCTCCTTCCAGTGGTCTAGCACACAGAGCTGGTAAGGTTATTACATGCAAGGAAGGCATCCAGACTACTTTTGAATTATTTTATTGTATTCCTCATGACTACCTCCTCCGGCAGAGAGTTCCACAATCTCACTGCTCTTACAGTAAAGAATCCTCTCCTATGCCGATGCATCTTTGAGAGTCTGCTAAGGACCAAGTATCATCTTGGAGCTACTCCCCTAGAGCCCCATTACATAATGCTATCTCATTTCTTCCTTCCCCTTGTTTTTCCTAGATCTTGTCCCCGTTAAGCCATAAATGAATGTATTTTTGTTCTCTGGGGGATCCAGAACTATGTGGGATGGAAGCAGTGCAATGGCAGGTATAGTACAGAAAAAACGTATTTAAAATAAGGTTACGAGGGACTGGGTGAAGGAGATCATAAATATAAGGGAAATGGAAGATCTGGCGCTATTGCTGCATGATAGGGGTGAGCAATACAGGGCCACCTGGCTGCCCTGGCTGATCTATGAGGAATCTGAGGACTTTAAGAGTCTGTTTGAGCAGTAGGCCTTGGGCTGTGTCAGCACCGCTGACCTGATTTAATTTGAATAGACAGAACGGAAGTTGAGCTAACTTGAGTGGTATCACTTAGTGACAGGCTGGGGTGAGAGCCCGTTTCGGGGCTGTGTCCCACACGCCATACACCCCCCCATTCCCCAACCCACCCTCACCCTCCATGCCCCACCCCCCTTCCACTGCGTCAGACACCTGGACACACCTGTCGCTGGAAAGAACCGTCCTGCTGGTAAGTAGTGCGGTAGAATACAGCTGTTTAGGGAGTGGAGTGCATTGCTCACCCGGGGTGGGCCAGAACCGGACGGCACTTACCAGTGGAGAACAGGAACAGATCTAAAGGGATCTTGCACCCCCCACGAAGGTGCTGAAGTTGAGAATTTCTCACAATGTAATGTATAACAGTGACAGAATCTGGTTTGCAGCTGTAATGTTATGCATATTTGCAAGCCGTGTTTCTGGATGCCCCCCCCCCCCATCTTCCATGATCTGGTTTTGTATGTCTGTTATGTTTATTACTGCAAAATCCTTAAATAAAGAATATTAAAAAAATAAGGTTAAGAGAGGAGCGGTTGAGAAGCAGCGAGACATTTTTTTTTTCCATTCCTAGCTCAGCAATTATACCTGCGTGTTGTTGGCATTTCTGGCTACTCTGGATAAGTCCACCAGATGCTGGGTGAGAATGTGTTTGATACACTCCTCACCGAACCGGTTCTTCTCAAGCATTGCCTCCAGTATGACAGACCGCAGAGCAAGGACTGGCTCCTGGAAGCCAAAGTCACTGTCTTTCATGATCTGGGACTGCTTCTGCCATTTTGTGTACATGTCTTCAAGGTAATGTTCACTGCAAGATCTGCAAGCAATAAAGGCATCACTAATAAACAAGAAAAGCTTTACAAAACAAGAGACACAAGCTTAGAGGAAATTACTCCTATAAGTTGTGACTGCTAAGCTGCTATTATATATTCCTTACGAAACCAAGTGACATTAAAAATGTGACCTTTTTTCCATTAAACCTTTTTTTTTTTAATTAAATGTGGGCCAACGTATCCACCCTTGCATTAGCTTGAAGTTGGCTGTTGATGTCAATCACTGCTATGATTGTATTCAATAGGGAGCAGAAGCTGCTGCATCCCCTGCAATCACAAGCTGTGCGTGCACTCCCCCATTCAGATAGGTGGGGCAGTAGCATGCGCGCCACTGGGGATGCGCCTGCTCTCACTCCCTATTGAAGTAAATGAGAGCCCTTTGCCGAAGGATATAAACACAGCTAAGGACTCTAAATAGACGAGAGCCCGTATATGCGTTGTTGGACCGAGGTTAGGCGAGTTTTACTGAAGGAACTGGAAGGTTTCCCACAGCGGGGCATCCCAATTCAGGCACACAAGTGCTTTAAAGTGGAACAAAACCCCCCCTGGAGTCTATAAAACTCCAGGGCAGGCATACTGCCCCGCTGTGTCAAACCCGCCTGGTCACCCGAAAACTCCTTTCCCAGTCCAACGGCGCATGCGCGAGCAGTGTCCGCATCCCCACTATCCTTTTAGAAGGGTGTGCGCCCGCACCAAGAATTTGTGAGTGGCCGACGTGGGCATGCTCCATGATAAAGGGTAGCAGGGGATGCAGCCGTCAGTGTGCTTGGATCTGCTCGCCTTAGACAAGCTCTTGGACGAAGGGGCGGGAGCGGATCTGAGCGCGCTGACTGGACTGGAGGCTGTGCATGCACCGTAGAACCAATGAAGGGTGAGTGAGATTGGGCGACCTGGGAAGTTTCACACAGCGGGGCATCCCCAATAGGGCTTCCCGGGGGCAAAGACCAAAACCCAGGATAGACAAAATCCTGGGTTTTGGTCCACTTTAGGGTGATGGTTTTGATGTGACATTTCAAAACACAAGGGGAGAGGAAAGAATGGGAATATGAATTTATGCAAAAATGGCGTGCACAGTAGTTTGGCCTAAATATTTATTCGAGTTGTATGTACCACTATATCAGAGTAATTTACTGTAGCTGTCCATTCGCCAAGGCCGTAAAAATTGTTCCTCTTCTCAGGGAACAGACTATCGAGATGTGGCCTCTTGATGTCTGACAAATTAGCATTTTTTGTGCTGGTTAAATGCAAACAAACACCTGTTTTGTTTTGCATGTATTGTATTTTTGGGTGGTAATATCTCATCAGTGTATTGGTAAATGAGTTTTACTTATAGAAGCCTTTACTATAGCGGGGCCGGCGGGAGTCAGGAGATAAGCCTTAGCAGTTTCTGTAGTTCTGGAAACAATATTAGAATGCACAGTCATTCCTGTTCACGGTGCGGCTTATTAATACCCAGATGGAATCTGAATATAAAGTTAGCTTACACCGTACCTGGAAAACATCTGTCCAGCATTAGCAAGTTCACCGATGGCTTGGAGCCGACACAGTGTGGGATACAGGGAGTACACAGACTCCAGGCTGCCCCTGCACAGCTCCTCCACTTCCTTAACTCTAAAAGAAAGAAGAGAAAATTATCAATCCTGACTTGTGGGCATTCCGACTTCTGGCATGCTGAAAATTGTCTCAGTGCATTACGAGGCAGGTTCCTCATACCCAGCTCTGGAGCTCCCCCTATAGGTTATATCTGGAGTTACTATTATACTGAAACAATTCAGATATAGCCAAGAATTGATCTGCTGCTATAGGGATTCTGGATAAACTGTGCTCAAAACAGTCACTGCTGAGAAATTATGTGGTTTGAATTCTGGCTGTGCAGAGAAACATAGAAACATAAAAAATACAATTATGTGAAACTCACCTGTAGAATTGTTTTTGAATATATCCAGTCCAGGTCGTCCCATAGGTAATTACATGTGGGTATTCAGCCACAAGGTGGCGCACTTGACTGCAGGATACAAAGCTGGAGCTCCTCCCGGCCCCCTATAAAAACAGGTGTCTCAATAGAATCTCCAGTGGTCAAAAAGCAGCAAGAAAGAGACAGGCAGGGATGCCAAGAAAACATGTGACATCACATACCTTCAGCATGTACTCTCTCCATCAAAAACTTAAGGACAACGGTCCAATATAAAAATGGTAACCATAACAGGCAAAAGAGATAATGAACAAAGGGCGGGGTGGGACGACCTGGACTGGATATATTCAAAAACAATTCTACAGGTGAGTTTCACAGAATTGTATTTTTCCCTATATCCAGTCCAGGTCGTCCCATAAGTAATTACATGTGGGACATCCAAAAGCAGTGTCCATAAGGGGGATCCCCAGTGCGGAACAGCATGTAGTTCATTTGACTACCGCCTGAAGCACCTTTCCGCCAAAGAGGCCCTAACATCAACCCTGTAAAACTTCTGAAAAGGTATGAACTGAAGACCAAGTGGCGGCTTTACAAACTTGTTCAACCGATGCCTGGTGCTGAAAAGCCCAAGAGGCACCAATAGCTCTGGTAGAATGAGCCGTGATCTGAAAAGGGGGTTCCTTCCCCTTGGCAGAATATGCTTGCATCACCGCCTTTCTGATCCCCTTCTAAGAGTGGACTTGGCTGGAGGCAAGCCCTTCCTAGAACCCTCTGTTGGGCCAAAGAGCAAATCCGACTTTCTGAATGATTCAGTAGCAGTCAGGTAATACTTAATGGCCCTGACCACATCCAGGGCATGGAGGGTCCGTTCCTTGGAATTAGCTGGTTCTGGGCACAAGGAAGGTAAGACAACTTCCTCATTAAGGTAAATAGGAGAAACGACCTTGGGTAAAAAAAAAATCAGGTTTAAAACCAAAAACCACCTTATCCTTATATAGCTCAAAATAAGGAGGCTTCATACAAAGCGCGGCCAGCTCCGACACGCGACATACAGAAGTTATTGCTACCAAAAAAAAACACCTTGAGGGTCAAAATAGGCAAGGCAGCATCGCACAAGGGCTCAAAAGGAGGCCCCTGGAGAGCAGAAAGCACCAAATTCAAGTCCCACACCGGTAACACAGGCTTACGCGGTGGATGTATGTGGGTAACACCCTGGAAAAAAGTCTTGATCAATCTATGATTGGCAAAAGATCTCTGGACAGAGACCTGGCCCTTGAGGGTGCTCAGCTGGAGACCCAAGTCTAAATCGCGTTGTAAAAACTCTAAGATCCTAGCGACAGAGAAGGTGCCACAAGGGAAACTCTTGGATTCCCACCAAGCAATGTAGGCATGCCAAACTCTGTAATATATCATGGAAGAAGACTTCTTCTGCACCTGAATCATGGTACGCACAACTGTGTCAGACATGCCCTTTTCCCTCAGGATTGAGGACTCAATAGCCAGGCCGTCAAAGCCAGAGCCTGTAAATTGGGGTGCCGCAGCGACCCCTGAGTGAGAAGCCCGGGGTCGTCGGGCATGATGTAGCGATCGACTGACATCTGAACTATGTACGCGAACCAACTTCGTCGCCGCCAGCGAGGAGCCACCAGGATGGTTGGCACCCCCTCCTGGGCTATCTTGCGCAGTACTTGGCCCAGGAGTGGAAACAGAGGAAATGCATAAAGGAGCCCGAACTCCATCCAAGAAATTGGCAGAGCGTCCGTGGCGAAGGCCAGAGGATCTCTTGACAGGGAGACGAAGCTCGGAAGCTTGTGATTGTGTCTGGACGCAAAAAGGTCCACATCCGGCTGACACCAGCAGGGGCATAGAGCGGGAAAGATCTTGTTGCTGAGAGCCCATTCCCCCAGACGAGAGGGCCCCCTGCTCAGTGAGTCTGCCTCCTGGTTCTCCAACCCGGGGATGTATACCGCCGAGATGCAGGGAACATTCTCCTCTGCCCAAGTCAGAATCTGGGTCACCTCCTTGAGGGCTCGCTTGCTCCGAGTCCCGCCCTGGTGATTGATGTAGGCGACAGCCGTCTGATTGTCCAAGCAAACCTGTACCGCATGGCCCCTTAGCTGGGGAGTCAATTGAAGAAGCACCAACTGGATCACTCTCAGATCCAGTAGATTTATGGGCAAGTGGTTATCCTGCGGACCCCACTGACCCTGGATCTTCTGCGCCTGCCAAACGCCTCCCCAGCTGGTCAGACTGACATCCGTGGTAACTATCTCCCACCGGGGAGTAAGAAAGGTCTTGCCCACCAATAGGTTCCTGGGGTCCAGCCACCACAAGAGGGACCGTCTGGCCAGGGGGGACAGAGAAAATTCCTGTTCCAGCAACTCCATCTGCATCCGATCCCAGCTGGTCAGCAGGTTCAATTGAAGAGGTCTCATGTCGAACTGAGCGAAGGGAACTGCCTCAAAGCAGGACACAATCAGGCCCACCATCTTCATCCCCAGGCGGATCGAGGATCGTTGACAAGACAGCAAGGCCTGCACCTGCGACTGAAGCCCCACCACCTTCTGCAGTGGTAGGAACACCTTGACTTGAGAGGTGTCTAGCATCAGTCCCAGGAAGGACAGCACCCTGGAGGGAGTGATCGAAGACTTGGGGTAATTGAAACCCATCCAGACTCCTCGAGAGTGGACAACACCATCCGGGTATCGCTCTCGGCCTGCTGAAGGGACTGAGCTGCAATCAGTAAATCGTCCAGGTAAGGCAGGACACGAATGCCCTGATTCCTCAGAATAGCCATGATGCCAGCCAGCACCTTAGTGAAAACCCAGGGGGCTGAGGATATCCTGAATGGCAGAGCCACAAACTGGTAATGCTGGTCCTCCAGCGCAAAGCTCAGGAACCTCTGATGTCCCTAGGATTTCGGGACGTGCAAATAGGCGTCCCTGATGTCCACTGTGGTCATGAAGTCGCTGGGCCGAAGCTAGCTCACCGCTGACCTTAAGGTTTCCATGCGGAAATGCCGGACCTTTACAAACCTGTTGAGACCTTTCAGGTCCAAGATGGGTCTTAACGTTCCATCCTTCTTGGGAACCATGAACAGGTTGGAGTAAAACCCCTGACCCCGCTCCTGAAGAGGTACAGGGCAAATCACACCTAGCCGCAGGAGGTGCTGTACAGCCATTCTCGGGCCCTGTGCCGACACAAGATTCGGGGACATGCGAGACTGAAGAAATCTTTGGGGCGGTCTGACTGCCAGCTCTATTTTGTAACTGGAGGACACCACCTCCTGAATCCACTGATCCAAGACGCGCTGTCTCCAGATATGAGCAAATAGCAGAAGCCGTCCCCCCACCCGGATGGGTGAGGGCGCCTCCTCATGCCTGAGGAGCCTTGGCGGGGGCTTGGACTTGGATCCCCAAGAGGGATTGGGTCAGCTGCGGGACCTACCTCGCCCCCAGGAATCTCTGCGGCCACCTGAAAATGAAGCGCCTCTTCCTCCACGAAAGGAGCGATAGGCAGAGAAACCCCGAAAGGGCCGCGCAGACTTCCGTTGCTGAGGGAGTCTCCCATCCTTAACCATGACGTCCAGACGCTCCCCGAATAACCTCTGCCCCACGAAGGGGATACTAGTGAGCGATTTCTTGGCCGCGGCATCAGCCGACCATTGCCACAACCAGAGAGAGCGACGGGGCCCAACAAGCAAGGCCGAAACCCTGGCGCCGAGCCGGACACCATCGTCCATAGAAGAGACAACAGAGGCAATAAACTCCACGCAAGCCTTGAGGTCCTCCGGACGCTTGCGAGCCTTAGCAATATCCACAAGACGTCTTACCTTCTTTCTGATGGCCAGGGAGACAATAGCCGCGGCACACACAGGGCGGAACCAAGCACCGGCAAAGGTGAATGCATGACAGAACAGCTGATCCATGCGCTTGTCAGCCGGATCGCGTAGGGAAGCAGTATCGGGTGAAGGCATGACCGTGGTGTTGGACAGACCCGACACGGGGGCATCCACCTCGGGAGGACGGGACCATAGTCGGACCAGCTCCTCGGGAAAGGGATACCGCCTGTCCAGGCCCTTGGGCACCGACGGTAACTTATTAGGCCTTTCCCACTCTTTAAAAATCATGTAAGAAAAATGGGCCTGCTCAGGAAAGACTAGTCTCTGTCTCTCAGGCCTAAACAAATCACCCTGCTTCCTCTTAGCCGCTCTAGGAGGGACAATATGCAGCTGAAGCCAGCAACTTCTCTATATCATCAGGGAGACACATATCCTCATCCGAGGAAGAATCAGGCCCACTGTCATAGCCGGCAGAATAATCCACAGTGGAAACGGAGTCCTCATGCAACTCGCCTTCCTCCATGGAGCCCAGACCTCCAAAAAGATCATCATCATTATCCGAGTAAACGGGCTTGATATGCCGCCTCTTACTCGCGGCCTTCTTAGGAGCCGTGCAAGATATCTGTCTCTCAAGACTGGCCACCCGGTGTGCCAAATCAACTTGGGTCTGGAGAGGCCCCAGGCAATAACGGGCTTGGGGCAGATACGCCCAGCCTGATCATGCTCCAAAAAGACACTTCTAGCGCAAGTGACACAAACATTGCTGAGTCCGCCCAGAGGGCTAGCACCGCACATGGGGCAGAGCTTCACCCGCCCTGATGGAGCCCCTAGCTCACTATCCCCAGAACCCTCCATTATGGTGATTAGCATACAAAAAATCTCTATGCAGGTTACAAGGCACTAACGGCCCAAACCGCTATAGCCCTCCTATAAATTCCCTTTTTTAGTGTGATCCCTCTTAATAAAAAAAAGGGGGGAGGAGGGAGGGGGGCGGGGGACCGGGAGGAACCACAACCCAAATCTATAAGGGCCCACCTAAAAGACACAAGCAGAGAAGGGGGCCGTAAGTATCCCACAGCACATGCGCATGGCAGATACAATAATAATATAAAACAAGGGACTCACGACACCGACAGTGATGGATCACCGGAGGGGTCCCACACCGCAACAGCAAGGCAGGAGAAGCAGCAAGATGGCGCCTGCAGCCAGCTCCAGGCATTCCTCGAGGGACGGGCCGCACTGACAGTGACACGAAAAGCGTCATAGTGCGGAACCCCCCCCCCCCCCGATGGCGTGAACACAGCGCTCCGCCTCCTGTCTCCTCGCAACATTGGACAAGATGGAGGCCGACCTCCAAAGCACAGCGCCCTGCACGCACACACAACCCGCGCAGGGGACGAGGCCGCAGAGCAGCGTCGACCCCCTCACAGCGTAATGTGCCCAAGATGGAGGGGAGAGGGAGCAGGAGAGACAACACGAGGGAGCGAGGGAGGTAAATATGCCAGCGCCGAACAGTAAAGTGCATCACACACACAATCTAATAAAGTTTGTGGGGCAGATTAGGCATAACAAGGGCAAAAGTGGTCCCCCCCCCCCATAGGCTCACCATCAGCCTATGGCCGCCTACCCTTTAGACAGGGTCTGCGGCCCAGAGCCTAGCTCTGTAAAGACGCCTGACCCCGGCGTTCTACCTACCGTCACAGTTCCGAACAGCCAAGGCTGGGAGGCAGTAGTGGTCCACGGGATCAGTGGAAATAGGGTCCGCAGCGGCCGACGGGCTAGGAGGCCCCGCTCAGCTGCAATATCCAGGAGAGAGTATCCAAACGATCTTCAGCAGCCAGCCAAGATGAACACTGGGAAATCATAGTGAGACACCTGCTTTTATAGGGGGCCGGGAGGAGCGACAGCTTTTGATCTTGCAGTCGAGTGCCACCTAGCGGTGGAATACCCGATTGTAATCACTTCTGGGACGACCTGGACTGAATATAGTGAAAAGGAATGGGGCCCAGGACAGAACCTTGTGGCACACTATACTTGTAACTCGCCTTTGCATAGATTGCACGCCATTAACAATACCCTGATACCGATCCTTCAGCCAGCTGGAAATCCACGGAACTATCCAGGGATTGAGTCCTACCTTCAATAACTTATCTATGAGCTCTTTATGTGGTACAGTGTCAAAAGTTCGCTAAAATCCAGATAGGCAATATCCACAGCACCACCTTCATCTAACGGATCCCCTGTGCGCGCTCCCGCCCCAGCCATTCAGATAGGCTAGGACAGGAGCACGCACACGCATTCCTTATTCTAGAAAATGAGAGAAGAGAGACGAGAGCCCGCACATGTGCAGCTGAAATGGGGAAGAGGTGAGTAAATAGTGGTGTTCTGGGGGGGGGGGGTTCACACAGAGGGGCATCCAAAGCTGCAATGCCCACTTTAAAGCAGACCAAATATCAGAAATGACATTTGACCAAGGTACTTGCTGGGTAAACATGCTTCTCTTGCTTGGCTTTTTCAATACCCTATGTCTATGAGAATATAAGTGTATGTAATAAAATACAATTTTATCATATACACTTTTATCTAGACTAGATAAAATACTAGATAAAAGTGTATATGATGAAATTGGATTTTATTACCTATATACTGTATAGAGATATATACTCCTGCCAAGCAGGAGAAACATGTTTATCCACTCATCAAAATGCGAAATAACGCAGGATATTTAAGTACACATTATACTGTCTTGCTATGTGTAAATGTAATAGGATTTTTTTTTAATAGAGTGAAATAAATCTCAGATGTTTTAACTTCGATATGATTTGTTATGATGTGGTCAAGTAAACGGGAGAATGAAGAGAGATCCTTTGCCTAGGATCCTCAAACAATAGAGTTTGTTTTAAGTGCAACCCCATACTTGTACCAATCGCCCATGTAAAAATTAGGGTGTGTGGTCACAAAAAATAACAAATTGATCATATTGTAGAGCTACTTGCCTGGCATATTTAATATGATCCTTAAAAGTTGTGAATTCTTTGTCCCGCAGCGATTGTATAGCACGGTAGAGAGATTCATGATATCCTGGCTCAGAAGCTCCACCTCTAATTAAAATAAAGCCATACATAGTTATACAACAACACAAATACATTATTTTACAACCTACCATATAGTCACTCTACAATCTAAGTTTTACCTGTAAACTGGGCTCTGATCCCACTGCATATTCCTCCATGCTGCCTGGAAGCGGACCTCCTGTAGTTCAGCAGACCAATCCGAGTTCTCATTCTCAAGACCTCGAAGGTAAGTAGACAGCATGTGGCTCAAGCCAAAGTTTTGTAAAGCCTGAAAATACATTGGTTATGTATTATTTAAATGTACAAAACCTGGAATATTAACACTTTATACAATATCCGAGAGCCTAAGGACAAAAAAACATATGCTCCACCAACACCACTAGTTTACACAGTTAAAAGGGACTCTAAACCCAACAGCAATAACTAGCTTGCAAGCAGGTCACCTGTTGCCTGCCCCACGTGCCTTTCCTCCATGTCCAGCAGTGCAGTGAAAAATGTGGTCTTCTAGCAACTCTGTCCCTTGGAGCTCACAGCGTGAGCAAGCAAAGCAAGCCACAGTGGTCCCTGTCACAGCTGTCTTTGGCCACAGCAGAACATGCTCAAAATTCATAATTCTGCTCCATGGCACGCCATTCCCAGCTCAGCCACCATCCAGATATTGAAGCAAATAGAGCCCAGCATAGAATACAAAAAGGTATTTACATATAATCAGAGATTTTCAGGTGCTTTGGAATTGCTTATTTTATACTGTTCCCAAGGGGGAATGGGGGAGGGGGGAACTTAGTGTGGGCCTGGAAAGGAACTTTAATTACGATGAACAGACTATTATTCAGTCTGCTTCTTAAAAGTCCTTTTGATACTTGATTACTAGTTAGACAGACACCTACATTTGGTGTAATCATATTTTCATGGCCCAGTAAGCATTCCTCTTTGTCAGGGGACCCCTAGTGTAATCACAATTGTTTTTTTTAAATGCTTAGCACATTAAAGGTATTAGACGAGCAGCCGCACATGCGCCGTAGGACCGGGAAGAGGTGAGTTTCTTCGGGCGATCTGGGGGGTTTCACACAGGGGGAAAGGATAGTCAAAATCCTGGGTTTTGGTCCACTTTAATATATACAATATATTTTTCTGTAGGACTTAATGTGAATCAAAGAGATTGTAAAAGAAATGGGCAGAGGTTTACCTGCATGATTCCAGCCTGGCGTGTGGCAGAAGGAAGACTGGTTTCTAGGTCATAGGTTACCAAGGCTTTTCCCCACATAGCTTCATGTTCATATGTTCGAATTCTGAAATGATGGCAAACACTTCTTAAAGAAAGTCTACACGCTAAGCAACAGTCTCTTGTAAACAAATGGAGGCTCTACTGTAGGATTACCTAACTTTTGTATTGGATTTTTGTAAGAACCCCATGAAACACCACTGAAAGTGTTACTAAAAGCAAACCCAGCCTGCCGGGAAATCGTAAGTGCAGCTAAAATTGCTTGCATTCATCAAAGAAGACTTTCTACAAGATCATGGAGTGTGTGTGGGGGGCTCTGTGCCAGTTTGCCTTCTCTACACAATTTCTCTGCAATAAACTCATTCAGTCGTGTCTTCATAAGACCGTGCTTTGTGCACTGGGTACAGTCATGCTAAAACAGAAAAAAGGAGTTTTAGTACTCCTGGTAAAGGTCTTTCCTTCTGGAACTGTGGAGGATGCAGTCTTGAATGTATTCATCACTTCTGGGATGTAGGGGTATCCGCAGGAGATGGACACTCTTGTCACTAAAGTTGATTGAAAGTCAGTATTTTCATGGTGTCCTGTTCGGATCGCTCCATTCTTGACAATTGGGTTATCTGCCACAAGGTGGCGCAGTGACAGCAGGATGAAACTTGTGGCTCCTCCCGGCTCATATAAATGCATCTGTCTCCCAAAGAATCCCCAGAGTTCTTCCTGCAGTTTGACTACGAAGATGGAAGCTCTCTCTCTATGGATATTGCAGGCGAGCGGGGCATCCCAAGCCTGTCGGCCACTGCAGACCTATTTCCACCTGTTCCGGGACCGATCCTGCCTCCCAGCCTTGGCTGCGGTTCAGGGACGATAGGGGAACGCCGAGGGTCAGGTGTTCACAGAGCTAGGCTCTGGGCCGAAGACCCTGCCCCAAAGGGTAGCTGGCCATAGGCAATGGTGAGCCTATTGGGGGGGGGGGGGGACCACCCAGGGACCCCTTCTGCCGTGTATCCCACATGCTTTATTTTGCTTGTCTGTGTTCTCATTGATGTTATGAGTGTGAATTTTTTTCTGCACTTTTTTTCTTTTGATGGTCTTTTCTACTCACCTTCCTTCGCTGCCTGCTGCGGGCTCTGTCCTTCACGCATCCGGCTGGGCCGTTGCTGTGCCGGCGTGGGTGCGCTCCGTGGCGGGGAGGGGCCCCCCTCGTGGGTCTCTTTCCCTTCCGGGCACCATTTTTTACTCCTTCTGGCGCCCGGAGCTTGCGCGCTTGGGGTGGGGGCGCGGCCCACCCCTCGAGGTGCTTGCTCCGGCGCTGGTGGTCACTCCCTCTGCTGCTGCTGCAGCCTCGAGCGCTTCTGGTCGGCAAAGCTGACTTTGCCTGAGGTCTTCACTGCGGTCTGCTACGCTTTCGGTGGCCCATGAGTCCAGCCCCTTTTTCTCATAAGTATTTTTTTTTCTGTGCATGCGCTGTGGGATGCTTATGATTTTGTCACCTTATGTCTTCCAGACTGGTCCCATTCTGTTCTTGTTGTGGTTCCTCCTGGTCTCGCCCACTCCCACTCCCTACAATTGACAAGGGGGTTGTTTCTTACGGGCTTGTTGGGGAATGTCCGGGTTTAGGCCGTCAGTGCCTTGTAACCCGTTTATTTTTACCAATAATCACCATAATGGAGGCTTCTGGGGATAGCGAGCTTGGGGGCTCCTCGGGGCGGACTAAGCTATGTCTCATGTGTGGTACATGCCCTCTGAGCAGCCGCAGCGCAGTTTTTGTACCCTGTGCCAAAAGTGTCATTTCGGAACAGGATGGGGGCGAGCGCTACTCTCCCCAGTCCCATTCTACCTCCTGCCTCACCGACACCCCCCGCGTCTGCATTTAGCCCCCAGTGAGGGGGAAGCCAGCAAGGGGTCTCAAACAGACTTGGCGCTACGCGTGGCCCATCTAGAGAGACAGTTATCACGCTCGGCTGCTGGCAAAGCAGCGAGTAAGAAGCGGCATTTGGAGATGGATTATTCGCTTTTTGCTGCTGCTGCTGATGATTATGAGGCCTGTGGTGGCCGAGACTCCATGGAGGAGGGTGAGTTATTTCATGACTCTGACTCCTCAGGGGACCGCCCGGGTGGCTTTGACAATGACCCTGGGTCTTCCTCGGACGAGGACATGTGGCTACCTGATGACACGAAGTTGTTGTCTGCGGTGTTTGAAACCTTGCACATTGTTTCCCCGAAGGCGGCTAAAAGGAAGCAGGGGGACCTTTTTCGGCCTGAGCCACAGCGTCTTGTTTTTCCTGAGCAGGGCCACTTCTCCAAAATGGTTTTTAAGGAGTGGGAGAGGCCTAACAAATTGCCGTCGGTGCCTAAGGGTCTGGACAGACAGTATCCCTTTTCGGAGGAGTTGATTCGTCTATGGACCTGTCCTCCGGAGGTGGATGCTCCTGTTTTGGGGCTCTCCAATTCCATGGTCATGCCATCTCCTGACACTTCTTCCTTGCCTGATCATACTGACAGGCGCATGGATCAACTGGCATGTCACGCATTCACTTTTGTGGGTGCTGGTCTTCGTCCTGTCTGTGCCGCGGCCATTGTATCCATAGCCATCAAAAAGAAGGTGAGACACCTTGTGGATTTTGCCAGATATTGCAAGTGAGCGGAGGAGTATAAGGAACTCTTGGCTTGCGCTGACTTCATTGCCTTTGTAATCTCGGCCATGGATGATTCTGTCTGACTTGGTGGCAGGGCTTCTGCCCTGCTGGTTGCTCTTCGTCGCTCTATCTGGCTGCGACAGTGGGCGCCTGATGCCGCTGCCAAGAAGTCTCTCACTGGTATTCCCTTCCTGGGTCTTCGCCTGTTCGGGGAGCGTCTTGATCTCCTAGCAAAGGATGGGAGACTTCCTCAGCGTCGGGAGCCTGTGCGGCCCTTTCGGGGCTCATCTTCCTTTGGCCCCTTTCGAGGGGGAAGAGGCTCTTCCTTTTCTGGTGGCCGCCGAGATTCCTGGGGACGAGGTAGATCCCGCGGTCATCCCAACCCTGCCTGGGGGTCTAAGTCTAAGCCCCCCACCAAGGTCCCTCAGGCATGAGGAGGCGCCATCACCCATCCGGGTGGGGGGGGGGCATTCTGCTATTTGCTCACGTCTGGAGACAGCACGTCTCGGATCGGTGGATTCAGGAGGTGGTGTCCTCCGGCTACAAAATGCTGGCAGCTTGGCCGCCCCCAAGATTTCTTCAGTTGCGGATATCCCAGAACCCATTGACGGCGCAGGGCCTAAGAATGGCTGTCCAACGACTCCTTTTGGCCGGGGTGATTAGTCCTGTGCCCCTCCAGGAACGGGGTCGAGGGTTCTATTCCAATCTATTCACGGTGCCCAAGAAGGACGGTACTCTGAGACCTATCCTGGACCTGAATTTTTGCCCGTTTGGGATCGGTCACAGGAGTCCCTGGAGCAGGAATTCTCTCTGTCTCCTCTGGCCAGGCAGTCTCTCTCGTGGTGGTTGGACTCCAGGAATCTTCTAGTGGGCAGGTCCTTCCTGACCCCTTGTTGGGAGATTGTCACCACGGACGCCAGTCTGACCGGCTGGGGAGGCTTTTGGCAGTCGGCCAGTGGGGACCACAGGAGGCTCACTTGCCTATCAATCTCCTGGAGCTGAGGGCGATCCAGTTGGTTCTGTTTCATTTGACCCCCCATCTACGGGGTTGTGCGGTCCAGGTCCGCTCGGACAATCAGACGGCGGTCGCCTACATCAATCACCAGCTATAAAACCTGCACAGAAACTGCACTTGGTTCAGCACCATCCAAATAATTAACCATATATATATATGTGAGAGGAAATGTGCCAGAATTGAATGTCCCAATTGTATATCCTACATAACACCTCCACCTTGTGGCCCGGTAAACCAGTAAACCACAAGAACAGGTACCAAGACAAAAAGGCACCACTCCTACTCAATTAATAGACCAGTACCATCACTAATTAATATCAATAGTTTAATTCATTAGAGAACCTCATTAAAAATACAAAATACATCGAACAAACATCTAAAAAAGACATGACAATACACAGCCCAACCCAGCAGTAAAGACCCAATTGATCCTGAAAACCTGTGCCTGACTCATGATTAAGACATCACTAAATACATCTATCCACATAATCTAAAGTGCCCATGTGCAATATTGCAGTGCTAAATATAATGTGCAAAAAATGCAAAAAATAACAAAAGAGTGTATGTAATCACCTCAGTGAAAAGGAAAAAATGGTCTCCTGCTGAGTGGGACGATCAATCACCCACGCGTTCCGTGACAGATTGTCACTTCCTCAAGGTGCCACCTTCAATGCTGCCCCCCTTCCTCCTTAAATAGTCCGGGGAAATGCGCCAGCACGTGCCCGCCCCACCCCACCCAATCATCAATCACCAGGGCGGGACTCGGAGCAAGCAAGCCCTCAAGGAGGTGACCCAGATCCTGTCTTGGGCGGAGGAGAATGTTCCCTGCATCTCGGTGGTTTACATCCCCGGGGTCGAGAACAAGGAGGCAGACTCCCCGAGCAGGGGGACTTCTCGTCTGGGGAAATGGTCTCTCAGCAAAAAGATCTTTCACGCTTTGTGACGCCGCTGGGGTCAGCCGGACGTGGACCTGTTTGCGTCCCGACACAATCACAAGCTCCCAAGGTTCCTCTCCCTGTCAAGAGATCCTCTGGCTTTCGCCACGGACACGCTGGCAATTCCTTGGACGGAGTTCCGACTCCTGTACCCATTTCCTCCATTTTCTCTCCTGAGCCGTGTGCTGTGCAAGATAGCCCAGGAAGGGGTGCCGACCATCCTGGTGGCTCCTCGTTGGCCGAGGCGGTGTTGGTTCGCAGACATAGTCCAGATGTCAGTGGATCGCTTCATGCCCAACGATCCAGGGCTTCTCACTCAGAGTCTGTTACGCCGCCCCAATTTACAAAAGCTGGCTTTGACGACTTGGCTACTGAAACCTCCATCTTGACGGAGAGGGGAATGCCTCGGTCGTGCGTACCATGGTTCAGGCAATGTCCTCATTGAGATGAAAGGCAGCTCAGAGACGCGACGCACCGAAGTGATAGCAACCAAAAAGGCCACCTTAATAGTCAGAATAGAAAGAGCAGCATCGCACAGAGCAGAAAGCACCAAGTTCAAATCCCACACCGGTAGCAGAGGCTTACGTGGTGGACGTACATGAGTGACTCCCAAGAAAAAGTTTTTGACAAGCCTATGATTAGCGAAAGATCCTTTGAGGGAACTCAGTTGTAGACCCGACTCAGTTGTAGACCCGGCGGCAAGGAAGAGACTTAGACTCACACCAGGCAATGTAAGTGTGCCAGACCCTGCAATAAATCATAGAAGAGGATTTGTCCGAGCCTGAATCATAGTACTGACAACCGAAGCCGGCAAACCCTTATCCATCAGGATGGAGGTTTCAGCAGCCAAGCCGTCAAAGCCAGCGTTTGTAAATTGGAGTGGCGCAGCTGTCCCTGAGTGAGGAGCTCTGGAACGTCAGGCAGGACGTACTGATCCACCGACATCTGGACGACGTCTGCAAACCATACCCCTCTTGGCCAGCGGGGGGCCACTAGGATGGTCGGTACCCCCTCCTGGGCTATCTTGCGCAGCACACGACCCACCAGAGGGAAGGGAGGAAAGACATAAAGGAGTCGGAACTCCTTCCAAGGAAATGCCAGCACGTCCGTGGCGAAGGCCAGAGGATCTCTTGACAGGGAGACGAATCTCGGAAGCTTGTGATTGTGACGGGACGCAAACAGGTACACGTCCGGCTGACCCCAGCGGCGACACAGGGCATGAAAGATCTTTTTGTCGAGAGACCATTCCCCTAGGCGAGAAGTCCCCCTGTTCAGGGCATCTGTCTCCTGGTTCTCCACCCCGGGGATGTAAACCGCCGAGATGAAGGGAACCGTCTCCTCCGCCCAAGACAAGGGACACTTCCTTGAGGGCTTGTTTGCTCCGAGTCCCTCCCTGATGATTGATGTAGGCGACCACCGTCTGATTGTCCGAGCGGACCTGGACCGCATGACCCCAAAGGTGGGGAGTCAACTGGAAGAGAACCAACCTGATCGCTCTCAACTCCAAGAGGTTGATAGGCGTGTGGGCCTCTTGAGGGCCCCACTGGCCCTGGAACTTCAGCGATTGACAAACCTCCCCAACCCGTCAGACTGGCGTCTGTGGTGAAAATCTCCCAGCACGGAGGCAAAAAGGACCTGCCCACTAGAAGATTCCTCCTTGACCTGAGATGTGTCCAACGTCATGCCCAGAAAGGACCTCACCATTGAGGGAGTGATAGAAGACTTGGGGTAAATGATTACCCATCCGAAATCCTCGAGAGTGGATAACACCGTCACTCTCGGCCTGCTGAAGGGACTGAGCTGCAATCAGCAAATCGTTCAGATAAGGAAGAACACGATTGAAGAACAGGATAGCCATGATGCCCGGCAGCACCTTGGTAAACACACGGGGGGCTGAGGATTTTCCGAACAGCAGTGCCACAAACTGGTAATGCTGATCCTTCAACGCAAACCTCAGGAACTTCTGATGTCCCTGAAAAATCGGGATGTGCAGATAAGCATCCTTGATTTCCACTGTCACACATGAAGTCGCCGGACCGAAGCGAGCTCACCACGGACCGTAAGGTCTCCATGCAGAAATGTCTGACTCAACTTGTTGAGACCCTTCAGATCCAGGATAGGTTTCAGCGTTCCATCCTTCTTGGGCACTGTGAACAGATTGGAGTAAAATCCTTGACCCCATTCCTGGCGAGGCACGGGACAAATCACACCTAATAGCAGAAGGCGTTGAACAGCCATTCTTAGGCCCTGCGCTGTCAATGTGTTCTGGGAAATCTGCGACCGAAGAAATATTGAGGGCGGCCAAACTGCCAGCTCTATTTTGTACCAGGAGGAAACCACCTCCTGAATCCACAGATCCGAGACGTGCTGTCTCCAGATGTGAGCAAAAAGCAGAAGCCGTCCCCCACCCAGGTGGGTGAGGGCATCCCCTCATGACTGAGAGGGCTTGGCAGGGGGTATGGATTTAGCTCCCTAGGAGGGATTGGGTCGGCCGCAAGACCTACCTCGTCCCCAGGAATATCTGCGGCCACCAGAAAGTGAAGCCAAATAACCTGAGCCCCAGGAAGGGGATACTAGTGATCGACAAATCGCAACAAGCAGGGCCGAAGCCCTGTCGCCAAGCCGGACACTATCGTCCATGGTCGAGACTACAAAAGCAATAAAATCCACACAGGCTTTGAGGTCTTTATACTCCTCCGCCCGTTTGCGAGACTTGGCAAAATCAACAAGGCGTCTCACCTTCTTCCTGATGGTCAAAGAGATAATGGCTGCGGCACAGACAGGGCGAAGCCCAGCACCCACAAGGGTGAACGCATGACAAGCCAGCTGATCCATGTGCCTGTCAGCAGGTTGCGCAAGGAAGCAGCATCGGGTGACGGCATAACCGTAGTGTTGGATAACCCCGACACAGGGGCATTCACAGCAGGGGGGCGGGACCAGAGGCAGATCAGCTCCTCAGGGAAGGGATACCGCCTGTCCAGTCCCTTAGGCACCGATGGCAATTTGTTATGTCTTTCCATTTCTTAAACACCATATTGGAAAAGTGGGCCTGCTCCGGAAGACAAGCCTCTGTCTCTCAGGCCGAAATAAATCACTCTTCTTCCTCTTAGCCGCTGTAGGAGGGACAATATGAAAAGTCTCAAACACAGAAGACAGCAACTTTTCCGTTCCGTCAGGGAGCCACATATCCTCATCAGAGGAGGAACCAGGCTCGCTGTCATAGCCGACAGACCGGTCCCCTGAGGAATCCTTCAACTCTTCCTCCTCCATGGAGTCCCGACCTCCAAAAGGATCATCATTGTCAGCAAAATCCGAGTAACCCGGCTCGATGTGCCGCTTCTTACTCGTGGCCTTCCCAATAGCCGTGCGAGATAACTGTCTCTCCAGGCTGGCCACTCGGTGTGTCAAATCGGATTGGGACTCCCTTCTGGCTTCCCCCTCGCTGAGGGCTGTGGGGGCGTTGGCGAGGCCGCAGGTAAAAGAGGGCTAGGGGCAGGGACGCCCGCCCTAACATGTTCCAAAAGTACGCTCCCAGCACAAGTGACACAAACCGTGCTGAGTCCGCCCGGGGGGGCTGGTACCGCACATGGGGCAGAGCTTAACCCGCCCAGATGGGGCCCCTAGCTCATTATCCCCAGAAGCCTCCATTATGGTGATTATGGTGATAAAAATACAGGTTACAAGGCACTAACGGCCCAAACCTAAGTGCCCCCCAATTTTGTCCCTCTTTTTAGTAATCCCTCTTTAAGGGGAGAGGGTGCAGAGAGAGGGGGGGTGTAGGAGACCGGGAGGAACCACAACCCTCAGCTGGCAATGGGAGGGGGGGGGGGCCCACCTAGAAGACAGAAGCGGAAGTATTCATGAGCATCCCATAGCACATGCACAGAAAAAAATTACACAGATGAAAGAGGGACTCACGGACCAGACCAGCGAGGTAGTGGGGAGTCCGGAAGGCAGGCACCAGAAAAAACGCAGACAGTGAGTGGTGAAATTGATGGCAGGGTCCACAATTGACAAAAAGAACAGCACAGAAAATGGCGCCAGAGCGCAGCAAAGATGAAATTCGAGGGGCGGGCCAAGTAGCAATGAGGCAAAACAGGGGCGCCACGCAGCGCCTAAAATGGCGCCGAGAGTGCAGGAAGGGGGGGGGGGGGCGGCCCACGGAGGAGCCTCCCCCGGAGGTGGAGCCCCGCACCACATGCCGAGGCCTCGCCTCAAACGCTGCTCCCGCCCCCCCCCCTCACAGCCTCAAGATGAAGGGGAAGAGGAAGAGGTGAGGGAACGAGGAAAGGTGAGTATCCACACAGCTGTCAGCAACAACAAAAACTGAGGTAAAAATGAAGCAAAAGTGAAGTAAAGAGCACAACATATGACAATAAAGCATGTGGGTATAGATAAGGGCATAACCCCGGGCAATTTTCCACACAGCTGCCAGGAACAACAAAGTCTGAGGTAAAAGTGAAGTAAAAAGCACAACATGACAATAAAGCATGTGGGTATAGATAAGGGCATAACCCCGGGCAATTTTCCACACAGCTGCCAGGAACAACAAAGTCTGAGGTAAAAGTGAAGTAATAAGCACAACATGACAATAAAGCATGTGGGCACAGATAAGGGCATAACCCTGGGCAATTTTCCACACAGCTGCCAGGAACAACAAAGTCTGAGGTAAAAATTAAGTAAAAGTGAAGTAAAAAGCACAACACAATACATGACAAGAAAGCATGTGGGCACAGATAAGGGCATAACCCCAGGGCAATACAGGTGGTTCCTCCCCCCCAAATACTCACCATCGCCTATGGCCGGCTACCCTTTATGGAGGGTCTGCGGCCCAGAGCATAGCTCTGCCGAACGCCTGACCCCCGCGTCCCCCTACCTGCACCTGATCCGCAGCCATGGCTGGGAGGCAAGAAGGGTCCCGGAAGCAGGTGGGAATAGGGCTTGCACTGTCCGACGGGCTAGTAATGCCCCGCTTATCTGCAAAGTCCATGGAGAGAGAGAAAGAGACCATCTTTGCAGCTAGACTGCAGGAGAAGACTGGGGTCTTCTGGGTAATTCTGGCCCTTATATGGGCCGGGAGGGGCCACAAGTCTTCCTGCAGTCGACTGTGCCACCTGCGGTGGATTACCCACATGTAAAAAATAGAAATGAAGCCAGCCGTGCTGTACACCTGGAAAAAAAGTTAACTAGCTCATATTTGCTCCACAATTTATTACCTGGCCAAAGGATGAAGCATTTTTCCTCCACCGCACCCGTACAAACTGTCTGGTTCTCCAATACTTCTGTAAATGTCCATCAGGAGGTCCTAAGAACAAACAATGCAATTACATGCTTTACAAAAATACAGCAAGAAAATACCACGATCAGAAAACGCATTGTAAAAAAAAATGAAAAAGCGCAAAAGCTAGCAAGGAATTTTATCAGACTATCAGGTCTGGAGGCTGGACATCTGATATAATGCCTAGAGTAGCTCTTTAATGATTTAAAGTTAAGGTTTTTTTATTTATCATTTGCTATATCACTACCAGCCTGTCGAAACTGTAAAATTTAAATGTAATAAAAAAATAATCTGTTTTTCATACATACTTGCAGACTGATCCCAGTTTCCTCCTTGCTTCTTTCACTCATACTGACAATAGTCAAGGTCTGACTCTCTTCCTCAAATTTCAGAGCCTTGCGAGCACTGGAATTGCCCCTACGATCATAAAACAGAACAGCATGTAATAATGGAATACAATGAGAAGCATCACTCAGTATACTGTGCAGTTATATGGTGGAACTGACCTTGCACTCTGCTCTCCATCTTGTTTAATCTTGTCGGCATATATTTCAGCATATAGCAATGCCGTAAAGTGAGCAGCGCAGGACTGCACCGCCATAGCAACCTCCAGGTAATTGAGATCCAACCAGAAATTGTCATCAAAGGCTGTTCTTTGACCTGGTCTGGTATACAGGAATCATGGACAAGAATCAAACATCAGCCAACAAGCGGGTTTATTTGCAACAAGACTGATAAGCAATCACACCTCACAGACCTTCAGCAGGATTTAATGAAAAGCCCAAACCCTTAAAGTGGACCAACACCCAGGATTTTGACTATCCTGGGTTTTGGTCCACTTCGGCGGGGCACCCCGATCGGGGGTGCCCCGCTGTGTGAAACCCCCCAGAAACCCCGAAAAACTCACCTCTCCTCGCTCCCACGTGACTGCCGCTGCCAATCCCCGCCGACGGACAAGCGGGAGGCAGCGACGGACAAGAAAGCGCGCCTGCCGCCTCCTCCCGTGCGTCACTCTTACAGGGCGCGCGCCTGCGCCGGCCATTCACAGACGGCCGGCGCGGGTGCGCGTCCTGCTAGAGGGACGCGCGGGAGGTGGTGGCGGGCGCCGCTGGATCGTGGATAAGGTAGGGATTTAGGGGTTTCACACAGCGGGGCACCCCCGATCGGGGTGCCCCGCAGTCAAGGGTCTGATCGGTCCGGGAATCTTATAGATTCCCGGGCCGATCATGGGAGGGTGTTGGTCCACTTTAAACTATTCCCCAACATCTAAAATGAATATATTTTAAGTTTTTAGTTACTTAATTATTATTCTTTCCTGCACCAGGCTGCAACTCTGTTCAGGATTCTAGGATACGGGCGCCATCTTGACTCAGAAGCATTGCATACCGAGGAGAGGAGAGCAGGATAAAGAGCAGGGGGATGGGTTATAGCTGTGTTTTGCACAGACAGAGCACAGATGGGGTCAGGGAAAGGACAGCAATCCCAGAATGCAGAGCGACACAGTCAGAAGACACTTCCTGTTTGCAGGCTGCCTGATGCTCCATGAGCCGCCATCTTGGATGTTTAAAGGCTCATAACATGCAGTAGATGCAGGTAGGATGATTTTTAATGTGAGCAAACTATATGTACAGAGTGTGCGAAACATATAAGATAGACTCTTATTGAGGGTGAAGGTCCGCTTTAATGGAGTAAGATCAGTGTAATGTTGCAGGAGGGGGAGGAAAAACTAGGTTCTTTCTTTTCAGGTTAGTAAGAAAGCGGAACATATGTATTACATAGACATTTATTTATGTGGTGTCTAATGACCTTTGTAATATACAGATGTACACCCAGCATAAAAGTATGTAATGATGTGAGGCAAAGGAGCCATAAGAAACACCTCAAATGAGCTGCCCATTCATTAAAGGTTTTTTCTTTTTTGCCAAGGAGTACTTCAGACCACGGTCAAAGGAACAGGATAAGGCAAGACAGAACACGCCCCCAGTGAATGGAAGGGGACGTGCCAGCTCACAGTGCTGATGCTGGGGGCGTGTCTCCCCATTGGAGGATTTGGGAGACCCGCTCGAGCGTGCGGGCGGTGCTGGCCATGCATCCAGCGTTCAGATAAGGACTGGAACGCCGGAATAGGAGAGATGGGCTGCGTAGGAAAAAAGGCGAGTATAAAGTTTTTTTTATCTCATGGCTGTAAATTGTCTTTAAGAGCACTTAAGGTAAAAGAGTGCTCATGGATTTCTCAAAAGGCCTTAGATAAGGAGGTGCCAGATGGTCATAAACCTCCCCTACTTTTCTTTCACCTGCCTCCACTGCGTTTTTCACACTCATGGGTGCCTTGGTAACTTTACCTCAGCCTTTGTCCAATCTTCATAAAAACACAGGGGAAAAACAACAGAAAGTAGTATTATGGTGAATGGCAGCCATATGTTAATTAATTCAGTTACAACCAAACTGCCACATAATGGCAGTTAGGTTGAACTGCTTCGCATTGCTAAGCTGTGTGTGCAATATCTGCATCCAATTCATGTTGTTATGAATATTGGGCAAAGGCTTTAGTAAGAAAAGAAACACGGGCTCTTTTAGGGCACTGGGCTAGGGATAGAAGGTGACCACACAAACTTCTCTCTGAGTATAGGTGCACTTTAAGGTTAGACAGGCATTTAATTAATTGTAAAGGAAATAAATCAATCTAGCCACTGAAAAAGATTTCTATCTGCTGGGGTGATCCACACCACGATCAAGATGAAGAAGTATTATATGATCTAGATAAGCTACTTCCATTGGTACAAAGAGGGAATTATACAAAATCTTTTTCAATGGCTAGATTGATTAATTTAGAGTACTCTAGAGTTCTGGGCTCAACAGCCAAGTCATTAAAGTCCCTAAGTGAGCTAGTCGGGTATATGCAGTAGCCACCATGGTCGCTCTGCTGTCAGACTGACTACTTCCAAAGTTCTTTACCAGTTTGGTGCAACTAGAATGTCTGGCACTTTTTCCAGTATCTTTTGCTTCAGCAGACAGTGTGACAGAAGTTGTACAAATACATTAAACTTTACTGCTAAATAAAACTGTAAAATACTGTATGTGCCTTACATCATTTGCTTTTATTATTAGTTTTAGGCACCAAGCTGGCCATACATCAATGTAATAAAGGCAATACTCACCCAGCGAAGCGGCACGGGCGGCCGCGATCGAAGGTGTCCCCTCTGCCTCCCCTACTCCTCATCTTACGTGATTTGGCCACTGTCCGGCTAAGTATTTGCCTCACTGTTGGTTCTATTTGTGTTAGTTTATTTTTTGACATGTCTCGTTTTGGTTGTGGTATTTTGTGTTCATGACTAAGATTCACTTTAAATATATATATATTTTTCTAAACTTATTATACATTTTTATGACTATTTGTATATATACTAACTGTTCACTTATTGTATATACTTCACATTCACTGCAACTTTGGATTTGTTGTTGTTGATATGGATATGAATTGAGGTTGATATTTATGCATCGTTATTTTATTATTTTAGACTTAGCGGGGGCCCCCCCCTCTCCTCCCCCCTTTTTTTGGGGAAGGGGGTTTTTTTCTGTGCCGGCACATTAACAGTGGTTGTGTTAAATGTTTCAATAGAATAGGAGTTTCCCAGATATATGTTGATGCTTTGGCTTCACTGGATGTATTTTGGGGGTTAGGCAGTGTTTTTAACATGTTGTATATTGTATTGTGTGTTATGTCTTTGTCTTTTTTGATCTAATGAGATTTTGTACAATAAATAGTAATTTTATTATCATTGATTTCATTGGTGCTCCTGTTTGGGTTTCGGGACCAGGGTCCTTGAGCCCAATCTTTTGCATAATAAAGGCAATAAACACTAAAATACCGTTTTTGTTTCCTCAAAAACTCCACAACACTGAGCATCGTTCTGCGGGATGCTATGTCAGGTGTAACACGAGCCAGACCCTCAGATTCTATATAAAAAAAAAAAAAAAAAGGGATAAAAAAATACTGTTAACATGGACACATATAGATCACTGTTTATAGTGCTAACTATAACTGCCCTGCTGAAAAAAGTGATCACCTTTAGCAGCTTCTGGCCAAACCTGGCAGGGGTTAAAAGGGGCAGATAAGATTTAACTTTTTCTGGGAGATCATAAATAGGGTAAGTGAGGCACATGTAAGTGAAAAAACAGTCCGGAGTTGACAACATTTCAATTTGTCCAACAGATCACAAATGCCTGTACTAGGGGTAAAAGATTGTATTTCTCTAAAGTAAAAGTTACAAATATTGAGGATTTTTTAAATACAGGATTTCAAGAAGTACAAAACATTTAGTTATCCCGGACCAACACCCATTTTCCTTTAAAGGGTGCTGGCCCTCAGACAGAGAATAAGAACAAGCTCGGGGGGGCATCCAGAATGCTGGTGCACCCCAGAATGTTCGATATCCCTACCTTCACTTCGAGAAAGGAGTCCCGCGTTTGGCCACAGAGCACACATGGGCGGGACATTCCGGTGGCCGGCGCAGAGCACTCCAGCATTCTGGATGCCCCCCCCCCCCCGAGCTTGTTCTTATTCGCTGTCTGCGGGACCAAAACTCGTAAAAGGAAAAATGGGTGTTGGTACATTTTAACAATACATAGGCATACATGATGTTAACAATTCAATATCGGTGCCAGGAAATGTTACTAGAACTTTTAACAATGCTTCCAAGCATGCATGGAAAATTTCTAAATAGTTTTGTCTGCGTATAAGGTTCTAGATTAATCATGGGATGTGTAGTGTTGGGTGTTAAGTTGGTATGTGTGGTTCATAGGGGTGTACACAATAGATGTGGTTTAGTTGGGTGTGTAGTTAAATTACCTTAACGTCTTGCCAATTGCATCGCGTCGGGGTATAAATACTCGCATGTGTCACAAATGGCCAGAAAACGCAGCCCATTAAAATAAATGAGTCCTATCATATCAATAAGTTGCATGCAGCGTCTTGCCTGCATTGCTTTGCCTGCAGCGCAACCATAAAGCAGCCCAATGGAAGTCTATGGGCAATGCAGGTATAGTGCATGTATTGCGTTTAACCTGCGGTGCGTTGCTGTGAAAGGGCTATAACACACTGCCACCTCCTGGTCTATTTCCGCTGTCCCAGCCTCTGTCCCCTGGTCAGACACTGCTGCAGCCAGCTTCTTGGGGCAGAGCAAAAGTAAAAAAGGTTTAGTAAATTGCTCCCCTAAAGCTTTCCTCTGGCAAAAAATATTTGAGAGGGCTTAAGTTCATGCAGATGTTCTGCAATAAAAGGCAGATTCTGCATGGGAGCAGCCATCTTGTCACACACATAAGCATGAGGGGATGCTGTGCCAGAGGCAGCCCACACACCAAACGGAGATAAATGCCTCAGAAACATGGACAACTTGTGCATTATGTTATATAAACACACACACTGAATAACCAGCTGCTAGGGGCATTGTGTGTGTGAAGGGAAACCTTGAACAATGTTTCTTTATCACTGTTCACTGCAGACTCTGGATTTACCACACTCTATGTATCTTCTAAAATGTTACAATTCTTTCAGCAGAGCAATTAGTCATCACCACTGATGAGTTTCTACTAGAAAAAAACACTGATATGTGAGGCAATTTTGACTTTTTTCATAAGCTGGACTCATGTACGTGGCAAAATGGCAGCTCCCATGCAGTTACACGGCATAGAATATGCCTGCTATTCCATAACATCTGTGCAGTGTTAAGCACTCTCAAATGGGGCTTTAGCAGTGCAATTTACTGAACTTCCTTTTTTGACTTCCAGTCTGCTTTAAGTCCCCTTCTCCAGCAAGAACTAGTTGAAAGCCATTAAGGGGTGGCTGCAGCAGTGCTGGACAGGAGGAGGATGCCAGTCCGACTTCTGCCTGAGGCTGCTGTGGGGAGCCAGAGATCCTGCCACTGTTCCCGCCTCCTGCTTGTTGCCGTTGCTCCATCCAGGTACAGGAAGGCAACTGTGTACTGTGCTGCATTTATGTGTTTTGCATGTTTCCACCGTAATAGAGGTAGGGACGCACAGCGTGAAAGGGGCTCTAAGATATATAAGGGGATCTGCAGTGCCAGGTGGGTAAGTCAGGTAATGTAGTTCTAGGTTTAGAAAGGTTTAAATAGGTTGTATGCTGCCAGGTGAGTTAGCTGCAAACCTAGGAGAAATTTTTATATATATATATATATATATATCCATAATATTTGGACACTGACACAAATTATGATTTTTAATACCTGTTTTAACATATTAAAGTTATAGTTATGGCATAAAGTCCAGACTTTCATCTTTCCACATTGGATGAAGAGTTTAAGAGATTCAACTCCTTAACATGTGCCACACTGTTTTTAAGTGGACCAAAAGTATCTGGACAAGGGCTGTTTCATGGGCATGAGTGGGAAATTCCTTCATTTTGTCATTCTCAATTAAGCAGATAAAAGGCCTGGAGATATGGGGCTTGCATTTGGAGTATTTTGCTGTGAAGAAAACATGTGGTTAAAGGAGCTCTCCATGCAGATAAAACAAGCCATTGTTAAGCTGTGAGAACAGAAAAAGCTCTTCTGAGAAATTGCTACAATATTAGGAGTGTCAAAATCTACAGTTTGGTACATCCTGAGAAAGAACATAGACATAGATAGAAGGTTGACGGCAGGAGACCATACGGTCCATGTAGTCTGCCCTTATGTAACTGTATGTTCTCTTTATCTTAGGATAGATGTGTGCTTATCCCAGGCATGTTTAAATTCAATGACTGTTGATTTTCCAACTACCTTTGCTGGAAGTTTGTTCCAAGCATCTACTACTGTAGAATAAATACAGTAAAATAATATTTTCTAAGCACTGGTAAACTCATCAATGCAAAAAAGACTTGAATGCCCGCAGAAGATAACAGAGGAGGATGATCGCAGAATAATTTACATGGTGAAGAGAAACCCCTTCACAACAGCCAACCAAGTGAACAACACTCTCCAGCATGTAGGCGTATCAATATTCAAATCTACCATAAAGAGAAGACTACATGAAAGTAAATACAGAGGGGTCATTGCACGGTGCAAGCAATTCATAAGCCTCATTAAAAAAAGGCTACATTGGACTTGGCTAAAAAAAAAAACTAAAAAAGAAACCACAGTTCTGGAAGAACATTCTTTAGACAGATGAAACCAAGATCAGCCTCTAACTGGATTGATGGAAAGAAAAAAGTATGGCCAAGGCGTGGCAGCTCATAGCGTTCCCAGGTCACTCCCTGAGACAGTGGTGCTAGTCACAGAGTAGACACTGAGGAGGGAAATATATGCTGAGCACAGTTATATCATATCAAAGTGGAGGGAAAAAAGCTGTTAATCCCATGGACCCCATATTTATATACAGAAGCTATTTGCTAAGCCCATGGGTCTAATATCTGACAATTGTAGGCTGATTTATGCTGAGCTTTTCACACTGGTACAACCTGATGCAGCTACCAATTTCTGCTTCTCATTCTACAAACAAAGCACTGATTTTGGCCCTAGAGTCTTATAGAAACAAGACCAGTGGCTGTTTCTCTTTAAAAGCCCGAATGCTGCAAGTAAAGACATTATTGTGACCATTGGTGGGATCCTTTGTAATAGCCATCTTTATGTGACCCAGTAGGGTGATCTATATCCACTTTTTGTCTTTGGCGCTGTGCTGTGCACTGCTGTGCAAGAATAGTGTACCAATGCAAATGTTGGTAAATAATTTCCAGTCAATGAAATGTAAAGGTCTTGCTTCCTCTTACCAGAGTCTGAACTTGCTGGAGTTGCCGATCTGCTGGTAATTGGCACAGAATGACAACAGGAAGTGAAAAATGCCTGGATGTGTTTGGATAGGAGAGTCCTCCACCTATTGTCAGGATCTTGCAGCAGAATGTTATGCATAAAATAGGGCAACACCGCCTGACAGAAGTCTGCTTTTACCTGGAAAATCCAAATTCAGTACAGGTAATATTGACTTAAACCTGTATTTTAAAACACCATCATCATTTAAAACACATCAGCCATGTCCCAGCTGGGAAGTAAACATGCAACACATGGTCACAAGATCACCCCCCGTACCAACAGATCATGACTGCCCCACTCATTTCAGACCTTACCTCGCACATAGGTTTTAATAGCAAAAGGACTTCACTTTTTACTCCCCCAGACTCTAGCAGACTGCAAGCTAATTTCTTTATCCATGCTTCATGGTACACGTTTTGTGGAATCCATAAACTGAGGTCATTCAATGGCTCCATTTGACAAGGTGCATCGTGAGGGTCTTCAGTATCTGGGAACTAAGTAGTTCAATAGGACAGGTAACAGCAGAGGGCAATTTCGAAAATGGTAGCAGCACAGCAGAAAACCAGCAACAATAGTGTCACACAACTGGGTATTTAGTAAAACATGGCAAAGCAAAGGAAGGGGACATAGTAAATTATCTTAAAGGGAACAAAAAAGACGCCCCGCTGTGTGAACAACCCCGCCCAGGGCACCTGCAAAACTTGACAGCTTCCTGGCTCCCTCGCCAATGTAAACATCAGGTGGCCAAATCTTTGCCCTCACCCCCCCCCCCCCCCATTTAATATGCACGGAAAAAACAGGCTCTGATTGGACAAGAGCCCTTGCATGCGAAGTAGGACCGAAGAAAGGTGAGTTTTCCTGGGTGACCTGGGGGGGGGGGGGGGGGGGGGGTTCCGCTTTGAGAGAAAATCAATGCAAAGCCTGCAAGTCCCATAGACTGCCATGGGCACTGTAAGACGGTTCCAGAGGAATAAATGTTTATGATCTTAATTATTAATGAATTATTATTAAATCACTAATATTGTTGATGTATATAGGTAACTTAGATGAATGTGTAATCTGTGGATGTTGACCTGTTTATTATGATTCTGATCCGGAGCTGGCTGATTCAGAGGAAATAATGCACATATAATTTAAGGTTTATTTTGGTGAATTGCATCAAAATTCATTATATATATATATATATATATATATATATATATATATATATATATATATATATATATACACACATACATACAGACTCAAGTAATGTTATGTCTGGGTTTTTCTCCTAGGAATTATTTGATAATGGTCTTTTGACTATTTAACTGAAACTATATGTTTTGTGTCTAGGCTAAGGAGATGTGTTACATGCCTGTTCCCCCCTTGGGGGAGGGAAAAAAGGTTTGTCCAGAGGGATAACATTTAAGGAGGAAAGGGGGTTGCTTTTGTCTTTTTCCTGCTTTCAGGAATGGAAGGGACATGAAGAGCTGCAATGCAGGGAGTATGAGGGGGCTGGGCAGAGAGACAAAAGGCCCTGGTTGAATTAGCCTGAGAGAGGGAGAATTGTTACATTTTTGTATGGACACTGCTAACATTTCTGGACATTGGAACTCGAATCATATTTATGCCGCTCATATTATTATTTTTCTGTATTGTAACTGGCTCTATCTTAATTAAATCCACTTATTGATTTTTTGGTTTCGGCCAATACTTGTTCCTTTACTATAGCTGAGATCATTTCTGGATGGCCAAAATATTCCTTGTTAAAAATGAAAACAAGGTAATGAACGATACTACAGGCAGCAATTTACTTGCAATTGCTGGCTTATGGCAACTGGACAGAGATTGCAGCATAACTCCTTGGTGTAAATAAGGCCTTGGGTTTGAAGGCTTCTGGAAACAATGTCATTTGAAAATACAGCTCACAACGTAAAACATGTAGTTTACGCGTAATATATGTGTAGTTATTTCAGAAAATAAGTTACCAAGGACAGCACAGAAAAATGTACCTTTTTCTTTGGGGAGCGAAAGGGCTGTAGATAAACCAGCATGAGGTCTCCACTGTCTTTGTAGGACTCCCAAAATTGGTAGCCAGTTTTTGTGGCCAAGATATTTTTTAAACACGTAGCAGCTGCTGATCGTACATGGATGCTATCGGGTGTTGGAAACAAAAATACAATTGTGTGATTACTCACCTGTAGAATTGGTATTATAAGTATATAGCAAGTCCTGTTCCAGAATATTCCTTACACATGGGTAATACATCCACAAGATGGCGCTGGACTGCAGAAAACAACTTGTGGCTCCTCCCGGCCCCATATAAGTCAAGGACCTCCCATAAATTCCCCAGTATTGACAAGCAGTTACATAAGAAGCCGGGAGAAACAAAAATTAACATTTAAACAATCACCATACAGAGGTAACTAGAAAAACAAGGGTGGGATGGAACAGGACGTGCTGTGTACTTATAATACCAATTCTACAGGTGAGTAATCACAGAATTGTATTATTCCAAGTATACAGCATGTCCTGTTCCAGAATATTCCTTACACATGGGACATCCAATAGCAGTGTCCGTAAGGTAGGGTGGGATCCCCAAAAGTAACAGCGGGCAGATTAGACCACTGCTGCCTGCAGAACTTTGCGACCAAAAGCAGCATCAGCTGAGGCCCTAACATCAACCTTGTAAAACTTAAAAAAAGTATGAACAGAAGACCAAGTAGCGGCCTTGCAAACTTGTTCAACAGAAGCTTGGTGCTGAAAAGCCCATGAGGCAAAATAGCACGAGTAGAATGAGCAGTAAGGCAGAAGGGAGGTTCCTTCCCCTTAGCAGAATAGGCTTGAACCACAGCCTGACGGATCCACTTGCTAATAGTGGACTTAGCCGGAGCCAAACCCTTCTTAGGCCCAGAAGGGAGAACAAAAAGAGCATCAGTCTTCCTGAAGGATTCAGTAGCCACCAAATCAAGGTCCTGACCACATTCAGAGAATGTAAGACCCGCTCCTTAGGGTTACTAGGATTAGGGCACAGAGAAGGCAAAACAATGTCCTGATTGAGATGAAAAGCAGACACCACCTTAGGCGGAAAATCTGGCTTAAAATGAAACACCACCTTGTCCTGGTGTCTCTCAAAGTAAGGAGGTTTGATGGAAAGCACCGCTAACTCAGAAACACGCCTAACAGAAGTGATAGCCACCAAAAAGGCTACCTTAAGTGTCAAAATGGACAAAGGGACCTCACGCAAGGGCTCAAAGGGAGGCCTCTGCAAGGCAGAAAAGACCAAGTTCAAATCCCAGACTGGTAACATATGCTTACGTGGAGGACGCACGTGAGTAACCTCCTGAAAAAAGGTCTTAACCAGACAATGGTTGGCAAAGGATCTTTGGAAGAAAATGACCAAAGCTGAAACATGACCTTTGAGGGTACTAAGTTGAAGAACCAAATCCAAACCACGTTGCAGGAATTCCAGAATCCTGGGGATAGAAAACACCCTACAGGGAAGCGACTTAGACTCACACCAGTCAATGTAAGCATGCCATACCCTATGGTAGATAGATGACGAGGACTTCTTCCTAGCCCTCATCATGGTATTAACAACAGAAGCAGGCAGCCCCTTTTCCATCAAGATGGAGGTTTCAGCAGCCAGGATCTGGTAACTTGGGCAGGGCGTACTGATCTACTGCCAACTGCACGATGTCTGCGAACCACACTCTTCTTGGCCAACAGGGGGCCACCAGAATGGTTGGCACCCCTTCCTGGGATATCTTGCACAGCACCCTGCCCAGCAGAGGAAACACATAAAGGAGCCGAAAGCTTTTCCAAGACTTTGCTAGCGCATCCATGGCCAAGGCCAGAGGGTCCTGGGACAGAGAGACAAAGACTGGAAGCTTGTGACGGGACGCAAACAGATCCACATCCGGCTGCCCCCAGCCGTGGCACAGGGAGCGAAACACCCTGCTGATGAGGGACCATTCTCCCAGACGAGAAGTCCCCCTGCTGAGGGAGTCTGCCTCCAGATTTTCCACCCCCGGGATGTACACAGCTGAGATGCAGGGAACATTCTCCTCCGCCCAAGACAGTATCAGGGACACGTCCTCGAGGGCCCTCTTGCTCCGGGTCCCTCCCTGATGATTGATGTAGGCAACTGCCGTCTGGTTGTCCGAGCGGATCTGAACCCCCCGACCCCGAAGGTGTGGAGTCAACTGGGCGAGAACCCAGTCTTATCGCCCTCAGTTCCAGAATGTTGATAGGGGTATGGGCCTCCTGAGGGCCCCACTGACCCTAGAACTTCAAGGATTTCCAGAAGCCCCCCCAACCTGTCAGAATGGCATCTGTAGTGACTGTTCCCAGCAAGGGGCCAGAAAGGATCTGCCCATCAACAGGTTCCTTGAGTCCAGCCACCACGAAAGAGACCGCCTGGCCAGAGGGGAAAGAACAAACACCTGATCCAGGGATACAGGATCCCGATCCCATACTGACAAGCGGTGAAGTTGGAGAGGTCTCATGTGAAACTGAGCGTATGGAACCGCCTCGAAGCAAGACACCATCAGGCCCACCAGCTGAATCCCCTGCCCGATGGAGGGATGAGGTCAAGACAGAAGAAGCCTGGCTTGAGCTTGAAGACTCTCCACCTTCTGCTGAGGGAGAAGAATCTTGACCTGAGATGTATCCAGAGTCATGCCTAGAAAGGACTTCACCAGTGACGGGGACAGGGAAGACTTGGGGTGATTGATCACCCAGCCGAAGGACTCCAGTGTGGACACCACCAGCTGGGTATCCAGCTCGGCCTGCTAGAAGGACTGAGACGTGATGAGAATGTCGTCCAAATAAGGAAGGATGCGAATGGCATGAGATCTCAGCAGAGCCATTACGCCCACCAGCACCTTGGTGAGTACCCTGGGAGCCGAGGTGATACCGAAAGGCAAGGCCACAAATTGGTAGTGCTGATCCTCCAGAGCGAACCTGAGGAATCTCTGATGACCCGGAAAGATTGGTACATAAAGGTAAACGTCCTTGATGTCTACAGAGGTCATGAAGTCGCCCGGGCGCAGAGAATTGACTGCAGAGTTTCCATGCCAAAATGCTTGAATCTGACAAACTTGTTGAAACGCTTTAAATCCAAGATGGGTCTGAGGGACCCGTCCTTTTTGGGGACAGTGAAAAGATTGGAATAGAAGCCTCTGCCCCTTTCCCTAAAAGGCACCGGGCAGATGACCCCCAACTCCAGAAGGTTTTGAACAGCAAGGCACAGACCCTGAGCTGACAGGGGGTTTTGAGCCATCCGGGATCTGATGAATCTTGGGGGTGGCCAGGCTGCAAACTATCTTGTAACTGGAGGACACTAACTCCTGAATCCACCGGTCTGAGACGTGAAGCTTCCAGACGTGAGCAAAGAGCCGAAGCCGTCCCCCCACCCGGATGGGGGGGGGGGGGGGAGGACTTTGGCTTGGGACCCCAGGAGGGGCCGGGGCGGCCAAGTCCTCTGCCCCTGCCGCAATGGTCTCCGCGAGCCCCAGCAAAGGAGACTCCTCGACCAGTTCTGGAACCACGGAAGGAAGGGAGAAAGGCACCCGCCCCCCGAAAGGACCGGGACGGCCTCCTACGTTGAGGTAACCTACCGCCCCTGGCAAACAAGTCCAAACGTTCACCAAAAAGGTGCAGGCCCTTGAAAGGGAAACCAGTGAGAGCCTTCTTAGCAGCATTATCAGCTACCCACTGACGCAGCCAAACAGAGCGGCGTATTGCCACCAAAATGGCAGATGTCCTCCCACACATTCTAATGGCATCATCCATGGCAGATAGAACATATGCAACAAATTCATAGCAAAGCAGGAGAGATCTATACTCTTCTCCTCCCGCGTCATCAGATCTCTTAGACCCCATCTAAGAGACTCTTAAGCAGCCCTTTAATAGCAATAGCTGTAATAGCAGAGGCACAAACCGGGCGCAGCGCGGTCCCCACACAGGCAAAAGCATGACAAGCCAGCTGGTCGATGCGCCGGTCCTCACCATCCCTCAGGGTAGTAGTGTTAGGAGAATGCATGACAAATGAATTTGACAGCCCAAGAACGGGCGCGTCCACCTCGGGAGGACATGACCAACGCTTAATCACATCAGCAGGAAAGGGATACCTCTTGTCCCCAACTCTTGGGCACCCCAGGGAGCTTGCTAGGCCGTTCCCATTCTTTGAGCACCAGATTAATAAAGTGAGTCTGCTCCGGGAACCCCAAGCGTGGTTTAACCGTATGAAAAAGCTCATCCTGCTGCTGCAGTGCCACTGCTGGAGGGGAAATACAAAGCACTTCAAAAATGGGAGACAAAAGCCTGTCAGTGTCATCTGAGGACCATGGGTCTTCTCCAAAGGGAGACCCGGTACCACCATAAATCTTAGGCTGTTCCTCAGATGATTCTGAATCAGAGAATAATTCCCCCTCCTCAAGGGGACAATAACCAGAAATGTAAAAAAATTCCTCAGCCTCAGCAGGGAAGAGGGAAACAGCGGGAGATAAATTCCGCTTGGTAACAAAAGCCTTACGCGGGCAAGAACCAGCAATATGTTTCTCAATGCTGGCCACCCGTGCAGCCAAATCAGGTTGAGACTCCCCGCTAATATGCCCCTCGCTGGATGTAAGCGTGGGGGGGGGGGGGGGCAGGTGATGCCAGAGGGGACGCAGCACCAGGCCCAGTAACAGACAACCCAGACTGCAGCACGAGCACCTGCAGGGCGCAGGGTACACACACCCTGACATCATCACTTATAGGGGATACCCCACATGCAACACATAGCCGGTCTTGTCCCGAAGGAACCCCAAGCACATTATCCCCAGAAGCCTCCATATGGTGATTTGAGTGGCACAACAGGCCAGTAAGGGTTAAGGCTAAAAGAGCTACCCGGGATGCCCCAAGGACCCGCTAGGGAAGTGGGAGATAGCGAGAGGAGAGGGCCGGGAGAAACCACAGTTGCTGAAGTTTTAACCCACCTGAAAGACATAAAAAGCATCCCCATAAGTAAATACACTTGAGAAAATAACCAGAAAGACCACCCCGCAGGGGTACTCAAGGACTGCAGGGAGCCAGCAGCGCACGCAGCCCAGGAGAGGGGAAAATAGCGCCCGCAGAGACCTCGAGGGGCGGGCCATGGAGATGTGATGCAAAAAACTTCATCAACAGAGCCTCCCCGAAGCCCCCCCGAAGAGCGCGAATCGCGCCCCACATGATCCGGCCAGCCAATAGCGGCACCGCAGTCTCTGAAGTAACAAGGCAAGGGAGTAACAGCAGCGGCCTAAGTGAAAAATGTGAGGAGGGAGGGTGGAAGGGGACACCTAGGGGGATAAGGGTTAAACGGGACAGGGAGCCTGGCAAACCCATAGTGCAGGGGGGGGGGGGCATCCCAAAAGGCTCACCATAAGCCTAAACCGCCTACCCTGTCAGAGCAGGGACTGCGGTAGGAGCCACGCTCCTCAGCACCTACCCTGGTGCTGACCTACCTTCATCCGAATCTGTCAGCCGAGGCGGGGAGGCAGTGTGGTTCAGAACGGGTGGGAATAGTCCTGCAGGGCCGCAGGCTGATAAGCTCCGTTCACCTGCGCAACATAGAGAGCCATCTTCTATCTTCGCAGCCCAGACTGCAGATGAGAACTGGGGGATTTGTGGGAGGTCCCTGACTTATATGGGGCCGGGAGAAGCCACAAGTTGTTTTCTGCAGTCCAGCGCCATCTTGTGGATGTATTACCCATGTGTAAGGAACAGGACGTGCTGTATACTTGGAATAGTAACATAACATTTCTGCATTGTATATACACATCGATTGTTATTATTTATATCATGCCTGAACCAAATGTAGGCACACCTGCAATCGAGGCCTGTGCCTTTACTTAAAAACAAAACTTTGGTCACTGTTTAGTCACTATGGACCACTATGAAATATCAAGTGGCCTACAAATAATCTGATTGGAGAGCAAACGGAACTAAGTATTTTCAAGGCACCTTTTAATACTTTTATCAGATTCCTAGATTGTCATGTTAAAGCTCAACTTTAGGCAGCAGGTTTGTATCAACCTGTAATCAATCAGTTAAGAAAATTGGAAAATATGTCATAAGGAAGCCAATCTGCTATAGAAGGGTTGATTCAGAGCCCCTTTCTCGACAATTTTATGCATTAAAATTTCCATTTTCGGCCATTTTTCCCCTTCGTCTAATTCAGCAGAGCCTTTTTTCTGTAAGACTTTTCGTGTGAACTGTTTTCATTTTTACATGATTTTTCGTTTGGTAGCAACACCTCCAAAAAAACGATGAGAAAGGGGCTCTGAATCAACCCTATAGTCTAGTGTTACCAAACTCAACACCCGAAACCAGCCTGACTGACTTGCCATGCCTGATCCCTTCACTGCAATGAAGGCCGGACGCTAGGAGGCTTCGTTCTGCTTTAAAGAGGAACATTGAGCAAGGTTAAAAATCTCCACCCAAACTTCAGTGATCCGTTGCCCCTCTCCGGTTTTACCTTTGGGTAGCTTCTACTCACCACCCCGGGGGATCCATCTTATGGATCCCTTGGATTTCGGCAACCTTCCAACTTGCATCCCATCAGGCACTGCGCACGGCCCCTGATCTTGCGCCTGTGCAGTGCCCATGGCTGGGATGCGATGGAGCCTCCCTAAATCTCGCGAGATTTTGCTGAGTGGTGCAGGATTTTGAAGAGGCCGGCTAAAGCTGTACTGTCATTTACAGACGGCTAAACTGACGGCAGGGGCAGTGATCGGGCCCCAAAACAGCCCGGCCTCTTTTTTATTTTATATCTGAAGTTCCTCTGTAATTTCTGTTGTGTCTCTGTTTGTAATCTACTTGCCTGCAACCTGTACTCTGTTTTCAGACCTGTATGTGTAATATTTCAACAATATCATATGCTTGTAATAACTGCCTTGTGAGTCTATCGCATTAAAATATAAATTTAACTTGAGCTGTCTGTTTGCCCTAACCGAATAAGCGTGTCTGTCCCTTGTAGACCGCTGGGCTGATTAAATGGACTGTGATTTAGGAAAGCCTGTGGCATGATCGAGGCTGTTGCCTTTGCAGGCTCATGTGATATGTTTTTCCTCACACCTGTACTATAAATAAAAGTTTAAAAAGGGCCCCCGCGTCTGTGTCTATGAGTTTATATGAGGGAGTTAGCTGCATGACAGCTCATTCTCCTTATCTACTGCAATTGTGAAGGTTAGTAATTGTGTGGGGGAAAAAGAAAAATGAGGAGTGAAAGAATGGAGCTGGTACATTTCTAGGTTTCCTCGTATTGGTCAGGGCTCATGGATACAGCATTCCAGACTAACAGTTTTTCCAACACAGCCAGACCATATAAAAGGCATAGAAGCAAAGAAGAGTTACATACCACTGATCTGTCAGAGTGTTGTTTATGAGAGTCAGGGTGACAAGCACACACTGGAGATCCTTATCTTCAAACACAGCAAGAGTTTGGCCAGAGAGCAGGTCTTTCTGGGGCTGCAGAGCTATGGTGCAAAAGTCAACCGGCCCCAGCTCCCCTAGACAGCTCCCTGTGGCTTCTGCAAATGCAAAGGTACAACATAAAACATTTCATTTATTGTTTCTTAAAATATTTTTTCAAGTAAAAACAAAAAAAAATTTTTTTAGAAAATGGTCTCCTTTATTTTAAATAAAACATTTAAATATTATTAAAGAAAACCATAATGCATGTGAAAGCCCTATTTCTCCCAATTATCGCATAGCATCCCATTCCTGCCCAGGAGACCCCCCAAACTGAAAAGAGAAAATTATAACATTTACAAATAAAATACAACTACTATCCACACTATAAAGGGTTAAACCCAAAAAAATATGCGTGGGCCCACCCTTCCCAGGGGAATCCCATTTTTGAGGTAGGTTAAAAACCCTTAAAAATCCCCCAAAAATGACATGGGTCCCCCCTACCCAACATAAGAATCCGGGGGCCAGCTATGCAGGCCTTGTAGAACAGGGGCTAGCCTTGGTTGCCCCCTACCCGTCCGGCTACAAGCCTGCAAAGCCTAAATGGCCCCAGGCTCTTTTGGGGAGGCAGGTAATGCTAGCAGCAGGTGACTTGCCAGCCCCTGTGCCTTTACCAAAGCCACTAATGATCTACCAAATGCCAAATCTAAAGGCCACTACTTCATTCTCATAATTCCCGACTACTTACTTTTACCCAGACCAAGCATTTAGTGTATCCTACTCCAACAGTCTCCTCTACTCGCCCTCTGTCAGGATACACCTACAATTTTCAGTCTAAACTTATGGTCTTGGCCAACTCAAACCCATTTGGCTATTGACACTATTTTTTATGCTTATATACCTCTCAAGCCCAAATCTCTCTTTACTACTATCCCGTGCTCTGGACTGCCTGACAGCCATCTTCTCATTCATATGGTCTCACTCTCAATGTGAACAGAGACAAAATGTGTCCATGCTTGTCCTTTTTCCACCATCCAATTATGCTCCTCAATAACAATTTCTGTTAATGATCTGCCTATTACTGCATATCTTCAAGCACTTTGTCTTGGTGCTATACTGGACTCTCATTCACAACTTACAATTAGTCACTAGGCACCTCAGAGAGGTAAAGGTCACCAGAATCAGTCTCCAGCTACAGTACTATGCGCTGCAGAGTTCAGGAAGCCCCTCTACAATGAATATGCAAATGGCATCTATATAAGGGCAAAAAAATACAATTCTGTGATTACTCACCTGTAGAATTGGTATTATATGTATACAGCACGTCCTGTTCCAGAATATTCCTTACTCCTGGGTAATACATCCACAAGATGGCGCTGGACTGCAGAAAACAGCTTGTGGCTCCTCCCAGCCCTATATAAGCCAGGGACCTCCCACAAAATCCCCAGTATTGACAAGCAGTTAACAAGAAGCCGGGAAGACAATAATAACAAGAACTCAAAATGAACAATCACCATACAGAGGTAACTAAGAATAATGATAACAAAGGTGGAACAGGACATGCTGTATACATATAATACCAATTCTACAGGTGAGTAATCACAGAATTGTATTTTTCTAAGTATACAGCACGTCCTGTTACAGAATATTCCTTACTCCTGGGACATCCAATAGCAGTGTCCGTAAGGTAGGGTGGGATCCCCAAAAAGTAACAGCGGGCAGTTTAAACCACTGCCGCCTGCAGAACTTTGCGGCCAAAAGCAGCATCAGCTGAGGCCCTAACATCAACTTTGTAAAACTTGGAAAAAGTATGAACAGAAGACCAAGTAGTGGCCTTGCAAACTTGTTCAACAGAAGCTTGGTGCTGAAAAGCCCAAGAGGCACCAATAGCACGAGTAGAATAAGCAGTAAGGCGGAAGGGAGGTTCCTTCCCCTTAGCAGAATAGGCTTTTATCACAGCCTGACGGATCCACTTGCTGATAGTGGACTTAGCTGGAGCCAGACCCTTCTTAGGTCCAGACGGGAGCACGAAAAGAGCATCAGTCTTCCTGAAGGATTCAGTAGGCACTAAATAGAACTTCAGGTTCCTAACCACATACAAATAGTGTAAAACCGCTCCTTAGGGTTACTAGGATTAGGGCACAGAGAAGGCAAAACAATGTCCTGATTGAGATGAAAAGCAGACACAACCTTAGGCAGAAAATCTGGCTTAAAACGAAACACCACCTTGTCTTGATGTCTCTCAAAGTAAGGGGGTTTGATGGAAAGTGCCACCAACTCAGAAACACGCCTAACAGAAGTGATGGCCACCAAAAAGACTAAATCCCAGACTGGTACGTGGGGGACGCACATGAGTAACTCCCTGGAAGAAGGTCTTAACTAAACGATGGTGAGCAATAGATCTTTGGAAGAAATTAGCCAAGGCAGAAACATGACCTTTAAGGGTACTACGTTAAAGACCCAAATCCAAATCATGTTGCAGAAACTCCAGAATCCTAGGGACAGAAAACACCCGACAGGGAAACGACTTAGAATCACACCAGTCAATGTAAGCATGCCATACCCTATATTAGATGGAGGACGAGGACTTCTTTCATAGCCCTCATCATGGTATTAACAACAGAGGCAGGCAGCCCCTTTTCCATCAAGATGGAGGTTTCAGCAGCCAGGCCGTTAAAGCCAGCGTTTGTAAATTGGGATGGCGTAGCTGCCCCTGAGTGAGCAGGTCTGGAAACTTGGGCAGGGCGTACTGATCTACTGCCAACTGCACGATGTCTGCGAACCGCACTCTTCTTTGCCAACAGGGGGCCACCAGGATGGTTGGCACCCCTTCCTGGGATATCTTGGGCAGCACCCTGCCCAGCAGGGGAAACGGAGGGAACACATAAAGGAGCTGAAAGCACTTCCAAGACATTGCTAGTGCATCCATGGCCAAGGCCAGAGGGTCCTGGGACAGAGAGAAAAAGGCTGGAAGCTTGTGATTGTGGCGGGACGCAAACAGATGCACATCTGGCTGACCCCAACGGTGGCACAGGGAGCAAAACACCCTGCTGCTGAGGGACCATTCTCCTAGGTGAGAAGTCCCCCTGCTGAGGGAGTCTGCCTCCAGATTCTCCACTCCCGGTATGTACACTGCCGAGATGCAAGGAACATTCTCCTCTGCCCAGGACAGTATCAGAGACACTTCCTTGGGGGCCCTCTTGCTCCGGGTCCCTCCCTGATGATTGATGTAGACAACCGCCGTCTGGTTGTCCGAGCGGACCTGAACAGCCCGACCCCGAAGGTGTGGAGTCAGTTGGATGAGAACCAACCGTATCGCCCTCAGTTCCAGAATGTTGATATGGGTGTGGGCCTCCTGAGGGCCCCACTGACCCTGAAATTTCAGGGATTTCCAGAAGCCCCCCCCCCAACCTGTCAGACTGGCATCTGTGGTGACTGTCTCCCAGCACAGAGCCAGAAAGGATCTGCCCACCAACAGGTTTCTTGAGCCAGCCACCACAAGAGAGACCACCTGACGAGAGGGGACAGAACAAACACCTGATCCAGGGACACCGGTTCCCGATCCTAAACTGACAAGAGGTGAAGTTGGAGAGGCCTCATGTGAAACTGAGCGTATGGAACAGCCTCGAAGCAAGACACCATCAGGCCCACCAGCTGCATACCCTGCCGGATGGAAAGACAGAAGAAGCTTGGCTTGAGCTTGCAGACTGTCCACCTTCTGCTGATGGAGAAGGATCTTGACCTGAGATGTATCCAGAGTCATGCCCAGAAAGGACTTGACCATTGACGGTGACAGGGAAGACTTGGGATGGTTGATCACCCAGCCGAAGGACTCCAGTGTGGACACCACCATCTGGGTATCCAGCTCGGCCTGCTGGAAGGACTGAGACTTGATGAGAATGTCGTCCAAGTAAGGAAGGATGCGAATGCCCTGAGATCTCAGCAGAGCCATAATGCCCGCAAGCACCTTGGTGAATACCCTGGAAGCCGAGTTGAGAACGAAGGGCAAGTCCACAAATTGGTAGTGCTGATCCTCCAGAGCGAACCTGAGGAATCTCTGATGACCTGGAAAGATTGGTATATGAAGGTAAGCATCCTTGATGTCTACAGAGGTCATGAAGTCCTCCGGGCGTAGTGAATTTACAGCTGAGCGCAGAGTCTCCATGCGAAAGTGTTTGAATCTGACAAATTTGCTGAGGCGCTTTAAATCCAGGATGGGTCTGATGGACCCGTCTTTCTTGGGAACAGTGAAAAGATAGTAGCCTCTGCCCTTTTCTCTTAAAGGCACTTGGCAGATGACCCCTAACTCCAGAAGGTTTTGGACAGCAAGACGCAGACCCTGGGCTAAAAGGGGGTTTTGAGCCATCCGGGATTGGATTTGAATCTTGGGGCGGCCAGGCTGCAAACTCTATCTTGTAACCGGAGGACACTACCTCCTGAATCCTGAATCAAGAGAGGCCAGGACGGCCACATCCTCTTCCCCTACCCCAATGGTCTCCACGGGCCCCAGTAAAAGAGAATCCACGGTTAGTTTTGGAACCACGGAAGGATGGGAGAAAGGCACCTGTCCCCCGAAAGGACCGAGACGGCCTCCTGCGTTGAGGTAACCTACCACCTTTAGCAAACAAATCCAAGCGTTCCCCAAAGAGACGCAGGCCCTTGAAGGGGAAACGAGTGAGAGCCTTCTTAGCAGCATTGTCAGCCACCCACTGACGTAGTCAGACAGAGCGGCGTATAGCCACCAACAGGGCAGAAGTCCTACCACACATTCTAATGGCATCATCCATGGCAGAGAGGATATATGCAATAAATTCCTCACAAAGCAGGAGAGATCTATACTCCTCTCTATCCGCATCCTCAGATGCCCCATCCAAAATACACTTAAGCACCCCTTTAATGGCAATAGCCGTAATAGCAGAGGCACAAACCGGGCGCAGTGCTGTCACCACACAGGCAAAGGCATGACAGGCCAGTTGGTACAAACGCTGGTCCTCGGCATCTCGCAGGGTAGTAGTGTCAGGAGAATGCATGACAGATGTATTGGACAACCCTAGAACGGGTGCATCCACCTCGGGAGGACATGACCAATGCTTAACAACATCAGCAGGAAAGGGATACCTCTTGTCCCAACTCTTAGGTACCCCGGGCAGCTTGCTAGGCCGTTCCCATTCTTTGAGCAGTAGATTATTAAAGTGAGACTGCTCAGGAAACTCCCAGGGTGGCTTAACCGTATGAAAAAGCTCACCCTGCTGCTGCGGAGCCACTGCCGGGGGAGAAATACAAAGCACTTCAAATATGTGACTCAGCAATCTGTCAGTGTCATCAGGGGACCCCGGGTCTTCCCCAAAGGGAGTCCCAGTACCACCGTATATCTTAGGTTGTTCCTCAGAGGATTCTGAATCAGAAAATAATTCACCCTCCTCAAGGGGGTAGGGACCTGAGAGTAAGGGCCCTCATCTTCCACAGGGAAGAGGAAAACCACGGGTGATAAATGCCACTTCTTAGCAGAAGCCTTACGTGGGGCAGACCCAGCAAGATGTTTCTCAATGCTGGCCACCCGTGCAGCTAAATCAGGTTGAGACTCCCCACTAGTATTCCCCGCAGTGGGGGTCAGATGTAAGCGTGGGGGGGTAGGTGAGGCCAGAGGGGTCGCACCACCAGGCCTAGTAACAGACAGCCCAGACTGCAGCGCAAGTACCTGCTGGGTGCAGGGTACACACAATCTGACATCATCACTAATAGGGGATACCCCACACACAACACATAGCAGGGCTTGTCCCGAAGGAACCCCAGGCCCATTATCCCCAGAAGCCTCCATATGGTGATTTGAATGGCACAATAGGCCAGTAAGGGTTAACGCTAAAGAGCTACCCGGAATGCCCCAAGAACCGCTAGGGAAGTGGGAGTTAGTGAGGGAAAATGGTCGGGAGAAACCACAGTGCTGAAGTATTCACCCGCCTGGAAGACATAATCAACATTTCCATGAGAATAAGGCAGTTAGAAAAAACTTTTAAAAAAAAATCACCCCATCGGGGTCAATCACAGACCGCAGAGAGCCAGCAGCACGCAGCAAGGAGACAAAATGGCGTCCGCAGACCTCGAGAGGCAGGCCGTGGAGTTATGAGGCAAAATGCATCATCCACAGAGCCCGCGCCCCCCCCCCCCCCCAAGAGCGGGAAATGCGCTCACGTGATCCGGCCGGCCAATAGCGGCCCGGCAGCTCTGAGGTGAATGGGGCTGCCAGGCGCGGAGCGCAGTAAAAGACGCGGCGGCGTTTTATAAAGTTACAAGCACTAAAACATGTCAAGAGTGAAATACAGTGTTGAATAACTAGACGACCCCCCCCCGGAGAGTGAGGAAGGATAACAGCAGAATTCCCAGGGAAAATGGAGCCCAGAGGACTAATATGAGAAGTGAGGGTGGAGGGGGAAATAATACAATTCTGTGAAATACTCACCTGTAGAATTGGTATTATACGCATACAGCACGTCCTGCTCCATCTATAATAATTACACATGGGTAATACTCCGCCAGAGGGCGCTGTTCACTGCAGACATGCAAAAACAGGCTCCTCCCGGCCCTTCATATACCCAGGGACCTCCCACAAATCCCCAGTATTGAAAAGCAGTGAGAAAAGAAGCCGGGAGAAACCAACCACCAACTGGTACAATAGTAATGATAACAATCACCATACAGGGGATCCAGAAAAATGTAAAACCAGGGTGGGGTGGAGCAGGACGTGCTGTATGCGTATAATACCAATTCTACAGGTGAGTATTTCACAGAATTGTATTATTCTAAGCATACAGCACGTCCTGCTCCATCTATAATAATTACACATGGGACATCCAATAGCAGTGTCCATAAAGTAGGGTGGGATCCCCAAAAACAAGGCACAGCAGACAGTAAAGGAGCTGTCACCTGCAAAACTTTGCAACCAGGTATGACATGAGCAGAGGCTCTAACGTCAATCTCATAACAAGACCTTTGAAATGTATGAACAGAGACAAGCAACAGTCTAGTAACTTATTCAACAGAAAAAAACCTGGTGCTGAAGGGCCAATGGTACCCAAACACCAATATAACGGAATAAAATGAGAAAGGGAGATTCTTCCCCCTTAAAGGAATAGGCCAGTGTAACGGCCCAACCAGCCCACAGGCAACAGAAGCCTCGTGGAAAACTTAGAACTCTCCCTAAGGGGAATGAGAACTGGTCTCCCGTCAGACAGGCGGGAATACTGACCCCTTCATTAGCAAGAAGCCGAAACCTTTACTCAGGACCAGGAAGGCATCCAAGTAAGATCAATCCAAAGGGCGCAGTGGCCCTGGAAGCAAGCGATATCAGGCGCATACATAATGAGGCGCCCGCAGACCCCAAGGGCATAAGTCCCCCTAAGGGACAAGAAACCACCAGGAAAAATTGCAACACCTGTTAGACTAAAAGGACTTAAACAATGATCATAAAACACCACTTGGGCAAAGAGGTCCGGCATAAGACGGATATATATATATGAATCGAGCCAAGGCTAAGCAATCAAATCCACCTTCTCAGGCACACGTCTGACTGAGGCAGAAGCCCCCAGAGAAGCAACTTGGACTACAAGGCAGCTCAGACAGCATCCAGCATAAGTCCCAAGGGAAAAAGCTGCAGGGCAAACAGAATGAAAATGGATCCCAACAGGAACCACAGAAACTACTTGGGAGATGCCCATGAGCAAAACCCCAAGAGAATTCCTCACAAGGAAGACAGAACCAGACTCCTACAGGAAGACAGCCAGGACAGAACTTGGACCTTCAGAGTACCTAGATGGGGAGCCAACCCCAACCTATGCTGTAAAGACTCTAGAACCCGGGGAACCAAGAACGTCCAACAGGTAAGAGACCAAAACTCATGCCAATCAGTATGGGTACACCATGAACCACAATAGACGGAGGAAGAGGAAGCCAAGGAAGCTTGCTCCTAGCCCCCCATATACCAAATCACCCAGAAGATAAGCCCGTCTCCAAGGGGTGAATGAATCAGCTGTCAAGCCCCAGACAAGAGTCTGTAGATTGAGACGACAAAAGAAGGGGCCTGACAAGGGCAGAACCGCACTCCAGAGAGGGTACAGGTCAGCAGACCTCAGCAGAAGCATCTGCGAGCCACAGTTCACAAGGCCACCCAGGCCATCAATCTCACGGGTCTCTCTATCAGCACAACTGTGCGCAGAACCCCACATAGTAGGGTGAGCGAAGAGAAGGCATATAAGATAGAAAGTCTATGCATAATTTTACTAAGCCCTCATGACCAGAGTCAGAATATTTTGGGACAGTAAAAACAAGGGCGGAGCCCTTGTGGTATAAGCGAGACCCAACAGAGCCACCCTAGTTGGCTCTCAGAGCGCCACCAGGATAGCAGAACCTGCCACTGAAAGGCATCTATTGGAGCGAATACCTCTGAGGAGCAGGGGGCGTAGACCCCCGCCCAGATTGGGATCAGCAACCCTCCAGAGGTATCATCCTGCTTCAAGCTCCAGACCAATAATAAAACAGACCGTTGTCTTCCAACGGACCAAGAGTCCCCAAATAGATAGGTCCTAAAAGAGGAGAAGTCCAGCCGTATAGAGTCAACGGAAGGTTCACTGTTGCAACAACCCGTAGGAAAGATGAACCCTCTAAGGGACCCTACCTAGGAACCACGGGGGGCTTTGGAAGAAAGTCCCTCCCCCCGCCTACCTGCGAGACTTGGTACCCAAGGTGACCATTCACAGGAAGATGCAAGCAAGGAAGGGGGTGCCCCCTGACAGGGCCCTTGAATATGATCAGCTCAAGAGGAACCACCTTACCAAGGGGAAATGAGCACAGACCAAGCTCCAGGGGTGCCGGAACCCCATGTAGGATCAATAACCTACTGTGCCGAAGAGCCCAAGGGCTCGGTATATAAGGGACATCATCTGATACGCCACCAACGGGCCCACCAGCTGCAATCCTGCCTGGTGAAAGTAAGAAGTCAGCAAAGGGGGGGCAGAGCCCCCGTAACCAGGAGTCCACTTGTTGCCAAGGAAGAAGGCTCAAGCCTGAACCGAATCCAAGGAATGGAGATAGCAGATAAGGGACCAAAAGGGACTGAGGTGACTGAGCACCCATCCAGTAACTCCCGAGGGACACCGCCGGCCGACCAATCCACTTGGCCTGACGTAGAGACTGGGGAGTAAGGAAAGACGACCCGGTAGGTCCTAATGCGGACGCCCCCCCCCCCCCCCCCCAGGCATGTCCGAGACATCACCCCCATTCGCGCCATGGCGAGTAGCCTGGGAGCGAAAGAGAGGCCACCAACAATGCCTCAAGCCGCAGGGTTGGTCCTGCCACACCGCCTAGTAACTCCACAGGAGGTCGGACGCCCCCCTTGCACAGGGCACCTGTGTCCTAAGACAAAGATGTCATATAGGGACTACCTGTGAGAGTAGAATCGCCAGGCCTACCATAGGCCAGCGTGGCCCAGACTGCCTCATACTGTTGAGGGAAGGAGGAAGGTTAATATAGAGGCCATAGCCCCATACTGTTAAGGGCAACCTGTAAGTAAGCCCAAACTCTGTAGGCCCAGTACGGCCTGCACCAATTCCTGAGGGAAAAACAGGGGCTAGAAGCACCCTGACAACCACTGAGAGGGACCGCCCAGCAAAAGCTATCCTGTGTCCAGGGGAACTACCTCCTGGAACCACCCGAAGGAGAAGGTACATTCCTAGATGGGAGACAGCTGCTGCAGCAGTACCCTCGCCCAGGAGGGCGAGGGCGTCCCTTCATGCTTGGGAGGTCTTGGCAGATTTGGACTCAGTCCTGCCAAAGGGCCCAGGGCGTTTCCTGCCCACCCCATGGTGGAAATCCACACCGAACAGTTGGAAGCACACCTCAGGTTCGCGTTTGACACTAACGTAGGGAGGTGGAGGGGTGGCCCTGCCCCGGGGAGGCCGGAGCGGCCTTCTGCGCAGGGGTGCCTTACCCTTTTTCCCAAAAAGGTCCAAACGGGCCCCAAATAGTCGCCGTCCTCTGAAGGGAAGGCCAGTGAGAGCCTTTTTCGTAGCATCGTCAGCACCCCACTGTCGCAGCCAGAGCAGGCGGCGAATAGCTACCACAAGGGCAGAGGTTCTAGCACACATCTTAATGGTGTCATCCAGCGCTGAGGATGAACTTCACAAACACATCACAGTCTGATAGCGCATTAAACACCCCCCAGGGGAGGTCCTCAGGACAGTGGTCAAGTACTTTTCTGACAAGAGTCCTGGCGGCCACCGCAGTGATGGCCGCGGCACAGACCGGGCGCAGAGCCGTCCCTGCACACGAGAAGGCGTGGGAAGCCAGTCTGTCAATGCGCCGGTCCTCAGCATCCCGAAGGGTACGGTAAGAAGGAGCCGTCATGAAGGGGGGGTTAGTAACCCCTATAATCGGTGCATCCACCACGAGAGGTGCTGACCAGAAATTAACCACGTCAGGAGGGAAAGGGTACTTCCAATCCCAGGCCCCTGGGACCCCTTTAAGTTTACAAGGCGATTCCCATTCTTGGGATATAAGATTCTGGATATGATCCTGTTCCAGGAACACCAAGCGCGGCGGCGCTGTGTGGAAACTCTCCTTCTCAGGCTTGGGAGCCTCTCCAGGAGGGGAGATTGACAAAACCTCAAAGAGCCCAGAATCATCACAGCTCCCGGGCATCTCATCCGAGGAGCCCGAATCTGAGAATAGCTCACCTTCCTCAGAAGGATCAAGGTCCTGCATATCAGCAGAGTCATCGGTATCGTTAGGAACCGGAGAGCCAGGAGTCGTCAGGGACCGCTCCTTTCCAGGGCCCATACGCTCCGCCAAGCCAGACAGCACCTGCTCCGCCGTAGGCAGCACTCGCGGCATGGCTTGCAGGTCATCCCCGCTCGAGTGAGGCTCATCAGGACTGAGGTTTAGGTCCGGGGAGACGGGTGTATTGAAGGGAGGTGCAGCCACTGGCAAACCTGATTGCAGGCTCAGTGCCTGTTCAGCACACGGCCCGCAGACCCGTGCTCTGTCAGCATCAGCATGGGGCTGACCACACACAGCCAGTCATGTCCCAGAGGGACCCCGGGTACATAATTCTGAGATGCCTCCATATGGTGATTATCTGAGCAGTATGCCCGCAGGGATTTACACAATAGGCAACCCTGGATGCCCCCAGACCCGCTAGGAAGTGGGAGAATTTGCTAAGTGGACCCGCTGTAATATATGTGAGGCCGGGAGAAGCCACTGAAGTCCTGGCGTCTGAAAGACATAATGGGACAAGAGGGGTGGTGTCAGTGCCATGCGCAGCCGGATAAACACATAGAACAATGCCGCCCCGGTGGGCACTTGACGAAGGGAGGAGGCGGATCGCACCACGCGCGCAGATTGTCAAAATGGCGCCAAGCGAACCTCGAGGGGCGGGCCTGACCAGGCCGTGACGCGGAGCGCGTCATGCCGAGTCCCCGCCTCCCCCAAAGAGCGCGAAGCTCTAACCAACAAAAAAGAAAGACAGTAGTGGATAGAAAGCGCATACATAAAGTTGCTGTCACGCTGGAAAATGATGCTGCCGTCTGGGCAGTAAGCTAATGTTAATGAAGGCCAAACAGGCTTGCAACTGTGGAGCAAGGAGCGCGACACTGACACCCAAGTATAATAAAAGATCAAGGCCTTAACGTATTATATTGCACTAGGACTGCCACACATACCCCACCCCCTTTCTTTTCACCCGAGCTACGGGAGGAAGCGAGGGAGAAGCGGACCAGCGTCCAGGGACTAACTCAGTGAGGGGCACGGGCAACAATGCGGGAGGGGCATCCACTAGAGGCTCACCATCGGCCTAACCGCCTACCCTATGGTGGGGGATTGCGGTGGAGCATGGCTCCGTTAAGCACACAAGGTGCTGCCTACCTTCACCCGACCAACGCAGCCCAGGCTGGGAGGCATATTCTTCTTAAAGAGGACGGGTGGAAATAGTCCCACAGGCCCACGGGCTGTAAAGCCCCGTTCGCCTGCGAGAGCGTGATTCTTCATGTCTTCGCAGTTCAGCACTGCATAGAAATCTGGGGATTTGTGGGAGGTCCCTGGGTATATGAAGGGCCGGGAGGAGCCTGTTTTTGCATGTCTGCAGTGAACAGCGCCCTCTGGCGGAGTATTATCCATGTGTAATTATTATAGATGGAGCAGGACGTGCTGTATGCTTAGAATATATATGTGAATAGGGTTTAACTGCACAGAATAACCTGGCAAAACCCATGAGGCAGTGGGGGCATCCCACAAAGGCTCACCATTAGCCTAAACCACCTACCCTGTTAGAGCAGGTACTGCGGTAGGAGCCTAGCTCCTCAGCACCATTGGTGCTTGCTAACCTACCTTCACCCGAACCTTAACAGCTGAGGCTGGGAGGCAGTAAATGAGACGGAACGGGTGGAAATAGTCTAGCAGGGCCGCAGGCATATAAGCCTCGCTCACCTGCGCCACAGAGAGATATCTTCTATCTTCGCAGTCCAGACTGCAGAAAGAACTGGGGATTTTGTGGGATGTCCCTAACTTATATAGGGCCAGGAGGAGCCACAAGCTGTTTTCTGCAGTCCAGCGCCATCTTGTGGATGTATTACCCAGGAGTAAGGAATATTCTGGAACAGGACGTGCTGTATACAAAGAGGCCGATTCATTAATAGCGCCAGGTAGCGACAGATGAGCGACTGTAGCATGATTTTTACAGCGCCAGCCAGTATTCGCTGTGCTTGGCCGGCGTTTGCTTGATGTCAGCGACTGAGTCGGTGTGCGGTAATGTTGAATACGGGCTTAGGGGTCGCTGTTTCACAGGTTCAGCGTTTTATGTGAGCGCCTGACAACGAATGGCCAGAGCGAACGGCTTGCTTCATATTCATTAACAAATCACGCTCCGAATTTGCTAGCGCTGTCCATTCCTTGTTTAAACCCCAGTGCGCTGGCGGCGATGGGTGTTAACTAGTTTTTAACCCCTAAACAACCATATTTTTTGATTGTAACATTATACATGTTTTTTGAATCATTTTGTAATATGAATACATTAATATCAGACCTGTAAGATCAATTCTGCACGAATTTTTTTTTTTTTTTTTTTTTACTTTAAAAAAAAACTAACATTGCAGAAGTGGTCTCAGAATTTTTGACATTAAAAAAAAAAAAAAAAATAATACCAATTAATTATGATTAATTAAAGATTGCTCCATTGAAATGCATTGGACAACGCCAGGGAGCGACATGTCATACCTGGCGCTGTGAAGGAATTTGCAGCGGCGCTGTTCGTTCCAGGCGGCTTCATGATGAATCCCGCGCTAGCCGTCGCTCTCGCCGGCGCTAGCCTCATTTAGCTTGATAAATGCGTCATTGTGACCGCCGCCGGGCGTACTTGAGTCGGTAGCCGCCGATAGCTGGCGGTACCTGGCGCTCGTCAGACACTACCTGGCGCTAGCCCGTGATAAATAAGGCCCTTAGATTACTTTGAGTGGATCTGGAACACTATTTCCTACCCTAGTCAAAGGAAATCCCCACTATGTTGTCTTTATACCACAGGTGCTCTTTAAATATAGATTGCTAACTAAGATCTCCCCCTGGCCCTCCCCACTACATTCTATGACTGACAACCCCTCGCTTCAAATAAGCACACAGAAACACAACTTAAAGCAGAACAAAATCCACTAAGGTTGGCACTGAAATCTTTTAGTTCCTAGGGCTGACCACTTGCCATGCCCTGGCAATCAGGATGCTCCCGCTGTGTAAAATCCCCCCCGGGGGGCCTGTATACATTCACCTAGCTCCAACAGCGCATGCGTGGGCTCTCATCAAATGAGAGCCGTCTGCCATGAATATGTCATTCATCAGCAGCTTTCATTGTTGTCAATAGGGCGCTGCCACATTCCTTGCATCCCTGGCGGTGCGCTCCTGCCCCAGATGGCTGGGATGGGAGCGTGCACGCGACTGGGAACTCCCCATTCTAGTCTATGAGGGTTGTTTGCGGAGTGACATAGTCAAGGCAGGTGGCTCTCATTGGACGAGAGACTGAACATTCGCCGTTGCAACAAGGAAGAGAAATCAGCTTCACACAGTGCGACATGCCAATTCAGGATGCCCCGGAAAAACGGAACAAAACTCAGGAAAGTAATAATAATTCCCGGGTTTTGTTCTGCTATAAGGTAATGGGGTTCAGTAGGCATTATAAGATGCATGCAATTGGTCCCCTTAGAGAGCCTAAAAAAAAGATGATTAATCAAAATTCTAAACCCTGGACTTTCCTACGCTTTTGCCAATTTTTACTAACAACAGCTCCCCGAATAAACTTAGCATATACCCCTCTGACTTTGAAAAACTCTGGTTGGAGACATAGCCCAAGCTCATATTTTATCTTATATATAAGATCTACTCCTACATAACACCTCATAACCCGACCCCCTCAAAATGCGAAAGAGACCTGAAATGCAACTTCTCCGAAACCCAAAAGGAAAACCATCGTCTCCATGCCCACAAGGCATCCATCGCCACTAGAGTACACAAGCTAAATTACAAAATTCTGTCATGCTGGTAATACACACCTGATAGATAAAATAATCCTGATAGAATCCGTAAAATAATCCTATAACCTCAGTCTAACGACTGGAGATGCAACTCGTATGTAGGCTCCCTGCTACTGATTTTATGGCAGTGCCCCAAAATAAAAAGGCTCTGGGAGACAATAATACCAATTATGTCAACTGTCGACAAGTACGCATAGTCTTCATCCTCCTACATCTCAATGGCATGCCACTGAGCCAATACAGAAAGTCCTACTCATACATCTATTAAACACTTCTAAGCTCCTCATACCAAAATTGTGGCAGCAATGTTATTTCTCCACTGCTAAAGACTGGTTAAACAAAGCCCCCAACATGAATGACATGGAGCAACTAACCCTATCACTAGGTAATAGAGATCAATGGTTTGCCTGCACATAGCTCCCTTGGTTACAATACCTACCTACCATACCATCAAGCAATGAACAAGAAATTCTTGGTCAGCCAAAACGACACGACGGCCGACAGTTTAACCAATCCTCGGGCATTGCATGATTGCAGTGGCTGTTTCCACAGAGCGAATATCACTAAACTGGAGGCGCTCTAGCAATTTCTCGCTCGATAATCGCTCTGTGTAAACCCAGCATGATACCCTCATCCAGCTCTGGAGATAGATGGCCCACACATTACAATCCATGCATACTGGGAATTTTTCTATACTTTGTGCTTTCTGCATTCTTTCTAACAGAGACTACTTAAAAAAAAGAACATTAAAAAAAGGTATTATAAAAACTTGCCAGATGTAGATCAGTGAGTTATTTACAATAATCCAAGCCAACTTCAAATTTGTAAAGTGTAAAGAGGCTGCATTAGATCTAGCTCTCAGTACCCTGCCTAAGCAGGACAGGACAGCCCACATAAACTATGGCAAAGTTCAGACATAGGCCTTGATTCACTAAGAGTTTCATGGTAGTAAAAAATTCAAATTATGAGAAAAAGTCTGAGAGTTTCAGTGTTAGTGAATCACCACATAGGGAGACAATGAAAGTCAATGACACTTTTATACTCCTTAGAAAAGTATTGAACTGTTTACCTGTAGTAAAAAGTGCCATCGACTTTCATTGTCTTCCTATCTGGTGATTCACTAACAGTGACATTCTCAGGTTTTTTTCTCATGAATTGATTTTTTTTACTACCATTAATTTTTTTTTCAACTCTTAGTGAATCAAGGTCATAGAGTGTGATACATATTGCATGTACATTTTGTTCATGCATTTATACTTTAATTCCTTTCTCTCCCACAGTGTTTGACACACCCCAGCAGACCATAATTCTTCACTTTTTACTAGCAATGAACTGACAGCAGAAGATGTCTCCCACTTCCGCATTAAGCAGCTTTAAAGCAGCTTTATGCTGCCCCTATAGCTGCAGTGTGCTCTTCTGTCTCAGTCATGGGATTGACATAGATCTGGCAGTGGCTTTGCCTATGACAGCCCTTCACAAAGGACAGCTGTGGAGGGAGCAAAAGTAGGACTGTAAAGCTGGACAAGAGTCATTTTTTTATGTTCCGCCCCTGCTCGTGCGGTGGCCCTTGTTTCAAATAAAATTTTAATAATATTTTTTTCAGGGCCTAAGTCACGCCTTGCTGCACTTTTGAGATTGCCGATGATCTCAAAGGTACTGTGCTGCCTTTTCAGGCTAGTTCAGTTATAATTGCTCTTAGGAGTGTATTACTTATAGCTGTGTAGTGCACCACTGCCATCTACTGGCAGAAGTTCGGTATAACAGTTCTAATTTTATCAAAGTGTATTCAGTGAATCCCTTAGACAGGAAGTTAACCTTTGCTACAGGAAGTTCTCTTCAGCCATTTTAGATTTTCATTCTCTATGGATGCAGCAGATATTTTCCTCTCCCAGAAGGTTTGAGACATCATCACCTTTTCACAAAATTTAATGTATACTGAAGAACGTATAAGTATATACTAATAAAACAGTATAAAGTTGGATTCCTTTGGTGGACAATACAAGCATGGGCTTCTGTTTACTGAGATCTCCAACCAGTGTTTAGCTGTCCGTTTAGAATCACACACAGTCAGTGCTTTGAGAGCGGAATAGTGAAAAGGTGTTAGCGCAACAAGCCTGGGGATAGGAGTCGCTGCACAGACAGAATGAGCCTAAGATCAGGAAGACGCTATAACGCTGAAGATCAGCTACCCGCGACACATCAGGGCAGGGAGAGCATGCCAGGTGTCCAGCAGGATGATACACGCTCACATTCATCTAGATCAGCAAGGTCCAGCCAGTTTTCATCAGCAAGCGCCCTTTTTATCAGAGAGCGCGCCAAAGCAGAGGCCGCTCGTGTTCAGTTAGAATTCGCTGAGAAAGAGGCCGCCATTATAAAAGAAAAATCAGATCAGGAAGCAAAGCTGATAAAAGAGAGATCAGAACAGGAAGCAAGGTTGATAAAAGAAAAATCAGATCAGGAAGCAAAGCTGATAAAAGAGAGATCAGAACAGGAAGCAAGGTTGCATATTCTTCAGCGTCAGTGTGCAGCCGCCGTTGCAGCAGCAGAAGCCGCAGCTTATGCAGATATGGAGCGGTCTGAAATGGAGTCCATCTATGGAGGCCCAGATGTGCCTGAGAAACCCGTTCCCTCAGCAGAACGCACTAGGGAGTATGTCAGAGAACTTTCAAATGATGGTGCAATAAAACAGTTTCCCAATCCAGAGTCACCTGAATTTAAGCCAAAACCTGCAGAACTCCTGAGTGTCCAAAAACAAACCCACAAGGCCGGTAGTACCAGAGTGATAAAAGATGAACCCTCACTGCAGCAATCCAAACACCAGAGCATGCAAGACGTCACTAAATATCTTGTCCGTAAAGAAATGGTTAATGCAGGCTTCCTCAAGTTTGATGACTGTCCTGAGAATTACTGGGCATGGAAGGCTTCCTTTATGAACGCAGTCAGAGACTTGGATTTAACAGCAGCAGAGATGTTAGACCTGATGGTAAAGTGGCTTGGGTCAGAGTCTGCAGAGCATGCAAGAAGGATGCGCAGGATACACCTATTTAACCCTCCAGTAGGACTCGATATGGCCTGGCAAAGGCTAGAAGAAAGATATGGATCACCAGAGGCAATTGAAGGTGCACTAATGAAAAGACTGGAGTCTTTCCCCAAGCTAAACAGCAAAGACAATTTGAAACTACAAGAGCTAGGAGATATTCTTTGGGAAGTTCAGTGTGCCAAGGAAGAAGGCTATTTAAAGGGACTTGCACATTTAGATACCGCCAACGGTACAAGGCCTATAGTGGAGAAACTACCTCACCACCTGCAAGAAAAATGGGTGAGTGTTGGAGCAAAATACAAAGAAGATCATGGTGTCCCTTTCCCCCCTTTCTTTGTGTGTTCTAGGTTTGTACAGCAGCAAGCCAAGATGAGGTGCGATCCAAGTTTTTCCTTCATCACCAGCAGCCAGCTTCCAAAGGCAGAAAAGCCACCTAGACCCTACCATAGGACTTCAGTGATTGCCCACAAGACAATGGTTCCCTTTAAAGACTCAGGAGGTGCAAGCAGCTACAAGGTAAACACCTATGAAGACCCTGACAGACTTTGCCCACTTCATAAAAAACCCCATCCTCTAAACAAGTGCAAGGGGTTCAGAAGTAAACCTATCAAGGAAAGGTTAGCCTTTCTTAGAGAAAACGGCATCTGCTTCAAGTGTTGTGCATCCACCAAGCATATAGCTAAAGACTGCAAAATACAAGCAAATTGCTCAGAATGTGGCAGTAACAGACACATCGCAGCTTTACACCCCAATACCTTGCATCAACCACTAGAGGTCGCTGAAACCCTGAAAGATGAGGGCAGGGAGCAAAAGGATGAATCAGCTACCCCAGTAATGGCCAAATGCACTGAAATCTGTGGTGACAGTACAAATCCACGCTCATGTTCCAAGATCTGCCTAGCAACAGTGTACCCCACTGGGAATAAAGAGAAGGCAGTGAAGATGTATGTGGTTCTGGATGAGCAAAGCAACAGGTCTCTGGCAAGGTCAGACTTTTTTGATGCCTTCAACATTACGTCAAGTGCAGTTCCATACACTCTAAAAACATGTGCAGGAGTGATACAGACCACAGGGAGGAGAGCAACTGACTTTACAATTGAGTCTCTTGACAAGAGAGTCCATCTCTCACTCCCCACCTTGATAGAATGTGATATGATACCAGATGATAAGGCAGAGATTCCTTCACCAGAAGTGGCCCTTCATCATCCTCATCTTAAATCAATATCTCACCTTATTCCAGCTGTCCAGAGGGACGCCTCTATTCTGCTACTTCTTGGAAGAGACATTCTGCAGGTACATAAGGTACGTCAACAAATTAATGGACCCTTTAATGCCCCGTATGCTCAAAGACTTGATCTGGGGTGGGTTATAGTAGGAGAAGTTTGTCTGGGAGCAGCACATCGTCCAGATAGTGTCAATACTTCAAAGACATCTGTGCTAACAAATGGGCGTACGTCCCACCTCAGTCCATGCCAGAACAGCATTGTTGTTAAGGAAACCCTGAAACCATGCTATGACTTTTCTTCCAGTTTTAATAGAGACATTTGTTGTGACATGAAGATTGACACTTTAGGGAATTCAGTGTTTCAGAAGACAAAAGATGATGACAAGCAAGCAATGTCTATAGATGATCAAGCATTTCTCCATATCATGGACAAAGAGGCTTTCCAAGATGAAAACAGCAATTGGGTAGCCCCTTTACCTTTTCGCACACCCAGGTGTTATTTACCTAACAACAGAGAGCAAGCCATGAAGCGCTTGAACACACTACGTAAAACCTTGCAAAGAAAACCTGAAGTGAAAAAAGACTTTACAGAATTCATCAAAAGGATGCTGGACAACAATCATGCTGAAGTAGCACCACCACTGGATAAAGGTAAAGAACACTGGTATCTGCCAATGTTTGGTGTCTACCACCCACACAAATCGGATCAAATAAGAGTTGTGTTTGATTCCAGTGCGCAACATGAAGGCGTTTCATTGAATGATGTACTGCTGAGTGGTCCAGATCTGAACAACACACTTCTGGGGGTCCTCTTACGCTTCAGGAAAGAGCCCATTGCCTTCACAGCAGATGTGCAACAGATGTTTTATTGTTTTCTGGTGAGAGAGGACCATCGTGACTACCTGCGTTTCCTGTGGTACAAGGACAACAACATAGACAAAGAGGTAACAGAATACAGAATGAGAGTTCATGTGTTTGGTAACAGCCCTTCACCAGCTGTTGCTATATACTGTATGCAGAAGGCTGCCCAGAAAGGTGCAGAACGTTATGGTCAAGATGCCAAGCACTTTGTCATGAGACATTTCTATGTGGATGATGGACTTGCTTCAGCTAAAACACCTGAAGGAGCAGTCAACATTCTCAACAAAGCAAAACAAATGCTGGCGGAGTCTAATCTGAGACTACATAAGATTGCCTCTAACAGCAAACAAGTCATGGAAGCTTTCACCACAGAAGACAGAGCTAAAGACCTCAAAGACCTTTGCCTGGGAACAGACGCCCTTCCTTTGCAGAAGAGTCTAGGCCTAAGCTGGGATATTATTAAAGACTGTTTTGTGTTCCAGGTTTCTTCAACAGAAAAGTCATTCACAAGAAGAGGGATCCTATCCACTGTTAACAGCCTCTATGATCCCCTCGGGTTTGTGGCACCAGTCACCGTGAAAGGTAAGGCCTTAGTTCGTGAACTGTCAAGTGAAGAAAGGGAGTGGGATGCTTTGCTTCCCCAAGAAAGACTCCATGAGTGGGTTCAATGGACAGAGTCTTTACAAGCCTTACAGTGCTTACAAATATCCAGGTGTTATGTTCCTGTTTCATTGTCACAAGCGTGTAAAAAAGAACTGTATGTCTTTTCAGATGCATCTGTTATAGCAATAGGTGCAGTTGCTTACTTGAAGGTAACTGATGCAGGAAATGTCTGCCATGTTGGATTTGTTATGGGAAAATCCAAGCTAAGCCCTAAGCCAGCACATACGATTCCACGTCTAGAGTTATGTGCAGCTGTACTAGCAGTTGAACTGTATGAGCTAGTGAGAGACGAGATAGACTTAAGTCTAGATGCGGTGAAATTCTTTACAGACAGTAAAACAGTCCTAGGCTTTATCTGCAACACTACAAAGAGATTCTTCTTATATGTTTCCAACCGAGTGAACAGGATCAGACAAACAACATGTCCAGAGCAATGGTTCTATGTGCCCTCAGAACAAAATCCTGCAGATTATGCTACCAGACCTACGCAGATAGCTTGCCTTCAGAACTCTATATGGTTCTCAGGCCCACCATTTCTGTATCAGACGGCTGTAGATAATCCTGATAACACCAATGTTTACCCTTTAGTGGAGCCTGAAGCTGATCCTGAAATTAGGTCAGAAGTAGTAAACTTTAGCACTAAAGCCCTTGACGCTAAACTTCAGCCACATCGCTTCGTAAGATTTTCTGACTGGAAGAGACTGAGCAGGGTTATAGCAAAGTTAATCCATGTTGCCAAAAGTTTCCACAAGAAAACTAACAATGATCAACCTAGAAGCTGGAGAGTTTTCCATGAAAGGATCAGTTTAGAAGAAATTTCACAAGCCAAGACAGTTATAATTTCTTCTGTACAACACACATATTTTAGGCAAGAATATGACTGTATTGAACAACAAAATACACTTCCAAAACATAGCCGTCTTACAAAACTCAGTCCCTTTATAGGTCAAGATGGACTATTAAGAGTAGGAGGCCGTTTATCATTTGCCACACTGTCAGATGAGGAGAAGCAGCCTATCATAATTCCTCGTGATCACCATATTGCTGCATTGATCATAAGATATTATCATAATCAAATAGTACACCAAGGGCGTCATATTACTGAAGGTGCAATCAGAGCTGCAGGTTTCTGGATCATTGGTGGAAAACGTCTAGTGTCTGCAATCATTCACAAATGTGTCATATGCCGGAAGCTCAGAGGGAGATTGGAAAGCCAAAAGATGGCAGAGTTACCAGAAGACAGAGTCAATCCTGAACCTCCATTCACTAGTGTGGGAGTTGATGTGTTTGGTCCCTGGGAAGTTGTAACCCGCCGAACCAGAGGAGGTAGCGCTGACAGCAAACGTTGGGCTGTTCTTTTCACGTGTCTTTCTATCAGAGCAGTGCATATAGAATTGGTTGAGTCCATGTCAGCATCCAGTTTCATCAATGCTCTTAGAAGATTCTTCTCTGTTCGTGGTCCAGCTAAGTTGATTCGCTCTGACAGAGGTACTAACTTTGTAGGTGCATGCAAGGAGCTGCATATATGCTCAAATGATACAGAACTTCTAGACTATCTTCAAGACAAAGGATGCACATGGCTCTTCAACACTCCTCACTCTTCTCACATGGGAGGCGCCTGGGAGAGATTAATAGGTGTAGCTAGGCGCATTTTAGATGCAATGTTGCTCCAAGCCAAACCTACTCGTTTGACTCATGAGACTTTGAGTACCTTTATGGCGGAAGTAATGGCCATCATCAATGCGAGACCTTTGGTGCCAATATCTACAGATCCAGATAACCCAATGGTTCTTACCCCCGCTATGCTCTTGACCCAAAAGGTAGACTCTTTATCAGCCCCCTGTGGAGACTTTAGTACAACAGAACTTCATGTAAAGCAATGGAAACAAGTCCAATGCCTAGCTGATACATTTTGGAAGAGATGGAGGAGAGATTATCTGTTTACCTTACAAAGTCGCAAGAAATGGGCTGAAACTAGTCCCAACGTCAAGAAGGGAGATGTTGTGCTGTTGAAAGATATCCAAGAAAGCAGAAATAACTGGCCTATGGGAATTGTCACAAATACGTCGCCAAGTAAAGATGGTAAAGTCAGAAAGGTTGAAGTTAAAGTGGCGAAAAAGGGGAATGTTAAAGCGTACGCCAGACCAGTCTCAGATGTTATTGTTCTCCTTTGAGTATGTGTTAATTTGCTGGGACAATACATAATTTACAGCTTGTCACCAACAGCTCTCGAATGTGACCTTTTCCTTCAGTTGAATTCCATCCTGTGGATTACAATTGGGGTTGGAGATAGTTTGGCTTAGTGCGGCTTCTCCAATCCGAAGATGGGTTTATGGACAAACTATTTCTTCATGTGGACTACTAGCGGGAAGTGCCACAGCCAAAAGACACCGACATTGTGGACTCATGTATAGTTATGTTACCAGTTCTAGTTAGAAATGTATTCTCTTATCAATGTGTTTTTCCTGTACAGTAGATACGTATAGATAGTGATATAATGTATTATATCAGGCAGGGAGTGTGCTGCCTTTTCAGGCTAGTTCAGTTATAATTGCTCTTAGGAGTGTATTACTTATAGCTGTGTAGTGCACCACTGCCATCTACTGGCAGAAGTTCGGTATAACAGTTCTAATTTTATCAAAGTGTATTCAGTGAATCCCTTAGACAGGAAGTTAACCTTTGCTACAGGAAGTTCTCTTCAGCCAATTTAGATTTTCATTCTCTATGGATGCAGCAGATATTTTCCTCTCCCAGAAGGTTTGAGACATCATCACCTTTTCACAAAATTTAATGTATACTGAAGAACGTATAAGTATATACTAATAAAACAGTATAAAGTTGGATTCCTTTGGTGGACAATACAAGCATGGGCTTCTGTTTACTGAGATCTCCAACCAGTGTTTAGCTGTCCGTTTAGAATCACACACAGTCAGTGCTTTGAGAGCGGAACAGGTACTGTCGTGACAAGGTGCGGTGAGCTGTCTGCATCCCTGGCACAGGGTTCAGGCACGCACAAGCTCCAAGTGCTCAGCTATTCAGAAAAGCTGGGTGTGGGGAGTGTACACAGCTAAAGGGAAGCCAGGGATGCGGTGCCAGCGATTGCAGCATTGCAGGAGCGGCCCTGTGAAGGTGACTTTACCAGCGACCCCGGGGGTTTCACACAGTGGGGCATCCTGTTATAGTATGCCCCGGGGCAGGCTAGTGCCCAGACCTGCAATCTTTTAGGCACAGAGGCATGGGTTTTAATCCGCTTTAAGAAACAATATACACTGCCTTATGTTACTGAGCATTTGGTTCCTTGGTGATTATTTATTTGTGTGGCTAATTATTAACTGTTCTCGTGGCATAGTGCTGACTTACCTAATATATCTTTTCCATTGTCGAAGTGAGCGGCATTTTTAGACAGCTGCAAAAGACTTAACACCAGCTTTGCAATTACGTTGTCCTGAGGATTACCTGAGTAACAAAAGTAATATACAAATACTAATTAATGGTAAGCTAGTACATTTAGTCATCCTTAGAATGAAAATCAGGATTAGAAAGTTGTGGTTTGTATTAACAAGTCATTTTAAGGGCATAGCTTATATGTTTACATGATACTTTATCTATGTTAACTATTTTACATTTTAGGTAAAAGAGTTGGGCACTGGTCCAAATTAAATAAAAAACAAGAAAAGGTGGAATTTGAGTTGAATAAGACATAAGACTTCACAATCTGTATATCACCCCTGCTTGAATTTTAATTTTCTCTTAAAGTGGACCAAAACCCAGGATTTTGACTATCCTGGGCTTTGGTGAAACCAGCCAGATCTCCCGGATCAACTCACCTCAGTCCCATGGCGCATGCACGTCAGTTTGTCCAATCAGAGCGCTCGAAGCTGCTGAGCTATGGATGTCTAGCCCGATGTCTAAGCTCAGCGGCTCCAAGTGCGCTGGCGGCGGCATCTCACGCTTCTCTGTAACAGGGAGCGCACCGGCGATTTATGAATCCCTGCTAGAAGGATAGCGGGGATGCGGCCGCACCCGTGCATGCACCGCTGGACCGGGATAGAGGAAGTGTAGCGGGTGGCATGGGGGGTTTCACGCAGCGGGGCATCCCGGTTTTGGATGCCCCGCGGGGAGGAAATATATGGGCCCAGGAATCTTATAGATTCCCAGGCCAATCCAGCTGGGCTTCAGTCCACTTTAAATTAGACAATGCATACCTAACCAAGCTGCTGGTAAAGACTGTGTTTCTGTAACTGTTACTAAACAGGAATTGTTTTGCTAACACCGTATTTTGAAGCTAACACCGCACCTTGGAAATCGTGGGCGAGGCTTTTCATCTCATCCTTGTGCAGTTCTAGCTGTTTCTTTAACTCATTTAATCCTTCCAGTCTGGTCAGCGGCAGTGAATCACTAACACTCACAGAGAGAAAATGGTTTATTTCCTGCAGAGCAAAATCAAAAGGTAAGGTAAGGTGCTGACTCGTATAAGATGAGCTAAAGTTTGACATGAGCCCGATTTACTACACATGCAGCTGTTCGCCAGTTTAGCACGGGCTGGATGCATTGTGTGTGCCGCGAGTGCATAATAAATATTGCAGCAATCTCAACAATAATACAATTCTGTGAAGTACTCACCTGTAGAATTGGTATTATATGCATACAGCACGTCCTGCTCCATCTATAATACTTACACATGGGTAATCCTCCGCCAGAGGGCGCTGTTCACTGCAGACATGCAAAAACAGGCTCCTCCCGGCCCTTCATATCCCGAGGGACCTCCCACAAATACCCAGCATTGAAAAGCAGTGAGAAAAAGAAACCGGGAGAAACCAACCACCAAACTGGTAATAATAACAATGATAACAATCACCATACAGGGGATCCAGAACAAAGTGAAACCAGGACGTGCGTACTTCACAGTACTTCACAGAATTGTATTATTCTAAGCATACAGCACGTCCTGCTCCATCTATAATACTTACACATGGGACATCCAATAGCAGTGTCCATAAAGTAGGGTGGGATCCCCAAGAACAAAGGCAACGGCACGTAGTTCAAACTACAACCGCCTGTAAAAACTTACGGCCAAAGGCAGCATCAGCTGAGGCCCGAACATCAACTTTGTAAAATTTTGAAAAGGTGTGAACAGAAGACCAAGTAGCGGCCTTGCAAACTTGTTCAACAGAGGCCTTTTGCTGGAAAGCCCAAGAGGCACCAATAGCACGAGTGGAATGAGCCGTAAGGCGGAAAGGGGGAGGTCTCCCCTTAGTAGAATAGGCCTGAATCACAGCCTGACGAATCCATTTACTGATGGTAGACTTGGCGGGAGCCAAACCTTTCCTAGGCCCCGAAGGCACAACAAAGAGAGCATCAGTCTTCCTGAAGGCCTTAGTGACAACCAGGTAATACTTCAAGCACCTGACTACGTCCAAGGAATGCAGAACCCGCTCCTTGTCGTTGCGAGGATTGGGACAAAGAGAAGGAAGAACAATATCCTGGTTCAAATGAAATGCTGAAACCACTTTTGGTAGAAAGTCCGGTTTGAAGCGGAACACCACCTTGTCCTGGTGTCGCTCATAGTATGGAGGCTGAATAGATAAGAGCGGCCAGCTCTGACACACGCCTAACCGAAGTAATAGCCACCAGGAAGACAACCTTGAGAGTGAGAACGACCAAAGCAGCATCTTGAATAGGCTCAAAGGGAGCACCCTGCAAGGCAGTCAAAACCAAATTCAAATCCCAAACAGGGACTGTAGGCTTTCGAGGGGGAAGCACGTGAGTGACCCCCTGGAAGAAGGTCTTAATCAGGTGATGCTGAGCAAAGGTCTTCTGAAAGAAGATAGACAGGGCAGAAACCTGACCCTTCAGCGTACTAAGTTTGAGACCTAAGTCCAAACCATGCTGTAAAAACTCCAGGACCCTAGGGACGGAGAATTCTCGGCAGGGAAGAGACCTGGACTCACACCAGTCAATGTAGGAACGCCATACTCCATACCACATAATAAATAGTCTTCTTCCTGGCCTGCACCATAGTAGCCACCACAGAGGCAAACAACCCCTTCTCCATCAAGATGGAGGTCTCAGCAGCCAGGCCATCAAAGCCAGCGTTTGTAAATTGGGATGGCGTAATGACCCTAGGGTTAGCAGATCTGGTACGCTTGGCAGATCGTACTGATCTACTGCCATTTGAACCATGTCTGCGAACCACACTCTTCTTGGCCACCTGGGGGCGACCAGAATCACAGGTACCCCTTCCAGAGCAATCTTGCGTAGAACCCTCACCAGAAGGGGAAACGGTGGAAACGCATACAGGAGTCGAAACTCCCTCCAAGACATGGACAGGGCATCCGTGGCCATGGCCAGAGGATCCTGAAACAGGGAGACAAAGGCCAGGACCTTGTGATTGTGACGGGAAGCAAACAGATCCACCTCCGGTAGACCCCAACGGTGGCACAGGGACAGGAATACCGTGTTGCAGAGGGACCACTCCCCCTGACGGGACATTCCCCTGCTCAGGGCGTCCGCCAGCAGGTTCTCCGCCCCCGGAATGTAAACAGCTGAAATGCATTGAACATTGGCCTCCGCCCATGTCAGAATCTGATGATTGATGTAGGCAACCGCTGTTCTGTTGTCTGAGCGAACTTGGACCGACAGACCCCTCAGGTGTTGGGTCAATCGCTCCAGTACCAACCTGACTGCCCGTAACTCCAGAATGTTGATGGGCAAATGGGCCTCCTCAGGGCCCCATGTCCCCTGGAAGCGCAGGGACTTCCAGAATCCTCCCCAACCTGACAGACTGGCATCCGTTGTGACCGTCTCCCAGGATGGGGTCAGAAAAGTCCTGGCCCTTGTCAAGTTCCTGTGGTCCAGCCACCACGCAAGGGACTGTCTGACCGAGGGGGAGAAGCTCACAGAACCCGTCCAATGACGCAGGATTTCTGTCACAAACTGACAGAAGGTGAAGCTGCAGAGGTCTCAAATGGAACTGGGCAAAGGGCACCGCCTCGAAGCTCGCCGCCATCAGGCCCACCAACTGCATTCCCTGCCGGATGGAGAACTGTGGGTTCGAGAGCAGGAACCTCGCCTGCGTGGTCAGAGCTTCCAGCTTCTGTTGAGGAAGGAATATCCTTGAATGAACTGTATCCAGAATCATTCCCAGGAACGGAGTCACCGAGGAGGGGGGCAGGGATGACTTGGGGTAACTGATCACCCAGCCGAAGGACTCCAGGGTGGACACTACCAGCCAAGTGTCCAACTCATCAGGGACATCACCCCTGCCAGCACCTTGGTGAACACCCTGGGAGCCGACGTTAGGCCGAATGGCAAGGCCACAAATTGATAATGCTGATCTTTTAGTGCAAATATGAGAAACCTTTGGTGTCCCGGAAACACCGGGACGTGCAGGTAAGCATCCTTGATGTCCTCGGACGTCATGAAGTCCCCTGGGCGCAGTGAGCCAATGGCCGAGTGCAGAGTTTCCATGCGAAAGTGCTTGTTCTTGACAAATTTGTTGAGGATTTTTAAATCCAGAATGGGCCTGACTGACCCATCCTTCTTGGGTACTGTGAAAAGGTTTGAGTAGATCCCCGTGCCCCTGTCTCTAGGGGGGACCGTGCAAATGACCCCTAGGTCCATGAGACCCTGTACGGCCAGCAACAAGACCTGAGCTGAGGCAGGGTCGTGAGGGATTCGAGACCCTATGAACCTGGTGGGGGGCCGTACAGCAAATTCTATCTTGTAGCCGGAGGACACTACCTCCTGAATCCACCGGTCTGAGACGTGGCACCGCCAGACGTGCTCGAAGTGCTGTAGACGTCCCCCCACCCTGACGGGTGAGGGCGCCCCCTCATGCCTGGGGGGCCTTGGGGGGGCTTTGGGTTTGGTTCCCCAGGAGGAACCTGAACGGCGTCCTCTGTTCCTGTGCCAGGAATCAGCGCGGGCCCCTGCAAAGGAAGTCCCTCTACCCTGCTTAGCCCCACGATAGGGGGTTGATAGGGAGCCTTGGCCACGAAAAGGCCGAGTCTGTCGCCTGCGCTGGGGTACCTTGCCTCCCTTGGCAAAGAGGTCTAATCGATCCCCAAACAAGCGCAGCCCTTTAAATGGCAGCCCCGTGAGGGCTTTCTTGGCGGCATTGTCTGCGGCCCACTGGCGCAACCAGACCGCGCGGCGTATAGCAACCACCAGGGCAGATGACCTGGCACACATCTTAATAGCATCGTCCGATGCAGACAGGATAAAGTTCACAAACGCATCACAGCTGGACAGAGCATTGACAGTATCAGGAGACAACTCATCTGTGCCATCGAGAGCATTCCTCACCACGGCCCTGAGCGCTACTGCCGTAATGGCTAAGGCACAAACCGGGCGCAGAGTCGCTTCCCCAAATGCAAAGGCATGACATGCCAGTTGGTCAACACGCCGGTCCTCAGAGTCCCGTAGCGTAGTAGTGTCAGGAGAGTGCATAATAGAGGTGTTGGACAACCCTAGAATAGGAGCATCGACCTCAGGCGGTGATGACCAGCACTTGACCAAGTCAGCAGGGAAGGGATATTTCCTATCCACGCTCTTAGAGACCCTGTGAAGTCTGCTGGGATGTTCCCATTCTTTAAGCACGAGGCTATTGAAATGGGTTTGCTTAGGGAATTCCAAGCGAGCTTTAGCAGTATGAAAAAGATCACCCCTTTGCCGGGGAGCCGTGGCCGGGTGAGAGAGGGACAGAACCTCAAAGATCTGAACCAGCAGTCTATCGACATCATCCGAAGACCAATGCTCAGAGCCAGACTCTTCCTGACTCCTGGACTCATCGTCATATGACCCTGAGTCAGAGAACAGTTCCCCTTCGTCCGAGGGGATATGGGCATAGGAATGCAACAAATCATCAGGTTCTACAGGGAAGAGGGTCGATTCAGGGTTCAAGTGCCACCTCTTGGCGGTGGCTTTATGCGCTAGAGAATTAGCAAGTAAGTTTTCAACACTAGCCAGCCTCGTGGCCAGATCAGGATGAGAATCCCCACTGGTATTGGGGGTTAGACTCAGGCTTGGGGGAGTAGGTGAAGTGAGGCGGGGTGCAGGCCCAGCCTCAGAGGAGACGGGAAGCACCGATAGCGCCTGCTGTGCACAAGGAACACAGACCCGTGCATTGTCACCACTGCTAGGTAAGACCCCACAAGCTACACACAGCCGGGCTTGTCCCGAAGGAACCCCGTTCACAATATCCTGAGATGCCTCCATATGGTGATTAAATCGGCACAATATGCCCGTAGGGATTGACGCTGTAAGCTACCCTGGATGCCCCAATAACCCGCTGGGAAGTGGGAGTAAGTTTTTATGGTCACGACCGGGAGCTATGCTGGGCCGGGAGAAACCACTTGAATCCGCGGTCTGAAAGACATAAGGGGAAACGGGATGTCAGAGCCATGCGCAATTTAGGATAAGAGTAAAGAAAAGTCGCCCACGAGGGCACTTACATACAGAGAGGAGGCCGATCTTCACCACGCGTGCGGGAGAAGAAAATGGCGCCGAAAGAACCTCGGGGGGCGGGCCTGAGCCGATCGTGACGCGTAGCGCGCCAAGCCGAAACCACGCCCCTCTCCAGCGAGCGCGAAGCTCGTAAGGCAACCAGCCAATGGTGGTACACAAAAGAGAAAGTAAAGAGCAGAAAAGCCTATTAAAAATGGCACTCGGAGCAGGGCAGGTACAGCCGAGATCTGTACTCGGGCTCTCCTGCGGCTCCCCGTCGGGGAAGAATCCCTGTCTGTGACAGTGACACCGATTAAGACAGGCGCTCAAGCCAGCGCAACCTATGAAGAGCCGATAAGGCTAAGAGGGGAAGGAGGGAAGAAGGAGACGCCAGGGCGCCCGCGAGTCGCCGCCGTACGTGCGGTGCAAGCAGAAGGCAGACTTACTAGTGCTGCGGTAAACAGTAAGGTACGAGCGCGGCTCTGATCCCCGATCCCAGTAAAACACAGTTAAGCCATAAGCGTGTAACAATGCACTAAGGCCGCTATACACACAACCCCCCCCTTTCTTTTCCCCCTGACTAAGGAGGGAACGAGGGAGGAAGGCGACCCGTTAACATAGGGTCCACCGCTACATGGGGCAATGATGTGGGAGGGGCATCCCCTGAAGGCTCACCATCAGCCTTGACCGCCTACCCTATGGTGGGGGATTGCGGTGGAGCGTTGCTCCGTAAGCACACATGGTGCTGCCTACCTTCACCCGACCAGCGCAGCCCAGGCTGGGAGGCACATCTTATCGAAGAGGACGGGTGGGAATAGTCTCACAGGGCCGCAGGCTGCAATAGCCCCACTCACCTGCGAGAGAGTTGATAATTCATGTCTTCGCAGTCAGCACTGCAGAGAAATCTGGGGATTTGTGGGAGGTCCCTCGGTATATGAAGGGCCAGGAGGAGCCTGTTTTTGCATGTCTGCAGTGAACAGCGCCCTCTGGCCGAGGATTACACATGTGTAAGTATTATAGATGGAGCAGGACGTGCTGTATGCCTAGAATATTGCAGAGGCGAACGCTGGGGACAACTGATTCTTTGCTGGCATTTGGCCTGTGTCTTTGCCGGTCAAAATGTGTGGTATTTACTAGCTAAAAGGCTGCACTTGACAGTGGGCAAACTGTGGCGATGCATTTTGCTTTAATAAAAGCAGAAATCGTGCTGGAAACCCATTTAGGGCAAACCAAAACCCACATTTTTAACTAGTATCCCCTGAATTGCTCCCCCCATGAAGAGCACCTTTTGCCAATATTCACTGCTCCTGCTTCACTTTAATCCCAGATAATTCTGCCTGTTTTAGCTGTAAATCTCTGCCTCCTCCACTCATTGGTGGGACAGCAAAAAAAATAAAGTGTTCCAGGGGGGTAAAAAATGTTTTATTAGTTGTTTCTCCAATACTAGTTATCTATCGGATCTTCAAGCTCAATGTATAAGTGAAAGATGTAAAAATTACATAACAGACATTCTCTGCAAAAATAACATTGCTATGGGACACGTCACTAAAAGCTGGTGCACTGAAAAGCCGTTCTCCAGCGTTCGGCTGGTGAAAATGACAGGATGTAAGTACTGCAAACACGGACTGCATTGTGAATAGGCTATTTTTAGCATAGTAAATGCAGCAAACTAGTGAAAGGATGGTGAACGGCCGGAGAACGCTTAGTAATTCAACCCCAATGTGTTTATTAGAAGATGAGGCAATATGGTTCAACTGGATACATGTTTTAAAAGGGTAAGTCCACTTTAAAAGGTAGAAGCGAAAAGCGTATAATGTTGTGTGCCAAAAGGATGCTGTGAGGAATAGGGCAAATTTTACATTTCAATTCATCGCCTGCTGACTCTTTCACACCTCTGGTCTGAAAAGGCCCTGATCCGCCTGAGAGAAAAGTGACCCCTGGCAGTGTACTTCCTCAGATTAAACAACAGTGCCTCAGACATCCGGCACCATCACAAAATCAGACCATAGATGTGTCCCAGCACCAAGCCAGGTACAGAACCAGAGCGGGCCCACAAAAAAGCAAGTAGAGTTAGGTTTCTCAGGGCCATGCGACAAGGGGAACCTAGAGAAATGGGGATACAAATTTCTGACCCATCTAGGGACTCCATCTTTGGTCTCATCAGATGCCTGGCATCCAGCCCAGTCGTTTGGTGCCATATTCAGAATCATATGACCCCCCTGCCCACAGTTAGAAACCCTAAAGGGTTTTAGGTTCTAAAGCAGGTCCCACAGTGGTGGGAGGTGACAGTCCATCCCACAGAAGGGAGGCGGTGAAAAAAGTCTTGCCGCATAAAGGGGGATGACCCTGGGCAGGGTTTTTGTCACTTCTGGGGGAGGTCATGCTGCAGCATGCTGGAGGTGCCCGTCAATAGGCTTGCCACCCACCTCCATTCTGTGGGAGCTCTTCATCACCAGGATTCGAAGTGGCTTCACCCCCCAGAACACCTCTCTCCTACCAACATCCCCCCTGCCCCACTCATTAACTCATTTCACAGTGCTCAAGGTCTCTACTCCCTGGTCTCAAAGGCTCACCTGACCACCTGCTCCCTTGATCCAATTCCATCCCACCTTATCCCTCAACTGTCTCCATCTGTCATTCCAGCCCTAACATCTTTATTCAACCTCTCCCTCTCCACTGGTACCTTTCCCTCCACCTATAAGCATGCTGTTATGACTCCACTCATCAAAAAACCCTCTCTGGACCCCTCTGCCCTCCCCAATTACCGCCCAATCTCTCTGCTCCCTTTCTCATCAAAGCTTCTTGAACAGCATGTCCATACAGAACTTACCAACTATCTGGTAATCTACAAACTCCCTCCTAGATCCCCTCCAGTCTGGTTTCCGCTCATGTCACTCTACCGAAACGGCCCTCACCAAAGTCACCAATGATCTACTTACAGCCAAATCCAAAGGCCACTACTCTGCTCTCATTCTTCTCGACTTATCATCTGCTTTTGACACTGTCGACCATGCTCTGCTCCTCAATATTCTTTCTTCCCTTGGAATCCAAGGTCTCGCACTCTCTTGGCTCTCCTCCTATCTCTCTCACCGCACATTTAGTGTATCTTGCTCAAACACCATTTCCTCTCCCCGGCCTCTGTCTATAGGGGTACCACAAGGCTCAGTCCTAGGACCCCTACTTTTTTCAATATACACTTCTGGTCTAGGACAACTAATAACCTCGCTAGGCTTCCAATATCACTGTTATGCAGACGACACTCAGATCTACCTCTCTGGCCCAAATCTCTCTTCTATCCTCTCTCGCCTTCCTGACTGTCTAACAGCCATCTCTTCCTTCATGACATCTCGCTCTCTTAAACTGAACATGGACAAAACAGAACTGGTCATTTTCCCACCATCTCACTCCCCTCCCCTCTCTAACACCACAATCTCTGTAAATAATCTTACAATAACTGCAACTCCTCAAGCTCGATGCCTGGGTGTCATTCTGGACTCCTCTCTCTCCTTCAGACCTCACATTCACTCCCTATCCACCTCCTGTCACCTCCAACTCAAAAATATCTCTGGCATCCGTCCCTTCCTCTTACCTGTCACCACTAAAATGTTAGTGCATGCCCTGGTCATATCCCGACTGGACTACTGCAACACCCTCCTCTGTGGTTTGCCAACAAACAGACTGGCTCCCCTCCAATCTATCCTAAACTCTGCTGCTCGCCTCATCCATCTCTCCTCTCGCTTCTCCAGTGCTACCCCCCTCTGTCAATCCCTCCACTGGTTACCTGTCTCCCATAGAGTTCAGTTCAAACTTCTAGTGCTAACCTACAAAGCTCTCTCTAACCAGGCCCCTTCCTACATTTCATCTCTGATCCAGCATTACCAACCAAAGCGCAACCTCCGCTCTGCTTCCGACATTCTCCTGTCCTCTTCCTTGGTTACTTCCTCGCACTCCCACGCCTCCCCACTTCTCTGGAATGCACTCCCCCGCTCGATCCGCCACTCTCCATCACTCCAAGCCTTTAAAAGCGCCCTCAAAACTCACTTCTTCAGACAAGCATATGACCTGGCGTAAGCAACTCCTATAACCTTCAATGGCACATGCAGCCATACTCAAGCTCTACCACTTGTGACCCCGCCCCCTTTGTCTCCACCCCCATCCTTTAGACTGTAAGCAGGGCACTCCTCCCTATTGTCTCCTGTGCTCACAACACTTGGTTTTAACCTGTGGCATCTAATTTTGTATTGTTCTCTGTGCTATATGTTTTACCTTGTCTGTATTCTTACCTTGTAAAGCGCTACGGAAGTTGATGGCGCTATATAAATAAACAATAATAATAATAATCACCACTCTACAACTGCAACTTAAGGTAACTGACTGTTTCATCTCTCTGTATCTCACTGTAACCTGTAACCCACTTTTCAGAACAGCATTTGTATTCATTCATATTCCATCATAGCCAAAAATTTGTTACTGCCTAGTATGCTTATTGCATTAAGGAGAGAAACGCTAACCTGCGTGTAATGCTCACAACTTGAAACAGTGGAAAATTACCGGTGAGTGCACACATTTCCCTTTTCTCATCTCTTCCATTCCGGGGCACCACCCTGGGACATTCCAAAGCAGTATCCTCAATAAGGGTAAGACCGTACAAGAATAGCCAACAGTGCCAACATAACCAAGAACAATGGCACTGACACCTCAAGCTTAGACACGTGGAGAGGGATTCACCACCGTCTGCAACACCTTACACCCGAGAGCGGATTCCACAGATGCGCTGACATCAAGTCTGTAAAACTTGGTGAAGGTGTGGAGAGACAACAGGGCCGCTGCCTTGCAGACCTGTTCCACCGACGCCTGGTGTTGGAAAGCCCAAGACACAGCAATCTCCCTGGTGGAGTGAGCTGTGAACCAGAAGGGCCCCTCTTTCACCTTGCAGGCGTAGGCTTGTATGACCGTCTGCCTGATCAATCTACTAACAATGGACCTGGTCCTTCTGGGATCACGAGGAAGACATCCATCATACGTACTTCTCAAGTAGCGGCCCAGTAATACTTTAATGTCCTGACCACATCGAGGTAATGCAGGAGTCGTTCCTTATGGCTTGTGGGGTGTGGGCACAAGCAGGTTAGCACTATCTCCTGATTAAGACGGAAAGGAAAGACCACCTGGGGCTGCTTCACATGAAACACCACTTTGTCTTCATGCAGCACCAAAAAAGGTGATCTGATCAAAAGCGATGTCAGCTCCGAAACCCGTCGGATGAAGGTGATGCCCACAAGAAAAGCCACCTTCAATGTGAGAGTCATCAGGGAAGCCTCCGCCATGGGTTCAAAGGGGGGGCCCCTGAAGTGCTCATAGTAGCAGATTGAGATACCAGATGGGACCTGCGACCGCCGAACATGCGCAACGTCCTGCATGAACGTGCCAATTAACCTATGCTCCGCAATCGTCCGTTGGAAAAAAATGGACAATGCCGAGACCTGGCCCCTAAGGGTGCTGGGCTGTAGGCCAGCGTTCAGGCATTGCTGGAGGAACACCAAAATTGTGAGTACTGAGAACCTCCTACAGGAGTAGCCTTTAGAAGGCCCTCCAAGTAAATTCTAGAGGATGACTGTTTTCGTGCTCGAATCAAGGTCAGAATAACTGCTGGGGACAACCCCCTCTCCTCAAATATGCTGGTCTCAACAGCCAAGCTGCTAAAGCCAGCGCTTGGGAATTAGGGTGCCGCAGAGGATCCTGTTACAGAAGATCTGGGCGGTTGGGGAGTCACCAAAGTGGCTGCACTGCCAGGCTGCTCAGATCCATGAACCACACTCATCTGGGCTAGTGTGGGGCGATCAGGATGATAGTCAAAAGGCCTTTGCCCCCAGAGCGAGTCCTACCTGACCAGGGAAAACCGTGGGGTGGCAGCAGTGCTGGATCCGATCCTCAGCCCAGGAGAACAGGGAGGCAGTGTAGGAGCTGCAAGCGACGAACCGGGGATGCAACAGGGACCTCCGGCACCGCACAAGATGGCGATGCCTGGAGCAAATGCGCAAATGCGGCCACCCCATCTCGGCCTGCTGTCCTCCACTGTAAGGAGTCATCGGCTGAAGCCACACCCCTGCCGATGCCACTGGTCAGCCCCCTTCCCGAATTTGCCAAAAGACAGGCATGGGAGGTGGCCACGGCCCCCATGATGCAACGAGGTTGCCTGCCCCCCCATACCCACAAACACTGGCAGCTGAGCTCTGAGTGAGCTCAGACCTGCATGGCTGCCAACACTGACACCTGGGAATAGTGCCACCTAGCTAAGCCCCCCCCCAGCAGCCATGGGGAAGGCAGAATGTGGCTAGGGTGGGAGGATGACACAGGAGGTAGAGGGAAACAGGGGCTCAGTGGGATGCACACAGCAGGGCCACCATGCAAGGACCAGATATCAGGTACCCTGCAGCCAATGGGTTAATGATCCTCAGGGATCAGACCCAGTCAGACGAGCCCTGGTGCGCTTACCTGGACCCGTATGCACTCCCCTCACTCAGCACAATCCAAAGCTTGGGAACTGACTTCAGGTATGTTGCAGCTGCTGCTGAGGGGCTGGGAGACAGACGGAGTCGAAGTCCTCGCTCCCAGCCAGCACTGCACTAAAAAAATGAAAAAAAATCCTTCACAGTCCCTTGAGACTGCAAGAAAAGAACTGAAGAGATTCTGCCAAAGCCTGTTCTATATAGGCCGGGAGGAACTAGTTTTTTCTATCATGCAGTCCCCGCCTACGGCTGAGATTAACCCACGCATTGCTACTGATGGTGCCCTGGAATGGAAGAGATGAGAAAGGGTGCTTATTCAGCCTAGGGCACACTCTCACATGGAACCCCTTATTAATACCCAATTTAAATATTTTTGTTATGGAAGAATGCGCACCACCAGATATCCAACTTGAATGCAAATAAAAAAAGTTTATTATTACAAGAAGGGAGATGTACAAGAATTCACTACCATGAGGAAAGCGCTAATAGCCCTGAAATGTTGTTAATAAACAGAGATCGAGCCAGGGGCATCCCTAATCTTACATTTTCGCATTATAGGGGCAACTATGATTATATTTGTTTAAACCCTATGATAGCTTTTGGAGTATGTCTTTTATAATGCACATGATTTGGCATCTTGATATTCTGTGTATATATGATTGCCTTGATCCATATGATGAGACACCGAGTCTGAATATATGGTTTTGAAAAGTTGTATCATTTTCTGTACATTTTGAGCCCATTATACGTTACCAAAACTTATAATGACACTGTGGAAACTGAGGACTGTATGTACTTAGACCCATGGAAGTAAGGGCGCTATCTTATTTTGTGGGAGTCAATCTTCCTAGTAAGCTGCATAGGTTATAGTCTGTCTGCATTTACAGTAGTGCTAACGATAAGGTTAACCACTGCTCTTTCTCATATAGGGATAGTTCAACAAACTGTCAATGGGTATGAACTTTAATGATACTGTATCCTTTTTCTCACAGCTTATAACAAATGTATATGGATGTATTGTATCATATATAAGTGGCTACTTAACCCCCATGAATACCATGCAAATGCATGGGGCCCCCAGAGACGGGGTCAAATCAGTGGCAACTTTTGGTTTAAAAAAAATAAATGGCAGACAAGAGGGTTGCAGCGAGTGAGGAGCTGTTTAACAAAATGCAGAGTGTGCAGCAGATAGGAAGCCACTATACACCTATGTGATTTATCTGCTGCAGAATCCCTGTGCTCAGCTCCATTCGAATATGCAAGATGCTGTGACATCACAGCAGTTAGCGAGCGGGCCACTGGTTGCATCTCCGCTCACCTCTAGCTGGGGGCGTACCCGGTCAGAAATGGCTGCCCAGGGTATGCATCTAACTAAAGGTAAAGTGAGACCGTGACCTGGGCATGCGTCTTTGGACCAAGGTTAACTGAGTGGGTGCAGCAATTTAACAAAATTTCCCATAGTGGGGCATGCTAGTTTGAAATGCCATAGGAAGTAGAAATTGGATACCCATATGGGCAATTCCCCATGCCATGGATGGACAATACCAGGATGCCCCTCTATGTGAAACCCTCTGGGTTTGCTAACGCTCATAGTGCACGAACAGGCCGCAGCTACTTTTCCAACAAGTTGCGTTAATAATGTATTTCGCTAAACAAAACTTGTCTTTGATTAGGGATTTGATGATAAGCCCGTCCCTGATTGTATCTTGTGTATACATATGAATTATTTTATAGATCTCTTCTTGTAATACATTGTTTCTATCTGCATTGAAGTTGGATATCTGGCGTGCGTTCTTCATTACAACAACCTTTGAATTAAAGTGGACCAACACCCAGGATTTTCACTATCCTGGGTTTTGGTCCACTTCCGCGGGGCACCGCGATCACCCTAAAAAACTCACCTCACCCTGCTCCTACGCGAGCGCTCAGAGCCGCTGTGGTATGTACGGACAAGCGACGGACAACCAGAGCGGCTCTGAGCACGCTGGAGGCCGCATCTCGCGCTTCCCTCTAGCAGGGAGCGCGCCCGCGCCGGCCATTCACAAACGGCCGGCGCGGGTGCGCGCCCTGCTAGAGAGAAGAGCGAGATGCGGCCGCGGCTCGTGCATGCGCCTTTGGAACAGGGATAAGGTAAGGTTTCTGGGTGTTCTGCAGGATTTCACACAGCGGGGCATCACGATTTCGGATGCCGTGCGGGGAGGGATCTGATTGCCCTGGGAATCTTATAGATTCCCGGGCCGATCCCCCCTGGGTGTTGGTCCACTTTAAACAGAACATATGCAAACATGGAAAAGATAGGCCCAATACCTCTAGAAGAGAGAAACGTTCTTTGCTATACTTGATCTTCTGGAGGGAGTCTCGCAAGTTCTTAAAAAGAGGACGGTCTGGGAAGGGGTCTAGAAGTCTTATAGTGTGGTAAAGGTTTTCATTGTTTTGGCCTTCAATGACTAAAAACGTCAGTAAGTCACACACCTGAAAAAGAAATAAATGTTACAACTCAATGCTAGTGTATATACCATATAAGACACACTATTTTTTCCCAGAAGTGCGTCTTATTGGGCGAATGTAAAAAAAAATAAAAAAAAAAATAATATACTAACATGAGTTTCGGGCACGCTGTCCCGCTCTGGCTTCCCGTACTGCCACAAACACGTGAGAGGCAGTGGCGGCACCGGAAGCCAGACCTGGGACATAGCGTCCCCGCTCTGGCTTCCGGCGCCGCCACTGCCTCTTGGGTGTAAGCTCACGCTGACACAAACACCCAAGGAACAGTGCCACTGCCCTTCAGGTGTCAGCATGCGTTCATGAAAATACAATTCAGTGAGTACTCACCTGTAGAATTGTTTTGTAGTATACAGCACGTCCTGTTTCACTTATTCCTTACGTCTGGGTTATCCCGCCACAAGGTGGCGCAGTGACTGCAGAAAGTTGTTGTATTGTGGCATCTCCCGGCCCTATAAAAAGCCAGGAACCTCCCACAAATTTCCAGTGTTACAAAGCAGTTAGACAAGAAGCCGGGAGAACAATAATGAAGAGAATCCCAAAAAAGAACATTTGAACAAATCACCATACAGAGGTAACCAAGAATAATAATAACAAGGGAGGGATGAAACAGGACGCGCTGTATACTACAAAAACAATTCTACAGGTGAGTACTCACAGAATTGTATTTTTCCCAGTATACAGCACGTCCTGTTTCACTTATTCCTTACGTCCGGGACATCCAAAAGCAGTGTCCGTAAGGTAGGGTGGGATCCCCAAAAAGCAACGGTGGGCAGTTCAAACCACTGCCGCCTGAAGCACCTTGCGGCCAAAAGCAGCATCAGCTGAGGCCTTAACATCAACCTTGTAAAACTTGGAAAAAGTATGAACAGAAGACCAAGTTGTGGCATTACAAACTTGTTCACAGAAGCATGGTGCTGAAAAGTCCAAGAAGCACCAATAGCACAAGTAGAATGAGCAGTAAGGCGGAAGGGAGGTTCCTTCCCCTTAGCAGAATAGGCTTGCACCACCGCCTGACGGATCCACTTGCTGATAGTCGATTTAGCCGGAGGAAAACCCTTCCTAGGTCCAGAAGGAAGAACAAAAAGAGCATCAGTCTTCCTGAAGGATTCAGTAGCTACCAAATAAAACTTCAAGGCCCTGACCACATCCAAAGAATGTAAGGTCCGCTCCTTTGGATTATTAGGGTTAGGGCACAAAGAAGGCAAAACAATATCCTGGTTGAGATGAAAGGCAGACACAACCTTAGACAAGAAATCTGGCTTAAACCGAAACACCACCTTGTCCTGGTGTGGTTCAAAATAAGGAGGTTTGATGGAAAGCGCCGCCAACTCAGAAACACGCCTGACAGAAGTAATAGCCACCAAAAAGGCTACCTTAAGAGTCAGAATGGACAAAGCGACCTCACGTAGAGGCTCAAAGGGAGAACCCTGCAGAGCAGACAATACCAGATTCAGATCCCAGACTGGTAACATAGGCTTGCGTGGCGGACGCACGTGAGAAACCCCATGGAAAAAGGTCTTAACCAACCGGTTAAAGATCTTTGGAAAAAAATTGCCAGAGCTGAAACATGACCTTTGAGGGTACTAAGTTGAAGACCCAAATCCAAACCATGTTGCAAAAATTCCAAAATTCTGGAAATGGGAAACGTCCGACAGGAAAAAGACAAACTCACACCAGGCAATGAAAGCATGTCAGATCCTGTAGTAGATAAAGGACGAGGACTTCTTCCTAGCCTGAATCATAGTATCCACCACAGAAGCAGGCAACCCTTTATCCATCAAGATGGAGGTTTCAGAAGCCAAGCCGTCAAAGGCAGTGTTTGTAAATTGGGATGGCAAAGCTGTCCCTGAGTGAGCAGATCTGGATCCTTGGGCAGGACGTGTTGGTCTACTGCCATCTGCACAATGTCTGCGCACCAGAGTCTTCTTGGCCAACAAGGGGCCACCAGAATGGTTGGCACCCCTTCCTGGGCTATCTTGAGCAGCACCCTGCCCAGCAGAGGAAACGGAGGGAACACAGAGAAGCCGAAACCCCATCCAAGGCATCGCTAGCGCATCCGTGGCGAAAGCCAGAGGATCCTGTGACAGAGAGACAAAAAATGGAAGCTTGTGATTGTGACGGGACGCAAACATCCACATCCAGCAGACCCCAGCGGTGGCACAGGGAGCGAAATACCCTGTTGCTGAGAGACCATTTCCCCAGCCGAGACATCCCCCTGCTCAAGGAGTCTGCCTCCAGATTTTCCACTCCCGGGATGTAAATTGCCGAGATGCAGGGGACATTCTCTTCCGCCCAGGACAGTATCAGGGACACTTCCTTCAGGGCTCGTTTGCTCCGAGTCCCTCCCTGACGATTGATGTAGGCAACCGCTGTCTGGTTGTCCGAGCGGATCTGAACAGCCCGGCCCCGTAGGTGTGGGGTCAACTGGGAGAGAACCAACTTTATCGCCCGCAGTTCTAGAATCTTGATGGGTGCATGGGCCTCCTGGGGGCACCACTGACCCTGGAACTTCAGGGACTTCCAAAAGCCCCCCCAACCTGTCAGACTGGCATCTGTGGTGACAGTCTCCTAGCACGGGGGCAGAAAGGTCCTGCCTTTTGCGGGATGCTGTTTCCTAGCTGTCAAGTCCATTGCTTAGTGCCCCCCCCCCCCCAATCCAACGTCTGCCTTGGGCACCCCTGCAGCTGCTCTGCGTTGAGGCAGCTTACCATCCCTGGCAAATAGATCCAGGCGCTCACCAAAGAGCCGCAGCCCCGTAAAGGAGAATGCAGTGAGAGCCTTCTTAGCAGCATTATCAGCAGCCCACTGACGCAGCCAAACAGAACAGAGTATAGCCACCAAAAGGGCAGAAGTCCTACCACACATCCTGACCGCATCATCCATAGCGTAAAGAATAAATGCAACAAATTCATAGCAAAGCAGGAGGGATCTATAATCCCCCCCCCCCCCCCCCATTGGCAGCCGAGGCATTATCCAGAAGGCACTTGAGCAGCCCTTTAATAGTAATAGCCGTGATGGCAGAAGCGCACATAGGGCGCAGCGCAGTCCCCGCACAAGCAAATGCGTGACAGGCCAGCTGATCCACACGCCGGTCCTCACCATCCCTCAGAGTAGAAATGTCAGGGGAATGCATGACCGAGGTATTGGACAACCCAAGCACGGGAGCATCCACCTCGGGGGGACACGACCAGCGCCAAACCACATCAGCAGGGAAGGGATACCTCCTGTCCCAACTCTTGGGCACCGCGGGCAATCTACTAGGACATTCCCACTCCTTGAGCACCAAATTATTAAAGTGGTTCTGCTCAGGGAACTCCAAGCGTTGTTTAACAGTGTGAAAAAGCTCACCCTGCTGTTTTTTAGCCGCCACAGGAGGGGAAATACATAATACTTCAAAAATGTAAGCCAACAGCCTACCACTATCCTCGGGAGACCATGGATCCTTTCCAAAAGGAGACCCAGTACCGCCACAAACTTCCTGCTGTTCCCCAGAGGAATCAGAATCAGAGAAAAGTTCCCCTCTTCTAGGGAATAATGGCCAGAAAGAGAAAAATGTCCCTCATCCTCCTCAGGAAAAAGGGAAACAGCGGGAGTTAAATGCCGCTTCTTGCCAGAAGCCTTACAGGGAGTAGGCCCATTAATATGTCTTTCCAGGCTGGCCACCCGCATAGCCAATTCATAATGTGATTCCCCGCTAGCATGTCCCTCACTAGGTGTCAAATGCGGGTGAGGGGGAGTAGGTGAAGTAGAAGGGGGCGCAGAGCTTGGCAGCGTAGCAGGCAACCCAGACTGCAGCGCAAGCACCTTCTGGGTGCAGGGCACACATACCCTGACACCATCACGCACAGGGGATACCCCACACGCGGCACACAGCTGGGCTTGTCCCGAAAGAACCCCAAGCACATTATCCCCGGAAGCCTCCATATGGTGATTAGTGTAGGCGCAAACGGCCAGTATAGGGTCAAGGCTAGCCACCCGGATGCCCCCCCCAGGAATGCCCAGACGCCCGCTAGGGAAGGTGGGAGATGAAAAAGGGCAGGGCCGGGAGAAACCACAGTTTCGGTTGTCCCGCCTGGAAGACATAATAAGGACACATAAATATCCCATAGCACAGCTAAGTAATAATAAAACGACCCAAAAGGGGACTCACAAACCAAGAGGGTCGGTAGCACCAAACGCCAGACCACAACAGCAGCGCGTTGTAGCTCTGTAGAGACGAGGGCCCCAGCACACACACAAACTCAAAATGGCGCCGGAGCAGTCCTTGAGGGGCGGGCCGCGGTGGTATGACGCGGAACGCGTCACACGCGGGTCCTACCCCCTGAAGAGCGTGAAATCGCCGGTCACATGACCCACCAGCGCCATGACAGTGCAGAGAAAAAATACAATTCTGTGAAATACTCACCTGTAGAATTGGTATTATACGCATACAGTACGTCCTGCTCCATATATAATACTTACACGTAGGTTATCATCCGCCAGATGCCGCTGTGCACTGCAGACATGCAAAAACAGGCTCCTCCTGGCCCTTCATATACCCAGGGACCTCCCACAAATCCCCAGCATTGAAAAGCAGTGAGAAAAAGAAGCCGGGAGAAACCAACCACCAAAACTGGTAATAATAACAATGATAACAATCACCATACAGGGGATCCAGAATAATGTAAAACCAGGGTGGGGTGGAGCAGGACGTACTGTATGCGTATAATACCAATTCTACAGGTGAGTATTTCACAGAATTGTATTATTCTAAGCATACAGTACGTCCTGCTCCATATATAATACTTACACGTGGGACATCCAATAGCAGTGTCCATAAAGTAGGGTGGGATCCCCAACAAAAAAGGCAACAGCAGACAGTTTACTGCCGCCTGCAAAACCTTGCGGCCTAACACAGCATCAGCTGTGGCCCTTGTAAAACTTTGAAAAGGTATGAACGGAAGACCAAGTAGCGGCCTTGTAACTTTTTCAACAGAAGCCTGGTGCTGGAAGGCCCAAGAAGCCCCAATAGCACGAGGAGAATGGGCAGTAAGACGGAAAGGGAGAGTCTTCCCCTTAGCAGAATAGGCCTGAATCACAGCCTGACGAATCCATTTGCTGATGGTAGACTTGGCAGGAGCCAAATCCTTCCTAGGCCCAGAAGGCACAACGAAGAGAGCATCAGTTTTCCTGAAGGCCGCAGTGACAACCAGGTAATACTTCAAGCACCTGACTACATCCAAGGAATGCAGAACCCTCTCCTTGTCGTTGCTAAGATTGGGACACAACGAAGGAAGAACAATGTCCTGGTTCAAATGAAATGCAGACACAACCTTAGGCAGAAAATCCGGTTTGAAGCGGAACACCACCTTGTCCTGGTGCCTCTCATAGTACGGAGACTGAATAGATAGAGCAGCCAGCTCTGACACACACGCCTAACCGAAGTAATAGCCACCAAGAAGACAACCTTGAGAGTGAGAACAGCAAGAGCAGCATCCTGAATAGGCTCAAAGGGAGCACCCTGCAAGGCAGACAAAACCAAGTTAAAATCCCAGACAGGGACCATAGGTTTTCGAGGGGGACGCACAAGAGTGACCCCCTGAAAGAAGGTCTTAATCAGGTGATGCTGGGCAAAGGTCTATTGAAAGAAGATAAGACAGGGCAGAAACCTGACCCTTCAGAGTACTAAGTTTGAGACCTAAGTCCAAACCATGCTGTAAGAACTCCAGAACCCTAGGGACTGAGAATTCCCGGCAGGGAAGAGACCTGGACTCACACCAATCAATGTAGCAACGCCATACTCTATAATAGATAGCAGAAGTCTTCTTCCTGGCCTGCACCATAGTAGCCACCACAGAGGCAGACAAACCCTTCTCCATCAAGATGGAGGTTTCAGCAGCCAGGCCGTCAAAGCCAGAGTTTGTAAATTGGGATGGCGTAGGGATCCTTGAGTTAGCAGATCTGGCACCCCTGGCAGATCGTACTGGTCTACTGCCATTTGAACCATGTCTGCGAACAACACTCTTCTTGGCCATCTGGGGGCCACTAGAATCACAGGTACCCCTTCCAGAGAAATCTTGCGCAGAACCCTGCCCAGAAGGGGGAATGGTGGAAACACATACAGGAGACGAAACTCCCTCCAAGACATGGACAGGGCATCCGTGGCGAAGGCCAGAGGATCCTGAGACAGGGATACGAAGGTCGGGAGCTTGTGATTGTGACGGGATGCAAACAGATCCACATCCGGTAGACCCCAACGGTGACACAGGGACTGGAATACCCTGTTGCAGAGGGACCACTCCCCATGACGGGACGTCCCCCTGCTCAGGGCGTCCGCTAGCAGATTTTCCGCCCCCGGAATGTACACAGCCTAAATGCATTGGACATTGGCCTCCGCCCATATCAGAATCTCAGAGACCTACTGGAGAGCACCCTTGCTCCGGGTCCCTCCCTGATGGTTGATGTAGGCAACCGCCGTTCTGTTGTCCGAGCGTACCTGGACCGACAGACCCCTCAGGTGTTGGGTCAACCGCTCCAGTACCAACCTGACTGCCCGCAATTCCAGAATGTTGATGGGTAAATGGGCCTCCTGAGGGCCCCACCTCCCCTGGAAACGCAGGGACTTCCAGAATCCCCCCCAACCTGACAGACTGGCATCCGTTGTGACCGTCTCCCAGGAGGGGGCCAGAAAAGACCTGCCCCCTATCAAGTTCCTGTGGTCCAGCCACCACGCAAGGGACTGTCTGACCGAGGGGGGGAAGCACACAGACCCCGTCCAAGGACGCTGGGTTCTTGTCCCACACTGACAGAAGGTGAAGCTGCAGAGGTCTCAAATGGAACTGGGCAAAGGGCACCGCCTCGAAGCTCGCCACCATCAGGCCCACCAGCTGCATTCCCTGCCTGATGGAGGGCTGCGGGCACGATAGCAGGAACTTTGCCTGGCCAGTCAGAGCTTCCACCTTCTGTTGAGGAAGGAATATCCTTGACTGAACTGTATCCAGAATCATTCCCAGGAACGGAGTCACCGAGGAGGGGGACAGGGATGACTTGGGGTAACTGATCACCCAGCCGAAGGACTCCAGGGTGGACACTACCAGCCGAGTGTCCAACTCTGCCTGCTGCAGAGACCGAGAGGTGATGAGTATATCTTCCAGGTAGGGCAGCACACGTATGCCCCTTAGCCTTAAGAGGGACATCACCCCTGCCAGCACCTTGGTAAACACCCTGGGAGCCGAAGTGAGGCCGAATGGCAAGGCCACAAATTGGTAATGCTGATCTTTTAGTGCAAATCTGAGAAATCTTTGGTGTCCTGGAAACACCGGGACGTGAAGGTAAGCATCCTTTATGTCGACGGACGTCATAAAGTCCCCTGGGCGCAGAGAGCCGATGGCCGAGCGCAGAGTTTCCATACGAAAGTGTTTGTTCTTGACAAATTTGTTGAGGATTTTTAAATCCAAAATGGGCCTGACTGACCCATCCTTCTTGGGTACTGTGAAAAGGTTGGAATAGAACCCCATGCCCCTGTCTCCTAAGGGGACCTTGCAAATGACCCCTAGATCCAGGAGACCCTGCACGGCCAGCAACAAGACTTGAGCTGAGGCAGGGTCCTGTGGAATCCGGGACCTAACAAATCTGGTGGGGGGCCGTACAGCAAATTCTATCTTGTAGTCGGAGGACACTACCTCCTGAATCCACCGGTCTGAGACGTGGCGCCTCCAGACATGCACGAAGTGCTGCAGACGTCCCCCCACCCTGACGGGCAAGGGCGCCCCTTTATGCCTGAGGGGTCTTGGGAGGGGCTTTGGGCTTGGGTCCCCAGGAGGAACTGGGACGGCGTCCTCTGTTCCTGTGCCAGAAGTCTGCACGAGACCCAGCGAAGGACACCCCTCTGCCTTGTTTAGCCCCACGGTAGGGGGTCGATAGGGAGCCCTGGCCACGAAAGGGCCGAATCTGTCGCCTGCGCTGGGGTAACTTGCCTCCCTTGGCGAAGAGGTCTAAACGGTCCCCAAACAGGCGCAGCCCCTTAAATGGAAGCGCCGTAAGGGTCTTCTTGACGGCATTGTCAGCGGCCCACTGGCGCATCCAAACTGCGCGGCGTATAGCTACCACCAGGGCAGATGATCTGGCACACATCTTAATAGCATCGTCTGATGCAGACAGGATAAAGTTCACAAACGCATCACAGTTGGACAGTGCATTGACAGTATCAGAAGGCAACTCATCTGTGCCATCGAGAGTACTCCTAACCACAGTCCTGAGCGCTACTGCCGTAATGGCTAAGGCACAAACCGGGTGCAGAGTCGCTCCCCCAAATGCAAAGGCATGGCATGCCAATTGCTCAACACGCCGGTCCTCAGAGGCCCGCAGCGTAGTAGTGTCAGGGGAGTGCATAATAGAGTGCATAATAGAGGTGTTGGACAACCCTAGAATAGGAGCATCGACCTCAGGTGGCGATGACCAGCACTTAACCAAGTCAGCAGGAAAGGGATATTTCCTATCCACACTCTTAGGGACCCCATGAAGTCTGCTGGGATGTTCCCATTCTTTAAGCACGAGGCTATTGAAATGGGTTTGCTCGGGAAATTCCAGACGAGCTTTAGCAGTATGAAAAAAATCACCCCTTTGCCTGGGAGCCGCAGCAGGGGGAGAGAGGGACAAGACCTCAAAGATCTGAACCAGCAGTCTATCAATATCATCCGAGGACCAATGCTCGGAACCAGACTCTTCCTGACCCCTGGACTCGTCGTCATATGACCCTGAGTCAGAGAACAGTTCCCCTTCGTCCGAGGGGGTATGGCCGTAAGAATGCAACAAATCATCAAATTCCATAGGGAAGAGAGCCGAGTCAGGGTTCAAATACTGCCTCTTGTAATTAGCAAGCAAGTTTTCAACACTGGCCAAATCAGGATGAGAATCCCAGCTAGTATTGGGGGTTAGACTCAGGCTTGGGGGAGTAGGTGAAGTGAGGCGAGGCACAGGCCCAGCCACAGAAGAGGCGGGAAGCACCGATAGCGCCTGCTGTGCACAAGGAACACAGACCCGTGCATTGTCACCGCTGCTAGGTAAGACCCCACAAGCTACACACAGCCGAGCTTGTCCCGAAGGAACCCCGTTCACAATATCCTGAGATGCCTCCATATGGTGATTTAATCGGCACAATAGGCCAGTAGGGATTGACGCTGTAAGCTACCCTGGATGCCCCAATAACCCGCGGGGAAGTGGGAGTAGTTTTAATGGTCACAACCGGGAGCTACACCGGGCCGGGAGAAGCCACCGTAATCCACGGTCTGAAAGACATAAAGGGAACAAGGATGTCAGAGCCATGCGCAAGGGAGTATAGAAGGTAATAGAAAGTCGCCCGTGAGGGCGCTTACAGACAGAGAGGGGAGGACGGTCTTCACCATGCGCGTGTGAGTAAGAAAAGGCACCAAGCGAACCTCGAAGGGCGGGCCAGAGCTGACCGCGACGCGAAACGCGCCAAGCCAGAACCCCGCCCCCCCACAGAGAGCGCGAAGCTCAAAAACGCGTAGCCAATAAGGACAGCAGGGCAGTAACGCCTGAAAGGAATTGACCGAGTGGATTACCTCAGAAGAGCCACTATAAGCTAAGAAAGAGACGCCGCAGTGTCTGCGAAGGCACCGCTGTCCATGCAATGCAACAATATAGTAAAGACGCGGCGGCTATCAATACAAAATAACATAAAAGCGCGGCTCTGACACCCGTTCCCGGTAAAACACAACGCTAATGCCATAAGCGTGTAATAGGGTACACTGAGGCCGCCATACACACAACCCCTCCCCCCCCTTTCTTTCCCCCCTGGCTAAGGGGGGAATGAGGGAGGAACGCGACCCGTTACATAGGGTCCACCGCTACACGGGGCAATGATGCGGGAGGGGCATCCCCTAAAGGCTCGCCATCAGCCTTGACCGCCTACCCTTTGGTGGGGGACTGCGGTGGAGCGTGGCTCCATAAGCACACATGGTGCTGCCTACCTTCACCCGACCAGCGCAGCCCAGGCTGGGAGGCACATCACAAAGAGGACGGGTGGGAGTAGTCCGACAGGGCCGCAGGCTGTAATAGCCCCGCTCACCTGAGAGAGAGTGATACTTCATGTCTTCGCAGTCAGCACTGCAGAGAAATCTGGGGATTTGTGGGAGGTCCCTGGGTATATGAAGGGCAGGGAGGAGCCTGTTTTTGCATGTCTGCAGTGCACAGCGCCATCTGGCGGAGGATAACCCACGTGTAAGTATTATATATGGAACAGGACGTACTGTATACTTAGAATAACACCTCAGCATATATCGGCACCCGCTGCAGAGCGCCGTACAAAGCGGCGCGGCAGCGGGCACACATCAGCAAACAGTGAAAACACATCTAAACAAGCATAAGACCACACAGGGCACCCCCTCCCACCCCCCCCCCCCCTCCCGGAGAGTACCACATGGAGAGAGCGAGGGGGCGCAGTGCAGCGGCAGGGGCGCCCAAGGCCGAAATTGGATTGTGGGGGGGGGGGGGGGGCACTAAGCAATGGACTTGACAGCTAGGAAACAGCATCCCGCAAAAGGCTCACCATAAAAGCTAGAACCGACTACCCTTGTGTGGTAAAGGGATTGCGGTTGGAGCAGCACTCCTAAAGCACCTGACCCTGGTGCCGTCCTACCTTCACCCGAACCGTACAGCCGAGGCTGGGGGGCAGTGGGTCCAGGACGGGTGGGAATAGTCCTGCAGGGCCGCAGGCTGGTAAGCCCCGCTCGCCTGCGCATATAGAGAGCCATCTTCTATCTTTGCAGTCCGACTGCAGAAGGAAAACTGGAAATTTGTGTGAGGTTCCTGGCTTTTTATAGGGCCGGGAGATGCCACAAGTCTTTCTGCAGTCACTGTGCCACCTTGTGGCGGGATAACCCAGACGTAAGGAATAAGTGAAACAGGACATGCTGTATACTGGGAAAAGTATGGGAATGGTAGGGGGCATGCCACACTGCCTATGGTAATAGGAGGGGGATGCCATACTGCCTATGGGGAATGAGGGGGGGGGATTCCACTCTGAATAAGGGGATGAGGGGGAATGCAACACTGCCTGTGGGAATGGCAGGGGGAATGCAACACTGCCTATGGGAATAGGAGGAGGGAATGCCACACTGTTTATGGGGAATGGGAGGGGGGAATGCCACACTGACTATGGGGGGGATGCCACACTGCCTATGGAAATGGGAGGAGGGATGCCACACTGTCTAATTAATGCGTCTTATGGGCAGATGAGTCTTTTAGGGCGAAAAATGCGGTAGTTTGTCCTTCCCTACTGATGCCCTGTCTAATAGTTTGAATTAATTGTACTTTATAGTACTTTTATGTCATCCTCAACCAATCCTTTTTACAATAAGTACCCCCTACCAACATATTTTATTTACCCGATCTTGAATCTCTTTACGGCAGTTGGCTAAAGGGATGAGACTGCCCACAATGACATGCAGGTGGCTTTCTAGTGCATCCTTGCAGTATGTTACTGCTGCCCGGCAAACACGATGCAAGAGGTCAAGACAAAGCATGAAAGTGCGGGCTGATACATCATCATTCATATGGTCGGTGGGCCTGTAAGACACATGAAAGGGCAACAAACACTGTAAAGAACTAAATTAAAATCTGAGCACTGCTCATTAACAAAAACAGTTGTGCTAATGCTAATCACAAGTATAACGTTTAAAGTGTGCAATCTGATCCACGACGGTGAAGTTGGTGGTTAAGGCAGTGGCCACAGCATTTGCTTTGTATAGGGGACCTCAATGCTGAACAGCTAGGATTGTAGTTGAGCCTTATGGCTGTGGTTTATTTGTATGTCACTGCACATTTTTTTATTTTGATTTGATTTTAGTATTATTCACAGAATTGCATCAGCACTGACTGTGCATACTTTCAACTATTGAGATTTTTAGCTGGAGGAGCACCCAGCGGTATTTTAAATTGTATATTGCTGTGTTGGTTAGTGTCTTTTGAGTGTAATCATAATACAATTCTGTGAAATACTTACCTGTAAAATTGATATTATTTGTATACAGTACGTCCTGCTCCAGATATAGTACTTACACTTGGGTTAACTGCACTGCAGAGACATGTAAAACAGGCTCCTCCCGGCCACTCAAATACCCGGGACCTCCCACAAATCCCCAGCATTGAAAAGCAGTGAACAAGAAGCCGGGAGAATTTAACCACCAAAACTGGTAACTATAACAATGATAACAATCACCATACAGGGGATCCAGAATAATGCAAAAATCAGGGTGGGGTGGAGCAGGACGTACTGTATACAAATAATATCAATTCTACAGGTGAGTATTTCACTGAATTGTATTATTCTTAGTATACAGTACGTCCTGCTCCAGATATAGTACTTACACTTGGGACATCCAATAGCAGTATCCATAAAGTAGGGTGGGATCCCCAATAAGAAAGGTAACAGCAGGCAGTTTAAACCACTGCCGCCTGCAAAACCTTGCGGCCAAAAACAGCATCAGCTGAGGCCCTAACATCAACCTTGAAAAACTTTGAAAAGGTATGAACAGAAGACCAAGTAGCGGCCTTGCAAACTTGTTCAACAGAAGCCTGGTGCTGGAAGGCCATAGAGGCACCAATAGCACGAGTAGAATGAGCCGTAAGACGGAAGGGAGGACTCTTCCCCTTAGCAGAATAGGCCTGAATCACAGCCTGACGGATCCATTTGCTAATAGTAGACTTGGCAGGAGCCAAACCCCTCCTAGGCCCAGAAGGGACCACAAAAAGAGCATCAGTCTTCCTGAAGGCCGCAGTGACTACCAGGTAATACTTCAGACACCTGACCACATCCAAGGAATGCAGAACCCTTTCCTTAGCGTTGCTAGGATTAGGACACAATGAAGGAAGAACGATATCTTGATTCAAATGAAAAGCAGACACCACCTTAGGCAGAAAGTCTGGTTTGAAACGGAACACCACCTTGTCCTGGTGTCTCTCATAGTATGGGGGCTGAATAGACAGAGCCGCCAGCTCAGACACACGCCTGACCGAAGTAATAGCCACCAGAAAGACAACCTTGAGGGTAAGTACAGCCAGAGCAGCATCCTGAATAGGCTCAAAGGGAGCACCCTGCAAGGCAGACAAAACCAAGTTCAAATCCCAAACAGGGACCATAGGTTTACGTGGGGGAGGCACATGAGTGACCCCCTGAAGGAAGGTCTTAACCAAGGGATGCTGAGCAAAAGACTTCTGAAAGAAGACAGACAGGGCAGAAACCTGACCCTTCAGAGTACTGAGTTTTAGACCCAACTCCAATCCATGCTGTAAAAACTCAAGAACCCTAGGGACTGAGAACTCCCTAAAGGGAAGAGACCTAGACTCGCACCAATCAATGTAGGTACGCCATACCCTATAATAGATGGCAGAAGAAGTTTTCTTCCTAGCCTTCACCATGGTATCCACCACCGAGGCAAACAAGCCTTTCTCCATCAAGATGGAGGTTTCAGCAGCCAGGCCGTCAAAGCCAGAGTTTGTAAATTGGGATGGCGTAAGGGGCCCTGAGTGAGCAGATCTGGCGCCCCTGGCAGGATGTACTGCTCTACTGCCATTTGTACCACGTCTGCGAACCACACTCTTCTTGGCCACCTGGGGGCCACCAGAATCACTGGCACCCCTTCCAGAGCAATCTTGCGCAGGACCCTGCCCAGCAGGGGGAATGGAGGAAAGACATACAGGAGCCGAAATCCCTTCCATGACATGGACAGAGCATCCGTGGCCAAGGCCAGAGGATCCTGAGACAGGGAGACAAAGGCCGGGAGCTTGTGAGTGTGACGGGATGCGAACAGATCCACATCCGGTAGACTCCAACGGTGACACAGGGAATGGAATACCCTGTTGCAGAGTCCCTCTGAGCAGGGGGACTTCCCGTCAGGGGGACCACTCAGCACGCAGCACGCGTATGCCCCTTGACCTTATCAGAGACATCACCCCCGCCAGCACCTTGGTGAACACTCTGGGAGCTGAAGTGAGGCCAAATGGCAAGGCCACAAATTGGTAATGCTGATTTTTCAACGCGAATCTGAGAAACCTTTGGTGTCCCGGGAACACAGGGATGTGAAGGTAAGCATCTTTGATGTCCACAGACGTCAAAGACCCCTGGGCGCAGAGAGCCGATGGCCGAGTGCAGAGTTTCCATGCGAAAGCGCCTGTTCTTGACAAACTTGTTGAGGATTTTTAAATCCAGAATGGGCCTGACTGACTCATCTTTCTTGGGTACTGTGAAAAGGTTGGAATAGAACCCCTTGCCCCTTTCTCTTAAGGGGACCTTGCAAATGACCCCCAGATCTAGGAGTCCTTGCACTGCCAGCATCAAGACCTGAGCTGAGGCAGGGAACTGTGGGATCCGGGACCTGATGAATCTTGTGGGGGGCCGCACAGCAAACTCTATCTTGTAACCAGAGGACACTACCTCCTGAATCCACCAGTCTGAGACGTGGCGCCTCCAGACGTGCTCGAAGTGCTGTAGCCGTCCCCCCACCCTGACGAGCGAGGGCGCCCCATCATGCCTGAGGGGTCTTGGGAGGGGCTTTGGGCTTAGACTCCCAGGAGGAGCCAGGACGTCGTCCTCTGTTCCTATGCCAGGAATCTGCACGGGCCCCCGCGAAGGACACCTTAGCCCCTCGGTAGGGGATTGAAAGGGGGCCCTGGCCCCAAAAGGGCCGAGACTGGCGCCTGCGCTGGGGTAACTTGCCTCCCTTAGCAAAAGAGGCCTAGACGGTCCCCAAACAGGCGTAGCCCATTAAATGGAAGCCCAGTAAGGGCCTTCTTAGCAGCGTTGTCAGCAGCCCACTGGAGCAGCCACACAGCGCGGCGTATAGCTACCGCCAAGGCAGAAGATCTAACACACACTAATGGCATCATCCGATGCAGACAGGATAAAGTTTACAAACACATCACAGTTAGACAGTGCATTAACCGCATCAGGTGGTAAATCATCTGGGCCATCTAGTACATTTCTGACCATGGCCCTGAGCGCCACAGAAGTAATGGCCAAGGTGCAAACCGATGACCAACACTTAACCACATCAGCAGGAAAAGGATACTTTCTGTCCAAGCTCTTAGGTATCTCGGGAAGTCTACTGAGATGTTCCCACTCCTTAAGCACGAGGTTATTGAAATGGGTTTGCTCAGGAAATTCCAATCGAGCCTTAGCAGTATGAAAAAGCTCACCCTTTGCCTGGGAGCCGCAACAGGGGAAGAGATGGAAAAACCTCAAAAATCTGAACCAGCAGTTTGTCAGTATCATCCGGGGTCCAGAGATCAGAGCCAGAATCGTCGTGGCCCCTGGGCCTCTCGTCAGATGACCCTGAGTCAGAAAACAGCTACCCTTCGTCCGAGGGGGGGATAGCCATATAGATGCAACAACTCGTCAGACTCCGGAGAGAAAGGAGTGGCATCAGGGGTTAAGTGACACTTTTCAGCGGTGGACTTCCGCGCTAAGGTATTAGCAATTAATTTTTCAACACTGGCCAGTCTAGCAGCCACATCAGGATGAGAATCCCCGCTTGTATTGGGGGTTAGACTCAAGCTTGGGGGAGTAGGTGAGGTGAGGCGAGGTGCAGGCCCGGCCACTGGAAAGACGGGTTGTACCATTAGCGCCTGCTGCGCGCAAGGAACACAGACCCATGCATTGTCACCATTAATAGGTGAGACCCCACAAGCTACACACAGCCGGGCTTGTCCCGAAGGAACCCCGGTCACATTATCCTGGGATGCCTCCAGATGGTGATTAACAGGCACAATAGGCCAGTAGGGATTGACGCTGTAAGCTACCCTGGATGGCCCAATGACCCGCAGGGAAGTGGGAGTAATTATACTAGGCCCAACTGACAATTACTCCAGGCCGGGAGAAGCCACTGGATTCCCCGGTCTGAAAGACATAATGAGAATAAGAGGTGTCAGAACAATGCACAGTAAGCAATGAGCATAGAAATCGCCCGCGAGGGCACTTACAGACCAACGGAAGGGGGGACCGTTACACACGTGCGCGTGCGACTACACATCAGAATGGCGCCAAGCGAAACTCGAAGGGCAGGCCAGAGCGGGCCGTGACGAGGAGTGCCCCAAGCCAGGTCCCCGCCCCCCATCCCGAAGAGCGCGAAGCTCTAAGACAGCAGCCAATGAAAACGCTGCAGCGTCTAAGGCGGCGCCGCCGTCCGGAGCAGAACATCCATGAAGGAAAAAAGCGGAGGCAGTAATGCAAGTAAAATACCAATCAGCACGGCAGCTGACACCACATGTACAAGTCCAAGGGACATCACAAAGGCCATATGCATGTAATCTAATACACTGACACCAACACACATACCCCCCCCCCTTTGTTTCCCCCCGAGCTATGGGGGGAACGAGGGAGGATGGCGACCCTTTACACAGGGCCCACCACTACACAGGGCATGGGGCAACAAAGCGGGAGGGGCATCCCATAGAGGCTCACCATCAGCCTATACCGCCTACCCTTTGGTGGGGGACTGCGGTGGAGCAGGGCTCCATAAGCACGCATGGTGCTGCCTACCTTCACCCGACCAGCGCAGCCCAGGCTGGGAGGCACATCACAACGAGGACGGGTGGGAATAGTCCACAGGGCCGCAGGCTTTAACCCTTTAAGTGCCAGCCTACCTGGAGTTTTTGTCTCCCACGGGGGATCGGATGGCACCAAATTAAAGAGGAGACCCGGCTGGATCCAACGAGGGGTCAGGTGAGTAGCCGCAGGTGACTTGCCAGACCCAGAGCCTTGTGAACTGGTATAAGGGGTCTCATGGACACCTTACCAGTTCACAAAGGGTTAACTGTTCAAAAAAAAGACACCACACACAAAAGTATTTTATTAAAAAATTTTTTACTGTACTTACCTCCGATTGTAAGCTCTTGTCCCTCGCCGCTCTGCTGACAGATGCCGGTGATCGGCATCCAGAGAAGGGGGAGGCAGGAGATCAGAGGATTTCCTGCCACCTCCTTCCCCGGGCACCGATCAACGGCATCTGACAGCTGAGAAGGCTGGAGCCGGTGATCGGGGCCGGGATGACGTCATTAGCCCCGCCCCCAAGGGGGTGGGGCTTAGCAGCAAGATGGCGGCCGCCATCGAAGAGGAAAGGGGAGAGAGCCTCCCGGGCTCTCTCCTGAAGATCCGTAAGTCCTGGGGGGGGGGGGGAGGCCCAGGTGAAGAGGAGGGACATCGGGAGCCAGCGTACACGGAGGTAAGTGAATGTCATTTTTATTTTTTACAGTTAGCAGCTGCTGCTGCCGAAGGGGGCGGCCTATTCCGGGGGCTCTCCTGGAGCCATCGGACCCCCCACGGGGGATCGGACGGCATCAAATTAAAGAGGAGACCCAGCTGGATCCAACGAGGGGTCAGGTGAGTATTTTACTGTTATATTTTTTTTACTGTGGGGGTTTAAAGTCAGCTATGTGAGTCTCACGTAGCTGGCACTAGAAGGGTTAATAGCCCCGCTCACCTGCGAGAGAGTGATACTTCATGTCTTCGCAGTAAGCACTGCAGAGAAATCTGGGGATTTGTGGGAGGTCCTGGGTATTTGAGGGGCCGGGAGGAGCCTGTTTTACATGTCTCTGCAGTGCAGCGCCATCTGGCGAAGGATAACCCAAGTGTAAGTACTATATCTGGAGCAGGACGTACTGTATACTAAGAATTAGTCAGATTTTACCAATTTGTGGTGCTGCTGGTTGATTGACGTTGTTCTCTCAAATTTCTTTCTTTACTTTTGGAAAGGAAGTGAAAATAGCAAAGAAGACAAAGTTTCTAGGAGTCACTATCACCAATAAACTCAGTTTCCTAGAGACATATCACTATTACATTAAAGAAAAAACAGAACAGATTGTTTTCCTGTTCAGCACCCCAGGGGCATCCTGAATTGGGGTGCCCCACTGTGTGAATTCCCCCCCCCCCCCTTCCCCCCAGAATGCCCATTAAAACACACGACTATTCCACATGCGCGGGCTCTCGTCCAATCAGGAGCCATTTGCAGTGACTATGTCATTTGGCAGAAGACTCTGATGTTCTTCAAAAGGGGAGCACAAGCAGCACATCCCCAGCGGGGCACGTGTTCCTGCACCAGTCTATATGAATAACTGAGGTGGGGGCACGCACTGCCTGAAGATGCAAGGGATGCGCCTGTGCTCACGTTGTCAGTCGTTTGCTGAATTACACTACATAGGCACAGCTGATGGCCCTGATTGGACAAGAGCCCTAATAGGAAACGGGTGCGTCCATCTTGACTCAGAAGCATCATATACTGAGGAGAGGAGAGGGATTAAAACTGCAGGGGGTGGGGTTATAGCTGTGCTTTTCATAGACAGACCAGAGCTGGGGTCAGGGAAAGGACAGCAATCCCAGAATGCAAAGCGGCACAGTCAGAAGACACTTCCTGTGTAAGGGACTTACCTCTGCCAGGGGGCTCACGACGAGCGTCTGCTGGGAGCGTGGCGTGTCACTCTGGCAGCCTCCCTCGCCCCTCTCTAGCTGTGCAGGTGCGCGCCCTGCAGTCTGTAAATTTCGCCACTAGGAGGCGCTGCGCTGCGAGTGGCAAGCAGCGCAGAGTCTTCCACACCTGATGGGAATCAGGGGCTGATCAGCCTTGCTGCCAAGACTGACCAGCCCCTGGATAGTGTCTCCAATCACTCACAGTGTTGTAAGTTGCACCAATCAGCACATACACTCCCCCCAGGGTGGCCATTGGTAAATTCCCCCAATAAATATGGAGTCAGCCCAGCACTCAGTGTAGGTGATAGTCGGTTGTGATTAGGGTGTGATTCTGTTAGTTTTCATCTGTTTCCGAACCGGCTTGATCGACCATCCCTGTCCGCTGTCTGTACCGACCTTTGCTTTATCTGACCACGAACCTGCCTGGTCCTTTGGATACCCCATGATCTCTGAATTCCCAGCTTGACCCTTTGGCTACCCCTGACTACGCACCTGTCTCATCCCTGTACTCTGACGCACCATCCGGACTGACTACCTGTGAACGACCTCGGCTTCGGGATACCCTCGTGGTTCATCGGCCTTCACCGTAAGCGGCCATCCTTTGCGCCTATTAAGACCTGGGGGCAACCATGTCCGGTGAGGCGTACCTAGCGTTCCAGCAAACGGGAGCTTGACTATAGGCAGAAGCGGCGGTGGAGATTGGGGGTTGCCTGCTTACAGAAGGCTGGTGTCCCGCTGGGCATCACATCCTGTTTGCAGGCTGTCTGATGCTCCATGAGCCTCCATTTTGGAAGTTTAAAGCCTCAGAATGCAGTAGATGCAGGTAGGATGATCTTTAATGTGAGCAATCTGTATTGGCAGGGTGGGGGAAACATATAAGATATGCTCTTATTCAGGGTGAAGGACCCCTTTAACTAGCAACTCTGCAGCGCGTTTGATCTGAGGTCAGGAGAGCTAAGGGCAGAATGAATGGAGTGCGAGCATCGATTGGCCAGTGAACACACCTGTCGTTGGTTTATGAGTTTTATGACAGTTTTATGATCTTCAGCTTTTAATCTTTAGCTCTGGTAAAGATATAGTTGCTGAAAAGTTAAAATGGTTCTTATTGACCTAATGCTTCTAAAATGTCACAGACCGCAAACTGAGATAAGGAACAATAACCAGAAGAGCAAAAATCCCAGGTGGTGTCACTATTTATCAATGTGGTGATAGGCTCTATCCCGTACTTCTCCTTCCCTGCCTGGCTAGCAAAAAAGACAGATCTCAGGCTGCAAAGACCCATCAGGGATACTGTGTGTAAAGAGAACCAAATACTGAGCAGTGAAGAACTTTATAGATCCCACACATTCAGGCCATGCCCGATTTCAATACCTACTCTCAGGCTGTTGCTCCAAATCCATGTGTTTAGATACTAACCTACTTAATAATGTACCGACCTGGTTATTTATAAAGATGGGTTTTAGTATTTAGGTCAAGCCTATAAGTTTGTTTGGCATAGTCACATCATATCTGGATTACTTCTTGTAAGCAAGCACCTGATAAAATGAACTCCCTGTAAATTTCAACATACTTAAACGAATGTACGAATAAATGTATTTCACAAAATGGGTGTTCCGGATTCAGGAAGGCCCCTCTGTGCATTAAAGGGCCAGTGCAGCCAGACCCCAGTTTTAAACGCATTCAAAAAAATAATAAAAAAAAAAAAAAAAAAAAAAAAGAACTTACCTGGCCAATGTTTATGATTGCAGGCAACATCTTTCCTTGCCCATCTGATACCCTCCATAGAGTGCGTTACTTGTGCTGTGCGCGTTCCTGGCCACTAGAATGGGCGGACGGGAGTACGCACAGCATGGGGCTGCGCTCTACGGACAGCCAAAGTAAGATGGCGGCGCACTGCGCTCTGATCAGGTGACCATTAATGCTGGATTGTGGGCCAGGTACATTTTTTTTTTAGTGGGAAGTCTGGCTGCTACTGGCCATACGCAATCACATGATTTAGTGGCAACCCACGTGACCTCGACTGGCCATGATTTTCCGTTGTTTTAGGAGCGATTGTGCATATGATTGCTATTTGCTATACACGGATCGCTCCCAAAAGACGAAATGCAGGAATTTTTTTGGTAGTTAAGCAAACGCTATTGCCAATGCGAATGGCTCCATAGAAAACCATATACAATGTTTGCAGGATGTTTGAAATCACCTCGCTATCTCATTGCAACATAGCAGTGTGAACAGTTCCAGAGTCTCCCATATAATACAACATCTGACATCAGCTTGGTGAGGAGATACAAAACACCTGCTGTTATACAAAAGACAGTGTAAGGTGGTTCACACAGATGTTCTTGAGAGTTTTATGAATTACATCCTTTATTATTTAACATTGGAAAAGATTTAGTTTATGGTTTAGGACTGTCTACCTTCTAAGATCTGTTGGAAAATCCAAGAATAAGAAATGGCTATAGGGAAATTAAATGGACAGTTCAGGCAACTGCAATAGAAATTCACAAGCAATTCACCTGATGTCTGTCCCATGTGCCTCTCCTCCATTTCCTACAGTACTTAGAAAAAGCCAGGGTTCAAGGTTTGACCCTCCTTTCTATTACATTTCACCGTTGCCATGCCCAAAGTGGTCGCATGGCTTCCACTATCCATTGGCACTCCAAGCACGAGCAAGCCAAGCCACAGTGGCCACACAGCTGTCAATGCCCCAAATCTGCATCATGACATGCCACTCCCAGCTCAGCTACGCCAGTGAATGGAAACAAAGCCAGCAGAATATATAAAGTATTTACATATAATCAGATGTTTTTAAATGCCTTGAAATGGTTCCTTTTAATCCGTAGGAAGGAAGTAAGCAAGCACGTGTCTGTGCAGGACTTTAAAGTGGACCAAAATCCACGGTCTGAAGGCCCTGGCGTCTATAAGATTTCAGGGCTGTTTGATTCCCTCCTCCCAGGGCATCCAGAATCGTGAGGCCTCGCTGTGTGAAGCCCCCCAGTCCACCTGGAAACTCACCTTCTTGTCCGGTCCAATGGCACATGTGCGAGCAGCGGCCGCATCCTCACTATTCCCTTTAGACGGTCATGTGCCAACCCCAGGCATTTGTGATTGGCTGGCACGGGTACGCGCCTGTAAGAGGGGAGCAGGGGATACGCCTGCCAGCACACTCAAGTCCACTCCCTCAGACGATAGATTAGACAAAAGGCGTGGTAGAAGATCCGAGCCCGCCGATTGGACGAGAGTGGGAGAACGGGGAAGGGTAAGTCAGATCAGGCGACATGGAGAGTTAACACAGTAGGGCACCCCCGAACAGGGATCTGGAAGGCAAGGACCAAAACCTAGGATAGTCAAAAGTGGACCAAATTTGATGCGGACCAAAACTGGACATGGAGTCAATGAGATTCCAGGGCCAGCAGATTCCATCTCACCAGGGGAAACCCAAACTGGGAAACCCTGCAGTTCCCCCCCCATTTACTAACCTTTACCACAAGGCTATGGTGCCTGTGCAGGATCACTTGATTCCTTGTTTGGCTGTGTGCAGTCATGCCCCGTAACTGAATAGCTCTGGGTGGCCACGCACAGCTGAATGATGCAAGTGATGTCGCCCGACGCTAATGCGTGCGCCTGGGATTCCATTCAGCTTCTCCTATCGTACATTAAAATGCATTGCTGGAGAACCTGATTGGATGAGCCGCTGGACCAAGGAGAGGTGAGTTTACGGGGAGAAAGGTGGGGTTTCACACAGAGGGGAGGACCAAAATCTGGGATAGTGAAAAATACAAATCTGTGATTACTCACCTGTAGCATTGTTTTTACGGTACACAGCATGGCTTGCTTCATTTCAACTCTTTACATGTGGGTAATCCGCCACAGGTGGCGCAATCGACTGCAGGAAGACTTGTGGCCCCTCCTGACCCATAAAAGGGCCAGAATTACCCAGAAGACCCCAGTGTTTGAAACCAGTAATGCAAGAGGCCGGGAGGCAAGAACCATGTTAGTAAAAATACCATTTTGTGAATACTCACCTGTAAAATGGATATTATAAGTATGTCACACACCCCGCTTCAAAACATTAATTATTACACTTGGGTTACTCCACCAGCAGGTGGCGACGTTGCAGAGAAGTCCTGAAAAACGAGCCCCTCCTGATCTATAATACCTGGGACCTCCCACTTATCTCCCAGTTTTCAAACAGCAGTAAAGACAAGGTAAGAGGGAAAAAAACCATTGGCAACCCTCAAACTATAAACGAAGCTTCACCCTATAAAGAATCCAGGATACCAAAAAGGGCGGGTGAAGCGGGGTGTGTGACATACTTATAATATCCATTTTACAGGTGAGTATTCACAAAATGGTATTATTCTAAGTATGTCACACACCCCGCTTCAAAACATTAATTATTACACTCGGGACATCCAAAAGCAGTGTCCAGAAAGGGCGGGTATCCAACAAGGCCATAATGCAAAACTCAAACCACTGCAGCTTGCAGAACCTTGCGGCCAAATACAGCATCCGCTGAATCCCGCACATCAACCTTGTAAAAACTTGGAAAAAATGTGAACAGAAGACCAAGTAGCAGCCTTACAAACTTGTTCAACAGAAGCCTGATGCTGAAAAGCCCAAGACGCTCCAACAGCACGAGTAGAATGAGCAGTGATACGAAAAGGGGAAAACTTCCCCTTGGTAGAATAGGCCCCAACAACAGCCTGACGTATCCACTTGCTAATGGAAGACTTAGCAGGAGCCAAACCCTTCCTAGACCCAACAGGGCACCACGAAAAAGACATCAGTCTTACGAAAAGGAGATGTAGTAAACAAAAAGTAGATCACACAGCGTACCACATCCAAACAGTGCAAACCCTCTCCCTGTCATTCCTAGGCTTAGGACACAAGGAAGGAAGAACAATGTCCTGGTTAAGATGAAAAGCAGAGACCACCTTAGGAAGAAAGTCCGGTTTGAAGCGGAAAACCACTTTGTCCTGATGTCTCTCAAAGTGAGGAGCCTGAAACGACAAGGCTGCCAACTCCGAAACGCGCCGAACCGAAGTGATGGCCACCAAAAAGGCAACCTTCTGAGTCAGAGTAGAAAGAGCAATAACCTGCAAAGGCTCAAAGGAGGAGCCCGAAGAGCAGAGATAACAAAATTCAAATCCCAAACAGGGAGCAAAGGCTTCCTAGGAGGCCAAAAATGCGAGACCCCCTGGAAGAAAGTCCTGACCAAAGGAGGAAGCGCAAAGGACTTGTGAAAAAAGACAGACAAAACATCAACCTGCCCCTTTAAGATACTCAGCTGAAGACCAGAGTCCAGCCCTGATTCAAGAAATTCCAAAATCCTGAAAACAGAAAAGACCCGACAGGGCAAAGATCCAGCCTCACTCCAAGCAACATAAGATCTCCAAGTCCTATAATAGATGGTAGAAGAGGACCTCTTCCTGGCACTTATAAAAGTCTGAATAACAGATCCGAAAGACCTTCCTCCCTTAAGATGGAGGTCTCAGCAGCCAGGCCGTCACAGCCAGCGTTGGTAAATTGGGGCAACGCAGTTGACCCTGTGTGATAAGATCCAGCCGAAGAAGCAGTTCGAACTGATCCACCGCCAGACAAACGATGTCTGCGAACCACACCCTCCTTGGCCACCTTGGAGCCACGAGAATGGCGGGAACCCCGTCCAGGGCCAGCTTTCGCAACACCTTGCCTAGCATGGGGATCGGAGGAAACAGATAAAGGAACCCCAGGTCCCCCCAGCTCAGGGACATGGCATCCACCGCTAGAGCCAGAGGATCCTGAGAGAGCGACACGAATATCGGAAGCTTGTAATTGTGACGAGAGGCAAACAGACCCACCTCCAGCGTCCCCCACCGGAGACAAAGCGACCGAAAAACCTGAGGGTGGAGAGACCATTCCCCCCGGCGGAAAGAGCACCTGCTCAGGAAGGCCGCCTCCGTGTATTCCAATCCTGGAATGTACACTGCCGAGATGCAAGGGACATGAGTCTCCGCCCAGGCTAGAATCAGAGACACCTCTCTGAGGGCACGCAGGCTGCGAGTCCCTCCCATGCGATTGATGTGAGCAACCGCCGACCGATCGTCCGACCAATCTGAACCGGCAATCCCTGTAAATGCTGTGCCAAGTGAGACAGAACCAACCTGATGGCTCTCAACTCCAGAATGTTGATGGGCAAGTGGGCCTCCAGAGGACCCCACCACCCCCGGAACCGAAAGTCCTTCCAGAAAACTCCCCATGCCGACAAACTGGCGTCCGTGGTGACAGTTTCCCAAAGAGGGCATCAGAAAGGACCTGCCCCTCAAGAGAATGTCCGAGACCATCCACCACTGGAGAGACTGCCGAACCCGGGAGGACATCTGGAAAGACCGATCCAACGACCGCGGTCGCCGGTCCCAAGACGCCAGCAGATGAAACTGAAGCGTCCTCGTGTGAAACTGAACAAAGGGAACTGCCTCAAAGGAAGCTACCATCAACCCCACCAGTCTCATCCCTAGCCAGATGGACGGGCAAGGATTGGAAAGAAGAAGCTGCGCCAATTCCTGAACCAAGAGAACTTTGGCCTGAGGCCGAACAACTCTGTGTTGGCAAGAATTCAAGGACATCCCCAGAAAGGGCACCACCCTGGCCGGAACGAGAGAGGACTTGGGGTAGTTGATCACCCAGCCGAACCTCTCCAGAGTGGATACCACCGTCCTGGTGTCCACCTCCGCTTGACTGAAAGAAGAAGCCATGATGAGAAGATCGTCCAGATAGGACACAATGCGAATCCCCTGAGCTCTGAGAAGGGCCATCACGCCCGCCAACACCTTGGTGAACACTCTTGGAGCAGAGGTAAGGCCGAACGGAAGAGCCACAAATTGAAAATGCCGATCTTCCCCACGAAGCGAAGAAACCTTTGGTGAGCCGGAATATATAATATGAAGATAGGCATCCTTGATGTCTATGAACGTCATGAAATCCCCCTGCTGCAGAGAATTGATGGCAGAACGCAGAGGTTCCATGCGAAACCTCCGGGGACGAATAAACACATTGAGGAAATTCAGATCCAGGATGGGACGAACCAACCCGTCCAACTTGGGCACTGTGAAGAGATTGGAATAATACCCGCGGCCCACCTCTGAAGGAGGGATCGGGCAGATGACTGCCATATCCAGAAGATTCCTCACCGCCGCCAGGAGCCCCTGCGCGGCCAAAGGATCTGAGGGCACACGCGACCTGAAAAATCTTAGAGGAGGTCGGGACTCGAACTCCAGCTTGTAACCGGCCGACACCACCTCCCGGATCCACCTGTCCGAGACCGCCTGGTCCCACACCCGGGAGAAGAGTCGCAACTGTCCCCCCACCTGCAAGGGTGAGGGCACCCCCCCATTGTTGAGCGGGCTTGGCAGCTGGTTTGGGTTAGGCACCCCAGGAGAGAACGTGACGGCCACGGCATCAACCCCTGTTCCAGCTTGCACCCCTGGGGCAGTAAAGCCTGCGCCTCTGCAAGCTCTGGCTCCCCGAAGGGAGGGATTAAAAGAGGCCGGCCCCCGAAAGGAACGACGAAAATTCTTGCACTGAGGTAACTTACCTCCCTTGGCAACCAAATCCAATTTCTCACCAAACAGGCGCAAACCCAAAAAGGAAAGAGCCGTAAGCGACTTCTAAGAATTAAAGTCAGCAGACCATTGCCGCAACCACACTGACCGTTGGATAGCCACCAACAAAGCCGTGGTCCTGCCACACATCACCATGGCGTCATCCTGAGCGGCAAGGACAAACAAAACGAAGGACTCATCACGTTTGAGAGCAAGGAACTCATCACAAGTAGGATCACGGTCCGCACATAACCCCTGACAATGGACCTAACCGCCAACAACAAAAAAAGCCGAAGCGCAAACAGGCCTCAAAGCCGAACCCGCACAGGTAAAACCATGGCGAGCCAGCTGGACAATCCGGCGAACTTCGCCATCCATAAGGGTAGTCGTGTCAGGAGAAGGCAACACCGCCAGGTTAGATAGCCCCAAAAACCGGGGCATCAACCTCGAGAGGAAAAGCCAACGCTTCACCAAGTCCGCCGGAAAAGGATACTACTTATCCCAACTAGGCGGAACACCAATGAGACGCGTACTTTGCTCCCATTCCTTAAGGACGACATTCTCAAAATGTCGTTGACAGGGAAACTCCAAACGCGGCATGGCCACAACAAACAAATCACCCTTAGGCGGAGGAACCGCCTCGGCAGGGTCTAAATCCAAAACTTCAACATTTGAGTCAATATGGAAGGGATGTCAAATACCGTCCCCGCCGCCTGGTCACCCTCAGCACCAAACAACTGCAGGACCACAGGATCGTCCAGTTCCACTAGAATCTCACCAGCGGGCACAGGTGTGGAGACCAATTAGTCTATGTGCATGCACCGTGGGACATCTGCATTTTTGGACTCTTTTCTATTGTTTTTTAAAGGAATAATACATTTAATTCCATTTGCTCTGTGCCGTATATATCTTGAAACCTCCAGAATCTCCCCCTCTCAATCGGGGGGCAATCTGACCAATCCAATGCCTCAATAACATCCACGTCTGAGTCCGGCGGAGACGGGGACAAGTGTTTCCGCTTAGCCGGAGCCTTCTGAGCAACCACAGCAGAAATATTTTCTCGAGGCTAGCCAACCGGGCGCATACCTCGGATTGCGAATCCCCACCCATGACAACGTCACACGGGGTCCGGAACAGGCGGGGAGGAGCAGGGGATGACACGGACGGCGAAGGGCCAGAAAACCGGGGAGCCGGACTGGCGCTCAATGAACCGCTGCGCACATGGAAAGCATATAATGACATCATCCCCCGGGAGCAGAGCTCCACAACCCCCACACAGCCTAGATTGCCCCGAAGGGCCGATTCCGGTGTCATTGGAAGCCTCCATATGGTGAAATTATGGTATTCGCACAACCCAGGGATTTACGCGGTAAGCGACCCGGGATGCCCCTTTAAGTGTCCTGGGAGTGGGAGGATTTAGCAAACTAAGGAGGACCCACTAGGGTCAGAAAACTAATTAGGCCCACTAGCCAGGTATCACAGACTGGGAGACCCCTTTTAACACGGGAATCCCAGGATCAGCAAGGAAAGGACAACAGTCAGTCCCAATATAAGGAAGGCAAAGAAAAATCACAGTAAGCTAAAAAACTTTACCTTATCCCAAAGACCAAGCATCATGCACACACACACATACAAGGCCTGGCTATACAAGGACCACAGAGAATCCACTAAAATACGTAGATATATCCAACATAAGGTTCTGAAGCACCGACCCCAATTGGACCGGCCCCAGCACGCATGCATCCATTCAAGCTAATGAAGCAGCTCAGCAAAAACATATGTAAAAAGGCACGATTCAGCAAAAGACAATACCTGTAATGGCGGCGAGCCAGACCAGCGAGACCACACAACTCAGATGGCGGCGCCACAAGGCATAGGGCCCCGAGACCGTCTGGCTCCCACCATGACAAGAGCGCCAACGGGCGCTGGAGACAGACACCCGACCACACAAACACCGGCGGAGATCCGGCACACGCAGCCATACAAACGGCGCAAAGCCCCACACCCCGCCAGAAGTCACTCATGCACTGAAACACTAAACGTAAAAGCACCCCACATAATGTCCACCCCCCCCCCCCCTCCACAGGCGCAGGGAGAAGGGACCAAGCAGGGATGAGACAACCTAAGGGGGACAACCGGGACGGGGCATCCCAAATCCGGATCACCATGCCGGATCACCGCACTGCCCCACGTGGGGTCTCGCGGAGGAGGTAAACTCCTAGGCACCAAGAGGTGCCATCTACCATCGCCCGGCCCGCAGCCGAGGCTGGGAGGCTTCCATATGTTAAACACTAAGGTATAAACGCAAGCGGGCAGAAATAGACCATGGGGGGGGTGCCAGGGTGTTACCCCGGCTACCTGCAAGCAGGAGACTTCATTCTTCTGTCTTGTCGCCATCTTGCAGAGAAGAACACTGGGAGATAAGTGGGAGGTCCCAGGTATTATAGATCAGGAGGGGCTCGTTTTTCAGGACTTCTCTGCAACGTCGCCACCTGCTGGTGGAGTAACCCAAGTGTAATAATTAATGTTTTGAAGCGGGGTGTGTGACATACTTAGAATACACAGCCCACTAAAAGGAAACTCTCTCAACAAAAATCACCATAACAAGGCAAAAGAGAACAACGAGAACAAGGGTGGGATGAAGCAAGCCGTGCTGTACACCGTAAAAACAATTCTACAGGTGAGTAATCACAGAATTGTATGTTTCCAGGTGTACAGCACGGCTTGCTTCATTTCAATTCTTTACATGCGGGACTTCCAACAGCAGTGTCCAAAAAAGAAGGGTGGGATCCCCAGAGAGCAATGGCAGGCAGTTCAAGCCACTACCGCCTGAAGCACCTTGCGGCCAAAAACAGCATCAGCTGAGGCCCTAACATCAACTTTGTAAAACTTGGAAAAAGTATGAACCAAAGACCAAGTAGCGGCCTTACAAGCCTGTTCAACTGAAGCCTGGTGCTGGAAGGCCCAAGAGGCACCAATAGCCCTAGTGGAGTGAGCTGTAACACGGAAAGGGGGCTCCTTCCACTTGGCAGAGTATGCTTGCACCACCGCCTGTCTAATCCACTTACTGATAGTGGATTTGGCTGGAGGCAAGCCCTTCCTAGGTCCGGAAGGAAGGACAAAGAGAGAATCAGACTCAGTGGCGACCAAATAATACTTGAGTGCCCTGACCACATCCAGAGAATGTAGGTTCCATTCCTTGGAATTAGCAGGGGCAGGACAATAGGAAGGTAACACAATGTCCTCATTGAGATGAAAGGCAGGTACAACCTTGGGCAAGAATTCCGGCTTAAGACGGAACACCACCTTATCCTGATGCCGCTCAAAATAAGGAGGTTTCATGAAAAGCGCCGCAAGCTCAGAGACGCGACGCACCAAAGTGATAGCAACCAAAAAGGCCACCTTAATAGTCAGAATAGAAAGAGCAGCATCGCACAGGGGCTCGAAGGGGGGACCATGCGGAAGTGTTTGAACCTGACCAATCTGTTGAGACCCTTTAGATTCAGGCTGGGTCTCAGGGAACTGTCCTTCTTGGGCACCGTGAACAGGTTGGAGTAGAACCCCCGCCTCTGTTCTTGAAGAGGCACATGGCAAACGACTCCTGATGACAGAAGATGTTGAACGGCAAGCCTCAGGCCCTGCGCCATCACAGGATTTAGGGAGATCTGGGACCAAATGAATTTTGGGGACGGCCAAGCTGTCAGCTCTATCTTGTATCCGGAGGACACCACCTCCTGAATCCACCGGTCCGAGACGTGTTGCCTCCAGAAGTGAGAAAAGAGCCGAAGCTTTCCCCCCACCTGGCTGGGTGAGGGCGTCCCCTCATGCCTGAGGCTGGGGCTTAGGCTTGGATTCCCAGGCAAGGCCGGGACAACCTCGGGCTCTACCTCGCCCCCATGAGTCTCTGCGGCCACCAGAGAAGGAAGATCCTCGTCCTCCCCGAGAGGGGCGAAAGGAAGAAGAGCCCCGAAAAGGCCGTACCTGCTTCCGACGCTGAGGAAGTCTCCCGTCCTTAGCCAGGAGGTCCAACCATTCCCCGAACAGCCGAAGTCCCAGGAAGGGAATACCTGTGAGAGCTTTTTTGGCGGCAGCATCCATTGCCCACTGTCGTAACCAGATAGAGCGACGCAGCGCCGATATAACAAAGGCAAGGAAGTTCATACAAGCCAAAAGCTCCCTATACTCCTCCGCTCGCTTGTGAGATTTGGCAATATCCGCAAGACGCCTTACCTTCTTCTTAATGGCCATGGAAACAATGGCCGCAGCACAGACAGGGCGCAGACCGGTTCCCACAGAAGTGAAGGCGTGACAGGCTAGCTGATCCATGCGCCTGTCAACATGATCACGCAAGGAGGAAGTCTCAGGAGACGGCATAACGGAGGTATTGGAGAGCCCCAGAACAGGAGCATCCACTTCCGGGGCATGGGACCATAGACAAACCAAATCTTCCGAAAAATACAATTCTGTGAAATACTCACCTGTAGAATTGGTATTATGAGTATACAGTACGTCCTGCTCCAGATATAATACTTACACTTGGGTTATCCTCCGCCAGATGGCGCTGCACTGCAGAGACATGCAAAACAGGCTCCTCCCGGCCCCTCAAATACCCGGGGACCTGCCACAAATCCCCAGCATTGAAAAACAGTGAACAAGAAGCCGGGAGAATTTAACCACCCAAAACTGGTAACTGTAACAATGATAACATTCACCATACAGGGAATCCAGAATAATGCAAAAAAAACAGGGTGGGGTGGAGCAGGAGGTACTGTATACTCATAATACCAATTCTACAGGTGAGTATTTCACAGAAATGTATTATTCTTAGTATACAGTACGTCCTGCTCCAGATATAATACTTACACTTGGGACATCCAATAGCAGTGTCCATAAAGTAGGGTGGGATCCCCAACAAAAAAGGCAACAGCAGACAGTTTAAAGCACTGTCACCTGCAAAACCTTGCGGCCAAGAGCAGCATGAGCTGAGGCTCTAACGTCAACCTTGTAAAACTTTTGAAAAGGTATGAACAGAAGACCAAGTAACGGTCTAGCAAACTTGTTCAACAGAAGCCTGGTGCTGGAAAGCCCAAAAGGCACCAAAAGCATGAGTAGAATAAGAAGTAAAGCGAGAAAGAAGATTCTTCCCCTTAGTGGAATAGGCCTGAGTAACAGCCTGACAAATCCAATTGCTAACAGTAGCCTTGGCAGAAGCCGAAAACCTTTCCTAGGACCAGAAGGAACCATCCCATCCAAGTAATGACCAGGCCCAAAGCCGCCTAACCCCCCCGAGATCAGACAAGATCGGGCACATACAGGATGGAGTTGGCCGTAGACCCAAAGGAGCATCAGTTCTCCTAAAGGGCACAGTGACTACCAAGAAAACACTTCCAACACCTGTTCAAGGAATGCAGAAGCCTTTCCTCAGCGTTGCTAGGAATAAGGCACTTGAATCAATGAACATAAGACACCACCTTAGGCAGAAAGTCCGGCTTAAAGCGGAACACCACCTTATCCTGGTGTATCTCAAAGAACGGGGGCTAGATAGACAGAGCCGCCCGCTCAGACACACGTCTGACTGAAGTAACAGCCACCAGAAGGACAACTTTGAGGGTAAGAACAGCCAGACAGCATCCTGAATAGGTCCAAAGGGAACACCCCGCAAGGCAGACAGAATCAAATTCAAATCCCAACAGGGACCATAGGATTACGTGGGGGACGCACATGAGTAACCCCCTGAAAGAAAGTCTTAACCAAGGAAAACTGAGCAAAAGACTTCTACAGGAAGGCGGACAGGGCAGAACCTGACCCTTCGGAGTACTGAGTTGGAGAACCAACTCCAACCCATGCTGTAATAACTCTAGAACCCTGGGAACAGAGAACGCCCGACAGGGAAGAGACCTAGACTCACACCAATCAATATGGGTACACCATACCCTATAATGGATGGAAGAAGAAGAAGAAGCTTGCTCCTAGTCTTCCCATAGTCTCAATCACCGAGACAGATAAGCCTGTCTCCATCAAGATGGATGTTTCAGCAGTCAAGCCGTCTAGGCCAGAGTCTGTAGATTGGGGTGACGTAAAGGGGCCCTGAGTGAGCAGAGCTGGCACTCCTGGCAGAACGTACAGGTCTACTGCCCTCAGTACCACGTCTGCGAACCACACTCCACTAGGCCACCCGGGGGCCACCAGAATCACTGATCCCCCTTTCCAGAGCAATCTAGCGCAGAACCCTGCCTAGCAGGGGGAATGGAGTAAAGACATACAGAACTGAATGTCCTGCCATAAAGTTACTAAAGCATCATGACCACGCCAAGAGGATCCTGGGACAGGGAAACAAGGGCCGAGAGCTTGTGATAGTGACGGGGCACAAACAGATCCACACTGGTTGGACCTCATAGTGACACAAGGATTAGCACATCTTGTCGCAGAGGGACCTCCACCGGAGCGAATACCACTGATATGCAGGGAACATTGTCCTCCACCCAGATCAGGATCAGGTACCTTCCTGGAGGACCATCCTGCTCCAGGTCCCACACAGATGATTAATGTAGGCCACTGTTGTCAGACAGACCGAGCGCCCCCAAACAGGCAGGCCCTGAAGAGGAGTAGTCAAGCGAGATAGAACTAACCTGAAAGCTCACTGTTTCAAAATTGATAGGTGTATGGACCTCCTAAGGGCCCCACCTCCCCCGGAACCGCAGGGGGTTTCAGAAGGAACCCCCCCCCCCCCCATCAACCTGATAGATTGGCATCCATGGTGACCGTCTTCGGGAAGGGGCAAGAAGGGGGCTGCCCCCAGACAGGTTCCTTGAGTTCAACCGCTCCAAGAGGGACCTCCTTACCAGGGGGGAAGGCACACAGACCCTGCTCCAGGGATACTGGATCCCTGTCCTGTACTAACAATAGAAGTTGCAGAAGGGCCCGAGGGGGACTGAGGATAAGGGACCTCTTCTAAACAAGCCACCAACGGCCTACCAGCTGTATCCCCGCCTGGTGAAGGGACGGGGACCAGGTTGTCCAATTTGTTGCTGAAGAGGTAAGATTGTCGCCTGAACCTTATCTAAATTCATTCCTAGGAATGAAGTTACCAATTAGGAGGACAATGAGGACTTGGGGTGATTAATCACCCATCCAAGTGACTCCCAATAGACACTACCAGTATAGTATATGAAGATAGAAGAAGGGGAGGTCCGCACTCCTAAAATGTCACTTTTATTTCCATCCAATAAAATGATCAAAAATGGTACAGCAGCGATAAAATCATAGGCAACATTCCTAGTCTTTCTAACGCGTTTCGGGCTAGGTGCCCTTAGTCATAGTGCCATTTTTGATCATTTTATTGGATGGAAATAAAAGTGACATTTTAGGAGTGCGGACCTCCCCTTCTTCTATCTTCATGCACTGGATGTACTGCACCCAAGGTATTTGCTGGTGAAAGTGTGCACCTCTCTCCTTGTTCCTTAACTACCAGTATAGTATCCAACTTAGCCTGATGTAGAGACTAGAAGGGGAGAAGGACGTCCAGGTAGGTCAACGCGCAGACACCGACATCTCCTCAGAGACATCACCCCCGTCAGCACCTTGGAGAGCACTCTTGGAGCTGAAGAGAGGCCAGATAACAAGGCCACAAATTATCAGTGTTGGACTTCCAACGCAAACCTGAAGCCTCGGTGTCCAGAAGACACAGGGATGCGAAAATAAGCATCTTTGATCTCCACAGACGGCAAGAAGCCCCCAGGGCGCAGGGAGCTGATGGCCCAGCTAAGAGCCTCCATACAGGAACTGCCTGTAATTGACGAGTTGCCGAATCTGTGAATCCAGAATGGACCAGACTGACCCATCCTTTTGGGGAACTGTGGAAAGGTTGGTGTAGCGGCCCCTGCCTCTGCCTGCTCAGGGCAATCTGCAAGTGACCCCCAGACCCCACAGGCCTTGCATGGCCTGAACCAGCACCTGAACAGAGGCAGGGACCCGGAGTGCCCTGATAAACTTGGGGCGCAGCAACTCTATCCTTAATTGTATCCGGGGGACACTACCCCCTAAAACCACCAGAATGAGGCGTGATGCCTCCTGACAAGAGCAAGGTGCTGCAGCCATCCCCTCACCCAGACGGACGAGGGCGCCCCATCATGCTTGAGGGGGTTTGGTGGAAGATTTAGGCTTAGCCCCGCCGGAAGGGGCCAGGACATTGTCTGCCGCTCCTGGGGCAGGAGTCTGCACGAGTCCCCAGGAAGGATACCCCTGGTTCTTGTTTAACACAATGGTAGGAAGGGGGAGGGGTGCCCCTGCCCCGAGGGGGTCGAGACAGCCGCCTGCGTTGGGGTGATTTGCTCTTTTTACCAAACAGGTCCGGACGGGCCCCAAACAGGCGTTGCCCTCTAAAGGGAAGCTCAGTCAGAGTCCATTTAGCAGCATCGTCAGCATCCCACTGTCGCAGCCAGACCAAGCGACGTATGGCCACCACAAGGGCAGAAGTCCTTGAACACATTCTAATGGTGTCATCCAGGGCTAAAAGGATACATTTTACAAATACATTACAACTGGAGAGTGCATTAAACACCTCCCAGGGGAGATCCTCAGGGTGATGATCAAGCATCTTTCTGATGAGGGTTCTAGTGGCCACTGCAGTGACGGCCGCGGCACAGACCGGGCGCAGCGCCGTTCCTGCAAGAGAAAAGGCATGGGAGGCCAGCCTAACAATGCGCCGGTCCTCAGCATCCCGAAGGGTACTATAAGCAGGGACTGTGATAAAGGGGGGGTTAGGAACCCCTATGATCGGTGCATCCACCACGGGGGGTGATGACCAACAATTAACCACCTCAGGGGGAAAAGGGTATTTCCTATCCCAGTCCCCTGGGACCCCTGGAAGTTTACTGGGGCATTCCCATTCCTTGAATACAAGAGCATGGAAATGAGCCTGCTCTAGAAATTCCAAGCGCGCTGTTGCTGTATGGAAACGCTCCCCTCTAGGCTTGGGAGCCTCACCAGGGAGGGAGATAGAGAAGGACCTGAAAGACTTTAATCAACAAATCGTCACACTGGCCCCAGTATTCAGGGCCAGAATCGTCATGACTCCTCGGCCTCTCGTCAGATGAGCCTGAGTCAGAGAACAGCTCTCCTTCATCAGAAGGGGTATAGGCACGCGGAGTAGTGAACTCCTCAGTTCCCATAGGACAAACAGAAACAGGAGGCGTCAAGGGCCGCTTCTTACCAGGGCCCATGCGCTCTGACAACCTCACAATAATCTGATGCAGCCACTGGCAAGCCTGATTGCAGGGCCAGTGCTTGCTCGGCACATGGTGCACAGACCCGTGCCCTGTCAGCATCATCATTGGGTTGTCCACACGCTCTACACAGCCGGTCTTGTCCCAGAGGGACACCGGTCACATAATTCTGAGATGCCTCCATATGGTGATTATCTAGGCACAATATGCCAGCAGGGATTTACGCTATAGGCAACCCTGGATGCCCCAAAGACCCGCTAGGAAGGTGGGAGAATTTTACAAGGCCCGCTATAATTTAAACCGGGCCGGGAGAAGCCACTGGATTCAACAGTCTGAAAGACATAATGGGAATAAAGGGTGTCAGAGCCATGCGCAGTAATAAAGAATCATGAAAATCGCCCGCGAGGGCACTTACAGACCAAGGGAGGAGGAGGGCCGTTACCACGCGTGCGCGCGCGCGACTGGCATCAAAATGGCGCCAAGCGAACCTCCTAGGGCGGGCCAGAGCGGGCCGTGACGCGGAGCTACGGGGGGAACGAGGGAGGATGGCGACCCTTTGTATAGGGCCCACCGCTACACGGGGCAATAATGCGGGAGGGGCATCCACTAGAGGCTCACCATCAGCCTAAACCGCCTACCCTTTGGTGGGGGACTGAAGTGGAGCATGGCTCCATAAGCACGCATGGTGCTGCCTACCTTCACCCAACCAGCGCAGCTGGGAGGCACATCACAAGATGACGGGTGGGAATAGTCCAACAGGGCCGCAGGCTGTAATAGCCCCGCTCACCTGCGAGAGAGTGATACTTCATGTCTTCGCAGTCGGCACTGCAGAGAAATCTGGGAATTTGTGGGAGGTCCCCGGGTATTTGAGGGGCCGGGAGGAGCCTGTTTTGCATTTCTCTGTAGTGCAGCACCATCTGGCGGAGGATAACACAAGTGTAAGTATTATATCTGGAGCAGGACGTACTGTATACTAAGAATAAGGATACAGTCTGTCCAGACCCCTAGGCACCGACAGCAACCTATTAGGCTTCTCCCATTCCTTAAAAACCATCTTAGAGAAGTGGCCTTGTTCAGGAAAGACAAGGCGCTGTCTCTCCGGCCGAAAAAGGTCCCCCTGTTTCTTCTTGGCCGCCTTAGGAGGAACAATGTGCAGAGTATCAAGTACCGCCGACAACAGCTGCTCAGTATCATCCTGGGGCCACTCATCCTCGTCAGATGAAGACACGGGGCAACTGTCAAGGTCCCCCCAACTACCCCCAGAGCAACTCACCCTCATCAGTGGAATCTCGGCCACCGAAGGCCTCATAATTCTCATCGTCAAAAATGGCGCGAGCCGGCTCCAAATGCCGCTTCTTAATCTTGGCCTTGCCAGCGGCTGAACACGCCAACTGACGCTCATTGCTAGCCAGTCTGAGCTCAAAATTACTACGCGAGTCCCCCTCACTAGGGGCCAGAAGCATACGCGGGGGAGTCGGCGAGGCTGGAGGAGCAATGGGACTGGGGCTGGCAACACTAGCCCCATCCTGATCCGCAATAACACTGTGGGCGCAGGGCACACAAACCACGTTGCGACCGCTCGGCGGGCATGTACCACACACAAGACAAAGCTTAGCAAGTCCCAGGGGGTTCCCAAGCCCGCTATTCCCAGAAGCCTCCATTATGGTGATTATGATAAGAAAGATTGGTCTCAAGGCACTAAGACGGCCCAGAACCGTACAAAAAAAACCCAATTTGACTCTCGGCACCCTAACCCACAGGGCAGGAAAGGGTGGAGGGGGGGGTGGTGTATGGACCGGGAGGAACCACAAGAATCTCAATATGGGACTCTGAAAGACACAAAAAGGTAACAAGAAAAGCGCCCCACAGGGCATGCACAGCCAATAGAAAACACAATAATAAAGGTACCAATAATAAAAGACCGGACTCACAGACCAAAAGGGAGCCAGTTGAATAGCCTGGGAAGAGCCTGCGCAGCCTGTCAGCAGACCAAGGAGCGATGACGTGAGGTAAAAACTGGAACTTTACCTCAGGAAACTCTGTGAGGAGAATGGTGCTGGCCGGCCCAAGCTGCACCACGAGGGGCCCACGCCCCGATGACGCGGATTGTGTCATCGCTCGTCCCCGCAGCGCGTCAAGACTCCGGGCGCCAAAGAGACAAAATGGCACCCGGGACAATGAAGACAGGTAGGGAGGGACCCCCCTCCCTTCCTCCGGGGGCGGAGAGCAGCCAGCAACCGCCGCCCTCACGCACCCCCTCGATGCTATAACGTAGAGGAGGCAAGAGGAGCAGGGAAGGTGAGTATATTGTGAGGTAAAAAATGTGAGAAAAACACACACAACCTAAAATGCACAGTAATAAAGCATGTGGGACACATAATGAAAAGGGAAAAAGGGTGGTTCCTCCCCTCCCCCCGCCTATAGGCTCACCATAGCCTATGGCCGGCTTACTCTGAGGAAAGAGTCTGCGGCCCAGAGCATAGCTCTGCCGAACGCCTGACCTTCGGCGTTCCCCTACCTGCACCTGATCCGCAGCCATGGGAGGCAAGAAGGGTCCCGGAAGCAGGTAGGAATAGGGTTTGCAGCGGCCGACGGGCTAGTAATGCCCCGCTTATCTGCGAAGTCGATGTAGAGAGAGAAAGAGACCATCTTCGCAGCCAGACTGCAGGAGAAGACTGGGGTCTTCTGGGTAATTCTGTCCCTTTTATGGTCCGGGAGGGGCCACAAGTCTTCCTGCAGTCGATTGCGCCACCTGTGGCGGATTACCCACATGTAAAGAATTGAAATGAAGCAAGCCGTGCTATACACCTGGAAAAACATAGGAAAGGCTTGGGAAGGCTGCACACATCGGATAAAGTGGTGCAAGGGATGGCCGCACATGCACCTGAAGAACCAGACAGTACAAACAGCTATTTCCCCCCCAGTCATAAGATCACTGAACAATTAATAACTCCTGCCCTCATCATCATCAGGCGATGACTGGAACAGACTGTATTACCCTCATTACCATTTAAATGCATCTGACATTCTTGTGGGAAGCTTGTGTATAATAGATTAGGAGATATATAAAGCGATGTTGATTTTTATTGTTCTAAAAATAGAATTCCATGGGCAAAGATTTTGATGCGAGTTATGGTCTGTTTAGACGGAGCGATTATCGACAGCGAGAAATCACGCAAGCGACCATAAATTAGTGATAATCGGTCAGTGGAAACAGCCGCTCCAATCAAGTGATTGAATTGGTTAATTGAATGGCCGTTGTATCGTTTCGTCTGACCAATAATTTCTCCTTCATTGCTTGGAATGTGTAAACAGAAGATGCCCTCAAAAAATGTGTTTGCTATGAGAACGAGTCACACTCTAGCAACCGATTGAACAAAAAATCTTCAGTGTCTGAACTGCTCAATCGAAGAAGATTTATATAGTCAGTCGTTTACTGAGTGAACAGCAAATGTATCTGCTCATGTAAACCCAGCATTAGGACCCTTGTAGAAATTATATTGTTTTATTTAGCATTCAGAACAAGTCAGTTTACACCGGCTTTGGTCTGCACTGGAGCTCTGTACATTACACCCGCGACTCCCCATAAGAGGCCAAAATGCAAGCTCATTCCAAAATGTACGACACATACCTGCAGTTAATATGGTGGATCAAAGTATAAATGACATCTCTGAGAACAAAGGCCCAGGCTCCACCCAAACCATCCTTTATTTCCACCAGAAGTAGGTTCACAAAGAGGTGATAGATGGTGAGGATCCGATGCTTATGGTAGACATTGTTGCTATCTGCCCCTTGCTTGCAAACAGACAACAAAATCTTCTGGAAAGAATCCTGGAATAACCAATTCAAAGCATTAGAATGTGAGTGAGTAACATTTTGAGCAACCTAACTATCGTGGCACATTGAAAGCAAATTCAGTATCACTGCACTATTACCCAAGGCAAAGATACTTTGACTATTAACAGAAATAAATTGAGCAAATATTCTGCAGGTTGTGACGAAACTAGATGCTGATCTCAAAAGAGTTACCAGAACCATATAGCCTGGGTGCAGTACAGGTTACTTTAATGTTTCTTGGTCCTATCTATCAAAAACATGAAAGTACACCTTGCATGCTCTACATCAGCGATACTCAACTGGCAGACCTGGGTCTGAATGCGGACCTCGGCACCAGATTTCCGGACTCCTGCCCTGACAGCCCTGCACTCAATATGTAGCTCCTGTTTTTTCGTAGTGCCCTGTAGGGTTTTTGGGATGGGGGCAAGCAGCCTTTTTTAGTTTTGCTTGGGGAATCTATAGGCCTTCCCCAGTGTGCTGATTTCTAACTATCCCCAACCCATCCGCAACAGCCCTCCACCTCTCACCGGATGCCTTTAAATGGACCTTTACAAGAAGTGGTTGAGTACCTGTTCTCTGCATACTACTTACAGAGAAGGGACATTGTTAAACAGTTAAATAATTCAGCCTGCAAATAAAAAACAATAGGGTAGGTCACCTTTTTTCCTGCACACCCAATCGCGGGATCCTGCGTAGCCCAGGGGCTGAACATTGGATCGGGAGAGATGACGGCTCTGGTTCGCAACCTGCTATTAGTCAAAGAAAGCTACAATGCCCTCTTCGTTCATTCCAATGGAGAGAGTGTGCAGAGGCGTGACATGCCCCACTACGTCCACTGTAGTGAATGCAGAGGGTGTGGCCGCACCCCTATGACAGATAGCAGGGGCGGAACCCGGCTCACAAGCACCTGTGAATACAGATCCGGCCCCCAAATCAATGTAGGAAGTGAGTTACTGATCGCTGGACTAGCTGCGATTTGCTACGTAGGAAAACAGGAGTGTACCATTCAATTTTTTTGTTTGCCTGTTAAAGGTCTTTAAAGTGGCAATGGCTAAAAAGGAACATTTACACTTTATACATCTTTGGCTTTGGTTGCCCCCATAGTTTCCCATTGCCCTAACACCCCTTCTTTGGCACCACAGCATCAGCTTAGCCAAGTAACTGCCCATCACTGTCTGTTTTAACAGTGGTCTTGCAGGTTATACTATGCCCTGGTACTGAATTCAGCCTTCATTAAAGAAAGCCTGAAAAGACCTTCTGTCTGACCTAAAGTCTGAAAAATCCTTAAAGACATCCTGATTTGGGATGCCCCCAGTGTACAGGTTAATCTTCTCTCAGGTTCCAGTGGTGGCTGTAAAATTAATGAGTACTGCAGAGAAGTGCTATCGCTATACGTCTGATGCTATGGTCACACAAAGGGGTGGAATCAGAGCCAGGTGGGAAAACTAACTTCTTTTTAGGAGTGAAAATTGTTATTGGGGTCAATTCGGTGAAAATGTACAACCAGTAGACATGAAAGTCAATGGCAATTTTCTTTCCTAAAAAAAGAAGTGAGTTTTCTCACCAGGCTCTGAATTGACCCCAAAGAGAGGGAGCTTTAAGAGAGAGAACATCTAGCTACCCTCACATATGGTTCAGAACTGGGAGAGAAGCAAGACCAAAAGCTGATTAAGAGGCAGTGGTAAGAAATCTATTAGGCATAGCAAATAGTGTGATGAAGAGAGTATTCTGGGTAGTTGTCAATAACAGGAGAAAGAATTTGGTCACAGGTCGTTCAGCTTCAGCCAACATCTACAGCCCATTGCAGTGTGTGAGAAACTATCCTTATAAGCTTCGGTTGCCCAGTAGATGATGCCGTTAGGCAGCCATTGTAACAGAACAGGAAGCGGCTAAAGTCGCAGAGTGCTGAGGAGCACAAGAAAAGCTGGGGAAATCCCTAAAAAAATGTCCAAGTGCCTGGAGCCCCTGGCTAGTGACTACAGGCCCTGCTTCTACCAGGGGTGGACCGACTTCCTTTCTGGCTTCCTGAGTTTAGCTGGACCCCCCCCCCCCCCGTATTACAGCGCTAGGTTGTGTGAATGTGACAATCCCCTGTCTAGCTGTTATCTGTTCTGCAAATGTTCAAAAAATAAAACCTCTAAAAAAACAGCTGTTGAAAAAGTATCTGGCTCCACATACATCTTCAGGACAATTCATTTTGTCTTGAAGAAGGTGGGTGTGCACTTATCTCCCAGGTTTAAACCGGACCTTCACCATGATTTATTGAAAGGCCCAAACGCTTATAAAATTATTCCCCAGCATCTAAAATTAATATATTTTAAGTTTTTAGTCACTAACTTATTATTCTTTCCCTCACTGGGCTGCAACTCTGTTCAGGACTTTAGGATACGGGCGCCGCCCTCTTGACTCAGAAGCATCACACATACTGAGGAGAGGAGAGTGGGATAAAGTACAGGGGGTGGGGTTATAGCTGTGCTTTGCTCAGACAGCAGAGCTGGGGTCAGGAAAAGGTCAGCAATCCCAGAATGCAGAGCAGCACAGTCAGAAGGCACTTCCTGTTTACAGGCTGCCTGATGTTCCATGAGCCACCATCTTGGATGTTTAAAGGCTCATAACACGCAGTAGATGCAGGTAGGATGATTTTTAATTTGGCCAATCTGTATGTACAGGGTGTGGGAAACATATAAGATAGACTCTTATTCAGAGTGAAGGGCCGCTTTAAATTTAGCCTCCTATTTAAAGCAGAACAAACCCCTATGCGCCTTTCTCCCTGGGCATACCACTTTGGGAACCCCCTGCTGTGTGAAACCCCCCAGATCACCCATAATAACTCGCCACTTCCCAGTCCAAGACCGCTTGCATTCCCTATTGGAGCAAATCAGAGCAATTTGCCTAATGACAGTCACAGCAAACAGCTCTGATTGGATGAGGGCCCACATATGTGCCACTGGACCGGGAAAAGGTGAGGTATTATGGCCGAAACAGGATGCGCCCGGGGCAAGGAACAAGACTTTAAGTAAAATACAATTCTGTGAAATACTCACCTGTAGAATTGGTATTATACGTATACAGTACGTCCTGCTCCAGATATAATACTTACACTTGGGTTATCCTCCGCCAGATGGCGCTGCACTGCAGAGACATGCAAAACAGGCTCCTCCCGGCCCCTCAAATACCCGGGGACCTCCCACAAATCCCCAGCATTGAAAAGCAGTGAACAGGAAGCCGGGAGAATTTAACCACCAAAACAGGGGATCCAGAACAATGCAAAAACCAGGGTGGGGTGGAGCAGGACGTACTGTATACGTATAATACCAATTCTACAGGTGAGTATTTCACAGAATTGTATTATTCTAAGTATACAGTACGTCCTGCTCCAGATATAATACTTACACTTGGGACATCCAATAGCAGTGTCCATAAAGTAGGGTGGGATCCCCAACAAAAAAGGCAACAGCAGACAGTTTAAAAGCACTGTCACCTGCAAAACCTTGCGGCCAAGACAGCAAGAGCTGAGGCCCTAATGTCAACCTTGTAAAACTTTGAAAAGGTATGAACAGAAGACCAAGTAGCAACAAAAGCCTGGCGCTGAAAAGCCCAAAGGCACCAAGGCACAATTAGACTAAAGGATAAAGCGAGAACGAAGATTCCTCCCCATAGTGGAATAGGTCTGAGTAACAGCCTGACAAGTCCAAAAACTAACAGTATCCTTGGCAGAAGCCGAACTTCTCCTAGAAACAGAAGGAACCATCCCATCCAATAAGACCAGGCCCAAGGCCGCCAACCCCCCAAGATCAGATGAGATCGGGCACATACAGGATGGAGTTGGCCGTAGGCCCAAAGGAGCATCAGATCTCCTAAGATGCACAGAGACTACCAAGGAAAACACTCCTAGCACCTGTACAAGGAATGCAGAACCCTTTCCTCGGCGAAGCCAGGAAAAAGGTCCAGAAGGATAAAACAATATCTTGAATCAAGAAAATAAGACACCACCTCAGGCAGAAGGTCCGGCTTAAGGCGGAGCACCACCCTTGCCTGGTGTAATTCAAGAAACGGGGGCTAAATAGACAGAGCCGCCCGCATAGCCACACGCCTGACTGAAGTAGCAGCCACCAGAGGGACAACCTCGAGGAAGGACAGCCAGGCAGCCTCCTAAATCGGTCCAAAGGGAACGCCCCGCAAGGCAGACAGAATCAATGCAAAACTCAACAGGGACCATAGAATCACGGGGGGACGCACATAAGCAAACCCCCTGAATAAGGTCTTAACAAGGAAGACCAAGCAAAAGACCTCTAAGGAAGGTAGACCGGGTAGAACCTGACCCCTCAAAAGTACTGAGTCGGCGAACCAACTCCAACCCATGCTGTAATAACTCTAGAACCCTGGGAACAGATAACGCCCAACAGGGAAGAGACCTAGACTCACGAAAATCAATATGGGTATGCAATACCCTATAATAGATGGAAGAAGAAGCTTGCTCCTAGTCTTCCCACAGTCTCAATCACCGAGACAGATAAGCTTGCTTCCACAAGAAGGACGATTCAGCAGTCAGGCCATCTAGGCCAGCAGTAAGATTGTCGCCTGACCATATCCAAATTCAGTCCTAGGAATGGAGTTACCAATTAAGAGGACAATGAGGACTAGGGGTGAATAATCACCCATCCCAATGACTCCCAATGGACACCACCAGTCCAGACTTCAACTAGGCCTGACAGAGCCTAGAAGGGGAGAAGGACGTCCAGGTAGGTCCACGCACGGACGCCCCTTGGTCTCATCAGAGACATCGCCCCCGTCAGCCCCTTGGAGAGCACTCTGGGAGCTGAAGAGAGGCCATATCACCAGGCCACAATTATCAGTGTTGGAATTTCAACGCAAACCTGAAGCCTCTGTGTCCAGAAGACACAGGGATGCGAATCAGCATCTTTGATCTCTACAGACGGCAAGAAGCCCCCAGGACACAGGGAGCCGATGGTCCAGCTAAGAACCTCCATGCAGGAAATGCCTGTAATAGATGAGTTGCCAAAATCTGTGAAGCTAGAACGGTCCAGATTGACCCATCTTTTTGGGGAACTGTGGAAAGGTTAGTGCAGTGGCCCCTGCCTGTGAAGGGCAATCTGCAAGTGACCCCCAGACACCACAGGTCATGCATGGCCTGCGCCAGCACCTGAACAGAGGCAGGGACCCAGAGTATTCTGATAAACTTGAGGGAGGCCGCGCAGCAAGCTCCAACCTGAATCCGGAGGGCACTGCCCCCTAAAGACACCCGAAGGAGGCGTAATGCCTCCTGACAGGAGCAAAGCGCTGCAGCCATCCCATCACCCAGGCGGGCGAGGGTGTCCCATCATGCCTGAAGGGGTTTGGTGGAATATTTAGGCTTAGCCCCGCCGGAGGGGCCGAGGCGTTGTTTGCCGCTCCTAGGGCAGGAGTCTGCACTAGCCCCCAGAGAGGACACCCCTGCTTCTTGTTTAACCCTATGGTAGGGAGGGGGAGGGGTGCCCCTGCCTCGAGGGGGCCGAGAAGGCCGCCTGCGTTGGGGTGATTTGCCCTTTTTACCAAACAGGTCCAGACGGGCCCCAAACAGGCGTTGTCCTCTAAAAGGAAGCCCAGCCAGAATCCTTTTAGCAGCATCGTCAGCACCCCACTGACGCAGCCAGACCAAGCGACGTATAGCCACCACAAGGGCAGAGGTCCTTGCACACACTCTAATGGTGTCATCCAGCGCTAAAAGGATACATTTTACAATACATCACAACTGGAGAATGCATTAAATACCTCCCAGGGAAGATCATCAGGGTGATGATCAAGCATCTTTCTGAGGAGGGTTCTAGCAGCCACTGCTGTAATGGTCGCGGCACAGACCGGGCGCAGCGCCGTTCCTGCACAAGAAAAGGCGTGTGAAGCCAGCCTATCAATGCGCCGGTCCTCAGCATCCCGAAGGGTGCTAACAGCCGGGGCTGCGATAAAGGGGGGGTTAGGAACCCCTATGATCGGTGCATCCACCACGGGGGGTGATGACCAACAATTGACCACCTCAGGGGGAAAAGGGTATTTCCAATCCCAGTCCCCTGGAACCCCTAGAAGTTTACTAGGGCATTCCCATTCCTTGAGTACAAGAGCCTGGAAATAATCCTGCTCCAGAAATTCCAAGCGCGGTGGCGCTGTATGGAAACTCTCCCCTCTAGGCCTAGGAGCCTCACCAGGGAGAGAGATAGATAGGCTCAAAGACCTTAATCAATAATTCGTCAGTGTCACAGGATTCAGGGCCAGAATCATCATGACTCCTCGGCCTCTCATCGGCTGAGCCTGAGTCAGAGAACAGCTCCCCTTCATCAGAATGGGTAAAGGCACGCGGAGTAGTAAACTCCTCACTTCCCATAGGAAAAACAGAGATAGAAGGCATCAAGTGCCGCTTCTTACCAGGGCCCATGCGCTCTGAAAATCTTGCAATAATCTGATCAGCCGTAGGCAGTCTGGAAGACACAGCAGGCTGGCCATCCCCACTTGTATGCGACTCAGCAGGAGTGAGATTTAAGCATGGGGAGATAGGTGAACTGAAACGAGGTGCAGCCACTGGCAAGCCAGATTGCAGGGCCAGCGCTTGTTCAGCACAGGGTCCGCAGACCCGCGCTCTGTCAGCATCAGCATGGGGTTGTCCACACACTATACACAGCCGGTCATGTCCCAGAGGGACCCCGGTCACATAATTCTGAGATGCCCCCATATGGCGATTATTGAGGCACAATATGCCCGTAGGGATTTACGCAATAGGCAACCCTGGATGCCCCAAAGACCCGCTAGGAATGTGGGAGATTTTAACAAAGCCCGCTATAATTTCCACCAGGCCAGGAAAAGCCACCGGAGTGAATCGTCTGAAAGACATAATGGGAATAAGGGGTGTCAGAGCCATGCGCAGTACTAAAAGGTAATAAAAAATCGCCCGTGAGGGCACTTACAGACCAAGGGAGGAGGAGGACCGTTACCACGCGCGCGCGCGACAATAGTCAAAATGGCGCCAAGTGAACCTCAAAGGGCGGGCCAGAGCAGGCTGTGACGCGGCAAGCCCGGTCCCCGCCCCCCAGCCGAAGAGCGCGAAGCTCTAAGGCAGCAGCCCAAATTAAAATAAGAGAAATCTGCCAATGGCGACGCGGCAGCGACTGAGACTGTGCCGCCGGCCGGCGCAGCACATCGAATATGAGAAGGAAACAGCGCACGGCGACGGCCGAAACACAATAAAATTCACACAGCACGGCTCTGACCCCAAGTTTCAAATTAAGGGCAATACTAAGGCCACAAGCGTGTAATCATAGTACACTAAGACCGCCACCCCCCCCCCTTTCATTTCCCCCGAACTACGGGGGGAAACGAGGGAGGATGGCGACCCTTTGCGTAGGGTCCACCGCTACACGGGGCATGGGCAATAATGCGGGAGGGGCATCCCATAGAGGCTCACCATCAGCCTGAACCGCCTACCCTTTGGTGGGGGACTGCGGTGGAGCATGGCTCCATAAGCACGCATGGTGCTGCCTACCTTCACCCGACCAGCGCAGCCCAGGCTGGGAGGCACATCACAAGAGGACGGGTGGAATAGTCCAACAGGGCCGCAGGCTGAATAGCCCCACTCACCTGCGAGACAGTGATACTTCATGTCTTCGCAGTCGGCACTGCAGAGAAATCTGAGGATTTGTGGGAGGTCCCCGGGTATTTGAGGGGCCGGGAGGAGCCTGTTTTGCATGTCTCTGTAGTGCAGCGCCATCTGGCGGAGGATAACCCAAGTGTAAGTATTATATCTGGAGCAGGACGTACTGTATACTGAGAATATTAGCTTGCTCTATATAAGCACAAGGGGCCTGCTACAGTACTTCTTAGCTGGTGCCAAAAACATGTACACAATGCTTCATGACACAGAAACAATAATAGATTACACAGCACAACAAAGCATAAATCAGTTTTATTTTGCATAGAAAGGAGCACACTGGCTACTTACTGGAGTCTTTGAGAGAACTGCAACAAGACTTTTTAGCTTGCTCTTATGGCAACTGTTAATATAATCCAGGGTGGCCTTAATTACATAGGAGGGGAAATAAGGGGGGTTTGGAGGCGGATCCAGTTCCCTAAAAGAAATGAAAATAACATTTTTCAATATTATTTCAAGTGCTGAACAGGACTGACAAACAGACAGATTCAGTTGCTTAATTATTATTATTGTTTATTTATTTATATTATAGCGCCATCATCTTCCGTAGCGCTGTACAAAGTAGTAATTACAGACAGGGTAGAAACATACAGTACATAGACTATTTCAGACGCAGTGTTACAGAGTTAATAATGGATATTCTGAATACAACATACAATAGGAAAGAGAGCCTTGCCCTTGCGAGCTTACAGTCTAAAGGATGAGGAGTGAAGAAGAGGGGGAAGGATCACAAACAGTAGTACTGAGCTTTGTGGCATGTGCCCTTTAGAAAATTGGTTAAGACAGATTATATGCTTGTCTAATAGGTGAGTTTTAAGGGCACCTTTGAAGGTTTTTGAGAGTTGCGGAGTGGCGGATTGGGTGGGGGAGGGTATATATATATATATATATATATATATATATATATATATATATTAATGTAACTATACGTTGATAAAAGTCCCTATCAAGACTGCAACATTCCTTTGTCAGCATAATCAGTTCTGGTTCCGATAGTGAGCTCCGTAGTCCTGGACGGCATTTCATATCACTGCTGCCAACTGCCAAATAACAGGCAATGATTGGCAAACAGGGATTGCATCATGTTAATGTCTTGGTATAATATCAGCAGTGACCATTAACAGCTATTTGTTACTCTGTTAATACTATCAGCGCATATGCTATAAGCGATGTACACCTAATATGCCATCAGTGTAATCTTATATGTCATTAGTGGCATACACTCAATATACTATCAGCTCTGTATGCTCAATATGCCATCAGCAGTACATGCTCAATATGCCATCAGCAGTACATGCTCAATATGCTATCAGCAGTGCATGCTCAATATGCTATCAGCAGTGCATGCTCAATATGCCATCAGCAGTGCATGCTCAATATGCTATCAGCAGTACATGCTCAATATGCTATCAGCAGTGCATGCTCAATATGCTATCAGCAGTGCATGCTCAATATGCCATCAGCAGTACATGCTCAATATGCCATCAGCAGTACATGCTCAATATGCCATCAGCAGTGCATGCTCAATATGCCATCAGCAGTACATGCTCAATATGCTATCAGCAGTGCATGCTCAATATGCCATCAGCAGTGCATGCTCAATATGCTATCAGCAGTACATGCTCAATATGCTATCAGCAGTGCATGCTCAATATGCTATCAGCAGTGCATGCTCAATATGCCATCAGCAGTACATGCTCAATATGCTATCAGCAGTGCATGCTCAATATGCTATCAGCAGTGCATGCTCAATATGCCATCAGCAGTGCATGCTCAATATGCCATCAGCAGTACATGCTCAATATGCTATCAGCAGTACATGCTCAATATGCTATCAGCAGTGCATGCTCAATATGCTATCAGCAGTGCATGCTCAATATGCTATCAGCAGTGCATGCTCAATATGCTATCAGCAGTGCATGCTCAATATGCTATCAGCAGTGCATGCTCAATATGCTATCAGCAGTGCATGCTCAATATGCTATCAGCAGTGCATGCTCAATATGCTATCAGCAGTGCATGCTCAATATGCTATCAGCAGTGCATGCTCAATATGCCATCAGCAGTGCATGCTCAATATGCTATCAGCAGTGCATGCTCAATATGCTATCAGCAGTGCATGCTCAATATGCTATCAGCAGTGCATGCTCAATACGCTATCAGCAGTGCATGCTCAATATGCCATCAGCAGTGCATGCTCAATATGCCATCAGCAGTGCATGCTCAATATGCCATCAGCAGTGCATGCTCAATATGCTATCAGCAGTGCATGCTCAATATGCTATCAGCAGTACATGCTCAATATGCTATCAGCAGTGCATGCTCAATATGCTATCAGCAGTGCATGCTCAATATGCTATCAGCAGTGCATGCTCAATATGCTATCAGCAGTGCATGCTCAATATGCTATCAGCAGTGCATGCTCAATATGCTATCAGCAGTGCATGCTCAATATGCTATCAGCAGTGCATGCTCAATACGCTATCAGCAGTGCATGCTCAATACGCTATCAGCAGTGCATGCTCAATATGCCATCAGCAGTGCATGCTCAATATGCCATCAGCAGTGCATGCTCAATATGCTATCAGCAGTGCATGCTCAATATGCTATCAGCAGTGCATGCTCAATATGCTATCAGCAGTGCATGCTCAATATGCTATCAGCAGTGCATGCTCAATACGCTATCAGCAGTACATGCTCAATATGCTATCAGCAGTACATGCTCAATATGCTATCAGCAGTGCATGCTCAATATGCTATCAGCAGTGCATGCTCAATATGCTATCAGCAGTGCATGCTCAATACGCTATCAGCAGTACATGCTCAATATGCTATCAGCAGTACATGCTCAATATGCTATCAGCAGTGCATGCTCAATATGCTATCAGCTACATACACTAGCCCGGGTTAAATCCTTTCCCTGTTCGGGATGCCCTGAAGTGTGAAACCTGCTGTATACGAACTCTAATTCCCCAGCACATGCAAGGGCCTATGGTGGTTGGCTGCTATGCGCTCTTGCCTGCCGAGCAGGCTTGATTGCCGACCACACAGAGTGCAGATGCTAAGGCGTTTGGCAGAGCTTTGCATAGTTTTGTTCCACTTTGAATTTCCACATTTTAATTACATGCAGCAAAGACACACTAAAGTGGTTGACTGCTCATTAATTGACTGTCCATTATTACCTACAAAACTGAGAAGTATCCATTTCATCCTCCCTCGTACCACATGGAGATTCATGCAGGGTCATCAGAAGCTCCACTACAATGTCTGGCAGATTCCGAAGAAACAGGTTGTCAATTCGCTACAAAAAGCAAAAGGTTAAAGTGAAAGGCAAACATGTCACACTCTCCAACACTCAGATTTGGCCACACATACATTCAAGTTTTGGCAATATCAGTTAGCATATACGTCCTTATACCTTTGCTTAAATTGAAAGTGTTCCAACACCCATTTATTAGAAAATTGGTGTTGGACTGCAATGTTACATTAAATTACACCAGTCTTTGCTTCTGTGGCAATAGGTGGTTCCCCACATTTTCCAGGAGAATGCAATGTGACAAGATTGCTGGAGCGCTCCCATGGACCCTGGTATTACTTACCTCCACCTCATTCCCCCAAGGAAATCCATCCCTTCAGTTATGATCAGACTGTTCCCATTGGTGACTGGAGAAGTAGAAGAGAATGACTTGATGTTGGCAGCCAATCACAGGCCCTCTAGTTCTTGAGTGATTGTTGTGAAAATCAATATATACAGGGTTTGGGGGGTTGAGCAACAATCTGGATGCCACCATCGCTGCAGTCTAATTTTCTAAAACAGGTGTTGATCCACTTTGAATAGCCTATTTTTGGTTTGGTTTCCTTTGTTCAGCTGCTTTTTATGGATTGCTTAGAAAGCTGGGACTCAGGATGGGGTACTACTTTGTGCAGCAGAAATAAAAGTGTTTGGCAGGAATAAGTAAATGCAGAGCAGCAAAATATGGTAGGGACAATGTATACAGTAGTAGATAGTAAGGAGTTCTTGTGTGGGGAGTTCTGCTTAGCAAGAAGAAGGGGTTAATTTGCAGAGTAATGTAGAATGCAGTAGGAGATAGGTGATTTCGGTTATCACCATTCTGCTCATAGTGCCACAGTGGTAACTGTGATAGGCCCACAACGGCCAACTGCACCCACATGGAGATATTCTGCAGAAATTACCTGAGCACCATTATGTTGATAGGAGGCTTCACAATGGACATCTGGGCCTGGTTTAATTAAGAGTACAAAATATAATATTTACAGAAACGTTCCAGGAAGGGCAAATATAAGTACCTGTTTACCAAGACAAGCCTCATCCTGCAGCAGGTCATACACCCTGTAAGCAATTTCCCTCTTATTTGTCATATCTGTATTTCCGGAACAATCAGAGACAAAGTATGGCAGAATATTGACCAATATTCTCGGGAAACAATTAGCCAGGAGGACCTTCCAATCCTCCTCAATGCATTGAGCTACCAACTTCACCTCTTCAAACTCATTGCGAATGACCAGGTGTGGGATAAGAACTTTGTAACATGACCTAAAAACAAAACAAAAGAATATTTAGTCATGTGGTTTAGATGCTTGGTCATCCTAAATTCTGAAATAGTGTTTTTTGCCATGCTTAAAAATTTTCTTACATCCGCAAGGGAGCCAGAAATATGGAATTCCCCAAGCTGAATATTTTAGGTATCTACAACTTAGGCACTGGTTGTTGCCTTTAAGTAAGTTGGGAACTTAATTTCATCCCTCTACATCTCAATGACTCTTGTATTTACAAATCATATTCTTTCGATGGTACAATATATGGTCCCATCTGTATTAGAAAGATGCTCTCCAACTACACAGGCTTATGTTTTATGAGCTGCTTGTCTGATCGCTCTTTGTCATTGATCTCTAAGGCTTTACAATGCAAAACAGAACACATATTTAACTGTTATACTCCTAGCAGTCAAGCAGACCCCGACCAAAGCCTGGAAGTGCCAGTTCACACCATTTGCAGAGGCTTCAGCCTGATTAATTAATGAGAAGCTTACTAGCATCTTAAATGACTGCCAATATAGATTCCCGAGGAGCTTATGCACTTCCTGAAATATCCTCCTCTGCATTCTCCCTTCACTCTATTACCTTGTTTACTCGGGTTGCCTGTTATGATAAACTTTTAAAGTGATTTAACATAAGATGGTGACCACATATACTATAATATATGTGTAATCTATAATATGCTCTGTTTTATTTTTTTTTTTTTTTCATTGGATATACTTTGCCCCCTCCACAAATATTTGTGGGAAGCACTTATTACAAAACAGATCTTTTCATGAGAGGAAGATTCAGTTTTAATCTTGCTTCTGTGATACAAAATTTTAATGACACAAAATTTTAATGGCAAAAAAAATTTTGGTAAAAAAAAAAAGAATTTCACTGTTGCTGAATCACCAGCTAAGGAGACAATGAAAGTCCATGTCACTTTTTTTTAAACATTTTTACTCCTTATTACACTGTAATAAAAAGTGTGATTGCCTTTCATTGTTTTCCTAGCGGGTTATTCAGGAAACTGTGAATATCTCATTTTTTTTTCACCTAAAGCGAATTTTTTACTATCAAGAGATATTTAAATTGAAATTAGGCCATTGACCAAAATCACACCAGTAACAAAAATGTCTTGGTTTACAAACAGAATTGAGGTAATCGAGTGGCCAGTCCGATCCTGTGACTTCAATCCCATGAAGGAATTGTGGGATAACCTTAAAATGCAGTTTGAAGCAAAACCCAAAAATGCTGAACTGTGGTCCAGTCATCCCCGGAACAAAATTATGCAAAAAAGATGACAGTTCCTAAAAACAATGGTCTATATTAATTTAACTTTGTTTACTTTCTGTGAAGGATTAATACAAGCTGAATGTTTTGTTTTTTTTTTCTTTTTTGGCTCAGTTTAGATCTTCATAACCGTTTTCAGGGTCGATCATCTATTGAGAGAAGATCATTTTATAGCCAGGGTTGATCTGCTTACATGTGGTTGTGAATAAAAGTATATTTCACCCTGTGTATTGTATATGAAGCCTCTTTTTTTTTTCCCTTATTCCCCTGTGGTCCCCCCTAACCCCCTCCTCCCAGGTGGTGTGCCCCCACCCCCCATGGGCCCCCAGATAACCTCCCTCCTCCCCAACAGCTGCCACGGGTAGAAGTATATGATTGTAGATATGTCAACACTTATACCTGAGTTATACATGCGTAGTTTGGAATGTGTATGAGGACATATATACACTCAATCTGCTGAACTTACTTATATATCGTCCTTCCTTTCTCTTTTTCTTTGATCCTCTCCCAGACTTTTTGAAGTAGAGACCTGGTCTCTCCCGGATCTATCAGCGCTAATTACATTTCTATGATTTTTAACATCTCCTCTTTCCATTTTTTGGGTGTGGGAGGGTTTGTTCTGCGCCAATGTTTGGTTATATAGTGTTTTGTGCCCATAAGAATGAGGTTGACAAGGAATCTTAAAGCTATTGGAAGGTCTAATATTGGGAAGTTTAGGAGGATTTGCGATTTACACAAAGGAATATTAATTCCCGCTTCTTTCTCTACAAGTGTTAATATATATTGCCAGAGATTCTGAATATGTATACATTCCCACCATATGTGAATTACTGTAGATGGGGCAAGTCCGCACCACCAGCAAGGGTATGGGGTCTTGTTCTAGTCGGTGGTTAGGTAGTACCGAGTGGTATATTTGAAACTAAAGATTCTTATGTGTGAGGACTGTATGAGGGCATTTTCTATGTAGATATTCCCCCAGTCTATGTCAAGAAGAGAAGTCTCAATATCACCTTCCCACTTTTTTTATAGGGATCGGGCTTGTTGTAACCACATAGTGTTCTGTAATAATGTCTTAGTTGCTTTGGTTGAGTGTCTATTGAGAAAAATAATGCTGGTATACTGGATAAAGGCTGGTTGTTTGTTTTCATGAAGAATGTTATTAGCTTTAATGAATTTTAATAAGGTATTCACATCCTTCTCTAGCTTTGCTTTGGGGTATATTTGGGACAACTCTATTTCTTTTAACCAGATATCTTGGACCCTAATATATTCCCTTGGAAAAGGAGCGACAATGCTGTGGTTGCCGGGAGCATATTCAATTTCCTTCTTGTTTGAGTTATAAATCTTTGTGGGAGAGGGGATTCTGATGGGTTAGATATCCGTTTTTTTAAAGTGGACCATCACCCTCCTGTGATCGGCCCGGGAATCTATAAGATTCCCGGGCCGATCACCTCCCTGGTGAGGGACGTGTTGGTCCACTTTAAGAAAGAGCGAGTTGGTTTGACCAGTGGGTGGGATGTACCTCTCAGTGCTTCAGTCAGGGTTTTAGGGTTTAATGAAAATACTTCGTCTATTTTAATAAGATGTAGTTCCAGATGTGGCCAGACCTTTTTTATCTGGGATTTCCAGCTAAAAATCCTTTGTAACTGAGCTGCATGATAGTATTGTCTAAAATTAGGGGCGCCTAAGCCACCATAATCCGTGGGTCTGCTTATATACTCGTATTTAGTTTTGTGTTTTCTCCCTCTCCATATGAAGTCAGAGAAAATACTGTTTAATTCTGCAAAATAATTTCCAGGGATGTTGATTGGTAAAGCCTGGTAGAGATAAATAAGTTTGGCGAGGATGAACATTTTTAATAAGGAAATTCGTCCCAACATGTTCAGCGGTAACTTACTCAATTTCTTTGTTGAGTCCCTTAACTGTGGAAAGAGAGGGGTATAATTTGCCCTGAAAAGATGCTTAGGATTTCGTGTGATGTTAATTCCGAGGTATTTAATATGATTTTCCTCTAGATGAAAGTTGGCCATTTTGCGGAGTTCCACGAGCTCCTTTGGATGAATATTTAGAGGCATAATTATTGATTTTCCTATGTTCATTTTAAAATTGGAATAAGGGCCAAATGTTTCCAGAGCGTGTAGACATCGCGGAAGTGATTCCATGGGGTCTTCTAGGGTTAACAATATGTCATCCACGTAGGCAAGGATTTTTATTTCGGTATTATCAACTCCTATGCCTTTAATCATGGGGTCATCGTTGATTAAGCGGAGTACAGGTTCTAGATGGATATTGAACAGAAAGGGTGAAAGAGGACAGCCTTGTCTGGTGCCATTTCCTATTTTAATTGGATTAGTGAGAGAGCCGTTTATGTCGATTTGGGCAGACTGGTTCCTATATAGATTTTTGTTACAAGTGTGGGTCCTAATCCGTTTTTCCTTAGTACAGCCTCCAGAAAGTCCCACGAGACCCTATTGAAAGCTTTTTCCGCGTCCAGGGCTATTATAATTGCTTTCTTATTATTTTTATTTATTTTATTCAGCGCTGTTATTGCCAGTGAGATATTTTGATGTACACCTCTGGCGGGGATAAATCCTGCTTGGAGGGGGGAAATGATGTACTTTATAGCTTCCTCTAGACATTTACTGATGATTCTTGCATATATCTCTAAGTCTATATTTATGAGAGATATGGGTCTATAGTGTGCGCAATTAGAGGGGGTTTTTCCTGGTTTCGGGATTAGTTCGATAATTGCATTGTTCATCTGATTACTCAAAGGAAATGAGTCGTCCAAGGTGTTAAATAATTCAGTTAGGTGTGGGGCCAGCTCGTCCTTAAAGGCTTTAAAGTATTCAGCCGGGAAGCCGTCACTTCCGGCTGCTTTGTGGGTTTTTAGGTTATCTATTGCCCATATAGCTTCTCCGATATTTATTGGATTATCTAGTGTATCTTTTAAGTCTTCTGGGATTGTTGGAATATTTATTCCTTTAAAAAAGGAGCCAAAGTCTCTGCTGCTTGAGTCTGGGATATTATATAGCTTCTCATAGAATAAAAAGAAAGGGTTCTTGATTTCTTCCGTTGTGAAATGGTTAGTACCTTGCGCATCTGTGATCATTTCTATAAATTTCTCCGACCTTTTGTCCTTGGCTAACTCTGCCATAAATTTCCCATTTTTATTTTGCTTGTGTTTTCTTTTTATTTTATCTATTTTATTTTCTCTTGGATTCAGCAAATCTTTGAGAGCTATTCTAGTCTTCACGATTTCCTGGTAGAGAGTTTCGCTCGCCAATTGTTTGTGAGATTTTTCGAGTTTATCTAAGTGATTTACGATGTTATTTATTTGTTGAGTTTCTTATTTTTTTCTGATATAGCTATGCAAGTTCCTCGTATGTAACATTTGTGGGCTTCCCAAATATTTCTTATTGTAACCTCGCGGTTATTGTTGATATCGAAGAATTCTCTAAGGTCTTTTCTTAATCTTTGTTTCTCAGTTTCTGAGTTTAATATATTCCTATCCAATTTCCAATGATAGCACAGGTCTGTTTTATGCCAAAGATTCAGAGTAATGGTCACAGGGGCATGATCTGAAAGGGTGATATTCTCAGTCTGGCATTGGGAAACCATTTGTAAGTTTTGTTGTCGGATGTAACAGAAATCTATTCTAGAGTAAGTATTTTTTTATCGATTATAACATGTGTAGTCTCTATCTGTTGGATGGAAAATACGCCATGTATCAACTAAGTTAAGGCGCTTGAAATAATCCCATGTCTGCAGGTTTGTTACTAGATTGGTACCTTTTCTATTTTTGCCGGAGGTGTCTAATTCACCGTTAGCAATTAAATTGAAGTCTCCAGCCCAGATTAGGATGCCTTTTTTTATCTGCTCAATTTTTTTGCCCACTTTAAGTATTCAGCCTGTCCTTGGTTGGGTGCATACGAGTTTGCGAGTGTGAAGGTTTGTCCATACATTTTCATTGTAATTACTATGGTCCTGGCATGTTCGTCTGTGTATTGTGCTGTAATCTGATATTGGCAATTTTTATTTATGGTAATGGCTACACCTCGGGATTTTTTTGATCTGAAAGGGTTTGATATCACATATCCGAAGTCTGCAAAGGCTTTAAAGGGCTCTTTTTAAAGTGTGTTTCCTGTAACAGTGCAATGTCTACTTTTAACCTGTGGAGTTCCTTAATGATGGCTCTCCTCTTTTGCGGGCAGTTAGCTCCTCTGATATTGTAGGTACAGAGTCTTATTTGTTTGTTTTCCATATTATAAGAAAGCAGGTGGACACTAGAAATAGCTTAAATTCTTTCGTGTGCAGCATTTGGTGTAATTTGTTGATTTCTTTAATTCTTTTACAGTTCTTTATTACCCGTGGCATGGTTCCCTCCATTATCCCTAGTTCCCTTATGCGCATAGCTCGACCATCCGGGGGATTTACTGTGCTCCCTTGTTTTTTCCTAGCCTCCTTATTACTTGGGGGCATTTTTTTGACCAAAGCTTTGTCTGCCGCCCGTTTATTTATTTATTAAAACGTTGTTATGTTAACGAGGCTATAATATATCATTTTCTTGCCCATTCTTCGACAAGAAGAGATTCTGGTTGGTTAGACATTTCTATATTAAGGTCCCATTCAGGGATATTCATCGGGGCCAATCGCAGCTCGCGAACTAATGGGTCGCCGTCTTTTAAGGTAAGGATTCTTCCTCCATTGTTGATTGATAGGCTCAGTGGTCCTATCCATTTATATCTTAGGTGCTGTGCGTCTATTTGTGCGAGCAGGGGTTTAAGTAGGAATCTCCTATACCTAGTTCTTTTGGATAGATCTTGGAATATCTGAACGTTATTGGTTCCTACTTTAATGGATCACATTTTCCTTGCCTGGGTTAGTATCTCCTCTTTGTCGCCATAATCAGGGAGAAAGCAAAGGACGTCCTGCGTTACCCCTTCTGCGGAGTTTTTTTTCCCGCCATCTGCTTATGGTAACCTTTTTGTCCCAGTTCGTGACTGTTTTAAAGACCTCTCTCACATATGGGATTAGTTTGTCTCGTTTTATTTCTACTGGGACACCCCGGATTCTCAGATTATTTCGACGGGACCGGTTCTCCAAATCATCCTGCTTGACGATGAGATCTTTCATTGTTCTATTTAAGGTGGCCATTGTCTCTTTTTTATCCTTACGTTCCTTTGCAAGAACTATCATATCTGCCTCCAACATGTCCATCTTTTCGGTTATGGCATGCATAGCCGAGTTAAACTCCCTCTATTCTGATTCTATAGTTTCTCTAGCTGTTGCGGTTATTTGAGTGGAGATGGAGTGTTTTAATTCACTCAGCATTTCCGCCATTGATGCTTTAAATGCCATTAGATCTGATTCTTTAACTGCCTCACGCAGCTGCCTGTTAGTAGCTTCTTTTAGGTCAGCTAGAGAATCTGTGATTTTACTCTTAAACTGTAGTAGGTCTTTTGAAAATCCTTCCCGGAGTTCCTGGATATCGGTCCGGATTTCCTGAGCTGAATGTTGTTATTGTCTGGATTTGGAATTAAATGGATTTGTTTTTAGAATGATTTTGCTCTTTTTTACACTGTGTAGGGTATATACTGTATATAAACCCAATAGTAAACAATTCCATACACTGTCCATCTTTCTAGTTACATGTTTGGTTACTTCTTAAATATTGTCTCATACTTACATGTAGAAATCCTTTTGTGTGGGGTAATAAAGCAAGATATAAGGAAATGTGGACACCTTATAGCCAGGAACTGTCATTCTCAGCCACTCAAGAATCAAGTAATCTAAATGAGAACTCATGAAATCCTTTACACTTCTATAACCCAAACTGCATGATACTTTCTCTAAAACCTAAACAAAGAGAGACAAAAAGAGGACATGTTAAACAAAGTATTAACGTCGGTGAATGCCCTCCACTTACCCTAAGATACCTCACCTTTCTGATCTGAGCAGGATCAAGGCCATTCTCTTTAACAGACTGACAAATGGCAAATAGTGCCTGCTTCTCACACACAGGACTGGACAAGAGAACCACAGACACCAGCATGAGCAGAGTGGAGTTTCTATTATACTTCTCATCTGGGAGGTCCTCAGAGTCCTGGCTAATGCGAGACTAAGGGAAAAAAATAAACGTGACTGAACATGAATTGATAGATACAAAAAGACAATTCTGTGAGTACTCACTTGTAGAATTGCTTTAACTATGCATGGCACGGCCTGCTTCAATAAATCATAACTTCTGGGATATTCCGCCACAAGGTGGCGCAGAGCACTGCAGAAGAGTTGTGGCTCCTTCCGGTACCCTATAAAAACAGGATCACCTGATACCACTTCCAGCGTTGACAAGCAGTGATACAAGAAGCCGGGAGGTAATCAAGATAAAAAGGGTAAAAAAAGGCAAAAAACCCCTAACTTGGAACAATCACCATAAAGAGGCAACCAAGAATAACGATAACAAGGGTGGGGTGAAGCAGGCCATGCCATGCATAGTAAAAGCAATTCTACAGGTGAGTACTCACAGAATTGTCTTTTTCCTTTTGCATGGCACAGCCTGCTTCAATAAATCATAACTTCTGGGACATCCAAAAGCAGTGTCCGAAAAAGTAGGGAGGGATCCCCAATGAGTAACAGCAGGCAGTTCAAGTAATTACCGCCTGAAATACCTTGCGGCCAAAAGCAGCATCCGCTGAACAGAAGGCCAAGTAGCGGCCTTGCAAACTTGTTCAACAGAAGCTTGGTGCTGAAAAGCCCAGGAAGCACCAATAGCACGAGTGGAATGAGCAGTAACCCGAAAGAGAGGTTCCTTCCACTTGCTGATAGTGGATTTCCTGGGACCTGAAGGAAGAACAAAAAGAGCATCAGATTTCCTGAAAGACTAAGTAGCAACCAAATAAAACTTCAGAGCTCTGACAACATCCAGAGAATGAGGGGTCCACTCCTTAGAATTAGTAGGGTTAGGACACAAGGAAGGCAAAACAATGTCCTGATTGAGATGAAAAGCAGACACAACCTTAGGCAAGAAATCTGGCTTAAGCCGAAAAACCACCTTATCCTGATGCCGCTCAAAATAAGGAGGTTTGATGGAAAGTGCCGCCAGCTCAGAAACTCGCCTGACAGAAGTAATAGCTACCAAAAAAGGCCACCTTAAGAGTCAGAATGGGCAAGACAGCCCCATGGATAGGGGTGCATGGAAAGGGAGGACCCTGCAGAGCAGACAAGACCAGATTCAAGTCCCAAACAGGCAGCATAGGCATACGTGGCGGACGCACATGAGTGACTCCCTGGAAAAAAGTCTTGACCAACCGGTGATTGGCAAAGGATCTTTGGAAAAAAATTGCCAGAGCTGACACCTGTCCCTTGAGAGTACATAGTTGAAGACCCGAATCCAAGCCCTGTTGCAAAAAATCCAGAATCCTGGGGTTGGAGAACACCGGACAAGGAAGAGACTTGGAGTCACACCAGGCAATATAAGCATGCCAGACCCAGACCCTGTAGTAGATAAAAGACGAAGACTTCTTCCTAGCCCGAATCATAGTAACAACAGAGGCCGGCAACCCCTTATCCATCAAGATGGGAGGTTTTAGCAGCCAAGCCATCAAAGCCAGCGTTTGTAAATTGGGATGGTGCAGCTGTCCCTGAGTGAGAAGATCTGGATCCTTGGGCAAGGCGTACCGATCTACTGCCAACTGCACGGCATCTGCGAACCACATCCTCCTTGGCCAACAGGGGGCCACCAGGATGGTTGGTACCCCCTCCTGGGCTATCTTGCGCCACACCCTGCCCACATAGAGGAGCTGAAACTTCGCCCAAGGCATTGCTAGCGCATCCGTGGCGGAGGCCAGAGGATCCTGCGACAGGGAGACAAATCTGGGAAGCTTGTGGTTGTGACGGGACGCAAACAGGTCCACATCCGGCTGACCGCAGCGGTGACACAGGGAGTGAAATACTTTGTTGCGGAGGGACCATTCCTCCATCCGAGGCGCCCCCCCCTGCTCAGGGAGTCTGCCTCCAGATTCTCCACCCCCGGAATGTAGACCGCCGAGATGCAAGGGACATTCACTTCCGCCCAAGACGGTATCAGGGACACTTCCTTGAGGGCTCGCTTGCCCCGAATCCCTCCCTGATGATTTATGTAGGCAACTGCCGAGCCTGTCCGAGTGGATCTGCACAGCCCGACCCCGAAGGTGTGGGGTCAACTGAGAGAGAACCAACCTGATCGCCCGCAGTTCTAGAATATTGATGGGTGCATGGGCCTCCTGGGGCCCCACTGACCCTGGAATTTCAGAGACTTACAAACCCCCCCCACAACCGGTCATACTGGCATCTGTGGTGACAGTCTCCCAGCACGGAGGCAGAAAGGTCCTGCCCACTAGGAGATTCCTGGAGTCCAACCACCACGAGAGGGACTGCCTGGCTAGAGGGGACAGAGCAAATTCCTGATCCAGGGACACAGGGTCCCGATCCCAAACTGACAAGAGGTGCAACTGAAGAGGTCTCATGTGAAACTGGGCAAAGGGGACCGCCTCGAAGCAAGACACCATCAGGCCCACTAACTGCATCCCTTGCTGGATGGAGGAATGAGGACACAAGAGCAGGGCCCGTGCCTGCATCTGAAGGCCCTCCACTTTCTGCTGAGGGAGAAATACCTTGACCTGAGAGGTATCCAGAGTCATGCCCAGAAAGGACCTCACCAAAGACGGAGACAGTGAAGACTTGGGAAAGTTGATCACCCAACCGAAGGACTCGAGAGTGGAGGTCACCACCTGAGTGTCCTGCTCGGCCTGGTGAAGAGACTGAGCCACAATCAGAGGTCCAGGTAAGGAAGGATGCGAATGCCCTGGTTTCGCAGCAGAGCCATCACGCCCGCCAGCACCTTGGTGAACACCCGAGGCACCGAGGCGATACCGAAGGGTAAAGCCACAAACTGGTAATGCTGATCCTCCAGGAGCGAACCTCAGGAACCGCTGATGACCTGGAAAGATGGGCACATGAAGATAGGCATCCTTGATATCCACGGTGGTCATGAAGTCGCCCTGACGAAGGGTACTGACAGCCGAGCGTAGCGTCTCCATGCGAAAGTGCTTAAACCTGACAAATCTGTTGAGACCCTTCAAATCCAGGATGGGCCTCAGAGACCCATCCTTTTTGGGGACCGTGAAAAGAATGGAGTAGAACCACTGACCCCATTCCTGGGAAGGCACCAGACAAATGACTCCTGACTCCAACAGGCCTAGAACTGCTAGGTGCAGGCCCTGAGCTGACAGAGGGTTTTGAGACATCTGGGATCTGAGGAATCTTGGGGGCTGCCAGGCTGCAAACTCTATTTTGTAACCGGAGGACACCACCTCCTGAATCCAACGGTCTGAGACATGGAGCCTCCAGACGTGAGCAAAGATCCGGGCGCCTCCTCATGCCTGAGGGACCTTGGCCCCCCACGAGAGACCGGGGCGGCCACGGGACCTGCCATGACCCCAAGACTCTCTGCAACTACCTGAAAAGAGGGAGCCACGACTTTCTCCAGAGGCGCGAAAGGAGGAGGAGGAAGAGGAGGAGAAGGAGCCTCGAAAAGGCAGAGGTTGCTTCCTACGCTGAGGTAGCCTACCATCCTTGGCTAACACATCCAGACGCTCACCAAAGAGCCGCAGCCCCGCAAAGGGAAGCCCAGTGAGAGCCTTCTTAGCATCAGCGTCAGCGTCAGCTGCCCACTTGCACAACCACACAGAGCGGCGCATAGCCACCAAAAGAGCAGAGGCACTACTACCCAGCCGTACAGCATCATTCATGGCAGTAAGGATAAAGGCAACAAAATCAGAGCAAAGCAAGGAGGGCCCTATACTTCTCCCCCCTTCTACCAGCCGTAGCGCCATCAGCGAGACGCTTGAGCAGTTTCTTAAGGGCAATAGCAGCAGCACAGGTCGGGCGCAGTCCAGCCCCAACACAAGTAAAAGCATGGCAGGCCAGCTGATCCATGCGCCGTCCTCGCTGTCCCACAGAGTGGTAGTGTCAGGGGAAAGCATGACCGAGGTGTTGGACAGCCCTAGAACGGGAGCGTCCACCTCAGAGGGACATGACCATCGACTTACCAGGTCAGCAGGAAGGGGATACCTCTTATCCAACCCTTGGGCACTGTGGGCAGTCTGTTAGGACGTTCCCACTCTTTAAGCACCATATTAGTGAAATGTCCCTGCTCAGGGAACTCCAGACGCTGTTTGTCAGAGAGACACGAAAAAACAAGCTCCTCCGGGCCACTCAAATACCCGGGGACCTCCCACAAATCCCCAGCATTGAAAAGCAGTGAAAAAAGAGGACGGGAGAATTTAACCACCAAAAACTGGTAACTATAACAAAGATAACAATCAGCATACAGGGGATCCAGAAACAAATGCAAAAACCAGGGTGGGGTGGAGCAGGACGTACTGTATATGTATAATACCAATTCTACAGGTGAGTATCTCACAGAATTGTATTATTCTAAGTATACAGTACGTCCTGCTCCAGATATAATACTTACACTTGGGAGATCCAATAGCAGTGTCCATAAAGTAGGGTGGGATCCCCAACAAAAAAAGCACAGCAGACAGTTAAAAGCACTGTCACCTGCAAACCTTGCCACCAAGAGCGACATGAGCTAAGGCTCTAACGTCAACCTCGCAAAAACCTTCGAAAAGGTATGAACAGAGAAGTAGCGGTCTAGCAAATTTGTTCAACAGAAACCAGGTGCTGAAAGGCCCAAAGACACCAAAGCACAAGTAGAATCAGAAGTAAAGCGAGAAGAAAATTCTTCCCCTTAGAGGAATAGGCCTGAGTAACAGCCTGACAAGTCCAAACGCTAACATTAACCTAGGCAGAAGCCGAAATCTTTCCTAGGACCAGAAGGGACAACCCATCCAAGTAAGACCAGGCCAAAGGCCGCTTAACCCCTGGAGATCAAACGAGATCAGGAGCATACAGGATGGAGATGCCCGCAAACCTCAAAGGGCCATCAGTTCCCCTAAGGGACAAGTGACAATCCAGGAAAACACTTCCAACACCTGTTGAGGGAACGTAGACCCCCTTTCCTCATAAAAATGAGCATAAGACCCCACTTTAGGCAGAAGGTCCAGCGTAAAACGGAGCACCACCTTATCCTGGTGTATATCAATGAACGAGAGCTAGCTAAACAGAGCCGCCCACTCAGGCACACGTCTGACCAAAGTAACAGCCCCCAGAAGGACAACTTTGAGTGGTAAAAAAAAAAACAGACAGCATCCGGAATAGGTCCAAAGGGAACACCCCGCAAGGCAAACAGAATAAAATTCAAATCCCAACAGGGACCATAGAATTACGTGGGGGACGCACATGAGCAATCCCCAAAAGAATGCTTAACCAAGGAAAACTGAGCAAAAGACTTCTACAGGAAGGCGGACAGGGCAGAACCTGAACCTTCAGAGTACCGAGTTGGAGAGCCAACTCCAACCCACGCTGTAATAACTCTAGAACCCTGGGAACAGAGAACGCCCGACAGGGGAGAGACCTAGACTCACACCAATCAATATGGGTACGCCATACCCTATAATAGATGGAAGAAGAAGAAGAAGCTTGCTCCTAGACTTCCAATAGTCACAATCACTGAGAAGATAAGCCTGTCTCCATCAAGATAGAAGATTCAGCAGACAGGCCGACTAGGCCAGAGTCTGTAGATTGGGGTGACGTAAAGGGGCCCGAGTGAACAGAGCAGCACTCCTAGCAGAACGTACAGATCTACTGCCCTCAGTACCACGTCTGCGAATCCACACTCCACTAGGTCCCCCAGGGGCCACCAGTATCAATGGTCCCCCCTTCCAGAGCAGTCTTGCGCAGAACCCCGCCTAGCAGGGGGAACGGAGATAAGACATACAGAATAGAATGTCCTGCCATAACATTACTCATGACCACGGTCAGAGGATCCTGGGACAGGGATACAAGGGCCAAGTGCTTGTGATAGTCACGGGGCCCAAACAGATCCACACTGGTTGGACCTCATAGTGACACAAGGATTAGCACATCCTGTCACAGAAGGACATCCACCGGAGCGAATACCACTGGTATGCAGGGAACATCGTCCTCCACCCAGATTCAGAGTCATAGACACATCCTGGAGGACCCTCCTGCTACAGGTCCCTTTCAGATGATTAAGGTAGGTCACTGTCGTCAGACAGACCGAGCGCCCCCAACAGGCAGGCCCTGAAGAGGAGTAGTCAAGCAAGATAGAATCAACCTAAACGCTCACTGTTTCAAACATTGATAGGTGTATGGACCTACTAAGGTCCCCACCTTCCCCATAACCGCAAGGAGTTTCATAAGAACCAACCCCCCCCCCCCCCCCCCCCATCAAACTGGCAGACTGGCACCCAAGGTGATCGTCTCCAGGAAGGGGCAAACAAAAAGGAACTGCCACTGCCAGATTCCTTGAGTTCATCCACTCCAAGAGGGACCTCCTTACCAGAGGGGAAGGCACACATAGCCCTGCTCCAGTGATGCTGGATCCCTGTCCAGTATTAACAATACAAGTTGCAGAAGGGCCCAAGGGGAACTGAGTATAAAGGACCTCTTCTGAGCAAGCCACCAACGGGCCCACCAGCCGCAATCCTGCCTGGTGAAGGGACGGGGACAGCAAAGAGGGGCCGAGCCCATGCAACCAGATTGTCCACTTTAATGCTGAGGCAGGAAGATTCTCGCCAGAACCGAATCCAGATTCATCCCTAGGAATGGAGTTACCAATTAAGGGGACAATGAGGACATGAGGTGATTGAACACCCATCCAAATGACTCCCAATGGACATCACCAGCCGAGTACCAACTTCAGCCATACGAAGAGATTGAGAAGTGAAAAAGGACGTCCGGGTAGGTCCTCGCGCGGACGCCCCTTGTTCCCATCAGAGACATCACCCCCGCCAGCACCTTGGTGGGCACTCTAGGAGTTGAAGAGAGGCCAGATAGCAAGGCCACAAAATAGCAGTGTTGGGCCTCCAACACGAACCTGAAGAGCCTCGGTGTTCAGAAGACACAGGAATGTGAACATAAGCATCTTTGATCTCCACCGACGGCAAGAAGCCCACTGGGCGCAAAGCGCTGATGGCCCATCTCAGAGTTTCCATGCAGAAACTGTCTGTAAGAGTAAAATTGCCGAAAACGTGTGAATCAGAATAGCCCAGACTGACTCATCCTTTTGGGGGAATGTGGAAAGGTTGGTGTAGCGGTCCCTGCCTCTTAAGGGCAATCTGCAAGTGACCCCCAGACCCCGCAGGCCGTGCATGGCCTGCATCAGCACCTGAACAGAGGCAGGGACCAGGGGCACCCTGACAATCTTGGGGGGAGGGGCCACGCAGCAAACTCTATCCTGTATCCGGAGGACACTACCTCCTGAATCCACCAGAATGAGGCAAGATGCCTCCTGATAGGAGCAAGGTGCTGCAGCCATCCCCTCACCCAGACGGGCGAGGGCGCCCCATCATGCTTGAGGGGGTTTGGTGGAAGATTTAGGCTTAGCCCCGACGGAGGGGCCAGGACGTCGTCTGCCGCTCCTGGGGCAGGAATCTGCACAAGCCCCCAGGAAGGACACCCCTGGTTCATGTTTAACACTATGGCATGGAGGGGGAGGGGTGTCCCTGCCCCGAGGGGGCCGAGACAGCCGCCTGCGTTGGTGTGATTTGCCCTTTTTACCGAACAGGTCCAGACGGGCCCCAAACAGGCGTTGCCCCCTAAAGGGAAGCCCAGCCAGAGTCCTTTTAGCAGCATCATCAGCACCCCACTGTCGCAGCCAGACCAAGCGACGTATAGCCACCACAAGGGCAGAAGTCCTCGCACACATTCTAATGGTGTCATCCAGCGCTAAAAGGATAAATTTTACAAATACATCGCAACTGGAGAGTGCATTAAACACCTCCCAGGGAATCTTTCTGATGAGGGTTCTAGCGGCCACTGCAGTGATAGCCGCGGCACAGACCGGGCGCAGCATCGTTCCTGCACAAGAAAAGGCGTGGGAAGCCAATGTGCCGGTCCTCGGCATCCCGAAGGATACTATAAGCAGGGGCTGTAATAAAGGGGTGGTTAGGAAACCCCAATGATCGGTGCGTCCACCACGGGGGGCGATGACCAACAATTAACCACCTCAGGGGGAAAAGGGTATTTCCAATCCCAGTCCCCTGGGACCCCTGGAAGTTTACTGGGGCATTCCCATTCCTCGAGTACAAGAGCATGGAAGTGAGCCTGCTCTAGAAATTTCAAGCGCGCTGTTGCTGTATGGAAACGCTCCCCTCTCGGCTTGGGAGCCGCGCCAGGGAGAGAGATAGACAGGGCCTTAAAGATCCTAATCAACAAACCATCAGTGTCAAACTGGCCCCAGTCTTCCTGGCCAGAATCGTCATGACTCCTCGGCCTTTCATCAGATGAGCCTGAGTCAGAGAACAGCTCTCCTTCATCAAAAGGAGTACAGGCACGCGGAATAGTGAACTCCTCAGATTCCATAGTAAAGGCAGAAACAGGGGGCGTAAAGGGCCGCTTCTTACCAGGGCCCAAGCACTCTGTCAACCCCGCAATAATCTGGTCAGCCGTAGACAGTCTGAAAGACACAGCAGGCTGCAACTCCCCACTTGAATGCGACTCAGCAGGAGTGAGATTTAAGCATGGGGAAATAGGAATATTGAAGCGAGGTGCAGCCACTGGCAAGCCTGATTGCAGGGCCAGTGCTTGCTCGGCACATGGTGCGCAGACCCGTGCCTTGTCAGCATCAGCATGGGGATGTCCACACGCTATACACAGCCGGTCTTGTCCCAGAGGGACCCCGGTCACAAAATTCTGAGATGCCTCCATATGGTGATTATTTAGGTACAATATGCCAGCAGGGACTTATGCTATAGGCAACCCTGGATGCCCCAAAGACCCGCTAGGAATGTGAGAGAATTTTTTACAAACCCGCTATAATTTAGGTCAGGCAGGGAGAAGCCACAGGAGTCTTTGACGTCTGAAAGACATAATGAGAATAAGAGGCATGCGCAGCAGAAAAATTTTATAATGAAATCACCCGCGAGGGCACTTACAGACCAAAAGAGGAGGGGGACCGCAACCATGCGCGCGCGAAGATCATCAAAATGGCGCCAAGCGAACCTCGAAGGGCGGGACCGGTCTGGCCGTGACGCGGCGCGCGCCAAGCCAGGTCCCCGCCCCCCCCGAAGAGCGTGAAGCTCTGAGGCAGCAGTAAAATCTTAACAAGCAAGGATAAGATACACTTAGTATAAGCCTTTGAAAATGGAGACGCCGAATCGTCTGGACGACGTCGCCGCCCGGCACAGCACACTTTAGTAAAAGATAAGACACACGCACGGCGACAGCAAAAACAAGGAAGAGCAAGCAGCGCGGCTCTGACACCCAGTTGCCAGTCAAGGGCAATACTACGGCCATAAGCGTGACAATACAGTACACTGAGACCGCCACACACATACCCCACCCTTTCTTTTCCCCCGAACTACGGGGGAAACGAGGGAGGACGGCGACCCTTTACACAGGGTCCACCGCTACACGGGGCATGGGCAATAATGCGAGAGGGGCATCCACTAGAGGCTCACCATCAGCCTAAACCGCCTACCCTTTGGTGGGGGACTGCGGTGGAGCATGGCTCCATAAGCACCCATAGTGCTGCCTACCTTCACCCGACCAGCGCAGCCCAGGCTGGGAGGCACATCACACAGAGGACGGGTGGGAGTAGTCCAACAGGGCCGCAGGCTGTAATAGCCCCGCTCACCTGCGAGAGAGTGATACTTCATGCCTTCGCAGTCAGCACTGCAGAGAAATCTGGGGATTTGTGGGAGGTCCCGGGTATTTGAGGGGCCGGGAGGAGCTTGTTTTTTCATGTCTCTGCAGCGCAGCGCCATCTGGCGGAGGATTACCCAAGTGTAAATATTATATCTGGAGCAGGACGTACTGTATACTTAGAATAAGGGACTTGCCTCAATCAGACTGATGAGCAGGTTAGAAATGGTGAGGATGCCCTGGATCCTTAACAGAGCCATCACCCTTGCTATTGCCATGGTGAACCACCTGGTGACCCTAAAGGGACATAAATTGGAATAACAGGCACCAGAAAATAAGCCGCCATGATGTCCACAGAGGACCAGAAATCGTCCAGATGAAGGGTAATGACAGCAGGCTAGCGGCTTAAAGCAGAAACACTTTATGAATCAAACAACTTGGTTAAGGCCCTTCAGGGCCAGAATGTGCCTCAAAAAACCTTCCTGTTGGTGGACCATGAAAGGACTCCTGACTCTAATAGTCAAGGAACCGGAAGAAACATCCCTCAATAAGACATGGGATTTAAATAACATCCAGGATCAATGAATTCTGGGGGCGGCCAGGCAACAAACTCTATCTTGGAACTAGAGGATACAAGCTCCCGAATCCATCGGATTGAGACATGAAGTCTCCAGATATGAGTAAAAAGCCAAGGCCATCCCCCCACCCAGATGGGTGAGGGTGCCCCTTCATGCCTGAGGGGGCTTGGGAGAGGGTTTGGCCTTGGTATTCCAGGAAAAGCCAGAACGACCACGGGATCTACCACGGCCCCAAGAATCTCTGCGGCCACTAGATAAGAGGAAGCCACGAGCTCCTCTGTTAGTACGAAAAGAAGAGAGGGGGACAGAGGACCCCCCAAAAGGCCGAGACGGCCTCCTACGCTGAGGAAGCCTGCCATCCTTGGCTAAAGCATCAAGACGCTCCCCAAAAAGCCACAGCCCCGAGAAGGGGAGACCAGTGAGAGCTTTCTTGGCTGCAGCTGCCCATTGGCGCAACCAGACAGAACGGCGCATAGCCACCAAAAGGGCAGAGGCCCTACCGCACATTCGCACAACATCGTCCATAGCGGTAAGGATGAAGACCACAAAATCAGAGCAAAGTAATAGGGTCCTATGTTCCTCTCCCCCGCTACCAGCAGTAGCACAATCCTGTAGACGCGTGAGAAGCCTCTTAAGGGCAATAGCAGTGATGGCAGCAGCACAGGCCGGGCGCAAACCAGCCCCCACACAGGTAAAGGCATGGCAAGCCAGCTGATCCATGCGTCTGTCCTCACTGTCCCTCAGTGTGGTAGTGTCAGGGGAAGGCACGACCGAAGTATTGGACAAACCTAGCATGGGAGCGTTCACTTCAGGAGGAAAGGACCACCTTTTAACAAGATCAGAAGGAAAGGGATAACTTTTATCCAGCCCCTTGGGCACAGCAGGCGGTCTGTTGGAACATTCCCATTCCTTAAGCACAAGGGAGGTGAAGTGTTCCTGCTCAGGGAACTCTAGACGCTGTTTACCAGGGCGAAAAAGCTCCCCTTGCTTTCTCTTAGCAACCTTGGGGGCAGCAATGTGCAAAATTTCAAAAATATGTGACAGCAGATTATCAGTGTCCTCAGGGTACCATGAATCCTCTCCGGACGCAGAACCAGGGTCACTATCGCAACCCTCCTGCTTGCTCCCAGAGGAGTCAGAATCCTGGGAAAGCTCCCCCATCTCAAGGGGGTGACATTCACCAAATTCATCAATCCCCAAATACATTTCAGGAAGAGGGGAGGATCTGGGATCCAGGTGCCGCTTCTTACCAGAAGCCTTCCTAGGAGCAGACTTTGCAAGTTGTTTCTCAAGTTTGGCCACTCGCATAGCCAAAACAGAGCTAGACTGCTAGTGTCCCCCTCATTGGGGCCCAATTGCAGGAGTGGGGGAGTAGGTGAAGCTGAGAGAGGTGCAGAGCTGGGAAGCGAAGCAGGCAAACCAGCTTGGAGCGCACGGCACGCACACCGTGACACTGTTACTCACATGGGACACCCCACACATGGAACACAGCCAGGCTTGCCCCCAAGGACACCCAAGTCCTCTATCCCCAGAAGCCTCCATATGGTGATTAATACAGGCGCAATAGGCCAGCAGTGGGCAAAGGCTTTACAAAAGCCGCCCGGGATGCCCTCCCATGGGATACCCCCAGAAAAAGTGAAGGGGGATGAGAGGAGGTAAGGAGTGGAGCCGGGATATGCCACAACCCAATGGTATCCCGCCTGAAAGACATAAGTAAAGAAACTTATAAGTATCCCGCAGGATATACACCCTAAATAAAAAAACCCCCAAGGGGGACTCACGGACCAAAGACACAGCAGGGTCACTCAGGCACAGACCGCAGGATAGGCGACACACCGGAGGAAGCAGCGCCGCAGTCAGGAAGGGAGAAATCCAGACGCGCAGCTCTCTCAAAATGGCGCCGGCAGAGGTACCTCGAGGGGTAGGCCGCGGGGAGACGCGAAATGCGTCATCAAGCGGCTCCGCCCCCCGAAGAGCGTGAAAACAGCGCTCACGTGACCTGGCCGGCGCCATGCCAAAGCAAAATCACCTCAGGTTATAGTGCCCACAGCCGTGGAGCGTAGTACAAAGCGGCGTAGCAGCTAAAAACACCAAAAAAAACACAAAAAACTTCAAAACACAACAGATATCACTCCTCGCCGCTACCACCCACCCCCTGAACAAGTCAGAGAGGGGAGGGGGAGGAAGAGAGGGACAAGGAGGCAGCGGCGAGCAGCCATGGCCAGGGAGGGGGAGGGACCCCAAAAGTAAAATAAGGGGACACAGTCCCGAACAACTCACCCCCTCAGAAGCTAGGGCAGGAACTCTGCATCCCAAGAAGGCTCACCATAAAGCCTATGGCCGGCTACCCTTTGTGGCACAGGGTCTGCGGCTTGGAGCTGCGCTCCAGGAGCACTTGACCCTAGTGCTCTTCTACCGTCACCCGATCTGTCAGCCAAGGCTGGGAGGCAGGTAGGGTCCAGAAACGGATGGAAATAGACATGCAGGGCCGCAGGCTTGGTTGCCCCGCTCACCTGCGCAAGAGAGATAGCCATCTTCTAACTTCGCAGTGTCACTGCAGAGACAACACTGGGAACTTGTTGGTTGGTCCCGTTTTTATAGGGAGCCGGGAGCTGCCACAGCTTTCTGCAGTGCTGCTGCGCCACCTAGTGGCGGAATACCCATCAGTTATGAATACCGAAGCGGCCGTGCCATGTATTAAATAAAAATAGATTTTAATCAATTGTAGTTGTACATATGCATTAATAAAAGATTACTTTTGTACTTTACTTGGAGTAGTGCAGATTGATACTCGAGTGTTGGGGGCCTTGTGGAAGCCTCCTTGTGGGTTTGAGCTTAATTTTTTACTCGCCTTTTTCCTGGTGTCCTGCCGCATCCCACAGTGCGACCATCTTGGATTTCATTTCAGGCTCTAGGGTGCGCATGCACAGCATGTACAGTTCACCCTCACGCTGGCCCATTGAGAGGGTGAGCATGTTCTAATCTGACACAGGCTTGCCTCACGCTTCCAACAAGTCACTACAAGAGCCAGCTTCTGCTTTGCAGCCTGCCCAGAGGCCATTACATGAAAGAAAAGGGTCTGCTAGTACCAAATGTATTTTTAGGGTGTAGTTCGGGTCACCTGACGTGTGGGTAAAAATACAGTTCTGTGAAATACTATACGTATACAGTACGTCCTGCTCCAGATATAATACTTACACTTGGGTTATCCTCCGCCAGATGGCGCTGTGCACTGCAGACATGCAAAAACAGGCTCCTCCCGGCCCTTCATATACCCAGGGACCTCCCACAAATCCCCAGCATTGAAAAGCAGTGAAAAAGAAGCCGTGAGAAACTAACCACCAAAACTGGAAATAACAACAATGATAACAATCACCATACAGGGGATCCAGAATAATGCAAAAACCAGGGTGGGGTGGAGCAGGACGTACTGTATACATATAATACCAATTCTACAGGTATTTCACAGAATTGTATTATTCTAAGTATACAGTATGTCCTGTTCCAGATATAATACTTACACTTGGGACATCCAATAGCAGTGTCCATAAAGTAGGGTGGGATCCCCAACAAAAAGGCAACAGCAGGCAGTTTAAACCACTGCCGCCTGCAAAACCTTGCGGCCAAAAACAGCATCAGCTGAGGCCCTAACATCAACCTTGTAAAACTTTGAAAAGGTATGAACAGAAGACCAAGTAGCGGCCTTACAAACTTGTTCAACAGAAGCCTGGTGCTGTAAAGCCCAAGAGGCACCAATAGCACGAGTAGAATGAGCAGTAAGGTGGAAGGGAGGAACCTTCCCCTTGGCAGAATAGGCCTGAATCACGGCCTGACGAATCCATTTGCTAATAGTAGCCAAACCTTTCCTAGGCCGGGAAGGCACAACGAAGAGAGCATCAGTCTTCCTGAAAGCCGCAGTGACTACCAGGTAATATTTCAAACACCTGACCACATCCAAGGAATGCAAAACCCTTTCCTTATCGTTGCTAGGATTGGGACACAAAGAAGGAAGAACTATGTCCCGATTCAGATTATAAGCAGACACCACCTTCGGCAGAAAGTCGGGTTTGAAGTGGAACACCACCTTGTCCTGGTGTCTCTCATAGTACGGAGGCTGAATAGACAGGGCAGCCAGCTCAGACACACGCCTAACCAAAGTAATAGCCACCAAAAAGACAACCTTGAGAGTAAGAACAGCAAGAGCAGCATCATGAATAGGCTCAAAGGGAGCACCCTGCAAGGCAGATAAAACCAAATTTAAATCCCAGACGGGGACCATAGGTTTACGTGGGGGACGCACATGAGTGACCCCCTGAAAGAAGGTCTTAATCAACTCCAAACCATGCTGTAAGAACTCCAGAACCCTAGGGACTGAGAATTCCCTACAGGGAAGAGACCTAGACTCACACCAGTCAATGTAGGTACGCCATACTCTATAATAAATAGCAGAAGAAGTCTTCTTCCTAGCCTGCACCATAGTACCTACCACAGAGGCAGACAAAACTTTTCTCCATCAAGACGGAGGTTTCAGCAGCCAGGCCGTCAAAGCCAGCGTTTGTAAAGTGGGATGGCGTAAGGAGCCCTGAGTTAGCAGATCTGGCACCCCTGGCAGGTAATACTGGTCTACTGCCATTTGAACCACGTCTGCGAACCACACTCTTCTTGGCCACCTGGGGGCCACTAGAATCACAGGTACCCCTTCCAGAGCAATCTTGCGTAGCACCCTGTTCAGAAGGGAGAATGGTGGAAATACATACAGGAGCCGAAACTCCTTCCATGACATGGACAGGGCATCCGTGGCCAAGGCCAGAGGATCCTGAGACAGGGATACGAAGGCCGGGAGCTTGTGATTGTGACGGGATGCAAACAGATCCACATCCGGTAGACCCCAACGGTGACACAGGGACTGGAATACCCTGTTGCAGAGGGACCACTCCCCCTGACGGGACGACCCCCTGCTCAGAGCATCTGCTAGCAGATTCTCCGCCCCCGGAATGTACACAGCCGAAATGCATTGGACATTGGCCTCCGCCCATGTCAGAATCTGAGACACCTCCTGGAGGGCACCCTTGCTCCGGGTCCCTCCCTGATGGTTGATGTAGGCAACCGCCGTTCTGTTGACGAGCGTACCTGGACCGACAGACCCCTCAGGTGTGGGGTCAACCGCTCCAGTACCAACCTGACTGCCCGCAATTCCAGAATGTTGATGGGCAAATGGGTCTCCTGAGGGCCCCACCTCCCCTGGAAATGCAGGGACTTCCAGAATCCCCCCCCCCTCAGGACAGACTGGCATCCGTTGTGACCGTCTCCCAGGAGGGGGCCAGAAAGGACCTGCCCCCTATCAAGTTCCTGTGGTCCAGCCACCACGCAAGGGACTGTCTGACCGAGGGGGGAAGCACACAGACCCCGTCCAAGGACGCTGGGTTCTTGTCCCACACTGACAGAAGGTGAAGCTGCAGAGGTCTCAAATGGAACTGAGCAAAAGGCACCGCCGCTCGCCACCATCAGGCCCACCAGCTGCATTCCCTGCCTGATGGAGGGCTGTGGGCACGATAGCAGGAACCTCGCCTGCACAATCAGAGCTTCCACCTTCTGCTGAGGAAGGAATATCCTTGACTGAACCGTATCCAGAATCATTCCCAGGAACGGAGTCACCGAGGAGGGGAACCGAGAGGACTTGGGGTAATTGATCACCCAGCCGAAGGACTCCAGGGTAGACACTACCAGCTGAGTGTCCAACTCTGCCTGCCGCAGAGACCGAGAGGCGATGAGTATATCGTCCAGGTAGGGTAGCACGCGTATGCCCCTTAACCTTATCAGGGACATCACCCCTGCCAGTACCTTGGTGAACACCCTGGGAGCCGACGTTAGGCCGAACGGCAGGGCCAGAAATTGGTAATGCTGATCTTTTATTGCAAATCTGAGAAACCTTTGGTGTCCTGGAAACACCGGAACGTGAAGGTAAGCATCCTTGATGTCTACTGACGTCATGAAGTCCCCTGGGCGCAGTGAGCCAATGGCCGAGCGCAGAGTTTCCATGTGAAAGTGCCCGTTCTTGACAAATTTGTTGAGGATTTTTAAATCCAGAATGGGCCTGACTGACCCATCCTTTTTGGGTACTGTGAAAAGGTTGGAGTAGAACCCCGTGCCCCTGTCTCCAAGGGGGACCTTGCAACTGACCCCTAGATCCATGAGACCCTATACGGCCAGCAACAAGACCTGCGCTGAGGCAGGGTCTTGAGGGATTCGAGACCCAATGAATCTGGTGGGGGGCCGTACAGCAAATTCTATCTTGTAGCCGGAGGACACTACCTCCTGAATCCACCGGTCTGAGACGTGGCGCCTCCAGACGTGCTCGAAGTGCTGTAGACGTCCCCCCACCCTGAGGGGTGAGGGCGCCCCCTCATGCCTGAGGGGACTTGGGAGGGGCTTTGGGCTTGGGCCCCCAGGAGGAACCGGGACGGCGTCCCCTGTTCCTGTGCCAGGAATCTGCGCGGGCTCTAGCGAAGGACGCCCCTCTTCCCTGTTTGGCCCCATGGTAGGGGGTTGATAGGGAGCCTTGGCCACGAAAAGGCCGAGTCTGCCTCCTGCGCTGGGGTAACTTGCCTCCCTTGGCAAAGAGGTCTAACCGATCCCCAAACAAGCATAGCCCCTTAAATGGAAGCCCCGTGAGGGCGCCAAGCCGGAACCACGCCCCTCCCCAGTGAGCGCGAAACTCGGCAAGCGTCCAGCCAATCAGTGACAGTAAAGTCATAACGCCTGATGTAAAATGGCGCTCGGAGCCTATACAGGCACGGCCGAGGTCTGAACTCGGGATCTCCTGTGGCTCCCCGTCGGGAAATGTGTTCTTTTTTTTTTTTTTTTTTTTTTTTTTTAAACCCCGGTCTGCTGCGATGACAGGCAGGGATACTGTACTGGACAGGCGCTATAAGCAACTAAGCCAGCGCAACCTAAGAAGAGCCACTAAGGCTAAGAAGGAGAAGGGAAGGAAGAAAAAAAAGACGCCAAGGTGTCCGCAAAGCCGCCGCCGTACATGCGGTGCGATCAGAAACTGAAACTAAAACGCTGCGGTTAACAGTAAGATAAGAGCGCGGCTCTGATCCCCGTTCCCAGTAAAGCACAGCCAAGCCATAAGCGTGTAAGGATACACTGAGGCCGCCATACACACAACCCCTCCCCCCCCTTTCTTTTCCCCCTGGCTAAGGGGGGAACGAGGGAGGAAGGCGACCCGTTACATAGGGTCCACCGCTACATGGGGCGTGGGGCAGTGATGCGGGAGGGGCATCCCCTGAAGGCTACCGCCTACCCTATGGTGGGGGATTGCGGTGGAGCGTGGCTCCATAAGCTGCCTACCTTCACCCGACCAGCGCAGCCCAGGCTAGGAGGCACATCACACAGAGGAGGGGTGGAAATAGTCCCACAGGGCCGCAGGCTGTAATAGCCCCGCTCACCTGCGAGAGAGTGATACTTCATGTCTTCGCAGTCAGCACTGCAGAGAAATCTGGGGATTTGTGGGGGTCCCTGGGTATATGAAGGGCCAGGAGGAGCCTGTTTTTGCATGTCTGCAGTGAACAGCGCCATCTGGCGGAGGATTACCCACGTGTAAGTATTATATATGGAGCAGGACGTACTGTATGCTTAGAATAGAGTATCGGCAGGGGCTTTGGCCAAATGTATTTCACAAGTTCAGTGGGCTTTGGTCCACTTTAATTTGGCAAAATGTTATGTTGATGCATTCTTACCAAGTATTTCATGCCCTCTTGGACCTTCATGTAAACATTTTCAAAAGATTTCTGCTGCAACTTCAGAGGCAAAGCTTGACTATCAATATCTTGAAACAGTCTAGAAAAAAAATCTCATTCTAATGATATCATTATTACATAACATGATATATATTACAATAATATTCATATAGAAAATGTGTCTCCATTAGCAAGGGCATCTGCAGACACACAGTGCGTGTGGGGTCCTGGAGCCCAGGGTGAGAGGGCAGTAAAGGCCGGCAGTCTGCTCTGCCAAACCTAAAATCTCTCTTTATTAAAAGGGGCATAACGCGTAAAAAACTGTTAAATAGCCGACTGTCCACTAAGCCATTACCTGTTTACAGACTGAGCAGCGAGCAGACGAACCTGATGATGTGCATCTGATAGGAAGTGGGGAAATAAGTCTCGTACGGATATATCGCTCTCTCCAACAGTAAGTATCGCCCACTTAGACTGTGGATCAACCTATGTTTACCAAAAGAAACAGATATAACACATTCCTTATTTTCAGTATATTCAGTACATTTACATTCAAGAATTGATCTTATTGGCTTATCTGGGGGCTTATGCTATGGTATAAGCTGCTATTCTGCCACTAGCTATAACCTCCCACCCTCCCAGTGTAAATAATGGGGCTTTATGGAAAATTAATATTGTTACTAATTTTGGTCATTTATTAAATATAGGGATATACAAAATAGTTTATGGCATGACATCAGTGGGAAGCTGCTTAAAATACCAGCAGACCTAGGGCAGGAACTGTATTCGAAGTAGATGTTATCAGAATTCTGAGACAATAAAGCAATAAAAATACAATTCTGTGAGTACTCACCTGTAGAATTGTTTTCACTGTGTACAGCACGGCCTGTTTCATGACAATCATTACATCTGGGTATTCCGCCACAAGGTGGCGCAGTAGACTGAAGATTTGTGGCTCCTCCCAGCCGTATAAAAAGCCAGGAATCACCCATAGACCCTCAGTTCAAACCACCACCACCTGAAGCACATTGCGGCCAAAAGCAGCATTAGCTGAGGCCCTAACATAAACCTTGTAAAACTTGGAAAAAGTATCAACAGAAGACCAAGTAGCGGCCTTACAAACTTGTTCAACAGAGGCCTGGTGCTGAAAAGCCCAAGAGGCACCAATAGCTCTAGTAGAATGAGCAGTAATACGGAAGGGAGGTTCCTTCCCTTTAGCAGAATAAGCTTGCACCACCGCCTGACGGATCCACTTACTGATAGTAGATTTAGCTGTAGGCAAATCCTTCGAGGTCCCGCAGGAAGAACAAACAAAGCATCAGATTCCCTAAAAGACTCCGTGGCGACCAAATAAAATTTGAGTGCCCTAACCACATCCAGAGAATGAAGGGTCCGTTCCTTAGAATTAGAAGGAGTAGGACACAAGGAAGGTAAAACAATATCCTGATTGAGATGAAAAGCAGACACAACCTTGGGCAAGAAATCCGGCTTAAGTCGGAACACTACATTATCCTGATGCCGCTCAAAATAAGGAGGTTTCATGGAAAGTATCGCAAGCTCAGAAACTCGACGCACAGAAGTAATAGCCACCAAAAAGGCTACCTTAAGAGTCAGAATGGACAATGCAGCCTCACGCATAGGCTCGAATGGAGGACCCTGCAGAGTAGACAACACCAAGTTTAAGTCCCAAACCGGTAGCAGAGGCTTACGCGGCGGACGCACATGAGTAACTCCCTGGAAGAAGGTCTCAACAAGCCTGTGATTGGCAAAGGATCTTTGGGAAAAAATTGCCAGAGCCGAAACCTGTCCTTTGAGAGTACTAAGTTGAAGGCCCGAGTCCAGACCATGTTGTAAAAACTCCAGAATCCTGGAAATGGAAAAATCCTGACAAGATAGAGACTTGGACTCACACCAAGCAATGTAAGCATGCCAGACCCTGTAGTAGATAAAAGACGAGGATTTCTTCCTAGTCTGAATCAAGGTATCGACAATGGAGGCCGGTAAACCCTTGCCCATCAAGATAGAGGTTTCAGCAGCCAAGCCGTTAAAGCCAGCGTTTGTAAATTGGGATGGCGTAGGTGTCCCTGCGTGAGCAGCTCTGGATCGTCGGGCAGAACAAACTGTTCTACTGCCATCTGTATAATGTCCACGAACCATACCCTCCTTGGCCAGCAGGGGAGCCACCAGAATGGCCGGTACGCCCTCCTGGGCTATCTTGCGCAGCACTCGACCAAGCAGAGGAAATGAAGGAAACACGTAGATAAGCTGAAACTCTGTCCAGGGAATTGCTAGCGTGTCCGTGGCGAAGGCCAGAGTGTCCTGAGACAGGGAGACAAATCTTGGAAGCTTGTGATTGTGACGGGACGCAAACAAGTCCCTGTCCGGCAGACCCCAGCGGTGACACAGGGCATGAAAGATCTTGTAGCTGAGAGACCATTCTCCCAGGCGAGACGTCCCTCTGCTCAGGGAGTCCGCCTCCTGGTTCTCCACCCCCGGAATTGAAACCGCCGAAATGCATGGAACTGTCTCCTCCGCCCAAGACAATATCAGAGACACTTCCTGGAAGGCTCGCTTGCTCCGAGTCCCTCCCTGATGATTGATGTAGGAAACCGTCATCTGATTGTCCGAGCAGACCTGTACAGCACGACCCCGAAGGTGGTGGGTCAACTGGGAGAGAACCAACCTGATCGCCCACAACTCTAGGATATTGATGGGTGCGTGGGCCTCCTGGGGACCCCACCGACCCTGGAACTTCAGAGACTGCCAAACTCCCCACCAGCCGGTCCGACTGGCATCCGTGATGACAATTTCCCAACGCGGAGGCAGAAAGGACCTGCCCACTAGAACATTCCTCGAGTCCAGCCACCAGGAGAGGGACTGCTTGACCAAAGGGGACAGAGCAAACTCCTGATCCAGGGACTCCTGATTCCGATCCCAAACCGACAATAGACGTAACTGAAGAGGTCTCATGTGGAACTGAGCAAAGGGAGCCGCCTCGAAGCAAGACACCATGAGGCCAACCAACTGCATCCCCTGCCGAATGGAGGGGTGAGGACACGCCAGCAGGGCCCGTGCCTGCGTCTGAATGCCCTCCACCTTCTGCTGAGGAAGAAAAACCTTGACCTGAGAAGTATCCAGTGTCATGCCCAGGAAGGACCTCGCCAAAGACGGAGATAGTGAAGACTTGGGATAGTTGATCTCCCAATCGAAGGACTCGAGATTGGATGTCACCACCTGAGTATCCTTCTCGGCCTGATAAAGAGATTCAGCAGCAGCAATCAATAGGTCATCCAAGTAAGGAAGAATGCGAATGCCCTGGCTTCTCAGTAGAGCCATGACACCCGCCAGCACCTTGGTGAAGACCCGAGGGGCTGAGGTGATACCGAACGGCAAGGCCACAAACTGATAGTGTGGATCCCCCAGTGCGAACCTCAGGAACCTCTGGTGACCTGGGAAGATCGGTACGTGAAGATAGGCATCCTTGATGACCACCGTGGTCATGAAATCGCCCGGCCGAAGGGAACTTACTGCCGAACGTAGTGTCTCCATGCGAAATTGCTTGAACCTGACGAACTTGTTGAGGCCCTTTAAGTCCAGGATGGGCCTCAGGGAGCCATCCTTCTTGGGCACCATGAATAGGTTGGAGTAGTACCCCCGACCTCGTTCCTGAAAGGGTACCTGACAAATGACTCCGGACGTCAGAAGACGTTGAACGGCCAGACGCAGTCCCTGAGCCGACACAGGGTTTAGAGATATCCGGGATCGGAGGAATCTTAGGGGGGGGCAGGCTGCAAACTCTATCTTGTATCCAGAGGACACCACCTCCTGAATCCACTATTCTGAGACGCAAAGCCTCCAGACGTGAGCAAAAAGCCGAAGCTGTCCCCCCACCCGGTTGGGTGAGGGCGCCTTCTCATGCCTGAGGGGCCTTGGCCCCCCAGGAGAGACCGGGTCGACCGTGGGATCTGCCTCGGCCCCAAGAGTCTTTACGATTTCCTGAGAAAGAGGGGCCACGACGTCCCCTTGAAGAACGAAAGGACGAGGATCCCCGAAAAGGCCAAGCCTGCTTTCTACGCTGGGGGAGCCTACCATCCTTGGTCAGAACATCCAGACACTCACCAAAAAGACGGAGTCCCGTGAAAGGAAGCCCGGTGAGGGACTTCTTAGCTGCAGTGTCAGCTGCCCACTGACGCAATCAAACTGACCGGCGCATAGCCACAAACAGGGCCGAGACCCTACCGCCAAGCCGGACGGCATCACCCATGGCAGTCAGCACAAATGCAATAAAGTCAGAGCAAAGCAAAAGGTCCTTATAATCCTTCCTTTTCTTACCAGACCGGGCGGCCTCAGCAAGGCGCCTAACCTTCTTTTTAATGGCAATGGCCACGGCGCAGACCGGGCACAAACCGGCCCCTACAAAGGAGAAGGCATGACAAGCCAGCTGATCCATACGCCGGTCACGCAGCGTGGTAGTTTCGGGGGACGGCATGACCGAAGTGTTAGCTAGCCCCAGGGCCGGAGCGTCCACCCCAGGAGGGCACAACCACATCGGCCGAAAATGGTTACCTTCTATCCAACCCCTTGGGCACCAAGGGTAACCTATAAGGGCGTTCCCACTCCTTAGGGGATGCCGTAGGAAGCGCAGGACTGGAAAGAGAAGCGCTCAGCCCAGCCTGATCCGCAATAATACTTTGGGAGCACGGCACACAAACCGCGCCACCACCACTCAAAGGGGATGCCCTGCACATGACACACAGTCGAGCCTGCCCCAAGGGGCCCCCAAGCTGGCTATCCCCAGAAGCCTCCATATGGTGATTATTAGAGGCACAATAGGCCAACACAGGGTAATGGCTAATAGAAGCCACCTGAGATGCCCACAAGGGATGCCCACAGAGAAGGGACTGGGAGAGGGAGGGGGGGGGGGAATATCGGACCGGGAGAAGCCATAAGCTGCCTGAAATACATAAGCATGAGAAGCCATAAGTATCCCGCAGCACATGCCCAACAGTAAACCCCCACAGAGAACTCACGGACCAATAGCAAGCGAGCGCCGTGCTCACACAGCGACTGTCAGACCACGGATGAAGCTACAGGAAGAGCCCAGCACATGTCTAAGATTGCCAGCAGCAGCACAGGATGGTCCCCAGCCGCACTCGAGCTCCGTTCTTACACTGGGCAGCACAGGCAGCAAAATGGCGCCGCCGTACGAAACCTTGAGAGGCGGGCCGCGGGAGGATGACGCGATGACCCGAGTGCCACGGGAGGGACGCACCGCCGCAGCACAGTTATAGTACGCCCACGGCCACGAAAGAGGCAAAAATACAATTCTGTGAAATAATCACCTGTAGAATTGGTATTATAAGTATATAATACCATGCCTGAGGGGGCTTAGGGGAAGATTTGGGCTTAGACCCCCAGGAGGAGCCAGGAAGTCGTCCCCTGCTCCTATGCCAGGAATCTGCACGAGCCCCCGCGAAGGACACCCCTTTTCCCTGTTTAGCACCACGGTAGGGGAGTGAAAAGGAGCCCTGGCTCCGAAAGGGCCGAGACTGCCGCCTGCGCTGGGGTAACTTACCTCCAAAAATGTCTAGGCGGTCCCCAAACAGGCATAGCCCCTTAAATGGAAGCCCAGTAAGGGCCTTCTTTGCAGCATTGTCAGCAGCCCACTGGTGCAGCCGAAACGCGAGGCGTATAGCTACCACCAAGGCAGAGGTTCTCGCACACATCCTAATGGCATCATCCAAGGCAGATAGGATAACGTTTACAAACACATCACAGTTAGACAGTGCATTAAACGTATCAGGTGGCAAATCATCAGGATTACTGTCAAGTACACTTCTGATCAGGGCCCTGAGTGCCACAGATGTAATGGCCGAGGCGCAAACCGGACGCAGCGCCGTCCCCACAAATGCAAAGGCATGGTACGCCAATTGGTCAATGCGCCGGTCCTCGGCATCCCGCAGAGTAGTAGAGTCAGGGGAGTGCATAATAGAGGTGTTAGACAGTCCTAGAATAGGAGCATCCACCTCGGGAGGAGAAGACCAGCACTTGACCATATCAGCAGGAAAGGGATACTTTCTGTCCCAACTCTTAGGTATACCGGGAAGTCTACTGGGACGTTCCCACTCCTTAAGCACGAGATTATTGAAATGGGTTTGCTCAGGAAATTCCAAACGGGCCTTAACAGTATGAAAAAGCTCACCCCTTTGCCTGGGCAGCGCAACAGGGGGAGAGATGGACACAACTTCAAAAATCTGAACCAGCAGTCTGTCAGTATCCTCCGGGGCCCAGGAGTCAGAGCCAGAATCGTCATGACCCCTGGGTCTCTTGTCAGATGACCCTGAATCTGAGAACAGCTCCCCTTCGTCCGAGGGGGTGTAGCCACATAGATGCAAAAACTCATCAGACTCCACAGGGAATAGAGTGGCATCAGGGATTAAGTGACGCTTTTTTGCGGTGGCCTTACGCGCTAAAGTATTAGCAATCAATTTTTCAACACTGGCCAGTCTAGCAGACACATCAGGTTGAGAATCCCCGCTTGTATGCGATGCAATGGGGTGAGACTCAAGCTTGGGGGAGTAGGTGAAGTGAGACGAGGAGCAGGCCCCGCCACCGGAGGAGCAGGTTGCAACGTTAGCGCCTGCTGTGCGCAAGGAACACAGACCCGTGCGCTGTCACCGCTGACAGATGAGACCCCACAAGCTACACACAGCCGGAGCTGTGCAGGAACCCCGATCCCATTATCCTGGGATGCCTCCATATGGTGATTAATAGGCACAATAAGCCAGTAGGGATTGACGCTTTAAAGCAACCCTGGATGCCCCAATGACCCGCTAGGGAAGTGGGAGTAATTATACTAGGCCCGACTATCAATTACACCGGGCCGGGAGAAGCCACAGGATTCAACCGTCTGAAAGACACAATGAGAAGAAGGGGCGTCAAAACCATACACAGTAAGAAATGAGCATAAAGCCGCCCACGAGGGCACTTAAAAACCATGGTAGGTAGAACCGGCGCGCAAGCTACCAAAATGGCGCAGAGCGAACCTCGAAGGGCGGGCCGCGACGCAGGGTGCGCCAAGACAGGCCCCGCCCCCTCCCGAAGAGCACGAAGCCCACAGACAAGCAGCCAATGAGGACGCAGAAGCGTCTGAGGTAACATCCAAATGAAGGAAAAGACGCACGCGGCGGCGGCGGCCCTTGTAATAGTAAGAAAGACAAGTCAGCGCGGCAGCTGACACCACATCTACTAGCCCAAACAGACAACACGAATGCACGAATCACTATACACACTCACCCACACCCCCCCCTTCTCCCCCCCCCCCCCCCCCCCCCCCGAAGGCTACAGGGAGAATGAGGGAGGATGGCGGCCCTCTGTACAGGACCCACTGCTAAACGGGGCATGGGGCATTAAAAAGGGAAGGGCATCCATAATGGCTCACCATCAGCCTATACTGCCTACCCTTTGGTGGGGGACTGCGGTGGAGCAGCGCTCCTTAAGCACGCATGGTGCTGCCTACCTTCACCCGACCAGCGCAGCCCAGGCTGGGAGGCACATCACACGAGGAACGGGTGGGAACAGTCCAACAGGGCCGCAGGCTTAAAAGCCCCGCTCACCTGCGAGAGAGTGATACTTCATGTCTTCGCAGTAAGCACTGCAGAGAAATCTGGGGATTTGTGGGGGGTCCCCGGGTATTTGAGGGGCTGGGAGGAGCCCGTTTTACATGTCTCTGCAGTGCAGCGCCATCTGGCGGAGGATAACCCAAGTGTAAGTACTCTATCTGGAGCAGGACATACTGTATATTAAGAATACAGCGCGTGCTGCCACCCGACCAATGATTGTCATCAAACAGGCCGTGCTGTACACTTGGAAAATCCGTTTCTTTCCAACAAGCAAAGCAGGTTGGGACAAGATTAGAGTAGCTAGACTAGGAAGGCCAGTCATCAAAGAGGAGGAAGACCAGAGATCAAAGGGATATTGGGTATAGATCTGCGGGAGAGAAGCAGCTGGGGAAGAAAGAAGGGCAAGAAGGAGAGACTGCGAGCACATGAGAACGGCCTTGCTAAAGTCTCAAGGGAAGAGACCATCCACAGAGGGAACTGAGAGGAACTGCAGAGACAGGAGGAGACTAGAGGAGTGACCCAGGCAGGTAACTGAGAGATAGCTGCTACTGATGTTATGCCATAGCTAACACTGGTTAGTACTGTCAGGGGATATTACTGTGTTGCCTACAATAACCATTACTTCTAGCATTGTTTTGGATGTCTATTTTACTTGTGTTGTTCTTTTCTGCATGGTTAACTGTACATTCCCTGTGTGATTTTTGGCTCAGAATGTTTTGTGCTGTAAATCCACCCGTTAGTGGCTAATATATATGGTGTCGCATATAGGTTAAATTGTATTTTCTTTTGCCATTTTTTTCAACAATATATCTCTTTATTTACCATTTGTCTTAGTGTCCTTTGTATATACCAGAAGTCCAAAGAATCTACAGTCTTTTGCGTGTATCCATGGTGGTATCATTGGCCAGATATTGATAATTTATATATTTGTTTGCTTATCTTAGTCGAGCCGGGCAGGATAAATATATATAATATTATTGATATTTTAGTTATTCAGGAGTAAAATTGTTTACATAATTTGGGAACCATTCAAGGAGATATTAGATTAAATTGTTTACACCAGGTTTGAATATGGGTTTGCCAAAAAGAGGTGCCCAAAGAATATGTCTGTACCCCAAAGGACACATTCTCTTTACCCCAGACTTCTCAGGTATCCTAAGATGTGATGGTCTAGGTCTATCCTTGGTGGGAACAAGAGATATAAAGCACCGTCACCCAACCTGCGGTTTGCATACCCCCGGGGGTGCACCAACAGCAGGTGTTTGATAGGTCCGGTATATAATTTTAACAGTAACATTTTATTTCTTCATGCTCTAAAAGTGCTATGAGGCCTGTGACCAATTTATTTTGGTAGCATTTATAAGGGATCCCCTCCTTTGAGGGGTACTCTGTTGGAACTTCTCGTCTCTGGGGGGTTCTTGTTGTAAAATGTTTGAGAACTACTGACCTAAAGAATATGATGGCAAAGCATTTGGTTCCATCTGTTTGAGAAATTTAGCCGCATAAAAAAAATACAATTCTGTGATACTCACCTGTAGAATTGATATTATGAGTATACAGTACGTGCTGCTCCAGATAAGAATCATTACTCTTGGGTATTACTCCGCCAGGTGGCACTGGACTGCAGAGACCGCGAAATTGGCTCCTCCCGGCCCCCCAAACACCCGGGACCTCCCACAAATCCCCAGCATTGAAAAGCAGTGAACGAGAAGGCGGGAGAAAGATAACAGAATCAACCAGTAACTATAATCAATGATAACAATCACCATACAGAGGATCCAAAGATAATGTAAAACCAAGGGTGGCGTGGAGCAGGACGTACTGTATACTCATAATATCAATTCTACAGGTGGATAATCACAGAATTGTATTATTCTTAGTATACAGTACGTCCTGCTCCAGATAACAATCATTACTCTTGGGACATCAAATAGCAGTGTCCATAAAGTAGGGTGGGATCCCCCAAGGTAACAACAGACAGGTCAGACCACTGCCGCCTGCAGAACCTTGCGGCCAAAAGCAGCATAAGCTGAGGCCCTAACATCACCCTTGTAAAACTTTGAAAAAGTATGAATGGAAGACCAAGTAGCGGCCTTGCAAACCTGTTCAACAGAAGCCTGGTGCTGAAAAGCCCAATAGGCACCAATAGCACGAGTGGAATGAGCAGTAAGGCAGAAGGGAGGATTCTTCCCCTTAGCAGAGTAGGCCTGAATCACTGCCTGACGGATCCATTTGCTGATAGTAGATTTAGCAGGAGCCATATCCTTCCTAGGACCAGAAGGGACCACAAAAAGAGCATCAGTTTTCCTGAAAGGTGCAGTAGCCACTAGATAGTACTTCAGGCACCTAACCACATCCAAGGAATGCAAAACCCTCTCCTTAGCGTTACTAGGATAAGGGCACAAGGAAGGAAGAACAATGTCCTGATTCAGATGAAGGGCAGACACGACCTTAGGCAGAAAATCTGGCTTGAAGCGGAACACTATCTTGTCCTGGTGTCTCTCAAAGTAGGGGGCTGGATGGAAAGCGCCGCCAACTCAGAAACGCGGCTAACAGAAGTGATAGCCACCAAAAAGACAACCTTGAGAGTAAGAATGGCCAGGGCAGCATCCTGCACAGGTTCAAAGGGAGCACCCTGCAAGGCAGACAAGACCAAGTTCAAATCCCAAACAGGCAACATCGGCTTACGTGGGGGACGCACATGAGTAACCCCCTGGAAAAAAGTCCTGATCAGAGAATGCTGGGCAAAGGACCTCTGGAAGAAAACAGCCAGGGCAGAGACATGACCCTTCAGAGTACCGAGTTGGAGCCCCAGCTCCAATCCATGCTGCAGAAACTCCAGGATCCTGGGAATAGAGAACACGTGACAGGGAAGAGACCTAGCCTCACACTAGTCAATGTAGGCATGCCATACCCTATAGTAAATGGAAGAAGAAGACTTCTTTCTAGCCTTTATCATGGTGTCAACAACAGAGGCAGACAGCCCCTTTTCCATCAAGATGGAGGTTTCAGCAGCCAGGCCGTCAAAGCCAGAGCGTACTGATCTACTGCCAGCTGCACCATGTCTGCGAACCACACTCTTCTTGGCCACCTGGGAGCCACCAGGAGAGCTGGCACCCCCTCCTGAGCTATCTTGTGCAGAACCCTGCCCAACAGGGGGAATGGGGGAAAGACATACAGGAGCTGAAAATCCTGCCATGATATTGCTAGAGCATCTGTTGCCATGGCCTGAGGGTCTTGGGACAGGGAGACAAAGGCTGGGAGCTTGTGGTTTTGATGGGACGCAAACAGATCCACATTTGGTTGGCCCCAACGGTGACAGAGTGTGAAACACCCTCTCGCAGAGGGACCATTCTCCCGGGCGAGAGGTCCCCCAGCTCAGAGAGTCTGCCTGCAGATTCTCCACCCCCGGAATGTACACAGCAGATATGCAGGGAACATTGTCCTCCGCCCAGGACAGGATCAGAGACACTTCCTTGAGGGCCCCCTTGCTCCGGGTCCCCCCCGATGATTGATGTAGGCAACCGCTGTCTGGTTGTCCGAGCGTACCTGAACAGGCCGGCCCCGAAGGTGGTGAGTCAAGTGAGCCAGCACCAACCTGATCGCCCTTAGTTCCAGAATGTTGATGGGTGTGTGGTCCTCCTGAGGGCCCCACCGCCCTTGGAACTGCAGGGACTTCCAGAAGCCCCCCCAACCTGTCAGACTGGCATCTGTGGTGACTGTCCCAGCAGGGGCCAGAAAGGATCTGCCCGCCAACAGGTTCCTGGAGTCCAGCCACCACGAGAGGGACCGCCTGGCTAGGGGGGATAGAACAACCTGGTCCAGGGACGCGGGATCTTTGTCCCATACTGACAAGAGGTGGAGTTGCAGAGGCCTCATGTGAAACTGTGCATAAGGAACCGCCTCGAAGCATGACACCATCAGGCCCACCAGCTGCATTCCCTGCCTGATGGAGGGATGAGGGCAAGAGAGCAGGGACTGGACCTGCACCAGTAGACTGTCCACCTTATGCTGAGGAAGAAAAATCCTTGCCTGAACTGTATCCAGATAAATTCCCAGGAAGGGTGTCACCAAGGAGGGATATAGGGAAGACTTGGGATGGTTGATCACCCAGCCAAATGACTCCAGTGTGGACACTACTCGCTGAGTATCCAACTCTGCCTGTTGGAGGGACTGAGAAGTGATGAGAATGTTGTCCAAATTGGGCAGAACGCGCCCTGAGACCTGAGCAGAGCCATCACTCCTGCCAGCACCTTGGTGAACACTCTGGGAGCTGAAGTGAGACCGAAGGGCAATGCCACAAATTGGTAATGCTGATCCTCCAGAGCGAACCTGAGGAATCTTTGATGACCTGGAAAAACAGGAATATAAAGGTAAGCATCCTTGATGTCTACAGAGGTCATGAAATCCCCTGGGCGCAGGGAACTGATAGAGTGCAAAGATTCCATGCAAAAGCGCCTGCACCTGACAAATTTGTTGAGGATCTTCAAGTCCAGGATGGGCCTGACTGACCCATCTCTTTTAGGCACGGTGAAAAGGTTGGAATAAAACCCTTGCCCCTTTCTCGTAAGGGGACCTGACAGATGACCCCCAGCTCCAGAAGGCTTTGCACCGCCAGAATTAGAGCCTGAGCTGACATGGGGTCCTAAGACATCCGGGATCTGATGAAGCTTGGGGGTGGCCAGGCAGCAAACTATCTTGTAACCGGAGGACACTACCTCCTGAATCCATCGGTCTGAGACATGAAGCCTCCAGACGTGAGCAAAATGCTGAAACCATCACCCCACCCGGATGGGTGAGGGCGCCCCTTCATGCCTGAGGGGGCTTGAGAGAAGACTTAGGCTTGGAGCCCCAGGATGAGCCAGAGCGTCCACATCCTCTGCCCCTACCCCAGAAATCTCCTCAGGCCCCGGTACGGGAGACCCCCCCCCCCTTCCCTGTCTGGTTTCATGGTAGGGGGAAGAAAAGGAGCCCTGGCCCCGAAAGGGCCGAGACTGCCGCCTGCGCTAGGGTAACCTGCCTCCCTTAGCAAACAGGTCCAGGCGGTCCCCAAACAGGCGTCCTTTGAAGGGAAGCCCAGTGAGAGCTTTCTTGGCAGCGTTGTCAGCAGCCCACTGGCGCAGCCAAACCGAGCGGCGTATAGCCACCACTAGGGCAGAGGCTCTGCCACACATCCTAATGGTATCATCCAAGGCAGAGAGGACATAAGTCACAAAGACCTCAACGAGAGAGTGCATTAAACTCCTCACTAGACACATCATCAGGTACACCCTCTGAGACACCTCTAAGCAGGGTCCTAATAGCCACAGCTGTTATGGCAGAGGCACAGACGGGCGCAGCGCCGTCCCCACACAGGCAAAGGCATGGGACGCCAGCTGATCAATACGCCGGTCCTCACTATCCCGCAGCGTAGTAGAGTCAGGGGAATGCATAACAAAGGTGTTAGATTACCCTAGGACCGGGACATCCACCTCTGGAGGGGATGACCAAAGCTTCACCACATCAGTAGGAAAGGGATACCTCTTTTCCCAACTCTTTAGGGACTCCGGAGAGCCTGCTGGGATGCTCCCATTCCTTGAGCACGAGATTATTAAAATGGGCTTGCTCAGGAAACTCTAAACGTGGCTTAGCAGTATGAAACAATTCCCCCTGTTGCCTGGGGGGCGCAACCAGGGGAGAGATAGACAGTACCTAAAAAATCTGAGCCAACAGCCTATCAGTATCATCTGGGGCCCATGGGTCAGAGCCAGAATCTTCATGACCCCTGGGCCTTTCATCAGATGACTCAAAGTCAGAGAAATACCCTTCTTCCAAGGGGGTATAACCAGACAGTTCCAAGAACTCATCAGTCTCCATAGGGAAAAGAGTGACATCAGGCGTCAAGTGTCGCTTCATAGCAGAGGCCTTACGTGCCAAGGTATTAGCAATCAACTTCTCAACACTAGCCAGTCTGGAAGACACATCAGGCTGAGAATCCCCACTGGTATGCAACTCAATAGCAGTCAAATTCAAGCTTGGGGGAGTAGGTGAAGCCATACGTGGCGCAGGCCCAGCTACCGGTAAACCAGGATGCAGCGCAAGCACCTGCTGGGCACAAGGTATACAGACCAACACATTGTCAGCACTAGTAGGGGACACCCCACAAGCTACACACAGCCAGGCTTGTCCCGAAGGAACCCCCGAGCACATTATCCTGAGACGCCTCCATATGGTGATTATAGCGGCACAAAAGGCCGATAGGGATTCACGCTATAAAAGCAACCCGGGATGCCCCAATAGCCCGCTAGGGAAGTGGGAGTAATTTACACACTAGGCCTCACAAGTTTAATAACTAAATGGAGGGAGTAGGGCCGGGAGAAACCAATAGAGTTAGACCCGCCTGAAATACATAAGCGAAGAGAACCCCATAAGCGGCATGTATAATGACATAGGGTAAATAAAGCCGCTCGCGAGGGCACTCACGGACCGCAGTAGGTAGATGCCAGCCACGCAACAGCCAAATCCGGAGAAAAATGGCGCGGGGTATACCTCGAGGGGCAGGCCGCAGAGACAGTGTCCGCCCCAGCCCCCCCCCCCCAGAAGAGCGCAAAGCAGCACACGTGACAAGCTACCAATAACAGCGCATCAGCGCCTAAGGTAATGCGGCCGCCAACCGCGGAACGCAGTGGAAGCGTGCACGGCGGCAGCATTTTCAAAAACGCAACCAGTGCAGCCAAGTCAGCGCGGAGACTGACACCAAAACGAAGCACATAATACAGTGAAGCACCAAGGCATACCCCCCCCCCCCCCGAGAGCTACAAGGCAGAGCGAGGGAGGGCGGCGTCCACTTAACATAGGACCCACCGATAGACAGGGGAAAGGGGCAATAGGGTGGGAGGGGCAGCCCATAGAGGCTCACCATATGCCTATACCGCCTACCCTTTGGTGGGGGGTTGCGGTGGAGCAGCGCTCCTAAGCACCTGACAGCGGTGCTGCCTACCATCACCCGGACCAGCGCAGCCAAGGCTGGGAGGCACATTAAAAATGGAACGGGTGGGAATAGTCCTACAGGGCCGCAGGCAAATAACCCCGCTCACCTGCGAGAAGAGAGAGAGCCATCTTCTTGTCCTTCGCAGTCCAGACTGCAGAGAAATTCTGGGGATTTGTGGGAGGTCCCAGGTATTTGAGGGGCCGGGAGGAGCCAATTTTGCGGTCTTTGCAGTCCAGCACCATCTGGCGGAGTAATACCCAAGAGTAATGATTCTTATCTGGAGCAGGATGTACTGTATACTAAGAATATGAGGTAACGTGGATATTATATTGTAATATTTAAAGCAACAACAGTCAATGTATTTTTAGTTTTTAAATGGGCTGAAAGAGGAATAGTCAATAGAAACCTAGCCCTTTAAAGAACAACTAGAATTTGGGTCCCTCCAGGAGACCAAATTCATCATGGTCATCAGGGAGTTCAGAGGAAGCAAACACATCTGGGCCCATGAGGTAAGGAGGGCCCATCATTGTAGCTCCCCACCCAATTTATTTGATTTGTGATCACATGGCATCACATGCAGAAGGTACCACCTATATTTGCTTTTTGACAGGCCCCTTGACAGCCCCCCCAGAGGTACAATCACCCCCCCCCCCCCCCCCAAAGTTCAGTTTCCTATTGTTCTCAATGGGGACTGGGCGTTCGGGTACCAGAACTAAACTTTTATTCAAAGTTTGGCCAAACTTGACGAACCCAATCTAGGGGGGTTCGCCCAGCATTATTCATTTGTACTTCCACCACACCCCAATCCCCACATTCTAGCAAAGCACCCCTCTGAATATATGAGTCCATTATTTATAGCCCTCCACATCAGTCCCACAACCATGTTCCCAATACTCCTCCCATCTAAGCTCTGACCAATGCTAAGCATACAATTACTATAGAAAAACTATTTCACCAACTTATTTGCCTCAAGGATTTCACTCAGGTGTGGTGTTGTACAATGTCAACACATACCTCCAAGCCACCGCTGTCACCTCAGTTTGCCACTGTGCCATCATTACTGTACCTGTTACCAATTTTATTTACACTTCACACTTTCCCCACCTCAGGTCATGGGCTTTATCAGGCTCTGAAGGCTGCAGGTTGAGCACGTGTCTGCTAAAATACCTGAACCTAATGACAGGAAGTGGCGGAACCCCCCCATAACAGGCAGCATGCAGAATCCCTCCAATCACATATAACACAAAGTGTGCAGTGGAGACATTGCGGGGCCCAAAGAGGGTGTAAGGTCAACATCATTGCTATTGGGGCTGCGTGGAGGCTTGAGCATAGTTGTGTAATTTGTGTAGAGCATATAGTTAGTATTGTCTGTACCTTTTTCTTTTTTCTGTCTGTAATGTAATATGCTGAAAACAAGTGAAAATAAAGAATTTATAAAAAAAAAAAAAAAAAAAGTGTGCTGAACCCCCCCCCCCCCCCCCCCCCCATAAAAGGCGGTGTGCTCTGTGGAGAGGTTCAGAAAGCGGTGGAAGCTGCTACACACAGCAAATCCAAGATAGGTGAGCCCAGCTTCGTGATCAGCGCTGGACCCAGGCGTTAAAACCCCCTCTCCCCCCACACCTTGTCCACTTCCCTTATCTATGTTATTAATCGGTCTATCTGTTTTAGACATGTGTTCAACTTAATTAGCCTAAACGTACTCAGCCTCCTGAGACTTGATCATAGATGTACTGCTTTACATGTACATTGGCTGGTCATAATTGGCCTCCCTATTGCAGCATTCACTAATGTAGGTGTATTTCAAACATTCAGTTACTAATCAATTGCTTTACTAATTAAATTTACCTCAATAAGTGTCCTCATACAGTCCACAAGAGCCACTCGCACCAATGGTGTACATTTTCCCTCTTTGGTCAGATGCCTGCATGTCAGACAAAATAAGTAAATTCAAAGAAAAAAATAATTTAAAATGCCTGTTTAATCCGAATATAAAAAGAAAAGTACCAAAATGCCTGAATAATGTTTAGGAGCTGCCCCTCAGCATCACAGGTCTCCTCTGTGTGCTCCTGATCTTGCCCCAGACAGAACACAAATGGAAGAAGGCTTTTCAGGATGGCAGTGCACACTTCCTGGTCTCGCCGGTAGGATGAGCAAACATCACTTGAAAACAACAAAGGTTTAAAGTTAGTCGATGAAAACAAGATGCAGAGAGACCTAAGAGAGAAAAAAATGGACTTACGGTAGAGGTTTCAGCAGCATGTTGAGGTCATCCACAGGCAGCACAACATCCTTCACCGGCAAGTCATTCAGCAGCTGTAGATACTACGTGGAGCAAAGAAGACAAATCACACAATAGATAGATCGCATACACAAAATGAGGATTTAAAAACAGAATATGGCAGGGAGCTAAAAAAAAAAAAAATTCCTAGTCCTTAACAAATGTCCATCAGTTCTGCATATTCACATTATACTGAGCAATCCACACTTATACTGTAACTGTTCCTTCCTTAACCAAAACTCCGGCAGGCAGTGCACATTTACCAACCATAAGTGTTAGTTTTATAAAGAGGGATCAGCACTACCCTTACTAAAATAGACAATAGGGAGTGCACTAATCTGCTCCTTAACACTATACAATCAAAGAAACCTCTTGATGGAGCCGAATCTAAGGCACTACAACCTAATTATATAAAAAAGGGTTTTCCACCATGAAGGGATCCTTTAGTGCGAAATTCAACCGGTATACCAGCCCGTTAAGATATTTTCTATAGATAAACTTATAATATAATTCAATTATTATATTGGGTCCAGGATAGACAGGCTTTTGTAGTCTTTTAATCAGGTCTTTTGTGTATTTGTATGTTTTTATGTATTTGGTGGCTTACCCCGTAATAGAAACTTGAATAAAATTTATATTTTTCCACCATGCAATTACTACTCAATAAATTCTAAAAATTAGCAGCAGGTGATTCACACAAAGTCTACTCTCACTAGACAGTTAATGTAACAGGGTGTAAGAAAGTACTAATAATTGATATATTTTAGTAGACATGAGAACCATAAAGTGCCAAGTGCAACAAATAAATTATTAAAAAAAAAAAAAAAAACAAGTGCAACTAATAATAATTTAAGGTCACAAAGCTGTGTAACAATTATATTCATATGATAAAGATAAACATCTCTCTTGTGCAAATATCACTTCAACAAGGAGGAAGCTGAAAATGGACAAAACCATAAGTGTTAATCGCGCTTCTCGGAATCTCAAATATGTGTCTCAGCGCATAAAATTATAGTTGGGAAGTTCTTTAAATAATGCCTTCGCATTTGCTCACCAATTATGAGACAAAGCAGGAGTATACAAAAAGTATACAGTGTAATCCAGCTTTGAAATAGTTAAAAAAGAGTGTAATAATGCAGATGCACTTACAATATTTCCAAATAAAACTGACATTAATATCAAAGTTACAGCTGTGACACAGTTTTGTCAAAGTTTACTATGGGCCTTATTGAAGGGATAGATCTTTCTTATAGTTATCCTGGCCCTGGGGGGGGGGGTATTTATGCATAAATGTATAGCCATGTCTGCCACTAAAGTGTTAATGTCACACTTCTCCAACAATGTCATTTCATACTTTTTCGTTTGCTTACTGATGTTAATGTCTTTAAAAATGCACTTTTAATCACAGCGCCCGACACTATGGGCTCCAGGCACACAATCTAGAACGCTTGCTTTCTCTCAGTGTCAAGTTTTAATGAATATGGTGTGAGTCGCTGAGAGTCAGTCGCACTGAGCTGGCGCTACCTCTTGCTCCCTGCAACACTGTACTGGTGTTATAACGCTCAACATACTTCTCATTCATCAATGCCAGCCAGGTTACTACATCGACTGAGGCGCTATTTTACAGCACCCGATAGCCGATCACAGCAAATACTAATGGTTGCTCTTAGTGCCTCTGTACAGACACTCATCTGCTGATAGCTGGTGCTAGTAATGAATCAGCCTGTATAACTAAACTCATCAATGCTGTGTGTGCATGTGAAGGCACACAGCATGACACAAAGCTGTACATCACCTCCTCCTACCTGATGGCTGCAGGTGTCACAGCTGTAACTTTGATATTAATGCCAGTTTTAATTGTAAATATTGTAATTACATCTGCGTTATTAAACTATTCAGCTATTTAAAGCTATCAGCTATTTATAGCTAAGCAATGTACTTTTTATATACTCCTGCTTTGTCTCGTAATTGGTGAGCAAAGGTGGAGAAGTTTTTAGTTACAGAACCTCTCAGCTATCATTTTAACCATCAAGACACATCTTTGAGATTTTGAGAAGCGCGATTAACACTTATAGTTGGTAAGTGTGCACTGTCTGCCGGTGTTTTGGTGAAGGAAGTAACAGTTGCAGTATAAGTGTGTATTGCTCAGTATAATACGAATATCCAGAACTGATGGATTTTTGTTAAAGTGATACTGCAGGCAAAGGCAATTGTTACACCATTGTGTCGAGCTACATTTGGTACTGTCCTAAACTGTTTTCCTATTTAAATTCACAAATAAATGGCCAAGATATTGGGGTTTACAGTTTCACCTCATGATTTCTCTTCTGAAAAAAGTGGGTTTGGTCCTTGGATCTGAGATGCCGCATAATAATTAGCATAATGGGTGGGGTCTGAAAGATTTCCAGAACTTGCATAAGATGTGCAATGTGAATCTGGAGGAGGAGGCGGGAGAAAAGAAGGGACCAGAAATCCTGTTCCGCTCTGCTGAGCTGATTGGGGGACTGGAAGAAAAAAGAGAATGTAATTGGCTGAACCTGTAAACCCTGATATCTCGGCCATTTCTTCTTCAATTTAAAAACAATTTAGGACAGTGCCAAATGTAGCCCGACACAATGGTGTAACAATTACCTCTGCCTGCAGTATCACTTTAAGCACTGGAAAAATACATTTTTAGCTTCGTGCCATATTCTGTGTGTTTATGAACTTTTTAGATAAAAGAAATATTAGTATACATACAATTGAAGTATGCAAGCCAGTTATTACACCCGTTTTTTCTTTAACGGGCAGTGAGCAGGTCCTGCCGGTGGCCAAAGCAGAGGACGCGACTGTGGGCCACGTGACCGTCCGGCGGCCAATTGCGGGACTCCTTTCCTGGCACTGGCTCATAATGAAGGTGAGTATTATGAGTGTTCGTCTAGGTTATCTGCGAGGGGGCTCCAGCGTTCTGGATGCCCCCCCCCCAGGTTATTGTGAAGCACAGACAGCGGGACCAACACCCGTTTCTTCTTTAAGTTTAAGGCTGTCTAACTTTTTGCCCATGTCATGGGAAAGGGTGCGTGCACGCCATTGCACACAACATTGTGCACAAATATTAAGCAAGTGATTATTTTGACCATAACATGACATATGCTATGCATATTTTTCAACTTAGATGCTTAGACTTAGATGTTTTTTGGATTGAAGCATATCAGGTTAAGTGAATTTGTGTAATGAGGGAGGGTGTGGCGTAAGTTAATGAAGGCCCTATATCAAGGTGTGCAAACCGATTTTCCTCAACATGGGCCAAAAAGAGATGTATTTAACTCTGAAAAGTCAATCAATGATAAAAAAAAAAAGTCTTTCAGAGGCATGCAGCACTCTTAAATATGGTCATATATTGTGGTGCGTTCACAGAACTATCAAATATTTGTTGCAAATATTCAACAGGGTCACAAAAAAGACAAGGAAGCCATTACCTCACTTGCCATCATATTTCAGAATAGGAACCTTCCATCCATCATCAAGCCCAAAAAGCCCAACTGCCCCTTGTTGATTTTTTTATTTTCACAGTAAGTTAATATTTCGATTTTTAACCACAAAAACAGGGTAAAGGTCAGTGATCAGACCTGGTAGGACGCAGCTCTCCCCCAAAACATCCAATTGGCGGGTTGTGTATACAGGCAAGAAGAAAGTTACCATGGTCTTTACAGGACCCCAGCACTTGATACATAGGTAGGGGACCATGTTCGATGCAAATAAAAAATGCTTCCTTATATAAAAAAACTGCGTTGATATATCTTCTATGCTAGATGTTGTGAAATGTGTAACTTTTTTGCCAATTTGTATTTACAATGCAAGGAACAATATGACACAATGGCAGTTTGCAAGGGTAACTAGGGAAAACGAAATTTTGCTGAAAGTGTGAGTCTACTTTAATATTTTCAAATAATAAAATTCTCACCACACGAAGATGAAGAGGTTTGCTAGTGTCCAGTGAGGTATCAACTATATTTAGGAGCTTCCTCCGTACTTCAGAAGGTCTAAAATTCATAGTATTGCCGACAGCAGCTGATGCACAGGAACAAAGAAACTGCAAGGACTGTATGAGCACTTTCTCTGTTTTGGTGAGGTGTTCCTCTGACAAAGGGCTTATTGCTCCTGTGGAAAAAGATTTGTAATAAAACCCTCATAACAAAATACAAATGAATCAAAGACTGTAATTAAAATGGTTAATGCTGGCTGCCAAAAGGACAATACCCCACGGGATACATTGAAAGCCATAGCTCTCTGGTAAATACTTTGTCTCATCAAACAACAGTGCAGATCTTGTTAAAGTGGACCAAAACTGAGACGTTTGACTATCCTGGGTTTTGGTCCTTTCCCTGGGGGTGGTCCTCTGTGCGAAACCCCCCAGATCGCCCAGTCTAACTAACCTCTTCCCGGTCCTACGGCGCATGTGCGGCCGCTCGTCCAATCCGCACGCTCTGAGGCACTGGCATCTAAGACAGCATCTAAGGCCAGCGGCTTTAAGTGTGCTGGTGGCCGCATCCCCCACTTCCCTCAAACAGGGAGTGTGCCCGTGCAGGCTATTAACAAATTGCTGGCTCGGGCACGCGCCCTGCTAGAGGGATGGCAGGATGCAGCCACGCCTCACGTCTGCGCCGTTGGACCGGGAAACAAAGGTAAGTGAACGGGGCGACCTGGGGACCTGATTTTGTATGCCCGGGGGAGGGGAATCAATTGCGCTCGGTTTCGGTCCACTTTAAGCAGATATATATAATATATATATATATATAAATATATATATAGTTTGAAAGTTCAGGGCAGGTTTAGAACCACTTTAGGAACCTTCTTGTGTCTGTAAACCAACTGGGACCAGAAGCTCTTTGAAAATGGATCTTTTAAGAAGGTAAATCTGCCCGTCAGCTCTGATATTCACATATGCATGTGCTAGGTCTCGTTCAGATGGAACAATTATAAAGACAAGTACCTCTTCCAATAGGAGGCATTGGATGCTGCATCTTCCTGTTCCTTGTCACATGGAGACCTAGCAGCGGATAGGCCTGTATGCTCCACTATAAAGGGGAGGGATGGGGGTGTATTTGGAGTTCTACATGTTCACTTAATTAATTAATCCCTGCTAAATGTATCCTCAGGAAAAAACTGGACTATACTATACAGTCAGCCAGGTCCTAGTTAAGCCCCCTTCCAGTTAGTGGATTCCTTATCATGCCCTGAAAGGATGGAGACTTTTCAGACTTATAACAGGAAATAGAATCACTAGCTGTGGCACCTAGATTAACCTGCTGCCACTCTACAGGGGCAATGCCCACGGGAGCAGTGAGCAGGAAATCCTCATATTCTCATCCAGCATTGATGGCTTCATTTAGCCATTTTGTTTCATCCTTGCAAAGCATCAAATTAGATGCTAATAGAAAAGCGAGAAGGTCTTTCAAAGTACAACAACATAAGAAACACTCATTTTGTAAAAAATATCCTCAGTTACTCACCTGTGACGTTTTGCAACTCGCTATAGTCTGTGCTTTCTGCAGCGTCACCAGATGAATGGTCATCAATAAGGTCCACAGTGCCCTGGTTTTCTGTATCCATACGTGTGTCTATGTCACCATCCATGAGATCCACATCCATGGCCTCAACTGTGCTACCACTGCTGCTAATCTAAAAAAGGTGGGGAATAATAATGGATACAGATGTCACTGATGTTGGACATAGGGCATGTGTGGCGCACTCCATTCTAATATATCCCAAAGGTGATGAGTGGGGTTGAGGTCTGGGCCAGATGAAACTGTATTAATGCCTTTATAGCCTTTGTCTGGTATACACCCCCGATCGGGGGTGCCCCGCTGTGTGAAACCCCCCAGATCGCCCTAAAAAACTCACCTCATCCCGCTCCTACGCTAGCGCTCGTCCAATCAGAGCGCTCATAGCCGCTGTGGTATGTACGGACAAGCACAGCGCTCTGAGCACGCTGGAGGGCGCATCTCGCGTTTCCCTCTAACAGGGAGCGCGCCCTGCTAGAGAGAAGCGTGAGATGCGGCCGCGGCTCGCACATGCGCCGTTGGAACAGGGATAAGGTAAGGTTTCTGGGCTTCCTTCGGGGTTTCACACAGCGGGGCATCCCGATTTTGGATGCCCCGCGGGGAGGGATCTGATCGGCCAGGCTGATACCCCCTGGGTGTTGGTCCACTTTAAAGCTTTTCTGATTCCTGTCCACCTTACTGGCTGTAATGAGGGATACCGCTCACTGACTGTAATGAGGGGGTGCCTCACACTGCCTGTAATGAGGGGATGCCTCACACTGCCTGTAGTGGGGGAGGATGCCTCACACTTCCTGTAATGAGGGATGCTGCTCACTGGCTGTAATGATGGCTGTAGCTCACTTCCTGTAATGAGGGGGATGCCACACACTGCCATGTAATTTGTAATGGAGGATGCAGCTCACTGGCTGTAATTGGGTGATTGGGGGGTGGGTATCTGCACATTGGCTGTTGTGGGGTGATTGGGAGGGAGATTTTAGCACACCATTTCGATCTGAATATTTTTTTCATATTTTCATCCTCTGCGTCTTATGAAGCGGAAAGGATGCATATTGGCTTATTTACTGTTCCAAATAGATACTTCATCTTGCATTTTCTGTAGCACTTCTAGAACTTTATGCTTATATAGCCCAGCCCTTGTTTGTTTAGACATTTTAATATAGCTGGGAATTGGGGTAGGATCTCGACTACTGCTATAGTATTTATTACACAGAGATATTTTTTCAGATATTTATTGTTACAAATATTGTTTCTTTAGTTTGTGGGTCATAGTTTGTCAGTATATTGTTGAGAATTAATATATTATTTGTTTTATGACTTGTATCTGATATTGTGATGTACTGTGATTTAATGTATAACAATCTAAGTGGATAGTGCTTTTTTGTGGCTCTGTAGTAAGCTTCATTCTTTCACAAATGTTCATGATGGCAGACTGCATGGCTGGGGGTTTGATTCCTATACACCTGAATTCAAGAAATGTGTCCACACACTTTTGTCCATATTGTGTATGTGCCCCAATGTAATTTACAAAGTGACCATTGTAAAACTAAAATTGGTGTTTTAACCTGCTGCATATGAACGTCAATACAGAATATCACAAACTTACCAAGTGTCTAGAAATATCAGACAAATCAGTCAGCATTCTTTGTGTCAAAAGGCGAAGGAACAGATTAGTAAAATAATGAGCTGGACCAGTCTGTAAAGAAAGAAAAAATACAATTCTGTGAGTACTCACCTGTAGAATTGTTTTTACTATACACAGCACGGCATGTTTCATGTAATCCTTACATCTGGGTATTCCGCCACAAGGTGACGCAGTGGACTGCAGAAGATTTGTGGCTCCTCCTGGCCCCATATAAAAACAGGAATCACCATAGACACCCAGTGTTGAAAAGCAGTTATACAAGAAGCCGGGAGGTAATAAAAGTAAAAAGATAAAAAAGGTAAAAACCTCACAACTAAACTTTGGAACAAATCACCATAAAGAGGCAACCAATAATAATGATAATAAGGGAGGGATGAAACAGGCCGTGCTGTGCATAGTAAAAACAATTCTACAGGTGAGTACTCACAGAATTGTATTTTTCCTAGTGCACAGCACGGCCTGTTTCATGTAATCCTTACATCTGGGACATCCAAAAAAAGTGTCCATAAAGTAGGGTGGGATCCCCAAAGAGTAACGGCGGGCAGTTTAGACCACTACCGCCTGAAGTACATTGCAGCCAAAGGCAGCATCAGCAGAGGCCTTAACATCAACCTTGTAAGACTTGGAAAAAGTATGAACAGAAGTCCAAGTTGCGGCCTTACAAACTTGTTCAACAGAAGCTTGGTGCAGAAAAGCCCAAGAAGCACCAATAGCAGGCCGCCGCCGCCTCCCTCGCGCCCCTCTAGTCGTGCGCGCGCCCGCGCCGGCCGTCTGTGAATGGCCGGCGCGGGCACGCGCACGTCAACAGGGACGCGCGGGAGGCGGCGGCGGAGGAGCTGCTTGTCCGCGGCTTGTCCGTCGCCGCGGACAGAGGTGAGTTCGGGGGTTCGGGGGGGTTTCACACAGCGGGGCACCCCGATCGGGGGTGCCCCACCGAAGTGGACCAAGACCCAGGATAGTCAAAATCCTGGGTGTTGGTCCACTTTAAGCCGAAACACTACCTTATCCTGATGCCGCTCAAAATAAGGAGGTTTCATGGAAAAGCTCAGAGAAACGTCCTTTTTGGGCACTGTGAATAGATTGGAATAGTACCCCTGACCCTGTTCCTGGCGAGGTACTAGACAGATGACTCCAGACTCCAACAGGCGTTGAACTGCAAGGCGCAACCCCTAAGCAGACATGGGATTTTGAGAAATCTGGGATCTGAGGAATCTTGGGGGTGGCCAGGCTGCAAACTCTATCTTGTAACCGGAGGACACCACCTCCTGATTCCACTGGTCTGAGACACGAAGCCTCCAGACGTGAGCAAAGAGCCAAAGTTGTCCCCCCACACGGAAGGGGGAGGGTATCTCCGCATGCCTGAGGGGCCTTAGGAGGGGGTTTAGGCTTGGATCCCCAAGAAAGACAGGGATGACCATGGGATCTGCCACGGCCCCAAGAGTCTCTGCGGCTACCAGAGAAATGTGCGCGACGACCTCCCCTTGAGACAAGAAAGGAGGAGGTGGAGGACCCCCGAAAGGGCCGGGACTGCGGGAGCCTACCATCCTTGGCCAGAACATCCAGATGCTGGCCAAAGAGACGAAGCCCCGTGAAGGGAAGCCTGGTGAGGGACTTCTTAGCTGCAGTGTCAGCTGCCCACTGGCGCAACCAAACAGACCGGCGCATAGCCACCAGGAGGGCCGAGGCCCTACCGCCCAGCCGGACGGCATCACCCATGGCAGCCAGCACAAAGGCAACAAAATCAGAACAAAGCAAGAGGTCCCTATAATCCTCCTTTCTCCTACCAGACATGGCGCCATCATCCTCTTAATGGCAATGGCCATAATGGCCGTGGCGCAGACCGGACGCAGGCCTGCCCCTACAAGATGAAAGCATGACAGGCCAGCTGATCCATACACCGGTCTGCGCTGTCACACGGTGTAGTAGTGTCAGGGGAGCGTCCACCTCAGGAGGGCACGACCAGCGCTTGACCAGATCAGCCGAAAAGGGATACCTTCTGTCCAATCCCTTGGGCACCGTGGGCAATCTGTTAGGACATTCCCACTCCTTGAGCACCATATTGGAGAAATGGCCCTGCTCCGGGGACTCCAAGCGTTGTTTGCCAGGGCGAAAAAGCTCACCCTGCTTCCTCTTCGCCGCCTTAGGGGGGGCGATGTGTAATGTCTCAAAGATGGCCGACAACAGTCTATCAGTGTCATCAGGGAGCCAGGTATCCTCATCAGAGGACCCCAGGTCACTGTTATAACCTTCCTGATGGCCCCCAGAGGAGTCTGAATCATGGAAAAGCTTCCCCTCCCCTAGAGAGTCACGGCCGCCCAACACATCAAAGCCCCCATCCTCCTCGGCAAAGAGGGACGGCGCGGCCTCAAGCTGGCGCTTCTTGCCAGAGGCCTTGCCCGTCACAGGTCGGGCCAGCTGCATTTCAATGCTGGTCAGGCGTAGTGTCAGATCAGATTGGGACCCCCCTGCTAGTATCCCCCTCACTGGAAATGCAGGCGCGGGGGAGTAGGAGATGCCGGAGGGGGTGCAGAACTGGGAAGAGAAGCGCTCATCCCAGCCTGGTCCGCAATAATACCTTGGGCGCACGGCACACAAACCGCGCCACCACCACTCAAAGGGGATGCCCCGCACATGACACACAGCAGAGGTTGCCCCGAAGGACCCCCAAGCACGCTTTCCCCAGAAGCCTCCATATGTTGATTATCACAGGCACAATAGGCCAGAATAGGGTAAGGGCTAATAAAGGCCACCCAGGATGCCCCCCAAGGGATGCCCACAGAGAAGGCCAGGAGGGAAAAAGGGGGGGAGGGATAGGACCGGAGGAAACCACAATACACCGTTATCCCGCCTGAAAGACAATCAAAAAGACACATAAGTATCCCGTGGCACATGCCCCAACAAGAAAACCCCCATGGGGGACTCACGGACCAAGAGCACAGCGCGTGCAGCACACACAGGCGACCGGAGTACAGTCTAAAGATCCATGGAGGGTAAATCAAGAAGCAGAGTCACCGCCGCAGCCCACGTTGAAAAGAAGCCTCCGGAACTCAGTTCACAAGCAACGCAGCATGCAGACAAGATAGCGCCGCAATCGAGCACCTCGAGGGGCGGGCCGCGGGAGTATGATGCAATACGCGCCATCCCCCGGTGCCGCCCCCCACGAAGAGCGCGAAAAACGCCGCCCACGTGACCAGGTGCCAGTGACATGACAGCCTGTCAGTAAAGACAGCAGTAAAAGCGCCGCCTGCCGCGGAGCACAGTACGCCCGCGGCGAGAGACAATCACAGGGGCACCACTCCACAGTATACGAATAACCAGGCCCATACTAACAGCATTTACAACCTTGCATGATGTTAAATCGGTGCCACTGCATTTTCTAACTAACGGGTGTGGGATGGCATTGTGACAGGCTCTGAGGGGCATCCAGATCAACCCCCCCCCCCCCGGACCTGAAATGCGATTCTGGGATTTGCTTTGGCTGTCACATGGGCTGGGATAACTTTGACGAGACCGTCAGCGGCCAATTGCAGGATCGCATTTTGTCCAAGGATCAAGGTTAAGGTAAGGTTGTTAAGGTGATTATGCGGGGGGGGCTCCAGCAATCTGGATGTCCCCATCCCCCATCTCTTAGAAAGAAATCGGGTGTGGGAACCCTTTACACTACTTTAATAAACATAAATATATATATTATGCACAAGACCCCGCACCGCTAGGTAGGTTGATAGGTAACAGGTGCTTGCATAAGCATGAAACACCCAAACCAAGGGGGTTTTATGAAAGTGACTACTTAAATTCGTGTGGGTTACCAGATTAGCCCACCCCAAATTTCTTGCTTAAAGTGGACCAACACCCAGCCTGATCGCCGATCCAATCCCTCCTCGCGGGGCATCCAAAATCGGGATGCCCCACTGTGTGAAACTCCCAGGACGCCCGCAAACCTTACCCGATTCCCGGTCCAATGGTGCAGGCCACATCACGCGCTGCTCTCTAGCAGGACGCATGCCCGCGCCGGCCATTTGTGAATGCCAGCGTGCTCAGAGGTGCTGAGCTTTGACGCGCATAGCTCAGCGGCTCCGAGCGCACTGATTGGACGAGCAGCCGCACATGTTCCGTACGAGCGGGGTGAGGTGAGTTGAATCCTGCGATCTGGGGGCTCGCATAACAGGGCACCCCTGATCGGGGTGCCTTGGGGAAGTGGACCTAAATCCAGGATAATCTAAATCCTGGGTGTTGGTCCACTTTAAGGGTTATGCACAATAGAGATATTAAATGAATAAAAACATTATTTTTATTGTTTGAGCATACAATTAGACAAAACAAAACATCATACAATTAAAAACAATTAAAAACCACATCCAAGATGAACGGACCTCTAGTATTAGCCTGAATTTCACAAAAAATGTGTGATATTTGGTGATATACTTTATATAAATATATATAAACTATACTTTAATTATTACTATAATTACTACTAATTACTATGTAATCAATCCAAAAGTCCAATTAAGTATTTTAATCGCATTCAATTGAGAAATCTTATAATTAAAAACCTCATAACAAGGGATGGCAAGAGGAGGGGTTACTTATTCAACCTTGCGAAAAAACAAAACATAAAAAAAAAAAAAAAAAAAACATGAGGGGAACTGAGCTAAAAAAAACAGGAAAGGTGTAAGCCACTGCCCGAAGGAAGTGTTTGATCATGAATTTCTGGGGCAGGGGCCTTTAAAATATAACAGTACTGGAGAATTGTTCCTTTCATGGTGGTTCTGGACAAAATGCAGCCTTGACTGAAGAAGCAAGCAAGAATAGGACAAAGACCCTGAAATCTCAAATCTGAAGCCTGTCCCATGGGCCTCTCCTATATTTCCTGCAGTGTTCCGTAGATACTGTAGTAGGTCTCAAAAATTTGCTCCTCCTTTCGTTCCATTTTTCCACAATCATGTTCCAAATGTGGTCATACTGCCGACCTGGTCCTTCAGTGCTCCTAGCATGAGTAAATCTAGAAAGACACAGCAGGTGCCTTTGCGGGCCTCGCTTACTCACTCAGGGAAAGGAGCGATCGTGTGACGGCATATATGTGGTGGTCATGGAAATTATGGAATAGAAAGAAGAAGCAAAGTTTGGAGAACTCCTACAGCATCTACACTGTGTTGCAGGAATTTGAGGAGAGGAACATGGGCAAAGCTTCAGGTGAGTTCCTTGGCATTATTGCCATCGCCTGGACTATCCCTATTTTTTAAAACATGTCTAGTGTGTACATAAAGTCTTACTGATGGATGCAATAGATATAGCATGGATCTATGATGATCTGTTATTTACCACCTGGGTAAGATCAAAGGAATGTAAAAAAAAAAAAACACAGGACAGTGTCACCAGGTAGAATTTGTGTAATCAGAGCTACCTTTGTACAGTTACACACACAGTGGAGTCCCTGGGATAAAAATAATCCTAAAGAGACAATTTTGGGGTCATCGTTTAGTTTTCCTTTTAGTAATAATGTGGTTTCACCAGCGCACTGCATCAATATCTGCAAAGAAAAAAAAAGACAAGAGCTAGAAACTAATGCAAAACAGTGTTCCTCAACAATCACACAAATGTACTCAAATTACAAAATGACAGAAATGATCCCAGTTTCGCTAACCAGGGCATAGCTTAAAGAGTAATTCCACTTTCAATGTTTTATTTTTTTTAGAAATTTCCATTATCGTGTGCCAATATGAGGCGGTCAGGGTGCTGAGCTTACCTCCTAATCTATTCTCTTCTATGTGTTTGCAACTCTGTGTTTTAAAAGAAAATAGTTCTACCTAGCAACAGGCAGAGGCAGGTTTAACCCCATCTGCATTAATTTACCCTCTTTAGATAGGGGGATCACAGTCTTTTTTTTCAGTAACTAAAGGGCTACTCACATGACGAAACGCAACTGGGGAGAAGTTAGGCAGCATAACTTTTATTTTATTTGATTTTTGGTTTCTCTTGATTTCTATTACCGCCGGATCACGTGACCAGGGAACGATCGGATGGTCGTTTGGAGGTTTACCTTGCTGGGTCTCTTGGATATTTTATGAGCGCTGTTTTTATCTTTTTTTCTGGTGAGCATAATAAAGAGAGAGGAGGGTTTTAAGGGGCCCTTCTATAAAGCAATATTAGGCTATTTGGGTTTTTCTTTCTCTATTAGATGTGAGTTTATTATAAACTAACACCTCACCTCACCATACATTAAGTTGAACATAAATAGATCTACTGAAGTCTTTGGTGGATGTATAAATGCTTTAAAAGACCTTTGTCTGGTATGTTTTGATTATCTTATTGGTGATTGGAGCACGCATGTTTTTTGCACCTTGGGTGAATATCAGAAGATTTATTGCCTAAGTTAAATTGATATCTACACATCGGGTGAACACTTGAAGATCCATTGCTAAAAATACAATTCTGTGAAATACTCACCTGTAGAATTGGTATTATACGCATACAGCACGTCCTGCTCCATCTATAATACTTACACATGGGTAATCCTCCGCCTGAGGGCGCTGTTCACTGCAGACATGCAAAAACAGGCTCCTCCCAGCCCTACATATACCGAGGGACCTCCCACAAATCCCCAGCATTGAAAAGCAGTGAGAAGGAGAAGCCGGGAGCAACCAACCACCCAGGAACTGGCAATAATAACAATGATAACAATCACCATACAGGGGATCCAGAACAAAGTGAAAACCAGGGTGGGTTGGAGCAGGACGTGCTGTATGCGTATAATACCAATTCTACAGGTGAGTATTTCACAGAATTGTATTATTCTAAGCATACAGCACGTCCTGCTCCATCTATAATACTTACACATGGGACATCCAATAGCAGTGTCCGTAAGGTAGGGTGGGATCCCCAACAAAAAAGGCCAAACACAGCATCAGCTGAGGCCCTAACATTAACCTTGTAAAACTTTGTAAAGGTATGAACAGAAGACCAAGTAGCGGCCTTGCAAAATTGTTCAACAGAGGCCTGGTGCTGGAAAGCCCAAGAAGCCCCAACAGCCCAAGTAGAATGGGCAGTAAGACGGAAGGGGGAGTCTTCCCCTTAGTAGAATAGGCCTGAACCACAGCCTGACAAATCCATTTACTGATGGTAGACTTGGCAGGAGCCAAACCCTTCCTAGGCCCGTGAGGCACAACGAAGAGAGCATCAGTCTTCCTGAAAGCCTTAGTGATAACCAGGTAAAACTTGACGCACCTAACCACATCCAAGGAATGCAAAACCCTCTCCTTGGGGTTACTAGGGTTGGGGCACAAAGAAGGAAGTACAATATCTTGATTCAAATGAAATGCAGAAATCACTTTAGGCAGAAAGTCTGGCTTGAAGCGGAACACCACCTTATCCTAGTGTCTCTCATAGTAGGGAGCTGAATAGATAAGGCAGCCAGCTCAGACACACGCCTAACAGAAGTGATAGCTACCTTGAGCGTGAGAACAGCGAGAGCAGCCTCCTGAATAGGCTCAAAGGGAGCACCCTGCAGAGCCGATAAAACCAAGTTTAAATCCCAAACAGGTACCATAGGTTTTCGAGGGGGACGCACATGACTGACCCCCTGAAAGAAGGTCTTGATCAGGGGATGCTGGCCGAAACCTGACCCTTCAGAGTACTAAGCTTGAGACCTAAGTCTAGACCATGTTGTAAAAACTCCAGCACCCTAGAGACTAAGAATTCCCGGCAGGGAAGAGACATGGACTCACACCAGTCAATGTAAGAACGCCATACTCTATAATAGATAGCAGAAGAAGTCTTCTTCCTGGCTTGCACCATAGTAGCCACTACAGACGCAGACAAACCCTTCTCCATCAAGATGGAGGTTTCAACAGCCAAGCCATCAAAGCCAGAGTTAGTAAATTGGGATGGCATAGAGACCCCTGAGTTAGAAGATCTGGCAACCTTGACAGATCGTACTGATCTACTGCCATTTAAATCACGTCTGCGAACCACACTCTTCTTGGCCACCTTGGGGCCACCAGAATCGCGGGTACCCCTTCTAGAGCAATCTTGCGCAGAACTCTGCCCAAAAGGGGAATTGGTGGAAACACATACAGGAGCCGAAACTCCCTCCAAGACATGGACAGGGCATCCGTGGCCAGAGCCAGAGGATCCTGAGACAGGGATACAAAGCTCGGGAGCTTGTGATTGTGACGGGACGCAAACAGATCCACATCTGGCACACCCCAACGGTGACACAGGGACTGGAATACCCTGTTGCAGAGGGACCACTCACCCTGACGGGACGACCCCCTGCTCAGAGCATCTGCCAGCAGGTTCTCCGCCCCCGGAATGTAGACAGCCAAGATGCATTGGACATTGGCCTCCGCCCATGTTAGATCAGAGATACTTCCTGGAGAGCCCCCTTGCTCCGGGTCCCTCCCTGATGGTTGATGTAGGCAACCGCCGTTCTGTTGTCTGAGCGTACCTGAACCGCCAGACCCCTCAGGTGATGGGTCAACTGTTCCAGTACCAATCTGACCGCCCTGAGTTCCAAGACATTGATGGGTACATGGGCCTCCTGAGGGCCCCACCTCCCCTGGAAGCGCAGGGACTTCCAGAACCCCCCCCCCCAACCCGACAGACTGGAATCCGCTGTGACCGTCTCCCAGGAGGGGGCCAGGAAGGATCTGCCCCTTGTCAAATTCCTGTGGTCCAGCCACCACACAAGGGATTGTCTGACCGAGGGGGGGAGCACCCAGGACTCGTCCAAGGACGCTGGGTTCTTGTCCCAAACTGACAGAAGGTGAAGCTGCAGAGTTTTCAAATGAAACTGGGCAAAGGGCACCGCCTCGAAGCTTGCCACCATCAAGCCCACCAACTGCATTCCCTGCCGGATGGAGGGATAAGGGCTCGAAAGCAGGGACCTCGCCTGCGTTGTCAGAGCTTCCACCTTCTGCTGAGGAAGGAATATCCTTGACTGAACTGTATCCAGAATCATCCCCAGGAACGGGGCCACCGAGGAGGGGGACAGAGAGGACCTGGGATAATTGATCACCCAGCCGAAGGACTCCAGGGTGGACACTACCAACCGAGTGTCCAGCTCCGCCTGCCGCAGAGGCCGAGAGGTGATGAGTATATCGTCCAGGTAGGGCAACACCCGTATGCCCCTTAGCCTTAACAGGGACATCACCCCTGCCAGCACCTTGGGAGCCGACGTGAGGCCGAATGGCAAGGCCACGAATTGGTAATGCTGATCCAGCAGCGCAAATATGAGAAACCTTTGGTGTCCTGAAAACACCGGAACGTGAAGGTAAGCATCCTTGATGTCCACGGACGTCATAAAGTCCCCTGGGCGCAGCGAGGCGATGGCCGAGTGCAAGGTTTCCATACAAAAATGTTGGTTTCTGACAAATTTGTTGAGGATTTTTAAATCCAGAATGGGCCTGACTGACCCGTCCTTTTTGGGCACTGTGAAAAGATTGGAATATAACCCCATGCCCCTGTCCCTTCAGGGGACCTTGCAAATGACCCCCAGATCCAGAAGGTCCTGCATGGCCAGCAACAAGACCTGAGCTGAGGCAGGGTCCTGAGGGATCCGGGGCCCAACGAACCGGGTAGGGGGCGTACAGCAAATTCTATCTTGTAACCGAAGGACACTACCTCTTGAATCCACCGGTCTGAGACGTGGCGTTTCCAAACCTGCTCGAAGTGCTGTAGACGTCCCCCCACCCTGACGGGCGAGGGCGCCCCTTCATGCCTGGGGGGTCTTGGGAGGGACTTTGGGCTTGGGCCCCCAGGAGGAACCGGGATGGCGTCCTCTGTTCTTGTTCCAGGAATCTGCGCGAGACCCAGCGAAGGACACTCCTCTGCCTTGCTTAGCCCCACGGTAGGAGGTCGATTGGGAGCTTGGGCCACGAAAGGGCCGAATCTGACGCTTGCGCTGGGGCAACTTGCCACCCTTGGCGAAGATGTCTAACCTTTCTCCAAACAGGCGCAGTCCCTTAAATGGAAGCCCCGTAAGGTCCTTCTTGGCGGCGTTATCAGCGGCCCACTGGCGCAACCAGACCGCCCGGCATATGGCTACCACCAGAGCAGAAGATCTAGCGCTCAGCTTAATAGCATCGTCCGATGCCGATAGGATAAAGTTAACAAAAGTTTCACAGGTGGCCAGAGCACTGGCAGCCTCAGAGGGCAACTCATCCGCACCTTCTAGAGCATTCCTAACCACAGTCCTGAGCGCCACCGCCGCAATGGCTAAGGCGCAAACCGGGCGGAGCGACGCTCCCCCAAATGCAAAGGCATGGCATGCCAGTTGGTCAACTCGCCGGTCCTCAGAATCCCGCAGCGTAGTAGTGTCGGGGGAGTGCATAATAGAGGTGTTGGACAGACTTAAAATTGGGGCATCGACCTCGGGTGGCGATGTCCAGCACTTGACCAGGTCAGCAGGGAATGGGTATTTCTTATCCACACTTTTGGGAACCCCATGAAGTTTACTGGGGTGTTCCCATTCTTTCAGCACAAGGCTATTAAAATGGGTTTGTTCAGGAAATTCCAACCGCGCCCTAGCGGTGTGAAACAGATCACCCCTTTGCCGGGGAGCCACAGCAGGGGGAGAGCGGGACAATACACCAAATATCTGGGCCAACAGTCTATCAATGTCATCCGAGGACCAATGTTCAGAACCAGACTCCTCCTGTCCCCTGGACTCGTCGTCGTATGACCCTGAGTCGGAGAACAGCTCCCCTTCGTCTGAGGGAGGATGTGCATAAGAAAGCAGTAAATCATCAGACTCTATAGGAAATATAGTCGATTCAGGATTCAAATGCCGCCTCTTGGCAGTGGCCTTACGCGCTAAGGAGCCAGCTATCAGGTTTTCAACACTAGCCAGTCTAGTGGCCAAATCAGTATGAGAATCCCCACTGGTATTGGGGGTTAGGCTCAGACTTGGGGGGGGGTAGGTGAAGTGATGCGAGGAGCAGGCCCAGCCTCAGAAGAGGCGGGAAGACCGGCAAGCGCCTGCTGTGCACAAGGAACGCAGACCCGTGCATTGTCACCGCTGCTAGGCAAGACCCCACAAGCTACATACAGACGGGCTTGTCTCGAAGGAACCCGGTTCACAATATCCTGAGATGCCTCCATATGGTGATTATTAGGTACAATAAGCCAGTAGGGATTGACACTAGAAAGCAACCCTAGATGCCCCAATGACCTGCGGGGAAGTGGGAGTAATATTTGAAAGACAGGACCGGGCGCTACACCGGGCCGGGAGAAGCCCCCGAAGTACACGGTCTGAAAGACACAAGAGGAACAAGGATGTCAGAGCCAAGCGAGAAGCAAAAGCTAAAGAAAGGTCGCCCATGAGGGCACTTACAGAACAGCGAGGGGAGGACATTCTTCACCACGCGCGCGTGAGAAGGAAATGGTGCCAAGCGAACCTCAAAGGGCGGGCCAGAGCTGAAGACGACGCGGAACGCGCCAAACCAGACCACGCTGCCCCCTTCCCGGAGAGCGCGAAGCTCGAAATGAATAGTCAATCAGAAAACGGTAGTTAGCAACGTCTGAAAACCAGACCGAGTGAATTACCTTAGAACAATATGACAGGATGGAATAGAAAAATAAACGCCGTAGCGTCCGCGAACAGAGCCTCCGTACACGCCGAGTGAAACACAGTAAAGGCGTTGCTGCTAACAATACAACCAAAGTAAAGTGCGGCTCTGACATCCGATAAACCGTTAAAGGCTATAAGCACACGAGTGTAATAGGGCAAGGTTAGGCCATCGTACACACAACCCCCCCCTCTTTTTCCCCCCAATAAAGGGGGGAACTAGGGAGGAAGGTGACCCAATACATGGGGTTCACTGCTATACGGGGCGTGGGGCACTGATGCGGGAGGGGCATCCTCTGAAAGCTCACCATTAGCCTTGACCGCCTACCCTACGGTGGGGGATTGCGGTGGAGCTTAGCTCCGTAAGCACACACCGTGCTGCCTACCTTCACCCGACCAATGCAGCCCAGGCTGGGAGGCATATTCTTCACAAGGACGACGGGTGGAAATAGTCCCGCAGGGCCTCGGGCTGTAAAGCCCCGCTCGCCTGCGAGAGCGTGATACTTCATGTCTTCGCAGTGAGCACTGCAGAGAAATCTGGGGATTTGTGGGAGGTCCCTCGGTATATGTAGGGCCGGGAGGAGCCTGTTTTTGCATGTCTGCAGTGAACAGCGCCCTCAGGCGGAGGATTACCCATGTGTAAGTATTATAGATGGAGCAGGACGTGCTGTATGCTTAGAATATATTTATAAACTGTGTTTGATAATGATTTCACTTTATGGACTGCATATGCAATTTAAAAAAATTATTTATATGTATGTATTTTTTATCCCGCTGAGTAAGTAATTGATAAACCAAAAGAGAAGGATGAACAGCACCAATATCTAACACCATGAAAGGATCAGCCCAAAATCACACGGTGTGCTCAATATCCCTGGCAATGTAACCAACGTAGCAACAAAATGTATTGTGGGGGTCCCCACATGCCCCCCAAAAAATGCCAGAGAGATAGCACTACCTTCCAAAATAATAAAAGATTATTTATTGAAAATACACATAGCTAAAAAAACAATACATCTAAGACTACATCACACATGCACAATAGACACATAATAATCCATGTGAATAAAATCCTAGTACCACAGTTGGTGAACAATACAACTAAGACTACATCACACATACACTATAGACACATAATAATCCATGTGAATAAAATCCTAGTACCACAGTTGGTGAACAATAAGAATCAGAGGATCCTTAAACAAAATATAAAAAAATCTCAACTAATCATACAAAAAAGTTCATATAACAATACACAATGTGCAACAATTGCAATAAATGTGCAAAATAGTGCAAAGCAAATCCCATACATAGGTAATGAAACTAATAAAGTGCCTGTGCCACAAATACTGTGCAAATTTTATAAGGACAAAAGGACCAACCAGGGTAGACAGCAAAGGCATACAGCAACATAATATACATACAGACCAACTGGGCCTCCTCCCGTGGATATATTCGCCAATGCGTGTCGCAACGTCTGTGCATTGCTTCATCAGGGCGACCATTTTATTGGGGGCATGTGGGGACCCCCACAATACATTTTGTAATTAAGTCATTGATCTCATAGAGATCAAAAAGTTTAGGTGGATGTTTTACTAGCCCCTATATGACACGGGTTGTGATCACTCCAGCGCGGTATGTTTTTAGGATTAGAGTTGCGATATTAAAATTAATACGTTCCTTTAGCGCAATTGTTCTGCAATCTTTTGATCAAAGGGCCACTGAAAGCCTTCTCAGCTGGGGGACATCATTACTGCTGCTTTTTGTAGTTGCTGATGAGTTCACCTGTTACAGTGAAAGCATTCTAGGATTTGCAGTCAGAAAGTATACTAAGAGCTTTATTAAAGGGCAAGAAAGCCACTCCTACATTAAAGCGGAACAAAACCTGGGTACCCTTGGGAAACCTCTGGGAATTTTAATTTCCCGGGATTTGTTACATGCCCCCAAGGCATCCCTAATTCGGATGCCTCGCTGTGTGAAACCCCTCTGTTCACCCATAAAAACTCCTGTCGAATAACGTAGTCACAGCATGTACCGTTGGAGCCCAGAAAGGTGAGTTTCACACAGCATCGGCCACTGCTGGGTTTATTTCGGCTTTAACAAGGCAGAGCAACAATATTTAACTTAAATCACAGGTATGGGGCACATCCAAGAAGAGAAACGCAATAAGGCAGAACACCAAAAACCTGACAAAAAAAGAGATTTTCCTTTAAACTTGACCACCAGCTTTGTACAGTTGAAACAAAAACTAACCACAACTCCCCCGCCCCATCGGCATGCATGGTACTGAATCATTTTCAGCACTTTCATTTGCTCCTGCGTCCACTCAAAGCTAAAGCGCTGCCTTTTTCTCCTAGTCGGTAATCTTGAAGTGCGCGGTAAACTCCTTTAACAGCATCTCAGCTGTGCTGCTAGCTGAACTGAACCAACATAACCCACAATGCAAAGATTCAGATAAGATGTACGATTCAAAATTGTATGATGACTGGAAAAAAATAAAATTCTGTGATTACTCACCTGTAGAATTGGTATTATACGTATACAGCACGTCCTGCTCCAGAGATAATTCCTTACGTTTGGGTAATACATCCACAAGATGGCGCTGGACTGCAGAGACAGCAAAAAAGTGGCTCCTCCCGGCCCCTTATATTCCAGGGACCTCCCACAAATTTCCCAGTATTGACAAGCAGTTAACAAGAAGCCGGGAGACTAATAACCATTATCAAATAATTTTAACCATGATAAACAATCACCATACAAAGGTACCAAGAATAAAGATAACAAGGGCGGGGTGGAGCAGGACGTGCTGTATACGTATAATACCAATTCTACAGGTAAGTAATCACAGAATTGTATTATTCAGTATAAGTATACAGCACGTCCTGCTCCAGAGATCATTCCTTACGTTTGGGACATCCAATAGCAGTGTCCATAAGGTAGGGTGGGATCCCCAAAAAGCAACAACATGCAGATTAAACCACTGCCGCCTGCAGAACTTTGCGGCCAAAAGCAGCATCAGCTGAAGCCCGAACATCAACCTTGTAAAACTTAAAAAGTATGAACAGAAGAAGAAGTAGCGGCCTTGCAAACTTGTTCAACAGAAGCCTGGTGCTGAAAAGCCCAAGAGGCACCAATAGCACGAGCGGAATGAGCAGTAAGGCGGAAGGGAGGATTCTTCCCTTTAGCAGAATAGGCCTGAATCACAGCCTGATGGATCCACTTGCTGATGGTAGACTTAGCTGGAGCCAGACCCTTCTTAGAACCAGAAGGGACCACAAAAAGAGCATCAGTCTTCCTGAAGGATTCAGTAACCACCAAATAGAACTTCAGGTTCCTGACCACATCCAAGGAATGTAGAGCCCTCTCCTTAGGGTTACTAGGATTAGGGCACAGAGAAGCCAGAACAATGTCCTGATTGAGATAAAAAGCAGACACGACCTTAGGCAGAAAATCTGGTTTAAAGCGAAACACCACCTTGTCTTGGTGTCTCTCAAAGTAAGGGGGCTTGATGGAAAGCGCCGCCAACTCAGAAACACGCCTAACAGAGGTGATAGCCACCAAAAAGACTACCTTAAGAGTTAGAATGGACAAAGCAGCCTCATGCACAGGCTCAAAGGGAGACCCCTTGCAAGGCAGACAGGACCAGGTTCAAGTCCCAGACTGGTAACATAAGCTTACGTGGGGGGCGCACATGAGTAACCACCTGGAAAAAAGTCTTGACCAGATGATGCTGAGCAAAAGATCTCTGGAAGAAAACAGCCAAGGCAGAAACATGACCTTTCAGAGTGCTGAGTTGAAGCCCCAGATCCAAACCATGTTGGAGAAATTCCAGAATCCTGGGAATAGAAAACACACGACAGGGAAGAGATTTAGCCTCACACCAGTCAATGTAGGTACGCCAAACCCTATAGTAGATGGAAGAAGAGGACTTTTTTCTAGCCCTGATCATGATGTTAACAACAGAGGCAGGCAGCCCCTTTTCCATTAAGATGGAGGTTTCAGCAGCCAGGCCGTTAAAGCCAGCAATTGTGAATTGCGGTAGCGTAGCCTGAGTGAGCAGGTCTGGATCCTTGGGCAGGGTGTACTGATCTACCGCCAGCTGCATGATGTCTGCGAACCACACTCTTCTTGGCCAAAGGGGGGCCACCAGGATTGCTGGCACCCCTTCCTGAGCTATCTTTCGCAGAACCCTGCGCAACAGGGGAAATGGGGGAAAGACATACAGTAGCTGAAAGCCCTGCCAGGGCATTGTCAGAGCATCCATGGCTAAGGCCAGAGGGTCCTGGGACAAAGACACAAAGACTGGAAGCTTGTGATTGTGACAGGACGCAAACAGATCCACATCTGGCTGACCCCAACGGTGACACAGAGAGCGAAACACCCTGTCGCTGAGGGACCATTCCCACAGGCGAGAAGTCCCCCTGCTCAGAGAGTCTGCCTCAAGATTCTCCACCCCCGGAATGTACACAGCTGAGATGCAGGGAACATTGTCCTCCGCCCAGGACAGGATCAGAGACACTTCCTTGCGGGCCCCCTTGCTCCGGGTCCCTCCCTGAAGATTGATGTAGGCAACTGCCGTCTGGTTGTCCGAGCGAACCTGAAAAGCCTGACCTAAGAGATGCAGGGTCAAGCGGGCTAGAACCAACCTGATCGCCCTCAGTTCCAGAATGTTGATAGGGGTGTGGGCCTCCTGAGGGCCCCACTGCCCTGGAATGTTAGGGATCTCCAGAAGCCCACCCAGCCTGTCAGACTGGCATCTGTGGTGACTGTCTCCCAGCAAGGGGCCAGAAAGGATCTGCCCACCAACAGGTTCCTTGAGTCCAGCCACCACGAAAGGGACCCCCTGGCTAGGGGGGACAGAACCAAAACCTGATCCAGGGACACAGGGTCCCTGTCCCATACAGACAAGAGATGGAGTTGAAGAGGCCTCATGTGAAACTGAGCATAAGAAACCGCATCGAAGCAGGACACCATCAGGCCCACCAGCTGCATTCCCTGCCTGATGGAAGGATGAGGGCAGGACAGAAGGAGCTGAGATTGCGCTTGCAGACTGTCCACCTTCTGCTGAGGAAGAAAGATCCTGGCCTGAGCTGTATCCAGATTCATGCCCAGAAATGGCTTCACCAAAGAGGGAGACAGGGAAGATTTGGAGTGGTTTATCACCCAGCCGAATGACTCCAGTGTGTGGACATTACCCGCTGAGTATCCAGCTCTGCCTGTTGGAAGGACGGAGAAGTGATAACAATGTCATCCAAATAGGGAAAAATGCGAATGCCCTGAGCTCTCGGCAGAGCCATAACGCCCGCCAGCACCTTGGTGAATACCCTGGGAGCCGAAGTGAGACCGAAGGGCAATGCCACGAACTGGTAATGCTGATCCTCCAGAGCAAACCTGAGGAATCTCTGATGACCTGGAAAGACTGGAATATGGAGGTAAGCATCCTTGATGTCCACCGAGGTCATGAAGTCCCCTGGGCGTAGTGAACTTACAGCTGAGCGCAGAGTCTCCATGCGAAAACGCCTGGATCTGACAAATTTGTTGAGAAGCTTTAAGTCCAGGATGGGTCTGACAGACCCATCTCTTTTGGGAACAGTGAAAAGGTTGGAATAATAGCCCTTGCCCCTTTCCCTTAACCCTTTAAGTGCCAGCCTACCTGGAGTTTTTGTCACCCTTTGTTGCCAGACCATTTTGCACTATTTTGCGCTCCCCATGTTCAAATGTGAATTTTGAAGGGATTTCCAGGGATTTCCCAGGAAAATGATATATTGTTTTTTTCAGCAGAGTCTGAGCTTTAACATGAAATGTCTTGTTTGTAATTTTTAGGTGTATTCTCAATATTTTTTGGTGAAATATGTGCAAAAAAATAAAAAAAAAAAATCAATTTTTTACAATTTGTAGTGTTTTTTTGTAATACAAAATGTAAGTTTGTCAATAAAATCTTATTGCGTGTGAAATCCCAATTTCTCCCGGTTACAGCGGTACCACATATGTATAGGTAGACACCCTTTCCTGCCCAGGAGACTCCCCCAAACTGAAACAGAGCTTTAGGGGATTTTCAGAACAAATACAACTGTGATATGCGCTATGCGCACCTTGCAGTTTTTCCAGAAAAACAACCCTTTACATTTGAAATACCCCCCACAAACTATATATTCTCTGGGAGTACACACCTCAGGCTTTCTATTTGTACCAGGCAGTAATCCCTCAATGTATTCTTTGGTTGCAAAGAGTTTCCCTAAAAAAAGGATAAAAAAAGCAGAATCAAAGCCACATTTTCCTAAAAAAACTATATACAAACAGGAAACAACAAGTTTAATCTGAAAAAGAAAGGTCCCCCGAAAAGAACGATACCCAACATGCATAGCTACTGTCAAGGGAAGAGTCGCCAAACACCCCAAAGTAAAGCATGTGCGTAACGGATATTTTACTTGAAAATTTCAGCTCTGCAGACAAAGTGCGCACCTTGCGATTTTTCAACCAAAACAACCCTTTACATTTGGAATATCCCCCATAAATCATATATTCCCCGAAAGTACACATTTTAAGCTTTCTAAGCATACCCAGCTTGTTGTAGTGATCTCATCTTTCTGGAAGTAATCCCTTGAAGAATTCTTAGGTTGCACAGGGTTTCACAAAAAATGTATAAAAAAGCAAAATAAAAAACACCTTTTCCTTAAATATCAATATGCAAATAAGAAAAAACAAGCTAAATCTGAAAGCGCAAGGTCCCCCGAGCAGAACAATACCCAACATGCGTAGGTACTATTAACCCTTTTAATTGCCAGCCTACTTGAAGTTTTTTTACCCTCTGTTGAGGTCATTTTTCCCCATTTTGCGCCATGTTTAACCGTGATTTTTGCCGGAATTTCCAGGGAAAAAAAAAATATATATATATATATATATATATATATATATATATATATATTTTTTTTTTTTTTGCAGCAGAGTTTAGGCTTTAACATGAAATGTCTTGTTTGTAATTTTTCTACTGTTTTAAATATTTTTGTGTAAAAAAACTAATAAAATAGTATTTTTTAGACAATTGTCTCCTTTATTTTAAATAAAACATTTGTTTTATTAATGAAAACCATATTGCACGTGAAATCCACATTTCTCCCGATTACAACGGTACACATATGTATCGATAGCCCCCCCATTCTTGCCCAGAAGACCCCCCAAACTGAAAAGAGCACTTTATAACATTTACAAATAAAATACTACTATCCACACTATAAACATAAGGGGTTAATTTAAAAAGAAAATTACATAGGGTCCCCCCTCCCAGGGGATTTTAAGGGTTAAAAACCCTTAAAAAAAACAAAAAAAAATTACGTAGGGTCCCCCCTACCTGAAATAACCAGCCCGGGACCAGCTATGGGGGCTTGTAGAACAGGGTGCAGGGGCCAGCTCTGGTCCCCCCACCCAGCAGCCTACAAGCCCACAAACCCTGTGTGGCCCGGGCTCTTCTGCCCCCCCCGGGCTTTGGGGAGGCAGGTAATTGGTGTGCCGGGGGTTAATGGCAAGTCCCCCGCTAGCGCAGGTGTCTTGACAGCCCCTAGCCTTGTGAACTGGTATAGGGGTCTCATGGACCTCTTACCAGTTCACAAGGGGTTAATTTTTTTTTTTTTTTTATACTTACCTCCCATCCATCCCTGGGCACTGTGTCTCACACTGATCAATCTGGCTTCTGCTCTCCTGCTGCTGCTGGAAGCCTTTTATAGCTGCTGGGCGACAGAGCATAAGGGGTTAATTTAAAAAAAAATGACATAGGACCCCATTTTTGGAGGGAATTTTAAGGGTTAGCCTAAAATTAGGGGGGGGGGGGCATTTTTGGGGCCTAACCCTAACCCTTAAAATTACATAAAAAATGACGTGGGGTCCCCCCCTACCCGTCATAACCAGCCCAGGACCAGCTATGGGGGCTTGTAGGAACAGAGTGGAGGGGCAAGCTTTTGTGGCCCCCCACCCTACAAGCCCACATACCCTGTGTGGGCCCAGGCTCTTCTGCCCCCCCCCCTGGGCTTTGGGGAGGCAGGTAATTGGGGTGCCGAGGGTTAATGGCAAGTCACCCGCTAGCACAGGTGACTTGCCAGCCCTCAGGGTCTCATGGACCCCTTACCAGTTCACAAAGGGTTAACAGTAAAATAAAACACACAAACACAGAGTAAAAATTATTTTATTAAAAAAAAAAATACATTTTTTTTTTTTCTTTACTCACCTCCGATCGTCAGCTCCTCTGTCCCTCGCTGATCTGATGACAGATGCCGGTGACCGCAACCAGAGGAGGAGGGGAGGCAGGAGATCAGAGAATCTCCTGTCCCCACCCTACTCTGGCCACCGATCACCGGCATCTGACAGCTGAGAGGCCTGGAGCTGTCATGACGCCGGCCGAGTGAGGTCATAAGCCCAAAAGGGGCGAGGCTTCGCGGCAAGATGGCGGCGCATGTCGGAGGAAGAGGGGAGAGAGCCTGACAGGCTCTCTCCTGAAGATAGACAGCCCAAAGGGGGGGATCGGAGGCCCCCCCGGGTGAAGAGGAGGGCCGGCGAGATCGAGCGCACATGGAGGTGAGGCTGGTCTACTCCGGGCTCTCCCCTTCCTCCGGAGGAGCCCCGACGGGGGAACGGAGCCCCCCAGGGTGAAGAGGAGACATGGCCGGATCTAATGAGGGGTCAGGTAAGTGGTCTTTTTAAAATTTTGCAGGCGCCAGCAGGGGGGCAAAGTCAGGCACGTAAAATTTATGTGGCTGGCGGTTAACTGCAGGGGAGGCAGCCCCGTAAATTTTACGTGGCTGGCGTTTAAAGGGGAACCCAGTGAGAGCCTTCTTGGCAGTGTTGTCAGCTGCCCACTGGCGCAGCCAAACTGAGCGGTGTATAGCCACCGCCAAGGCAAATGCCCTGCCACACATTCTAATGGTATCATCTAAGGCAGAGAGGACATATGCAACAAATTCCTCACAACGCAGAAAGGCTCTATACTCCTCACTAGCAGCATCATCAGGAGCCCCATCCAAAATACTTTTGAGCAGAGACCTAATAGTCACAGCTGTAGCGGCAGAGGCACAAACCGGACGCAACGTGGACCCCACACAGACAAAGGCAGGGAAAGCCAGCTGATCAATGCGCCAGTCCTCAGCTTCCTTCAGGGTAGTAGAGTCAGGGGAATGCATGACAGAAGTGTTGGGCAACCCCAGAATTGGTGCATCCACTTCGGGAGGGGACGACCAACGCTTAACCACATCAGCAGGAAAAGGATACCTCTTATCCCAACTCTTAGGCACCCCAGGGAGCCTGCTAAGTCGCTCCCACTCTGAGCACGAGATTATTAAAGTGAGCTTGCTCAGGAAACTCCAAACGTGGCTTAGCAGTGTGAAACAACTCCCCCCTACTGCCGAGGAGCAGCGGCAGGAGGAGAGAAAAAAAAATGTGAGCCAAAAGCCTGTCAGTATCATCTGGAGCCCATGGGTCAGAGCCAGAATCAGCATAACCCTTAGGCTGCTCATCAGATGATTCTGAATCAGAAAACAATTTCTCCTCTTCCAGGGGGGTATAGCCGGCTAGGTCAAAAAATTTCTCAGCCTCCATAGGAAAAAGGGTAATGCCAGGCGCCAGATGTCGCCTTTTAGCAGTGGCCTTACGCACCGCAGAGCCAGCAATCAGCTTCTCAATGCTAGCCACCCTGGTAGACAAATCAGGCTAAGACTCCCCACTGGTATGCACCTCACTAGGAGTCAGATGTAAGCGTGGGGGAGTAGGCGAGGCCAAACGGGGCGCAGGACCAGCCACCGGTAACCCAGACTGCAGCGCAAGCGCCTGCCGGGCACAGGGTACACAGGCCCGCACATTGTCATCACTTGGGATGCCCCAATAGCCTGCTAGGGAAGTGGGAGGTAAAGGCAGAATAGGTCTCTAATAGAGTAACTAAAATATAGGGGGATAGGCTGGGAGAAACCACAATTAAGTTTGACCCGCCTGCAAGACATAAAGAGAAGGTCCCGTAAGCGGCATGCATACATACGATATAAAAATAAACCAGCCCGCAGGGGCACTTATGGACCGCGGTAGGTAGGCGCCAGCCACGCAGCACGAGGAAGCAAAATGGCGCCCGCAGATACCTCGAGGGGCGGGCAGCGGAGACGTGATGCGGAATGCGCCATCCGCAAGGCCTGCCCCCCCGAAGAGCGCGAAGGCGCCCACGTGACCATGCCAGCCAATGATGGCGCAGCAGCGCCTGAGGTAAAGTCGCCGCCGACCACGGAACGCCGTACAAGCGCGCGTGGCGGCATTTTTAAAAAGCAACCAAAACACGCGGTGACACAAGCCAAGGCATACAACGGTATACAAACCAAGGAGTGAAGAATACACAGACACCCCCCCCATCCCCCGAGAAATACCAGGGAGAGCGGGGGAGGGCAGCGGCCACCTAACAGGAGCTCACCGATGGACAGGGGGCGAGGGGCGATAGCGTGGGAGGGGCATCCCATAAGGCTCACCATGGGCCTATACCGCCTACCCTTTGGTGGGGGATTGCGATCGGAGCTTCAGGTGCTCCTTAAGCACCTGACAGCTAAAACTTTGAAAAAGTATGAACGGAAGACCACGTAGCAGCCTTACAAACTTGTTCAACAGAAGCCTGGTGCTGAAAAGCCCAGGAAGCCCCAACAGCACGAGTAGAATGAGCAGTGATCTTAAAAGGAGGAACCCTCCCGTTAGCAGAATAGGCCCCAACAATGGCCTGGCGTATCCATTTACTAATGGTATACTTGGCGGGCGCCAAACCTTTTCTAGGCCCAGACGGCACCATGAACAAGGCGTCCGTCTTAAGAAAAGGAGAAGTAGCAACCAAATAGTACTTCACACAACGAACCCCATCCAAGGAGTGCAAAACCCTCTCCTTGTCATTGCTAAGCTTAGGGCACAAGGGAGAACTACATCCTGATTGAGATGAAAGGCAGAAACCACCTTAGGGAGGAAATCTGGTTTAAAGTGAAAAACCACCTCCTGGTGTCTCTCAAATAAGGGGCCTGAATAGACAGAGCCGCCAACTCAGAGACACGCCGAACAAAGGTAATAGCCACCAAAAAGGCAACCTTTTGAGTGAGCACAGAAAGAGCCACATCCTGCATCGGTTCAAAGGGAGGCCCCTGGAGGGCCGAAAGAACCAAATTTAGGTCCCAAACGGGAACCAAAGGCTTTCTAGGGGGCCGAATATGAGTGCCCCCTTGGAAAAAGGTCTTGACCAGATGATGCAAAGCAAAAGACCTCTGAAAAAAGACAGCCAGGACAGAAGCCTGACCCTTTAAAGTACTGAGCTGGAACCACAAATCCAGACCGTGTTGTAGAAACTCCAAAATCCTAGGAATCGAAAACACCCTGCAAGGTAAGGCCCTAGCCTCACACCAGTCAATATAGGACCGCCAAGTCCTATAGTAAATGGTAGAGGAAGACCTCTTCCTAGCTCTAATCAAGGTTTGAATAACTGCCTCAGACAAACCTTCCTCCCTCAGGATGAAGGTTTCAGCAGCCACGCTGTCAAAGCAAGCGTTTGTAAATTGGGGTAACGTAGTTGACCTTGAGAGATCAGATCCGGAGACAGAAGCAGCCTGTACTGATCTACCGCCAATCTTACGACGTATGCGAACCCAACCTGTCTTGGCCACCTTGGGGCCACCAGAATTGCTTGTGCCCCTCTAGAGCCAGCTTGCGCACTACCTTGCCCACCATGGAAAAGGGGGGAAACAGGTACAGAAATCCCAGATCCCTCCAGGCAAGGGACAAGGCATCCACTGCCAGGGCCAGAGGAACCTGAGACAGAGATACAAAGGATGGAAGCTTGTGATTGTGCCGAGAGGCAAAGAGATCCACCTCCGGAGTTCCCCACTTGTGACACAGGGCCCGAAACACCCTGTGGTTGAGAGACCATTCCCCTCGGCGAGAGAATTCCCTGCTCAGGGAGTCCGCCTCCGTGTTCTCCACTCCCGGAATATATACTGCCGAGATGCAAGGAACATTGCTCTCCGCCCATGTCAGAATCAGAGAGACTTCCCTGAGGGCACCCCTGCTGCGAGTCCCTCCTTGATGATTGATGTAAGCTACCGCAGTACAGTTGTCTGATCGAACCTGAACCGGTAAACCCTGTAGGTGAAGTGTCAGACGTGACAGAACCAAGCGGATCGCTCTGAGCTCCAAGACATTGATGGGGGTGTGAGTCTCCTGAGGACCCCACAACCCCTGGAACTGATGATCTTTCCAGAAACCTCCCCAGCCCGACAGGCTGGCATCCGTGGTAACCGTCTCCCAACGAGGGGCCAGGAACGATCTGCCCCTCATCAGATTGCTTGATTCCAGCCACCACTGAAGGGACTGCTAAACCCTGGGAGACATCAGAAATGACTGATCCAAGGACTGTGGACATCTGTCCCATTTCAGCAATAGATGGAGTTGAAGCGACTTCATGTGGAATTGAGCAAAGGGGACTGCCTCGAAGGAGGCCACCATCAAACCCACCAGAGTCATCCCTAGCCGAATGAAAGGGCGAGGGTTGGTCAGGAGAACACGTATCAGATCCTGAACCCTCTGCACCTTTGGCTGAGGTAGGAACACTCTGGCCTGACTGGTATCCAGATTCAGGCCCAGAAAGGAAATCTCCCTTGATGGGGAGAGAGACAACTTGGGGTGGTTGATCACCCATCCGAACCTCTCCAGCGTCGTCACCACTGTCCTGGTGTCCAGCTCCGCCTGGCAAAGGGAGGAAGCTGTAATGAGCAGGTCGTCCAGATATGGCACAATGCGAATGCCCTGGGCTCTGAGCAGGGCCATAATGCCCGCCAGAACCTTGGTAAACACCCTTGGTGCCGAGGTCAGCCCGAACGGGAGGGCCAAAAACTGAAAATGCTGATCTCCGACCACAAACCTGAGAAATCTCTGGTGTGCTGGGAAAATTGGTACATGAAGGTAAGCATCCTTGATGTCTATGGACGTCATGAAATCCCCCTGACGAAGGGAACCGACGGCTGAGTGCAGAGTCTCCATGCGGAACCTCTTGGTTCTGATGAACCTGTTGAGAAGCTTCAAATCCAGAATGGGTCTTATGGAGCCATCCCTTTTGGGAACCGTGAAAAGGTTGGAATAATAGCCCCGACTTCCCTCTGAAAGAGGCACCGGGCATATGACCGCCATGTCCAGGAGATTATTTACAGCCGTCAGGAGCCCCTGCGCCGCCCGAGGATCCGAAAGTACCCGAGACCTTAGGAATCTGGGAGGAGGCCGGTACTCGAACTCCAGTTTGTACCCAGACAAGACCACTTCCAATATCCACTTGTCCGTAATCTCCCGGGCCCAGACCTGGAAGAGGAGCCGCAGCCGTCCCCCCACCCGTAAGGGTGAGGGCGCCTCCTCATTGCTGAGCTGGCTTGGCAGCAGGCTTGGGCTTGGAACCCCAGGTAGAGGCTGGACGGGCACATCCTCTACCCCTTTTCCAGGTACCCCCTCTAAAGCCAGAGTAGGCAAGACCTCTGCCCCCTCTGGCGCCGGGAAAGGAAGGACTGAAGGAGCTTGCCCCCCGAAAGGCCTCTTACGCTGAGGTAGCTTTCCACCTTTCACCACAGAATCCAATTTGTCTCCAAACAGCCGCGTTCCCAGGAAGGGCAGAGCTGTAAGAGATTTCTGTGCCGCAATGTCAGCAGCCCACTGGCGCAGCCAGACCGATTGGCGCATGGCCACCAACCGAGCCGAAGTTCTACTACACATGGTAATAGTGTCATCCATAGCAGATAAAGCAAAATTCATGAACAATTCACACCTCTTAATCGCTGTCCGGGCTGAGCTGGGACCCATTTAACATGTCCCTGATCTCCGACCTGGTAGCCACAGCCATGAGTGCCGATGCACAGACAGGCCGCAAGGCTGAACCCACACTGGCAAAGGCATGACAAGCCATCTGATCAATGCGCTTGTCCTCACCATCCTTAAGGGTAGTGGCGTCAGGAGTATGTACAACGGAGGTGTTGGACAGTCCTAAGATGGACGCATCAACCTCTGGCGGGGAAGACCAGCGTTTCACCGCGTCCACCCGAAAGCGATACTTTCAATCCCATCCCTGAGGAACACCATGAATGCGACTCGGCTTCTCCCATTCTTTAAGGATCATGTTGTCAAAATGATCCTGATTTGGAAACTCCAAGCGGGGCTTAGAGAACCCAAAGAATTCCCCCTTCTTCGGAGGGGCCTCCACTGGTGGGGAAATACCCAGAACCTCTGAGAGATGGGTCACCCTGGGAGCATCCACAGCATCCCCCAGCGCCTGCCCGGTATCCGAATCAAAGAACTGCAGTTCCTCAGCCTCGGATTCCTCAAATAATTCCCCCTCCTCGAGCAGGGAATAATCAGCCCAGTCAGGGGAGTCATAATCATCAAAATCAATTACCAGCGTAGCCAGTGACAGATGCCTTTTCTTAGCAGGGGCCCTTCTGCCCACTGAGCTAGAAATAATTTTCTCGAGGTTGGCCAGCCTAGCACATACATCCGAGTGCGACTCCCCACTAATGACAGTGTCACTTGGGGTACGGATGATGCGGGGAGGGGACCAGGAAGGGAGAGAATCCCTCACCAATTGGTGTAAGAGAATTAAATGGGGACAGGGCATCCCAAACCGGGATCACCAACCCGGATGCCGCCTACCCCCTTGCATGGGGTCTCACGAGGGGAAAATTGCTCCCTAAACACCTATTTAAGGTGAAGGCTACCATCACCCGGACCTGCAGCCAAGGCTGGGAGGCTAGAAATGGAGCTTATGCATAAAGGTCCGGGCAGAAATAGAGCACAACATGGCCGGGTGTAAACCCGGCTTACATGCAAGGAAGAGCAGCATACATCTTCTGACTTGCTCGCCGTCCTGCAGAGAAGGAACTGGGGAATGTGTGGGAGGTCCCAGGTATTTATGGACCGGGAGGGGCTTCTTTTTTGCTTTCATCTCTGCAGAAGTTCGCCCTCTATTGGACCATAACCCATATGTCATGAATAGTGGAAGCGGGGTGTGTGACCTACTTGGAATAAAGTAACGGGTGGGAATACTCCTACAGGGCCGCAGGCTAATAGCCCTGCTCACCTGCTAGAAGAGAGAGCCATCTTCTTGCTTTCACACTGCAGACTGCAGAGAAGAACTGGGAAATTTGTGGGAGGTCCCTGGAATATAAGGGGCCAGGAGGAGCCACTTTTTTGCTGTCTCTGCAGTCCAGCGCCATCTTGTGGATGTATTACCCAAACATAAGGAATTATCTCTGGAGAAGGACGTGCTGTATACTTAGAATAAAGGACTCGCCTTTTGGCATTTTCCCTTTTCCTGTCCCCCATAAAGCATTGTTCTCTCTTCAGGTCCCCCGCCAAGCGTTGTCCTCTCTTTAGGTCCCTCGCCAAACGTTGTCCTCTCTTCAGGTCTCCCGCCAAGCATTGTCCTCTCTTCAGGTCTCCCGCCAAGCATTGTCCTCTCTTCAGGTCCCCCGCCAAGCATTGTCCTCTCTTCAGGTCCCCCGCCAAGCATTGTCCTCTCTTCAGGTCCCCCGCCAAGCATTGTCCTCTCTTCAGGTCCCCCGCCAAGCATTGTCCTCTCTTCAGGTCCCCCGCCAAGCATTGTCCTCTCTTCAGGTCCCCCGCCAAGCATTGTCCTCTCTTCAGGTCCCCCGCCAAGCATTGTCCTCTCTTCAGGTCCCCCGCCAAGCATTGTCCTCTCTTCAGGTCCCCCGCCAAGCATTGTCCTCTCTTCAGGTCCCCCGCCAAGCATTGTCCTCTCTTCAGGTCCCCCGCCAAGCATTGTCCTCTCTTCAGGTCCCCCGCCAAGCATTGTCCTATGTCTACGTTCCCTCAACAGCTGTTGGAAGCATTGAGGGTAAAAACAGCCAGACAGCATCCGGAATAGGTCCAAAGGGGACACCCTGCAAGGCAAACCGAATAAAATTCAAATCCCAACGGGAACCAAAGAATTACGTGGGGAATGCACATGAGCAATCCCCGAAAGAAAGCTCAACCAAGGAAAAAAGTGAACAAAAGACTTCAATAGGAAGGCGGACAGGGCAGAACCTGAAACCTTCAGAGTACAGAGGTGGAGAGCCAACTCCAACCCATGCTGTAATAACTCTATAACCCTGGGAACAGAGAACGCCCAACAGGGGAGAGACCTAGACTCACACCAGTCAATATGGGTACACCATACCCTATAATAGACGGAAGAAGAAGAAGCAGCTTGCTCCTAGACTTCCAATAGTCACAGTCACCGAGAAAGTAACGAATACCACTGAAATGCAGGGAACGTTGTCCTCCACCCAGATCAGGATCAGATACCTTCCTGGAGGATCATCCTGCTCCGAGTCCCACACGGATAATTAATACAGGCCACTGTCAGACAGACCAAGAGCCCCCAAATAGACAGGTCCTGAAGAGGAGTAGTCCAGCAAGATAGAGCCAAACTGAAGGCTCACTGTTTCACAAATCAATAGGTGTATGGACCCCCTAAGGGCCCCACCTCGGAACCACAGGGGATTTTAGAAGAAACCCTATGATCGGTGCATCCACCACGGAACGTGATGACCAACAGTTAACCACATCAGGGGGAAAAGGGTATTTCCAATCCCAGTCCCCTGGAAGTTTACAAGGAGATTCCCATTCTTTGAGTACAAGAGCCTGGAAGTGATCCTGCTCCAAAAATTCCAAGCGCGGTGTCGCTGTATGGAAACTCTGCCCTCTAGGTTTGGGAGCCTCACCAGGGAGAGAGATAGACAAGACCTCAAAGATCTTTATCAGTAATTCATCAATGTCACACAGGCCCCAGGAACCAGGGCCAGAATCGTCATGACTCTTCGGCCTCTCATCAGATGAGCCTGAGTCAGAGAACAGCTCACCTTCATCAGAAGGAGCAAAAGCCCGTGGAGTAGTGAACTCCTCAGCTCCAGTGGGAAAGGGGGAAACCGGAGGCGTCAGGGACCGCTTCTTACCAGGGCCCAAGCGTTCTGCCAACCTCGAAATAATCTGATCAGCCGTAGGCAGTCTGCGCGGCACGACTTGCTGGTCATCCCCGCTCGAGTGCGACTCATCAGGCGTGAGATTTAAGCACGGGGAGACAGGTGTATTGAAACGAGGTGCAGCCACTGGCAACCCTGATTGCAGGGCCAGTACTTGTTCAGCACAGGGTCCGCAGACTCGTGCTCTGTCAGCATCAACATGGGGCTGTCCACACGCTGTACACAGCCGGTCTTGTCCCAGAGGGACCCCGGTCACATAATTCTGAGATGCCTCCATATGGTGATTATCTAGGCAATATGCCAGCAGGGATTTATGCAATAGGCAACCCTGGATGCCCCAAAGACCTGCTGTTTAATGTGGGAGAATTGTTTGTAAGCCCGCTAAATTTGTGTCAGGCCGGGAGAGGCCACCGGAGTCTTCAACGTCTGAAAGACATAAAGGGAACAAGAGGTGTCAGGGCCATGCGCAGCAGAAAAAATGTTATAATGAAATCACCCGCGAGGGCACTTACAGACCAAGGAGGAGGGGGACCGCAACCACGCGCGCGCGAAGATCCTCAAAATGGCGCCCAGCGAACCTCGAAGGGCGGGCCCAATCTTTTGGCCGTCAAGCCAAGTCCCCGCCCACCCCGAAGAGCGGGAAGCTCTGAGGTAACAGTCATACACGCAAAGGAAGATAAATTTAGTATAAGCCTTTACTAATAGAGACGCCGTAGCGTCTGAAAGACGCCGCCGCCCGGCGCAGCACACTTTTAATAAAGGAAAAGACACATGCACGGCAGCGGCCACACAATTATAAAGAGCAAGCCGTGCGGCTCTGACACCCAGATGCAAGTCAAGGGCGATACTACGGCCATAAGCGTGACAATACAGTACACTGAGACCGCCACACACATACCCCCCCCCTTTACTTTCCCCCCAACTACGGGGGAAACGAGGGAGGATGGCGACCCTTTACACAGGGTCCCGCTACACGGGGCAATAATGTGGGAGGGACATCCACCAGAGACTCACCATCAGCCTAAACCGCCTACCCTTTGGTGGGGGACTGCGGTGGAGCATGGCTCCATAAGCACGCATGGTGCTGCCTACCTTCACCCGACCAGCGCAGCCCAGGCTGGGAGGCACATCACAAGAGGACGGGTGGGAATAGTCCAACAGGGCCGCAGGCTGTAATAGCCCTTCTCACCTGCGAGAGAGTGATACTTCATGTCTTCGCAGTCAGCACTGCAGAGAAATCTGGGGATTTGTGGGAGGTCCCTGGGTATTTAAGGGGCCAGGAGGAGCCTGTTTTCTCATGTCTGCAGTGCACAGCGCCTCCTGGCGGAGAATATCCAAGTGTAAGTATTATATCTGGAGCAGGACGTACTGTATACTTAGAATATTCAATTCATGAGATAAAAGGCTGAGAATTTCACTGTTATTGAATCACCAGATAAAAAGACAATGAAAGTCAATGACACTTTTTACTACAGTGTAGAAAGGAGTGAACAGTTCTCTACTATTCTTAGGAGTAAAAAGGTTCCATTGACTTTCATTGTTTTCCTATCTGGTGATTCAGCAACCGCGACATTCTCAGGCTTTTCTCTCATGAATTGAATCTTTTACTACCATGAGAATTTTTTTCTACCTTTACTGAATCGAGGCCATAGTGCTCCATCTACTGTTTTCATCAATCAGTGTAAACAATATAAAAAGTAAAATATAAGATTATATATAATTATAAAAGAATAAAATAATTATATTCTTTTATAAAAGATTATTAAAGAATATAAAAATAATATAAGAATATGCTGTGGATGAAGGGATGTTAATGCACATGGCTGACACAAATACCTTGGCCTTTGTGAACAAATCTGATTTGCAAGCATCCTCTTCACTGACAACTTTAGCATGACAATAACAAGCCAGCACACCAACCAACAGACTGGCACACTGGATCAGGGTATCTGCAGGAGTGCTCTAAAAGGAAAAAAAAATAAGCTATTTAATTGAACCTTACAATAAATGTATGCACCCGTATTGTTCAGACAAAACCTCTGTTAAAATAGAATCCACTATGACCATGGCAAAAAAAAAAAAAATACCAGTGACCATGTTTTTGAAATATTGGGAGTTTTTAGGTACTTACCTGCTTCAAGAGGCCAGGCCCTCTGCCGAAAGCTCACCTAATACCAGTTAGGATTATTGAGCTCTAAGGCAGGGTTTCCCAACCAGTGGTACTAGGGCCAATGGTGGTGCTCAAGGCCACCGAGGAAGAAAAGCAAACAGACACGCTGCTGCTCCAATCATATGTGCCAGGTGGCCAAGTAAACAAGCAACAGGAATGCACCATCTTGGAATAACAGCACTGCTGACAATCCTCCCAGGAAAATCTGTATTAGTGGTGGTGCATGGTACTTAAGATAACTGCAAAATAAAAGGTGGTACTTCATATAAAGGGTGCTGCACATGGCCTGTAATTCTGATGCCTCACACTGCCTGTAACTGGGATTCCTGACTGTATTTGGAATGCCTCACATTGCCTGGAATATGGGGTGCTTCCCACTGCTTGTAATGTGGGGTGCCTCCCACTACCTGTAATGTGGGATACCGCTCACTGCCTGTAATGTGGAATCTGTCATGGGGTCATTAGGGAGGTTCTGCACACTGTCTGTAATAGGGTGATGGGGGGGGGGATTTTAACACACCATTTAGTTCATTTTTTTTTTCTTATTTTCCTTCTCCAAATCCTGGGTGCGTCTTATGGGGCAAATAAAACGATAATCGTTTGTGAGAGAGGGGCTGAAAAATATTTTCACCAAGCTTGTGGATTTCTTCTCCTGGTAAGAATAAAATCCAAGGGATAACACCATTTTACTTTTATGCGGATGATCTCCTCCATTCCAATGCTGGTCTCCTGAGCCTGAGTCTCCTGTTTTCCTGGACCGTGCTTGATCTTATTGGTCATTTTGACTCTTGGCTTTTGGTTTTTTGGACTTTGTTTTTTGCATCACCCTTGGATTGCTTCTCTGGATTGTGTTTGTTTTAACTACGCTTCTTTGCTTCCAGCCCTGATATCTTACTTGGACTTTCGTATTTGATTATCACCACCCTTAGACCCCAGCCTGGGTTTTGACCCTGTTTTGCATACATACCTTGCCTCCTATCGACCTACGGCCGTGCCCAGGCCTAGTACTGCCAAGTGGACAACCCACAATGTCCTGCAGCTCAGCCTGTCCTTCCTTGCAGGGAGCTCCAGTGAAGACCAGGGCATAGCGTAGACCCCGGGACCTGGTACATCTGGGCATTCAGCGGCTCCACCCATTGGGCTCTCCCGCTTACTGCCTGACTGGGCTCTTCTGCTCCCCAAAGCCTGGGGGTAAAGGGGGGCTGGGGGCTAATGGCAAGCCACCAGCTTGCCGGAGTTGACACTCCGCCCCCCTAACCCTTGTGAACTGGTACAGGGGTCTCACAAAGGGTTAACTATATATATTAAAAAATACGCACACCACACAGAAAGAAAATGACATTTCATTAAATGCTTTTTCTTCTTTACTCACCTCCGATCCTGTGTTCCGCGCCAATCCGATGACGGCTGGCAGTGATCGCTGGAGGGCAGGAGATTGGAGTTCCCTGCCCCTCCATCTACTTTCAAGTGATCGCTATCGTCATCAGAGATTGTCAATGACATCAGCGGCAGGCAGCAGCGGCGGCAGCGTCATCAGAAGCGAGCCTGTTACGGGCCCTCTCCTGACTGTGGAAGAGCCGGGGTGAACAAGCGACCCGGCAGGATCGATCGCAGGCGGAGGCAAGTCTAAGTTTTTTTTTTTAATAGCCAAAACTGTCACAAGTCACGAGTCTCGCGTAGCTGGCAATTAACAGCTGGAGAGGCAGCTATGTGAGACTCACGCAGGTGGCACCAAAACCCAGAATTTCAATTATCCTGGGTTTTTATCTGTACCCCCTGGGGCATACTGAATTAGGATGCCTGATGTTTGAAACCCCACTGATAGCCTATTATACATACCTTTCCAGTGAGCCCATGTACAGCTCTCCACCACAGATTGAGAGAGCTGTAGCCGATGCCACTGCCAACAACACGCAGCATGGGATCGCCAAAAAGGTATGTTATAACCGATGACCGCGGGAGTTTCACAAACTGGGTGCCACATGGGCGAGTATTTAACCAGACCTAGAGTCTTGCCAAGTCTTAAAGACTCTAGGTCCTCTTAAACCGGACCTTCAGCATGATTTAATGAAAAGCCCGAACCCTTAAAAAACTCTTCCCCAGCATCTAAAATTAATGTATTTTAAGTTTTTAGTCACTTATTATTCTTTCCCCCACCAGGCTGCAACTCTGTTCAGGACTCTAGGATACGAGTGCCGCCATCTTGACTCAAAAGCATGACATACTGAAGAGAGGAGAGCAGGATAAAGTACAGGGGGTGGGGTATAGCTGTGCTTTGCACAGATAGAGCAGAGCTGGGGTCAGGGAAAGGACAGCAATCCAAGAATGCAGAGTGACACTTTCACTCTCAGAAGACACTTTCTGTTTGCAGGCTGCCTGATGCTCCATGAGCGCCCATCTTGGATGTTTAAAGGCTCATAACATGCAGTAGATGCAGGTAGGATGATTTTTAATGTGAGCAATCTGTACGTACAGGGTGTGGGAAACATATAAGGCTCTTATTCAGGGTGAAGGTCCGCTTTAGGAAACCCCTGAAGTTAAGGTTAACCATGTGAGAGTAGCTGGATCATGACACAGTGGCAGGATAAAGTCATCAGAGACAGACGTCTGTACAGCAAAAGACAGCACCCTAGACCATAGCTTGCTTTCCATACCTCTGCAGAGAAGTTGCTGAGTAGTTTCTCGGATAAGGAGAGCAGACCGAGCTCCAGCTTCTCTTTAACACACAGATGCACAGTCAAACATGTGGAGCTAGACTGTCGGCAGGTCCCTGTAGGTTTGGCACTGGGGCCTATTGCCATACCATTAAATGAGGAAAAAACGTTAAGTGCCTCAGTGTCCGTCAATATGCCCTCATCTTTTCCTCCTTTAAAGTGTGAGCTGAAGGGAAAAAAAAAAGAAAGAGCATATAGCACTGTAAAGTATCACATACTAGCTTACATTTTTATACATAAGGGCATCCCAAGGAAGCAAAGACATCACAAAACTCACAATACTAAACATGTGCGCCCAGAATAGGGGACCAGTGGGCCAGCCCAGGCCAACCCAGTATCCATTCTTCATGAAAGGCCTTGCTATTTGATCCAGAGAGAAATTAAAGAGATTACCAAGAATGCAATGCTGCAATAGCAGCAAATTCATAATCATCCCCATAAAAGAGAGGGGTTAAAGTGGACCAAATACACTTATACTAGGTTTTGGTCCATACACTTGGAGCATCCCGATTTGGAATGCCCCACTGAGTCAAACCTTGCTGGCTATTTCATGGCACAGATTGCAGCTCTGGCCCAATCATCTTCTTTGTGCATATTAATGTAAGCTTAGCCGCACTCAAGATTGGCGTGCAGAACACCCTGCATCCCTCTATGGCTGTGCGCGTCCACACCAGCTTTTTAGTTACAGCTAGCAAGGCTGTACAAGGACCTATACAACCGATGACCACACATGTGCCGTGGATTCGTCAGCAAGGTATCCGAAAATGGTAGGGTTTCACAAAGCGGGAATCCCAAAACGGGAGGCCTCAGGAGTATTTAACCAGTTGCTAGGTCCAGATTTGGCCAACTTTTAATGCAGTGTAATATCTGTAAAGGAAAGAGCACAGCAGACTGTCCTAAAGAAAGTATGCTGAGGTATGAGGATACCACAATGACTATCTCATTCTGGGCACAGAATCTTTACCATATTTTTCGCACAATAAGACACACCTGCCCATAAGACACACCTAGGGTTTAGAGGAGGAAAATAAGAGGAAAAAAAGCAATCCTGTGAGTACTCACCTGTAGAATTGTTTTTGTTCTTGCATGCTTGCCTGCTTCGGTATTCATAACAGATGGGTTATTCCGCCACAAGGTGGCACAGTGGTACTGCAGAAAGCTGTGGCATCTCCCGGCCCCCTATAAAAATGGGATTAACCATAGAGTTCCCAGCGTAGACAAGCAGTGAGACAAGAAGCCGTGAGAGAATAAAGGTAAAAAATGGAAAAAAGGTGAAAAATCCCAATTAACTTGGAACAATCACCATAAAGAGGCAACCAAAAATAACGATAACAAGGGTGGGCCGAAGCAGGCCGTGCCATGCAAGAACAAAAACAATTCTACAGGTGAGTACTCACAGAATTGCTATTTTCTTTATTGCATGGCACGGCCTGCTTCTGTATTCATACCAGTTGGGACATCCAAAAGCAGTGTCCAAAAGTAGGGTGGGATCCCCAAAGAGTAACATCCGGCAGTCACTACCACTTGAAGCACCTTGCCAAAAGCAGTATCTGCTGAGGCCTTAAAGTGGACCAACACCCTCCCCTGATCGGCCCGGGAATCTATAAGAAAGGCTCAGTAGCGACCAAATAAAACTTCAGAGCCCTGACCACATCCAGAGAATGCAGTGTCCGCTCCTTGGAATTAGCAGGATTGGGACACAATGAAGGCAAGACAATGTCCTGATTGAGACAGTAGAGGAAACGGAGGACGGAACACACAGAGAAGCCGAAACTCAGTCCAAGGCATTGCCAGGGCATCCGTGATGAAGGCCAGAGGATCCTGTGACAGGGAGACAAATCTGGGAAGTTTGTGATTGTGACGGGACGCAAACAGGTCCACATCCGGCTGACCCCAGCGGTGACACAGGGAGAGAAACACTTGGTTGTTGAGGGACCATTCCCCCAGACGAGACGTCCCCCTGCTCAGGGAGTCCGCCACCTGGTTCTCCACCCCTGGAATGTAGACCGCTGAGATGCAGAGAACATTCTGTTCTGCCCAAGACAGAATCAGGGACACCTCCTTGAAGGCTCGCTTGCTCCGAGTCCCTCCCTGATGATTGATGTAGGCAACCGCCGTTTGGTTGTCTGAGCGGATCTGAACAGCCTGACCCCAAAGGTGTGTGGTCAGGTGAGAAAGAACCAACCTGATCACCCGCAGTTCCAGGACATTGATGGGAGCATGGGCCTCTTGTGGGCCCCACCGGCCCACAAGAGACTTCCAAAAGCCTCCCCAACCGGTCAGACTGGCATCTGTGGTTACTGTCTCCCAGCACGGGGGCAGGAAGGTCCTGCACCCCTGAAGGTTCCTTGCTTACAGCCACCACGAGAGGGATTGTCTGGCCAGAGGAGACAGCAAATTCCTGATCCAGGGACACAGGGTCCCGATCCCAAACTGACAAGAGGTACAGTTGAAGAGGTCTCATGTGAAACTAAGCAAAGGGGACTGCCTCGAAGCAGGACACCATCAGGCCCACCAACTGCATCCCCTGACGGATGGAGGGATGAGTACACGAGAGCAGAGCCCGTGCCTGCTTCTGAAGACCCTCCACCTTATGCTGAGGAAGGAACACCTTGACCTGAGAGTCATGCCCAGAAAGGACCTCACCAAGAACGGGGACAGTGATGACTTGGGATAGTTGATCACCCAGCCGAAGGACTCGAGAGTGGAGGTCACCACCTGAGTGTCCTGCTCGGCCTGAGGAAAGGACTGAGCCACCATCAGGATGTCGTCCAGGTAAGGAATGATGCGAATGCCTTGGTTCCGCCATAACTCCCGCCAGTACCTTGGTGAACACCCAAGACGCCGAGGTGATACCGAAGGGTAGAGCCACAAACTGGCAATGCTAATCCTTCAGCGCGAACCTTAGAAATCTCTGATGACCTGGGAGGATAGGCACATGAAAATAAGCATCCTTGATGTCCACAGTGGTCATGAAATCGCCCTGGCGAAGGGTACTGACAGCAGAGCGTAGAGAGTCTTGATGCGAAAATGCTTGAATCTGACAAATTTGTTGAGGTCCTTCAGGTCCAGAATGGGCCTGAGAGCCAACCTTTTTGAGGACCGTGAAAAGATTGGAATAGTACCCCTGACCCTGTTCTTGATGGGACACTGGACAAATGACCCCTGACTCTAACAGGCATTGAACCACCAGAAGCAATCTTGAGCAGACAGAGGGTTTAAAGACATCCGGGATCTGATGAATCTTGGGGGCGGCCAGGCTGCAAACTCTATCTTGTAACCGGAGGACACCCCCTCCTGAATCCACCGGTCTGAGATGTGAAGCCTCCAGATGTGAGCAAAGAGCCGAAGCCGTTCCCCCCACCCGGTTGGGTGAGGGCGCCCCCTCATGCCTGAGGGGGCATGGGAGAGGGTTTGGGCCTGGAACTCCAGGAGAGACCTGGCCATGACATGGCAGGCCAGCTGATCCATGCGCCGGTCCTCATTGTCCCTCAGAGTGGTAGTGTCAGGGGAAGGCATGACCGAGGTATTGGACAAGCCTAGCACGGGAGCGTCCACCTCAGGGGGACATGACCACCGCTTAACTAGATCAGCAGGAAAGGGATACCTCTATCTAATCCCTTGGGAACAGCAGGCAGCCTGTTAGGACGTTCCCACTCTTTAAGCACCATAGTGGTGAAATGTCCTTGCTCAAGAACTCCAGACGCTGTTTACCGGGACGAAAAAGCTCACCCTGCTGTCTTTTAGCCACCACAGGGGCAGCAATGTGTAAAATGGACAGCAGATTATCAGTGTCCTCAGGATACCATGAATCCTCCCCAGACTCAGAGTCATAGTCCTGGAGCAGTTCCCCTTCTTCTAGGGAATAACATCCAGCAGTGACATCAAATTCCTCATACTCCTCTGTAGAGCGTGAGGGAGTGGAAGTCAGGTGCTTCTTGCCAGAGGCCTTCCTAGGAACAGTCCTGGCAAGCTGCCTCTCAATGCTGGCCACCAGCAGAGCCAAATCAGAGTGCGACTCCCTGCTAATATCCCCCGCACTGGGGCCCAATTGTAGGAGCGGGGGAGTAGGCGAAGCCGATGGAGGCGCAGAGCTGGAAATCGAAGCAGACAAACCAGCTTGAAGCGCAAGGACACTTTCAGCGCACGGCACGCAACCGTGACACTGTTACTCACAGGGGATACCCCACACATGGAACACAGGCAGGCTTGCCCCGAAGGGCCCCCAAGCACGCTTCCCCCAGAAGCCTCCATATGGTGATTAACACAGGCGTAAAAGGCCAGCGCTGGGTAAAGGCCAATACAAAAGCCACCCGGGATGCCCTCCGACGGGATGACCCCAGAGGTCAGTGAAAGGGGGGATGAGGGGGAGGAAGGAGTAGAGTCGGGAGAGACCACAACCCACTGGTATCCCGTCTGAAAGACATAAGTAAAAAATGACACATGAGCATCCTGCAAGACCAATAAAAAAAGGGGGACTCACAGACCAAAACACCGCAACTAACACCACTCGCAGCTACCACCCCCCCCCCCCCCGAAGTCAGAGAGGGGGGGGGAGAGAGACAAGAAGGCAGCGGCGAGTATCCAGGCCAGGAGGGGGGGGGGGGGGGGAGGCCTGGATACTCGCCGGGATACTAGTGGGTCGAGGTTTCTCCCGGCTCCACTCCTTCCTCCCCCTCATCCCCCCCCTCAGAAGCCAGGACAGGAACTCCGCATCCCTAGTAGGCTCACCATAAAGCCTATGGCCGGCTACCCTTTGTGGAACAGGGCCTGCGGCTTGGAGCACTTACCCTAGTGCTCTTCTACCCTCACCCGATCTGTCAGCCAAGGCTGGGAGGCAGTGAGGGTCCAGAAACGGGTGGAAATAGACTTGCAGGGCCACAGGCTTGGTTGCCCCGCTCACCTGCACAAGAGAGAGAGATATCTTCTAACTTCGCAGTTTCACTGCAGAGGAAACACTGGGAACTCTATGGTTAATCACGTTTTTTTATAGGGGGCCGGGAGATGCCACAGCTTTCTGCAGTACCACTGCGCCACCTTGTGGCGGAATAACCCAACTGTTAAGAATACCGAAGCAGGCCGTGCCATGCAATAAAGTAAATATCTGAACCAAATGGTATGCTAAAATACCGCCTCCCAATCATCCCAATACAGTGTGCAGAATCGCCCCAACCAACCAACCAACCCATTACAAGCCATGTGCAGAATACCCCCCAATAACCCTATTACAGGCAGTGTGCCGAATCTACCCTCATCATAGGCCATGTGTAGATTCCCCCCCTCCCCAGCTTATAGAAAATACAATTCTGTGAAATACTCACCCGTAGAATTGGTATTATACGTATACAGTACGTCCTGCTCCAGATATAATACTTACACTTGGGTTATCCTCCGCCAGGTGGCGCTGCACTGCAGACATGAGAAAACAGGCTCCTCCCGGCCCCTCAAATACCCAGGGACCTCCCACAAATCCCCAGCATTGAAAAGCAGTGTACCAGAAGCCGGGAGAAATTAACCACCAAAAACTAGTAACTATAACAATGATAACAATCACCATACAGGGGATCCAGAATAATGCAAAACCAGGGTAGGGTGGAGCAGGACGTACTGTATACGTATAATACCAATTCTACAGGTGAGTATTTCACAGAATTGTATTATTCTAAGTATACAGTACGTCCTGCTCCAGATATAATACTTACACTTGGGACATCCAACAGCAGTGTCCATAAAGTAGGGTGGGATCCCCAACAAAAAGGCAACAGCAGGCAGTTTAAACCACTGCCGCCTGCAAAACCTTGCGGCCAAACACAGCATCAGCTGAGGCCCTAACATCAACCTTGTAAAACTTTGAAAAGGTATGAACAGAAGACCAAGTAGCGGCCTTGCAAACTTGTTCAACAGAAGCCTGGTGCTGGAAAGCCCAAGAGGCACCATTAGCACGAGTAGAATGAGCAGTAAGGCGGAAGGGAGGCACCTACCCCTTGGCAGAAAAGGCCTGAATCACAGCCTGACGAATCCATTTGCTAAAAGTAGACTTAGCGGGAGCCAAACCTTTCCTAGGCCCGGAAGGCACAACGAAGAGAGCATCGGTCTTCCTGAAAGCCGCAGTGACTACCAGGTAATACTTCAGACACCTGACCACGTCCAAGGAATGCAGAACCCATTCCTTATCGTTGCTAGGATTGGGTGACAATGAAGGAAGAACTATATCCTGAATCAAATGAAAAGCAGACACCACTTTAGGCAGAAAATCCGGTTTGAAGCGGAACACCACCTTGTCCTGGTGTCTCTCATAGTACAGAGGCTGAACAGACAGAGCAGCCAGCTCAGACACACGCCTAACCGAAGTAATAGCCACCAAAAAGACAACCTTGAGAGTAAGAACAGCCAGAGCAGCATCATGAATAGGCAGCACCCTGCAAGGCAGACAAGACCAAGTTCAAATCCCATACAAGGACCATAGGTTTACGAGGGGGACGCACATGAGTGACCCCCTGAAAGAAGGTCTTAACCAAATGATGCTGAGCAAAGGACTTCTGAAAGAAGACGGACAGGGCAGAAACCTGACCCTTCAGAGTACTGAGTTTTAGACCTAACTCCAAACCATGCTGTAAGAACTTCAGAACCCTAGGGATTGAAAACTCCCTACAGGGAAGAGACCTAGATTCACACCAGTGAATGTAGGTACGCCATACTCTATAATAAATAGCAGAAGAAGTCTTCTTCCTAGCCTGCACCATAGTACCTACCACAGAGGCAGACAAAACTTTCTCCATCAAAATGGAGGTTTCAGCAGCCAAGCCGTCAAAGCCAGAGTTTGTAAATTGGGATGGCGTAAGGAGCCCTGAGTGAGCAGATCTGGTGCCCCTGGCAGGTCGTACAGGTCTACCGCCATTTGTACCACGTCTGCGAACCACACTCTTCTTGGCCACCTGGGGGCCACTAGAATCACAGGTACCCCTTCCAGAGCAATCTTGCGCAGAACCCTGCCCAGAAGGGGGAATGGTGGAAATACATACAGGAGCCGAAACTCCTTCCATGACATGGACAGGGCATCCGTGGCCAAGGCCAGAGGGTCCTGAGACAGGGATACAAAAGCCGGGAGCTTGTGATTGTGACGGGATGCAAACAGGTCCACATCCGGCAGACCCCAACAGTGACACAGGGACTGGAATACCCTGTTGCAGAGGGACCACTCCCCCTGACGGGACGTCCCCCTGCTCAGAGCGTCTGCTAGCAGATTCTCCGCCCCCAGAATGTACTCAGCCGAAATGCATTGGACATGTCCGCCCATGTCAGAATCCGAGACACCTCCTGGAGGGCACCCTTGCTCCGGGTCCCTCCCTGATGGTTGATGTAGGCAACCGCCGCCCTGTTGTCTGAGCGCACCTGTACCGCCAGACCCTTCAGTTGGTGGGTCAACCGCTTCAGAACCAACCTGCCCCCTATCAAGTTCCTGTGGTCCAGCCACCATGCAAGGTACTGTCTGACCGAGGGGGGAAGCACACAGACCCCGTCCAAGGACGCAGGGTTCTTGTCCCACACTGACAGAAGGTGAAGCTGCAGAGGCCTCAAATGGAACTGTGCAAAGGGCACCGCCTCGAAGCTCGCCACCATCAGGCCCACCAGCTGCATTCCCTGCCTGATGGAGGGCTGGGGGCATGAGAGCAGGAACCTCGCCTGCGCAATCAGAGCTTCCACCTTCTGTTGAGAAAGGAATATCCGTGACTGAACCGTATCCAGAATCATTCCCAGGAACGGAGTCACCAAGGAAGGGGACAGAGAGGACTTGGGGTAATTGATCACCCATCCGAAGGACTCCAGGGTGGACACTACCAGCCGAGTGTCCAACTCTGCCTGCTGCAGAGACCGAGAGGTGATGAGCATATCGTCCAGGTAGGGTAGCACACGTATGCCCCTTGACCTTATCAGGGACATCACCCCTGCCAGCACCTTGGTGAACACCCTGGGAGCTGAAGTGAGGCCGAGTGGCAAGGCCACAAATTGGTAATGTTGATCTTTCAGTGCAAATCTGAGAAACCTTTGGTGTCCTGGAAACACCGGGACGTGAAGGTAAGCATCTGTGATGTCTACGGACGTCATAAAGTCCCCTGGGCGCAGAGAGCCGATGGCCGAGCGCAGAGTTTCCATGCGAAAGTGCCTGTTCTTGACAAACTTGTTGAGGATTTTTAAATCCAAAATGGGCCTGACTGACCCATCTTTTTTGGGTACTGTGAAAAGGTTGGAATAGAACCTCATGCCCCTGTCTCCTAAGGGGACCTTGCAAATGACCCCTAGATCCAGGAGACTCTGTACGTCCAGCAACAAGACCTGAGCCGAAGCCGGGTCCTGTGGAATCCGGGACCCAATGAATCTGGTGGGGGGCTGCACAGCAAATTCTATCTTGTAGTCGGAGGACACTACCTCCTGAATCCACCGGTCTGAGACGTGGCGTCTCCAGACATGTTCGAAGTGCCGCAGACGTCCCCCCACCCTGACGGGCGAGGGCGCCCCTTCATGCCTGAGGGGTCTTGGGAGGGGCTTTGGGCTTGGACCCCCAGGAGGAACCAGGACGGCGTCCTCTGTTCCTGTGCCAGGAATCTGCGCGGGACCCAGCGAAGGACACCCCTTTTCCCTGTTTAGCCCCACAGTAGGGGATTGAAAGGGTGCCCTGGCCCCGAAAGGGCAGAGTCTGCCGCCTGCGCTGGGGTAACTTACCTCCTTTGGCGAAGAGGTCTAGGCGGTCCCCAATCAGGCGCAGCCCCTTAAATGGAAGCCCAGTAAGGGCTTTCTTAGCAGCATTGTCAGCAGCCCACTGGCGCAACCAAACCGCGTGGCGCATAGCTACCGCCAGGGCAGAGGATCTGGCACACATCCTAATAGCATCATCCGATGCAGACAGGATAAAGTTCACAAACACATCACAGTGAGACAGTGCATTGATAGTATCAGGTGGCAGCTCATCTGGGCCATCGAGTGCATTCCTGACCATGGCCCTGAGCGCCACTGCCGTAAAGGCTAAGGCACAAACCGGGCGCAGAGCCGCCCCCACAAATGCAAAGGCATGGCATGCCAATTGGTCAATACGCCGGTCCTCAGAATCCCGCAGTGTAGTAGTGTCAGGGGAGTGCATAATAGAGGTGTTGGACAACCCTAGAATAGGAGCATCGACCTCGGGGGGCGATGACCAGCATTTAACCATGTCAGAAAAGGGATACTTCCTGTCCAAACTCTTAGGGATCCCTGGGAGTCTACTGGGATGTTCCCATTCTTTAAGCACGAGGTTACTGACATGGGTTTGCTCGAGAAATTCCAAACGAGCCTTAGCAGTATGAAAGAGCTCACCCCTTTGCCTGGGAGCCGCAACAGGGGGAGAAATGGACAAAACCTCAAAAATCTGAACCAGCAGCCTGTCGGTATCATCCGGGGTCCAGTGCTCAGAACCAGACTCGTCATGACCCCTTCTCTTCGGATGACCCTGAGTCAGAGAACAGCTCCCCTTCGTCCGAGGGGGTATGGCCATAAGAATGCAACAACTCATCAGATTCCAGAGGGAAAAGAGCAGAGTCAGGGGTTAAATGCTGCTTCTTTGCGGTGGCCTTGCGCGCTAAAGAATTAGCAAGCAACTTTTCAACACTGGCCAGTCTAGTAGCCATATCAGGATGAGAATCCCCGCTTGTATTGGGGGTTAGACTCAGGCTTGGGGGAGTAGGTGAAGTGAGGTGAAGTGAGGCGATGTGCAGGCCCAGCCACAGAAGAGACGGGAAGTACCGATAGCGCCTGCTGTGCACAAGGAACACAGACCCGTGCATTGTCACCGCTGCTAGGTAAGACACCACAAGCTACACACAGCCGGGCTTGTCCCGAAGGAACCCCGGTTGCATTATCCTGGGATGCCTCCATATGGTGATTAATCGGCACAATAGTCCAGTAGGGATTGACGCTGAACGCTACCCTGGATGCCCCAATAACCCGCGGGGAAGTGGGAGTAAATTTTAATAGGCCCCACTGGGAGCTACACCGGACCGGGAGAAGTCACCGGATTCCACGGTCTGAAAGACAAAGTGAACAAAGATGTCAGAGCCATGCGCAAGAAAAAGGACTAAAGAAAATCGCCCGCGGGGGCACTTACAGACCGAGGGGGGGGGGGGGGGGGGGAGGATGGTCTTCACCACGCGCGCCAACTAGCAGTAAAATGGCGCCAAGAGAACCTCGAAGGGCGGGCCAAAGCTCGCCGTGACGCGGAGCGCGCCAAGGTATTGATAGAGTGGATTACCTCAGAAAAGCCACTACGACACTAAAGGAGACGCTGCAGCGTCTGCAGCGCCACCGCTGCCCGTGCAGTACAGACAATACGGGAAAAAATAGCGGCGGCGACCGATACAATATAAAGGAAACAGCGCGGCTCCGACAATCATTCCCAGTCAAGGGAAAGACTAAGACCATAAGCGTGTAATAGGGTACACTGAGGCCACCATACGCACACACCCCTCCCTCCCCCCCTTTCTTTGCCCCCGGGCTAAGGGGGGAACGAGGGAGGACGGCGACCCTTTGGACAGGGTCCACTGCTACACGGGGCGTGGGGCAACGATGCGGGAGGGGCCTCCCCTGAAGGCTCACCATCAGCCTAAACCGCCTACCCTTTGGTGGAGGACTGCGGTGGAGCGTGGCTCCATAAGCACACATGGTGCAGCCTACCTTCACCCGACCAGCGCAGCCCAGGCTGGGAGGCACATCACAAGGAGGACGGATGGTAGTATTCCAACAGGGCCGCAGGCTGTAATAGCCCCGCTCACCTGCGAGAGAGTGATACTTCATGTCTTCGCAGTCGGCACTGCAGAGAAAATACAATTCTGTGAAATACTCACCTGTAGAATTGGTATTATACGCATACAGTACGTCCTGCTCCATATATAATACTTACACATGGGTAATCCTCCGCCAGAGGGCGCTGTTCACTGCAGACATGCAAAAACAGGCTCCTCCCGGCCCTTCATATACCCAGGGACCTCCCACAAATCCCCAGCATTGAAAAGCAGTGAGAAAAGAAGTCGGGAGAAACCAACCACCAAACTGGTAACAATAGCAATGATAACAATCACCATACAGGGGATCCAGAAAATGTAAAACCAGGGTGGGGTGGAGCAGGACGAACTGTATGCGTATAATACCAATTCTACAGGTGAGTATTTCACAGAATTGTATTATTCTAAGCATACAGTACGTCCTGCTCCATATATAATACTTACACATGGGACATCCAATAGCAGTGTCCATAAAGTAGGGTGGGATCCCCATCAAAAAAGGCACAGCAGACAATAAAGGCGCTGTCACCTGCAAACCTTGCTACCAAGTACGACATGAGCAAAGGCTCTAACGTCAATCTCATAACAAAACTTTTGAAAAGGTATGAACAGAAAACAAGCAGCGATCTAGCAAACCTGTTTAACAGAAAACCTGGTGCTGAAGGGCCAAAGGTAGAAAGTAGAATAGAATAAAAAGAGAGGAATATTCTTCCCCTTAAGGAATAGGCCAGAGTAAAGGCCTGACCAGCCCAAATGTAACAGGAGCCTCGGTAAAACTTAGAACTTTCCTCAACGGGGAATTGAAAACTGGTCTCCCGCAAGACAGGCGGGGATACTGACCTCTACACTAACAAGGATCAGCAAGAAGCCGAAACCTTTACTCAGGACCAAAAAACAAACCATCCAAGGAAGATCAGTCCAAAGGGCGCATAGGGCCTGGAAGCAAACGAGATCAGGCGCATACAATGGAGGCACCCGCAGTCCCCAAGGGGCATCAGTCCCCCTAAGGGACAAGAAACAACCAGGAAAACTTCAACACCTGTTGAGGGAATGTAGACCCCCTTACTTCAGCATTACTAAGAAAAAGGCCCATAGGCAGACTAAAAGGATTTAAATAATGATCATAAGACACCACCTTAGACAAAAGGTCCGGCGTAAGGCGGAATACCACCACATCAAGGTGTGTATATATATAAATGATGAACGAGGGCTAACTAAACAGAGCCACCTTCTCAGGCACACGTCTGACTGAAGCAACAGCCCCCGGAGGGGCAACTTGAACCACAAAACAGCTCAGACAGCATCCAGAATAAGTCCCAAGGGAACAACCCGCAAGGCAAACAGAATGAACATTGATCCCAACAGAGACCATAGAACTACTTGGAAGATGCACCTGAGCAATCCCCAAGAGAACGCTTAACAAGGAAGACTGAACAAGACTACTACAGGAAGGCAGACAGGACAGAACCTGAACCTTCAGAGTACCTAGATGGGGAGCCAACCCCAACCCATGCTGTAAGGACTCTAGAACCCTGGGAACAGAGAACGTCCAACAGGGGAGAGACCAAGACTCACGCCAATCAATATGGGTACACCATACCCCATAACAGACGGAGGAAGAAGAAGAAAAAGAAGCTTGCTCCTAGCCCCCCATAGACCAAGACACCCAGAAGATAAAACCGTCTCCAAAAGGGTGAATGAATCAGCTGTCAAGCCCTCAGACTAGAGCCAGTAGATCGGGGCGACATAAGAAGGAGCCTGACAAGGGCAGAACGGCACTCCTGAGAGAGCGTACAGGTCCGCTGACCTCAGCAGAAACATCTGCGAACCACAGTCCACTAGGCCACCCAGGGGCCTTCAATCTCACGGGTCTCTTTATCAGCGCAACCGTGCGCAGAACCCCACATAGCAGGGTGAAAGAAGAGAAGACAGATAAAATAGAATGTCCAGACAAAAAAAATTACTAAGCCCCCATGACCAGTCAGAATATTCTGGGGCAGTAAAAACAAGGGCAGAGCCCCTGTGATATTAACGAGACCCAACAGAGCCACCCTAGTACAACCTGCCACTGAACGTAGACACCCACCTAGATCAGGATCAGAAACCTTCCAGGAGAATCATCCTGCTACAAGTTCCAGACCAATGATAAATACAGGCCACTGTCCTCCGACAGGCCAAGAGTCCCCAAATAGACAGGTCCTGAAGAGGAGAAATCCAACAAGATAGAGCCAACTGAAGGCTCACTGTTTTAACAAATTCAGTAGGTAAGATGGACCCTCTAAGGGACCCTACCTAGGAACCGCGGGGGTTTTTTAGAAGAAACCCCCCCCCCCCCCCCGCCAACCTGCGAAACTTGGTACCCAAGGTGACCATTCACAGGAAGATGCAAGCAAAGGAGGGGTGCCCCCTGACAGGGTCCTTGAATTTAACCAGCTCAAGAGGAACCACCGTACCAAGGGGGAATGAGCAGAGACCTAGCTCCAGGGGTGCTGGAACCCCATCCAGGATCAATAACCTACTGTGCCGAAGAGCCCAAGGGCTCTGTATATAAGGAACATCATCTGATCCGCCACCAACGGGCCCACCAGCTGCAATCCTGCCTGGTGAAAATAAGGTGTCAGCAAAGAGGGACAGAGCCCATGTAACCAGGAGTCCACATATTGCCAAGGAAGAAGGTTCAAGCCTGAACCGAATCCAAGGAATGGAGATACCGAATAAGGGACAATGAGGGATTGAGGTGACAGATCACCTGTCCTAATAACCCCCAGAGGACACCGCCCGCCGACTAACCCACTCGGCCTTGTAGAGATTGTGAAGTAATGGAGGACTATCCGGTAGATCCTAGTGCAGACGTCCCACGAGCCTGTCAGAGACATCACCCCCATCCGCGCCTTGGCGAGCAGCCTGGGAGCAGCAGAGAGGCCAAAAACAAGGCCTCAGACCACAGAGTTGGTCCTTCAACACTGACCTGTAAAGGTCTCGGAGCCCATAAGACACAGGGGAAAGTAAGAGGATCTTAGATTTCCACAGGTGGCAAGAGGCCCCCTTGCACAGGGCGCCTGCGGCCCAACACAGAGATACCCAGCACGGACTAACTATGAGCGTAGAATTCCCAAGCCTCAAACAGGCCAGCATGGCCCAGACTGCCTCATCCTATTGAGGGAGAGAGGAAAAGTTAACTTAGAGGCATCACCTCAACCTGTTAAGGGCAACCTGCAAGCGAGCCCAGACCCTGCAGGCCGAGAATGGCCTGCACTAACTCCTAAAGAGAAAACAGGGACTAGAATCACCCCGACACTTACGAAAAAGGACCGCCCAACAACTTTATCCTGTATCCAGGGGAACTACCTCCTGGAACCACCAGAAGGAAGCGAGACGCTCTCGGACAGGAGCCATGTGTTGAGGCAGTCCCCTCGGCCAGAAGGGCGAGGGCGTCCCTTCATGCTTGGGAGGTCTTGGCAGATTTGGACTTAGTCCTGCCAGAGGCCCCAGGGCGTTGCCTACGCCGAAAAGTTGGAAACACACCTCTGGTTCGTGTTTGACACTAACGTAAGGAGGGGGAGGGGTACCCCTGCCCAGAGGAGGCCGGGACGGCCTTCTGCGTAGGGGCGCCTTGCCCCTTTTTCCAAAAAGGTCCAGACGGGCCCCAAATAGGTGCCGTCCTCTGAAGGGAATGCCAGTAAGAGCCTTCTTTGTATCATCGTCTGCTCCCCACTGTCGCAGCCAGACCAGACGGCGAATAGCTACCACGAGGGCAGAAGTTCTGGCACACATCTTAATGGTGAGGATAAACCTCACAAACACATAACAATCGGAGAGTTCATTAAAGACCTCCCAGGGGAGATCCTCAGGTTGGTGATCAAGTAGCTTCCTAATGAGGGTCCTGGCGGCCACCGCAGTGATGGCCGCGGCACAGACCGGGCGCAGAGCCGTCCCTGCGCACGAAAAGGCACGGGAAGCCAGTCTGTCAAAGAGCCGGTCCTCAGCATCCCGAAGGGTACGGTAATAAGGAGCAGTCATGAAGGGGGGGTTAGTAACCCCTATAATCGGTGCATCCACCTCGGGAGGTGCTGACCAGAAGTTAACCACCTCAGGGGGAAATGGGTACTTCCAATCCCAGACCCCTGGAACCCCCTTAAGTTTACAAGGCGATTCGCATTCTTTGGATATAAGAGCCTGGAAATGCTCCTGTTCCAGAAATTCCAAGCACGGTGTCGCTGTATGGAAACTCTCCCTCTTATGTTTGGGAGCCTCTCCAGGAGGAGAGATTGACAACACTTCAAAGATCTTTACAAGTAGTTCATCGGTGTCACACAGGCCCCAGGAACTGGGGCCAGAATCATCACGGCTCCAAGGCCTCTCGTCCGAGGAGCCCGAATCGGAGAATAGATCACCTTCATCAGAAGGAGCAAGGTCCTGCAAAGCAGCAGACTCTTCATTATCAGTAGGAACCAGAGAACCAGGAGGCGGCAGGGGCCGCTTCTTTCCAGAGCCCATGTGCTCCGCCAAACTGGCTATCACCTGCTCAGCCGTAGGCAACCTGCTGTCACGCTCCAGGTACCGCAATTAACCACTTGGATAACTTCAGCTCTCTCGGTAAGACCTCAACCCCCAATCTCCGCAGCCAGCTTCACATATAGGAGCCCCCGCTTGCCGAGAGGCAGAACACGCCTGCCCGGGATCGGTTGCCCCCAGGACTTCTATGGTTTAAAGATTGAAGCCTTACTGTACGGAGGACTGGAGAACCCGCGGCTGGAAGTGGAATTGGGTAGCCCGAATTTGAGCGTAAGACGGAAGTCCAAGGACAGGCTGGAGGTTGGCAACAGGAGATCTGAGGTGGCGACAGAACAATTGGGATAGACAGATCGCGGTCTAGGTTCAAGGCGAAGGTCGGCAACAGGAATGAAGATCGAGGATGGTCAAAGGCAGGCAAGGGTCGGCAACAGGAGTGTAGATCGAGGATGGTCAAAGGCAGGCAAGGGTCGGCAACAGGAGTGTAGATCGAGGATGGTCAAAGGCAGGCAAGGGTCGGCAACAGGAGTGTAGATCGAGGATGGTCAAAGGCAGGCAAGGGTCGGCAGCAGGAACACAGATCAATATAAAAGGTAAGTAACAAACGAGGGTCTAAGCGCTATAACAGGCAATGACCAACTGGCTGAAGAGGGGTTATATAGGAAGCAGGTATGATTGGGCCAGGGAAGTGAGCCTGATGATTGGTGCAACTAGAATCTTTAATCTAATTGGATAACACAGGGCGTACCGCCCAGGAGTCTGAAAAGGCTGATAGTAACATACATGAGGATGATAGCGTCCAGATATCCAGAAGGAGATTGGCCAGTAATAATAGGAACACTCCCCAAACCCACACCTGCCGCTAATTAACTCTCCTACGGCGGCCGTGCTGAGAGCAGCGCCGCCGGAGGGTATAAGTGAGGGTATAAGCGTGCGCGCGAGCACGAGAACTAGAGCCGGGGCCGCCGGCCGACGCAGGAAGAGGCGCGTGCACGCCAGGCGGAAGAGAGGCCGCGCGGCGGGACGGGGAGCGCCGCAGGAACGGGACTCAGGTAAGTGGATACTGACACCTGCGCGGCACGACTTGCTGGTCATCCCCACTCGAGTGCGACTCATCAGGAGTGAGATTTAAGCACGGGGAGACAGGTGTATTGTAGCGAAGTGCAGCCACTGGCAAACCTGATTGCAGTGCCAGCACCTGTTCAGCACACGGTCCGCAGACCCGTGCTCTGTCAGCATCAGCATGGGGCTGTCCACACGCTGCACACAGCCGGTCTTGTCCCCGAGGGACCCCGGATACATAATTCTGAGATGCCTCCATATGGTGATTATCTGAGCAATATGCCCGCAGGGATTTATGCAATAGGCAACCCTGGATGCCCCAAGACCCGCTAGGAATGTGGGAGAATTTTTTATATGAACCCTCTATAATATATGTCAGGCCGGGAGAAGCCACCGAAATCTTGGCGTCAGAAAGACATAAGGCAAATAAGGGGGGGTGTCAGAGCCATGCGCAGCTGAACAAAAAGAACATAGAAACAAAACCGCCCAGGAGGGCACTTACATGACCAAGGGAGGAGGAGGATTGTAACCACGCGCGCGCGAAGACCATCAACATGGCGCCAAGCGAACCTCGAGGGGCGGGCCCGCTCTGGCCGTGACGCAGGGCGCGTCACGCCAAGTCCCCACCTCCCCCAAAGAGCGCGAAGGCTCCAAACGGCGCTAACGCCAATGACAAGCAGTCAGTTTATGCTAAGGAAAACGTCAAAACCAGTGAATGAAGCTGCGGCCCAGGCCACACACTACAGTAAAGGAAAGACGCACACGCGCGCAACCTGACAAGAGGTTATGAGGAACAGGGAGCGCGGCTCTGACACCCATAATTGTAAGGGCTGGTATATGAACTCACAATACCTTGCCTCATAATCAGCACACTAACCAGTGAACCAAAACACTTGTTCAAGACAAAACGGCCATAAACGTGTACAACATTGCGCTGAGACCGCCACACGCATACCCCCCCCCCTTTCTTTTTCCCCCCGAGCTACGGGGGAAAACGAGGGAGAAGGCGACCCTTCACCCAGGGTTCATCGCTACGAGGGGCACGGGGCAATAGTGCGGGAGGGGCATCTATTGGAGGCTCACCATCGGCCTAAACCGCCTACCCTATGGTGGGGGACTGCGGTGGAGCGTAGCTCCGTGAGCACACATGGTGCTGCCTACCTTCACCCGACCAGCGCAGCCCAGGCTGGGAGGCACATCTTCATTGAAGAGGACGGGTGGTAATAGTCCTGCAGGGCCGCAGGCTGTAAAAGCCCCGCTCACCTGCGAGAGAGTGATATTTCATGTCTTCGCAGTCAGCACTGCAGAGAAATCTGGGGATTTGTGGGAGGTCCCTGGGTATATGAAGGGCCGGGAGGAGCCTGTTTTTGCATGTCTGCAGTGAACAGCGCCCTCTGGCGGAGGATTACCCATGTGTAAGTATTATATATGGAGCAGGATGTACTGTATGCCTAGAATATCTGGGGATTTGTTGGAGGTCCCTGGGTATTTGAGGGGTCGGGAGGAGCCTGTTTTCTCATGTCTGCAGTGCAGCGCCACCTGGCGGAGGATAACCCAAGTGTAAGTATTATATCTGGAGCAGGATGTACTGTATACTTAGAATAGAAAGATACACTATACACACATACATATTTTTGGGCAACAATGTAACTTACCACTCTAAGGTATCTCCAAAGTATGACATAGCAGCATTGGAATCCTTCATTGTAAGGCTGACAAGAGCTCTGTGGAAGGCCGGGTGGCTGAAGTACCTAAAATTGAGAACAAAATCACAGAGTTATATATGTAATCTACCATAGGGCTTAAAGTGGACATCCAGTCAACAAAAAATGGAATTTTATGTATTACTTAACGCAATTTCTCTTAATACTCACTCAGTCACATGGGATCACTTACAATAGGGATATACTCCTGGACCCAGGAGTGGCAGGTAGCACTGGAAAATACAATTCTGTGAGTACTGACCTGTAGAATTGATTTTGCCGGTGTTCGGTCCGGGCTGTCCCAGTTATCCATATACGAGTGGGTAGTCCGCCACAAGGTGGCGCCAGTTACTGCAAGATACAAAGCTGTAACTCCCCCCGGCCTTCCATAAAAGGGACCAGTCTCCATAAAAAACCCAGAAAGTTAAAAAGCAGTAAATGAGACAGGCCGGGAGGCCGAGAAAAAACATGCTAACTAACATTCTACAGCATGAACTCTCTCCAAAAAAGATAAGGACAAAGATCCAATACAAACGACAATAATCACCATAAAAGGCAAAAGAGGAAATGAACCAAGGGCGGGATGGGGTAGCCCAGATCGAACACCGGCAAAATCAATTCTACAGGCGAGTACTCACAGAATTGTATTTTTCCCTGTGTTCGGTCCGGGCTGTCCCAGTTATCCATATATGAGTGGGACATCCAAAAGCAGTGTCCGAAATAGTGCAGGGTTTCCCCAGAGCGGAAAAGCATGTCGTTCATTTCACTACCGCCTGAAGCACCTTTCGGCCAAAAGCAGCATCAGCTGATGCCAAAACATCAACCTTGTAAAACGTAGTAAAGGTATGAACCAGGTAGCGGCCTTACAAACTTGTTCAACAGAGGCCTGGTTCTGAAAAGCCCAGGAAGCACCAATAGCTGTAGTAGAGTGAGCGGTAACACGAAAAGGGGGATCCTTACCCTTGGCACAGTAGGCTTGCACCACCGCCTGTCTAATCCACCTACTAAGAGTGGACTAAGCCGGAGACAAACCCTTCCTAACACCTTCAGAGAGGACAAAAAGAGAATCCGACTTCCTGAAAGATTTCATTCGCACCAGGTAGTACATCCAAGGAACGAAGGGCCCTTTCCTTAGAGTTAGACGGATCCGGACACAGAGAAGGTAATATAACCTCCTCATTAAGATGATAGGGAAACACGGCCTTAGGTAAAAAATCAGGTTTAAAGCGAAAAACCACCTTATCCTTATGCCGCTCAAAGTAAGGGAGCTTCATTCAAAGTGCAGCCAGTTCTGACACCCGGCGTACCGAGGTGATGGCTACCAAAAAGACCACCTTTAGAGTCAGGATAGACAAGGCAGCATAGCACAAAAGCTCAAAGGGGGGACCCTGGAGAGCAGAAAGCACAAAATTCAAATACCACACAGGTAATGCAGGCTTACGCGGTGGACGTACATTGGTAACTCCTTGGAAAAAAGAACAAAGCAGTCTATGACTGGCAAAGGATCTTTGGAAAAAGACGGCCAAGGCCGAGACCTGGCCCTTGTGGGTGCCCAGCTGTAGACCCAAGGCTAAGCTGTGTTGTAAAAATTCCAAAATCCTAAAAAAGAGAATGTGCGACAAGGGAAACTCTTGGATTCACACCAAGCAATGTAGGCATGCCAAACTCTGTAGTAAATCATGGAAGAAAAATTCTGCGCCTGAATCATGGTCTGAACAACCTTAGCAGACAACCCCTTCTCCGTAGGATTGAGGTTTCAATAGCCAGGCCGTCAAAGCCAGCGTCCGTAAATTGGGGTGCCGCAGCGACCCCTGTGTGAGAAGCCCTGGGAGCTTGTGATTGTGTCTGGACGCAAACAGGTCCACATCCGGTAGACCCCAGCGGAGACACAGAGCATGAAAGCTCTTGTTGCTGAGAGACCATTCCCCCAGACGAGAGGCCCCCCTGCTCAGGGAGTCTGCCTCCTGGTTCTCTACCCCGGGGATGTAAACCGCCGAGATGCAGGAAACATTCTCCTCTGCCCAAGTCAGGATCTGGGTCACCTCCTGGAGGGCTTGTTTGCTCCAATTGACGTCGGCAACCGCCGTCTGATTGTCCGAGCGGATCTGGATCGCACGACCCCTGAGATGAGTCAAGTGAAGAAGCACCAACCGGATCGCTCTCAGCTTCAGGAGATGGAGCTGCCTCCTGCGGCCCCCATTGGCCCTGGAACTTCAGCGTTTGCCAAAAACCTCCCCAGCCGGTCAGACTGGCGTCCGTGGTGACAATCTCCCAACGGGGAGTCAGAAAGGACTTGCCCACCGACAGATTTCTGGGGTCCAACCACCACAAGAGGGACTGTCTGGCCAGGGGGGCAGTGAAAATTCCTGTTCCAGGGACTCCAGCGTCCGGTCCCAGCCGGTCAACAGATTCAATTGAAGAGGTCTCATGAGGAACTGAGCGAAGGGTACTGCCTCAAAGCATGACACCATTAGGCCCACCAGTTTCATCCCCAGATGGATCGATGCCCGCTGACTAGACAGTAAGGCCTGCACCTGCGTCTGGAGGCCCGCCACCTTCTGCTGTGGCAGGAATACCTTGACCTGAGAGGTGTCCAACGTCATGCCCAGAAAGGACCTCACCATTGAGGGAGTGATAGAAGATTTGGGGTAAATGATTACCCATCCGAAATCCTCGAGAGTGGATAACACCGTCCGGGTGTGGCTCTCGGCCTGCTGAAAGGACTGAGCTGCAATCAGCAATTCGTCCAGATAAGGAAGAACACGATTGCCCTGGTTCCTCAGAATATCCATGATGCCCGCCAGCACCTTGGTGAACACACGGGGGGCTGAGGATATTCCGAACGGCAGTGCCACAAACTGGTAATGCTGATCCTTCAACGCAAACCTCAGGAACTTCTGATGTCCCTGAAAAATCGGGATGTGCAGATAAGCATCCTTGATGTCCACCGTGGTCATGAAGTCGCCCGGCCGAAGCGAGCTCACCGCGGACCGTAAGGTCTCCATGCGGAAATGTCTGACTCTGACAAAGTTGTCGAGACCCTTCAGATCCAGGATAGGTATCAGCGTTCCGTCCTTCTTGGGCACCGTAAACAGATTGGAGTAGAACCCTCGACCCCGTTCCTGGCGAGGCACGGGACAAATCACACCTGATAGCAGAAGGAGTTGAACGGCCATTCTTAGGCCCTGCGCCATCAATGTGTTCTGGGAAATCCGTGACCGAAGAAATATTAAGGGCGGCCAAACTGCCAGCTCTATTTTGTACCAGGAGGAAACCACCTCTAGAATCCACCAATCCGAAACGTGCTGTCTCCAGATGTGAGCAAAAAGCAGAAGCCGTCCCCCCACCCAGGTGGGTGAGGGCATCCCCTCATGCCTGGCAGGGGGTATGGATTTACCTCCCCAGGAGGGATTGGGTCGGCCGCGAGACCTACCTCGTCCCCAGGAATATCTGCGGCCACCAGAAAATGAAGAGCCTCTTCCTCCTCGAAAGGAGCGTTAGGCAGATGAACCACGAAAGGGCCCCGCAGGCTTCCGTTGCTTAGGGAGTCTTCCATCCTTGGCCAGAAGGTTCAGCCGCTCCTCGAATAACCTGAGCCCCAGGAAGGGGATACTAGTGAGCGACAAAGCGCAACAAGCAGGGCCGAAGCCCTGGCCCCAAGCCGGACACTATCGTCCATGGCCTAGACTACAAAACAGTAAAATCCACACAGGCTTGGAGGTCTTTATACTCCTCCGCCCGCTTGCGAGACTTGGCAAAATCAACAAGGCGTCTCACCTTCTTCCTGATGGTCAAAGAGACAATGGCCGCGGCACAGACAGGGCGAAGCCCAGCACCCACAAGGGTGAATGCATGACAAGCCAGCTGATCCATATGCCTGTCAGTAGGTCGCGCAAGGAAGCAGTATCGGGTGACGGCATAACCGTAGTGTTGGATAACCCCGACACAGGGGCATCCACATCAGGGGGACGGGACCAGAGGCAGATCAGTTCCTCAGGGAAGGGATACTGCCTGTCCAGGCCCTTAGGCACCGATGGCAATTTGTTATGTCTTTCCATTCCTTAAACACCATATTGGAAAAGTGGGCCTGCTCCGGGAGACAAGCCTCTGTCTCTCAGGCTGGAATAAATCACCATGCTTCCTCTTAACCGCTGTAGGAGGGAAAATATGCAAAGTCTCAAACACAGAAGACAGCAACTTTTCCGTGTCGTCAGGGAGCCACATATCCTCGTCAGAGGAGGAACCAGGCTCGCTGTCATAGCCGACCGACCGATCCCCTGAGGAAGCGTAGTCCTTCAACTCTCCCTCCTCCGTGGAGTCCCGACCTCCAAAAGGATCATCATCATCGTCAGCAAAAACCGAGTAACCCGTCTCGATGTGCCACTTCTTACTCGTGGCCTCCCAGCGCAAGTGACATAAACCGTCCAGAGGGCTGGTACCGCACATGGGGCAGATGGGGCCCCTAGCTCATTGTGGTGATTATAGTGATAAAAATACAGGTTACAAGGCACTAACAGCCCAAGCCTAAGTGACCCCCAATTTTGTCCCTCTTTTTAGTAATCCCTCTTTAAGGGGAGAGGGTGCGGAGAGAGGGGGGGTGTAGGAGACCGGGAGGAACCACAACCCTCAGCTGGCAATGGGAGGGGGGGCCCACCTAGAAGACACAAGCGGAAAGATTCATGAGCATCCCACAGCATATGCACATAAATAAATTACACAGATGAAAGAGGGACTCACGGACTTGACCGGCGAGGTAGCAGGGAGTCCGGAAGGCAGGCACCAGAAAAATGCAGGCAGTGAGTGGTGAAACTGATGCCCGTCAGACCCTCAATTGACAAAAAGCAGACGCGAACAGGGGCACCTCGCAGCGCCTAAAATGGCGCCAAGAGCGCAGGAAGGGGGGGGGGCCCACGGAGGAGCCCCCCCACCCCGGACGCGGAGCCCCGCACCACATGCCGAGGACTCGCCTCAAACGACGCTCCCGACCCCCCCCTCACAGCCTCAAGATGGAGGGGAAGAGGAAGAGGTGAGGGAACGAGGAAAGGTGAGTATCCACACAGCTGTCTGCAACAACAAAGTCTGAAGTAAAAGTGAAGCAAAAAGCACAACATATGACAATAAAGCATGTGGGCATAGATAAGGGCATAACCCCGGGCAATTTTCCACACAGCTGCCAGCAACAACAAAGTCTAAGGTAAAAATGAAGTAAAAAGCACAACATATGACAAAATATGTGGGCACAGATAAGGGCATAACCCTGGGCAATTTTGGTGGTTCCTCTCCCCCCCCTATAGGCTCACCATCGCCTATGGCCGGCTACCCTTTATGGAGGGTCTGCGGCCCAGAGCCTAGCTCTGAATGCCCGACCCCGGCGTTCTCCCTACCTTCATCCGTTCCCGTCAGCCGAGGCTGGGAGGCATACTGGGTCACAGGAACAGAGGCAATAGGGAGGCAGGGGCAGACAGGCTTAAAAATGCCCAGCTCACTGCCATGATTCCAGAGAGAGTTCTTCAGATGATCTTTGCAGCAGCTACTGCAAGACATATCTGGGGTTTTTATGGAGACTGGTCCCTTTTATGGGAGGCCGGGGGGAGTTACAGCTTTGTATCTTGCAGTAACCCACTCGTATATGAATAACTGGGACAGCCCGGACCGAACACAGGGAAAAAGTTTACAATTGAAGAGTACCACGCAGAGTACACCCTCCCCTGCGGCCTCTCCCTCGGTCAGGTCCGTCCCACAACTCAGTTTTAGTAACAAGCAGTAGGAAGCATGAGCAGAATGGACCGAACATCAAAAAGAGTAACTCATGTAACTAAGGCATGAAACACACAACTTGAGAAAGGTCTGAAGCCATAACACATCAGCCAATTCAACAGTGTAACCGCATGGCTACCAAACGGGCGGGTACTGTGTGAGTGAAGATTGGGAGGAAGGAATTATTATACTAATAAATAAAAATTCCCTTTTCTCTTCACTTCACTCAGTCACACATGATTAGTTACGATAGGGAAGTTCCAAAGCTGCTGCCCGGAGCACCTTGTGGCCAAAGCTGATGCACGCAAATCCACCGTGTAGAACTTGGGAGAAAGTGTGGAGAGATGACCACATAACATAGCTGCCTTGCAGATCTGCTCAGATGTCGCCTGATAGATCTGGTTGAAAGAGCACAGAGTTTGAAAGGGGACGTCCTGTTCAAAGACTGATAAGATGCAATCACCACTTGCCTGATACAACTGCTGGTGTTTGCTTTTGGAGCCAGGATGCCCTTCCGTGGCCCTCCGGGAGGACAGGAAGATGCCGTCTTGCTGAAGGAGGATGTAGGCGACAGGTAGAACTTTGAAGCCTGGACTACGTCTATCTCCTCTCACTGGGGTAAGAGGGGTTTGGATACAAGGACAATATGCTCGTTGAAATGTGGAAAGAGAACACTACCTTAGGCAAAAATGAGCCTGAAGGGGAAACCACAACTTGTCCTTGTGAAAAAACAAGGTAAGGAGATTCCACCTACAGCGCTGCAAGTTCAGACACCCTGCGGACGGACGTTATGGCCACTAGAATAGCTATATTTTGTGAAAGAATCAGTGGTGAAGCCTCGAACATGGGCGCAAAGGGAGGTTCCTGGAGCGCTGAGAGGACAAGCGTAAGATCCCACTGAGGAACCGGTGCTTTGAACGGAGTCGGACGTGAGCCACTCCCCTCAAAGGTCTTCACTAGTGAACATTCTGAAAGGCGTCTTTGAAAGAGAATCGATAAGGCCGAGACTTTAGCGTACTTCGCATTGGATCACTATCCAGGCTACACTGCAGGAATCTAGCAGTCTTCCCATAGAGAAGGAATGGGCCAGGTACCGGTTTGTGTCACACCAGTGACAATACTCCCACCAAGTCTGGTGATAGACCTTTCTTGCTCCAGATTTTTCGTCCGAGAGCCCCTTCTTGTGGATTGTGTTCTGGTAAGACTTTAATACATCTCTGACAGGAAGAGGGGTACCCAGTATACACCAAAACACTATAACATACATACAATTCCTAGCACTGTACCACAGCGAGCCCACCTGGGATGCTGGTAAGGGCGCAAAATGATGAGGTGGCTCTGAAGTGAGTTGCAGGCCTCTATACTAGATCATTTAACTGTGCTGCCTACGTCTATGGTGGAGAAAATACCGTTTTGCGAGTACTCACCTTTAAAATGGATATTATGAGTGTGACATACACTCCGCTCCAACTCTTCATGACATTTGGGTTATTCTCCAGTAGAGGGCGAACTTCTGCAGAGGTGAATGCAAAAAAGGAGCTTCTCCCAGTCCATAAATACCTGGGACCTCCCACCAATTCCCCAGTGTAAGATGACAGTAAGGGGACCAGGAAGAACCAAATAAAACAATACTAACAACCAAGAAACAATGGTTCACCATATAAAGGATCCGGAATACCAAAAAGGGTGGGTGAAGCGGAGTCTATGTCACACTTATAATATCCGTTTTAAAAGTGAGTACTCACAAAACGGTATTATTCCAAGTGTGACATACACTCCGCTTCAACTCTTCATGACATTTGGGACATCCAATAGCAGTGTCCATCATGGGTGGGAACCATAAACAGTACAGAATGCACCAACTTAAACCACTGCAGCTTGCAGAACCTTGCGGCCAAAAACGGCATCTGCTGAAGCCCGCACATCAACCTTGTAAAACTTGGAAAAAGTATGAACGGAAGACCAAGTAGCAGCCTTACAAACTTGTTCAACAGAAGCCTGGTGCTGAAAAGCCCAGGACGCACCAACAGCACGAGTAGAATGCGCAGTGACCCTAAAAGGGGGAGTCCTCCCCTTAGCAGAATAGGCCCCAACAATGGCCTGACGAATCCGTTTCTGGGCCCGCAGGGAACCACGAAAAAGGCATCCGTCTTGCGGAAAGAAGAAGTAGTCACCAAATAGTACTTAACACAGCGAACCACATCCAAATTGTGCAAAACCCTCTCCTTGTCATTGCTAGGCTTAGGACACAAGGAAGGGAGAACGATATCCTGATTGAGATGGAAAGCAGAAGCCACCTTAGGAAGGAAATCTGGCTTAAAGCGAAAGACCACCTTGTCCTGGTGTCTTTCAAAGTAAAGGGCCTGAATCGACAGAGCCGCCAACTCAGACACACGCCGAACAGAGGTAATAGCCACCAAGAAGGCAACCTTTTGAGTGAAAACAGAAAGAGCAATATCCTGTAACGGCTCAAAAGGAGGACCCTGGAGTGCCGAAAGAACCAAATTCAAATCCCAAACAAGAACCATAGCCTTCCGAGGGGGTCGAACATGAGTGACCCCCTGGAAAAAAGTCTTAACCAGCGGGTGTAAGGCAAAAGATCTTTGGAAGAAAACAGACAGAGCAGAGACCTGCCCTTTCAAGGTACTAAGCTGGAACCCAAGATCCGCACCGTGCTGAAGAAACTCCAAAATCCTAGGGATCGAAAACACCCTGCAAGGCAAGGCCCTAGCCTCACACCAGTCAATATAGGACCGCCAAGTCCTATAGTAAATGCCAGAAGAGGACCACTTCCTAGCTCTAATCAAGGTCTGAACAACAGCCTCAGACAAACCTTCCTCCTTCAGAATGAAGGTTTCAGCAGCCAAGCCGTGAAAGCCAGCGTTGGTAAATTGGGATAAAGTAGTTGACCCTGAGACAACAGATCCGGAAACATGGGAAGCCGGTACTGATCTACGCCCCAGCGAGGAACCAGAAAGGATCTGCCCCTCAACAGGTTGCTCGACTGCAGCCACCACCGAAGGGACTGCCGAACCCTGGGAGACATCCTGAACGGTTGATCCAATGTCAGCGGACACCTGTCCCAATGCGTCAATAGATGAAGTTGAAGAGATCTCATGTGAAACTGAGCAAACGGGACCGCCTCGAAGGAGGCCACCATCAATCCCACCAGTTTCATCCCCTGTCGGATAGAGGGGAAAGGATTGGCCAGAAGAAGGCGGATCAGATCCTGAATCCTCTGCACCTTGGTCTGGGGTAGAAACACTCTGGCCTGAATGGTATCCAGATTCATGCCCAGGAATGAAATCACCCGTGATGGCGAGAGAGAGAACTTGGGGCGGTTGATCACCCACCCGAACCTCTCCAGGGTCGACACCACCTGGAGGGAAGAAGCTGAAATCAATAGGTCATCCAGATACGGCACAATGCGAATTCCCTGAGCTCTGAATAGGGCCATTATGCCCGCCAGAACCTTGGTGAAGATCCTCTGTGCCGAGGTCAACCCGAAGGGAAGGGCTACAAACTGAAAATGTTGATCGTCCACCGCGAACCTGAGGAATCTCTGATGCACTGGAAAAATTGGAACATGCAAATACGCATCCTTGATGTCTATGGATGTCATGAAATCCCCTTGACGAAGGGAATTGATGGCAGAGCGCAGAGTCTCCATGCGGAACTTCTTGGTTCTGATGAATCTGTTGAGGACCTTGAGGTCCAGAATGGGTCTTACAGAACCTTCTTTTTTGGGGACCGTGAAAAGATTGGAGTAGAAACCCCTGCCTCTCTCTGATGGAGGCACCGGCCATACAACTCCCATGTCCAGAAGGTTTTTTACTGCTAACAGGAGCCCCTGTGCAGCCTGAGAGTCCAAGGGCACCCGAGACCTTAAAAATCTTGGAGGAGGCCAGTACTTGAACTCCAGTTTGTACCAGGAGGAGACCACTTCCAAGATCCAATTGTCTGTGACCTCCCGGGCCAGACCTGGAAGAAGAGCCGCAGCCGTCCCCCCACCCGTGCGGGTGAGGGCGCCCCTTCATTGCTGAGCTGGTTTACCTGCAGGCTTGGGCTTGGAACCCCAGGCAGAAGCGGGACAGGCCCGACCTCTGCCCCTGTTCCAGGAAGAGCCTCTGACACCCGAGAAGGCCAAACCTCTGCCAGCTCTGGCAGCTCAAAAGGAAGGATTGAAAGAGCCTGCCCCCCGAAAGGAACGGCGCTGTTTCTTCCGCTGAGGTAACTTACCTCCCTTTGCCACAGCATCCAACTTATCTCCAAACAGCCGCGTACCCAAGAAGGGAAGAGCTGTGAGCGATTTCTTGGCCGCAAAGTCCGCCGTCCACTGATGGAGCCATACCGATCGGCGCATGGCCACCAATAAGGCTGAATTCCTACTATACATAACAATAGTGTCTTCCATAGCAGCCAAGACAGAATCTATGAACAATTCAAATCTTTTAAGCGTAGTGAACTCAGCGCTGGCCGGATCAAGGTGAGCGTCATTTAACCAGTCCCTAATCAGAGACCTAGCACCCACAGACACTAGCGCAGATGCACAAACAGGCCGCAAGGCCGAACCAACACTGGCAAAGGCGTGGCATGCCATCTGATCAAGGCGCCTATCCTCACCATCCTTTAGGGAAGTGGCGTCTGGGGTGTGAAGCACGGAGGAGTTGGTCAACCCCAAAACTGGTGCATCGACCTCAGGAGGAGAAGCCCAGCGCTTAACCGCTTCCACCGGGAAAGGATACTTCTTATCCCATCCCTGAGGAACACCCGGAAGCCGACTAGGTTTCTCCCATTCCCTAAGGATCAGTGCATCAAAATGACCCTGGGTAGGGAACTCCAAACGAGGCTTGTGGGCCCCAACAAATTCCCCCTTCTTGCGAGGGGGCGCCTCAGGCGGCGCAATATCCAAAACCTCCAAGAGATGTGACAAAACCGTGGCCGTGTCAACAGCATCCCCCAGCGCCTGCCCAACATCAGCCTCGCCAAACCTCGCCATAGTCAGCCTCTGACTCCTCATACAATTCCCCCTCCTCTAACGGGGAATAATCCGACATATCAAATGAATCATCATCAATATTCCAAGTCGCCTGGACCGACGACAAATGTCTCTTTTTAGCCTGGGCCTTCTTGCCCACCGAGCTAACCATAAATGCTGGCCAACCTAGCACAAACATCGGAATGCGACTCCCCGCTGGCACCAATGTCACTTGGGGTACGGGGGTGACTGCCGCGATATGGCCTTTTGTGCACATGGTATACAAATAAGCACATTCTCACCTGTAAGGGATGCCCCACAACCCACACATGGCTGGGATTGTCCCAGAGGGAGCCCGAGCCCGATATCCTGCGGAGCCACCATATAGTGATTCTTGTGGTCAGTCGCAAGACCGCAGGGAATTTAAGCAATAAGCAACCCCGGGATGCCCCTTAAAAGTCCCAGTGGGAGGATTTGTGGTGATCTATTTTAAGACTAGGGACCCCAGGACCAGGAGGATCCCCTTATCATGCACATATACGATGCAATCTGTAACACACAAGGCATCATAAGTCACAATCGCCTCAAAATATATATATATATATATATATATATATATATATATATATTTACATATATCTCCATATAATACCTATATACACACATGCCAAAAAAAGGCGCCCCCCCCTGCTAAAGAGGGGCCCCCGTATAAGCTAAGGAAGTGGCCAACAGGCCCTTACCGGACAGGAGCACGCAGGATCAGCCACAGCAGCACCAAGATGGCCCCCGGAGAAGAGTCTCATGAGAAGAGGAGGAAGAGAAGGGGGGCGGGCCAGCGCAGAACACACGCTCACCAGGCCACGCCCCCCTCGCGCCAAACGAACAAAGCCTGAGGGGGAGAAGCTCCCCAGGCTGAATGAAGGAGGCCAGTACAGTTATGGCCCCATGTACAGGCAAACACCTGTCAGCACAAGTGAAAAAACTCACAAACACACACAGTGTCACACACACACATAAGACCAAAAAAACAACCGAGTATAAAGGCCAGCCAGCCCCCTCCCCCCCAGAGGGAAGTAAGGGGCCCGGAAGGGGGGAATCCCAGCCAGAATCTGGCCAAAGAAATGAAAGGGACAGGGCATCCCACACCGGGATCATCAAACCCGGGCAACTGCCTACCCCTTGTAATGGGGTCTCACGGTGGAGCAAGACTCCTTGCACACCCATAAGGTGCTACCTACCCTCACCAGGACCCGCAGCCAAGGCTGGGAGGCTCAAATAGGGATAATTTAGGAAAGGTCCTGGCAGCAATAGGGACAAAAATGGCCGGGCGCGAGCCCGGCTTACCTGCAAGTAAGAGAAGTCTTCATCTTCTGTCTTCCTGCAGAGAAGAAACTGGTGAATTGGTGGGAGGTCCCAGGTATTTATGGACTGGGAGGAGCTCTTTTTTTGCATTCATCTCTGCAGAAGTTCGCCCTCTACTGGAGAATAACCCAAATGTCATGAAGAGTTGAAGCGGAGTGTATGTCACACTTGGAATAACTCATCTGACGCTAGGCCTCTGCTTTCTATACGTCCTCTCATTATTGCAAAATTCTCTCCTTGCAACAGCAGGATCTTGCAAGGTGTCGGGGTTAGAAGAGGGTCCTGAGTAGGTGGGCAAGCAACAAAGCTATGCCTCCAAGTGCCCTCTCATGCTTAAAAAATAAATTATAAAACAAAAAGGAAAAAATCCAAAAAATCATAACATCAAAGAACCATGCCTCTCCTCGCAGGAAGAGCAAGTTGTGGGGTGCCTGACCGAGGGAGGAGCCGCAGGGGAAAAGGTACTCTGGGCAGCGCTCTTCAATTATTAACTCTTCCAGTGCTGTCTGCCATTTCTGGGTCCAGGAGTATATCCCTATCATAAGTAATCCTGTGTAATTGAGTGAAGAGAAAATAAAGTTTAGTAATTTGCTCCCCTTTGAGGATCAGTGGTGTATATGATGTTTGAGAGGGCTGAACTCCATGAAGATGTGACACTCGTGGATTGCATGGGTATGAGAGGTCGGTGCAGGAGGCGAGCGTGGCCTCAGTATGGCGCACTCCCATTGAGATCTATGGGCAATCCTGATTTGAGGTTGGCTTCACTAAGTGTCCCCAGAGATTTTGGTGGGACAAAATGCTTCAAAGGAAGATTGTCCCCCCCGAAATGTCAGTTTACCTTTAAAGCAGAACAAAACCATGTATGTGTGTGTGCGCAAAATGACAAGAAAGCTTATTCATGTTTCTGAGTCATGAATCTCTCTCAATTTAGGTTTTGCTGCTGCTGGCACAGCCCCCCCCCCCCCCTTCATTCTAATGTGTAAGCAGGACTGTCAACTGTGTGTCAAGATGGCCGCCCCCATGTAATTCAGAAGTGCATAATCTACATGCTATTCCACAATATCAAACCGCTTATGCCACTGATCATCAGAGGAGCGGCGTTTATGAGTCATTTTTAAAAGCTTTCTTTTTTTGACTGAAGGTCCGCTTTAAGAAAATGCTATCACTAGCTATCACTATACATACTTATTTATAATTGGAGCATGCTCATCAGTATCTTCCATTTCATCATCCATGCTGCCAAACAGTAACCACGTGATAATGTCTTCTTTTAACAGTCTTTTACTTCCATTCACTTCGTGAACATGTAGCTCCAGCCCTGAGGAGATGTAATCGGGAACAGTGCAAAAAGGAATAGATAGGGCCATGCACAAACACTGCACTGCAGAGCTGAAAGAAATCAGAAAGTGAATCAATATAATTATATTTAGATACATCATTTTTTTCCAACACACACAATAAGATATACAATGCTTATATATCGTGAATGCAAAACGAGATACATGACTATGCAATATAGCTGTGCACTGTGAATTCTTACCGATAGAATTCCAACCCAGGTCATCAATTTCTGATACTCATGGGTTAACACTCAGCTGAAGCCTGGATTGCATGACAAAAAGGTACACTCCTACTCTACTTTTTAAAAAGTGTTTTGCCAAATTATACATAAATATTTAAAAACAAAAATGACATATCTATATCCAAAAAATGATCTGAATTTGGCTATTTTTCATATGCTTAATCACACATAAAATATGACTACAACATATAAAGCATGAGAGGATACCCTACAGAGCAAATTCGACAGACACGGCTGGTGTGAAGATCTGGAGTTGAAGTGGAAGGCAAGGGAAATCAATTCTACAGGTGAGAATTCATACAATTGTATTTTCTCTCATCGTCCACTTGAGGTTGTCACATTCTGATATTCATGGGACATCCCGCAGTACCCTCTTTCTAGGGTGGGGTCCCAGACCTCTGTCAAGAAATGTACAACTGTCTGCAATACCTTTTGTCAGAAGGCAACTTCTGCCGAATCCCTTACAGAGAAATTTAGTGAAAGGTGTGAAGGAAGACCAGGTAGCAGCCTTACATATCTGCTCTAAGATGCCCAATACTGAAATGCTAAGGACAAATCAATCATTTGGGTAAAATGAGCATCCCTTCCATTGCACCCATATGTCTTGATCACAGCTTGTCTAATTCATCTGCTAATGCTGGATCAGGACTGTTCATGGACCTGCAGGAATCACAAATAAGATGCCCGTTATGTGATTTACCCGAGTGGCTGTAAGATAATACACGTGCACGGACCACATCCAAAAGAATGAACAAATATCTCCTTGGAATTAAAGAAGGCAACATGACCTCCTTTTTAAGGTAAAAACACCTGTTTGAAGTGGAAAACCGCTTTATCCTTGTGCAGCACCATGTAATGCTGTACATTAAAGAAGGACTATTTTTTATTTTTTTTTTAACATCGTTCCTCTTTAAGAGTCATGAATAGTAAGGAAGTCTTTGCCAAAGGCTTTTTGGCCCTGTGGAGCCGACAAGTCTAAATTGAGGTCCCAATGTGGAAACAAAGGTTTTCTAGGTGGACAACATGGGAAACATATTGCATGAAGTTCTTAACCAGCTTGTGCACTGCTATGGGTCTCCGAAAGAAAATTGACAAAGCCAAAACTTGGGTATCCTGATCCTTGAGGAAACTATATGAGACTTGTGAGAGTTGATAATCCAACCCAATCGCTCTAGATTAGTCAGTATTGTTGACATCTCTTTGGACCTCCTATAAAAATGGAGCCTGTATCAGCAGATTGTCTACGTATCGGGTTATGCATATTCTCTGACTCCTTAGGAGGTAAATACTCTCGAGGCACATGACAGTTCGAAAAGCAGAAATAAGAACTGGAAGTGTAGATTGTCTACTGCATAGCTTAAAAACTTATGCTGGCCTGGGAAAATGGCTATGAAATCTCTCTGATCCAGTGATGCCATACTGGATCCATTCTGAAACTTCCTAGGCGAAGAAACTCGTTGAGGCCTTTGAGATCCAGGATGGGTTGGATAATGCCATCCTTTTTGTAAATCACAAAGAGATTGGAGTTAAATAATCTGTGTCTAACCGGGGTACCAAAAGCTTGGCACTCCGTTGTGCTGGGCGGTAGCCCCGAAAGAGGCTCTGATGCCTCCTCTTCCCTGCCTTAATGTGGCCCAACAAACGTGGGGGTGCAGATTTTGGTCCCCACCACTATAAGCCAGTCTGGGGTCCCCCCCCAGAACGCCGGTAATGCTTACCTTAGCCTCGGAACATCACTATCGATATGAGCTCCGGACGGCCAATCGCAATACTGCATTCCCTGCGAGGGATACAGGCTAAGGTAAGGATTGGGCGTTCTTGGGGGTTATAGGCGGAGGGGGGGGCTACAGCATTCTGGATGCCTCCTGTCTTATAGAGGTAGTGCCAACACCTGCACGGGCCCGATTTAACAGCCTGTCCCAACTAGTAGAGAGAGTGCGGCCACACCTACACAAAGGTTGGCGGTTAACATGTCGCACTCCAGCATAGTCAGTGGTGCAGTGTGGTCATGTCAGGCTATGGCTTTGTTCTGTCAGCTCCCTTTGCAACACAAGCAACCACATACACGATAATAAAGAAAAAACATACCCTTTCTAAGATGGTCTTATTGGAAAAAGGAGGAGTAACTGGGGTGCTAGACTCCTAAAACCCTGGCAACTCCCCGACTGTGCCTCCATGGACCCCAGAACTAACCTTCACTAATCAAGCCCCTATCCAACCATGTCAGTTCAAACATATTTCAAATATTTCAATCCATGTGGGTCCAACCGGAGAGGTGGTATAGGTGAGGGCCTGGGAACAGCTAGAGCTCCAGCTTCCTGGTTTAAACTGAGAAAGAAATCCCCAAGGGGGCCCCCTCCTGAAGATCAGAAGCCCGGGGGCGAAAATCTACTACTTGTACAGCACGTAGCTGGCACTAGAAGGGTTAAACATCCAAGATGTCGGCTCATGGAGCTCAGGCCCTCACCATCCTCTTCGGCCGGTGCTGGCCACGCCCCTAACCCCGCCCCTAGCCCCGCCCACTTGATTACTTCATCCCGCTCCTCGGGTTACCGGCACCCGGGCTCCGTTCTGTCAGTTGTCGGTAGCGATCGGAGCAGGGAGGGAGGCAGGCAGGCAGGGAGGCTCTGATCTCCATGCCTCCCTCTCTCCCTGCTCTGATCACTACCGACAACTGTCATCTGCAGCGGCGCGGGACGCTGGATGGGAGGGCCACGTGGGTATGTGGGCTAGTAGCCTGCAGGGCCAGGGGCCACCAACGCTGGCCCCTGCGCCCTGTTCTACAAGCCCCCATAGCTGGTCGGGGTCGGTAATGCTGGGTAAGGGGGACCCTACGTCATTTTTGGGGGGGATTCCCCCCAAAAAATGAGGTCCCCCTCCCTGGGAGGGGGGACCCTACGTCATTTTTTTTTTTTAAGTTAACCCCTTACAACTATGCAATCATATTGCATAGTTGTATTCTATCTGAAATCTCCTAATCTGCTGTTTCAGTTTCGGGGAGTTTCCTGGGCAGGAAATGGTGTCTACCAATACATATGTGGTACTGTTGTAACTGGGAGAAATAGGGCTTTCACACGCAATAATATTTTATTAACAAACTTACATTTTTTATTAGAAAAAAACACTACAAATTGTAAAAAAATTTTTTTTTATTTTTTTGCACATATTTCACCCAAAAGTATTGGGAATACACTAAAAAAAGGCCAAACAAGACATTCCATGTTGAAGCCCAGGCTCTGCTGAAAAAAACAATATATAATTTTCCTGGAAAATCCCTGGAAATCCCTTCAAAAATCCAGGTTGAACACGTGTAGCGCAAAAACGTGAAAAGTAGTCCGGCAACAGAGTGTGACAAAAAATCTCGGTAGGCTGGCACTCAAAGGGTTAAAGCGGACCTTCACTCTGAATAAGAGTCTGTCTTATATGTTTCCCACACCCTGTACATACAGATTGCTCACATTAAAATCATCCTACCTGCATCTACTGCATGTTATGAGCCTTTAAACATCCAAGATGACGGCTCATGGAACATCAGGCAGCCTGCAAACAAGAAGTGTCTTCTAACTGTGCTGCTCTGCATTCTGGGATTGCGGACCTTTTCCTGACCCCAGCTCTGCTCTGTCTGAGCAAAGCACAGCTATAATCAAGATGGCGGCACCCGTATCCTAAAGTCCTTAACAGAGTTGTAGCCCAACGGGGGAAAGAATAATAAGTGACAAAAAACTTATAATATATTAATTTTAGATGTTGGGGAATCAGTTTTTAAGGGTTTGGGCTTTTCAATAAACCATGGTGAAGGGCCGGTTTAAAAGTTTATAACAAGCAGTAGATGCAGGTAGGATGAATTTAGTGTAAGCAATCTGTATGTACAGGGTGGAGGGAACATATAAGATATGCTCTTATTCAGGGTGAAGGTCCGCTTTAATAAACCACAAACGTATGAGCATGGATACGTGGAAATGCCTGCTGTGATCGAGAGATCTCTCCTTTTTATTCTTTGCATGACAGTTGACACATGGAAACAGAAATCAACCTCAAGTAGGACGTGGAGTGGACAGCACAAGTGATCTCATGAATGATCGCTCTAAAGAACAATAAACAGACAAATCCTCTGCACCCAAACGCAAATCGAATGCTCGTTCACCTACTCAACGAAAGGTCAATTTATCTGTAATGGAAATCACTGAACATTTATATCATCAAACCACCTTTTATGTTTATCATAGTTTTCAGGAATGATTACATAGGATAATATAACTACCTGGATGGCTTTCCAGCAGAGCCTGAGAAGACTTTCCACAAGTCCCTATCGGCACATACCAGTCCTCCTTGTAAGATGACGCCTAACAAGGCAAAGCTTTCCACCTCTGTTTGGGGGGAGCTGATACTGCGCATAGCAATAGCCCAAATTTTAGTCCAAAGTTTCTGTAAATCCGATTTTGGTGTCATAATAACATCATTCTTGTGGTTCTGGCAAATTGCTACTACCTTCAAACACCTCAGCACAAACGTTGCCCGCTCTCCTCTTCTCTGCTGGGCCAGCAACTGGTGGAGAACCGTCAGCAGAGGGGTCAGCTCACTAATTGGAAGACTGTCAGGGTGGTGAGAAATGAGGCACTCGACAATCTGTAACCTAAAAACACAAATACAAATTGTTCAAAATTAATCTAGATAAAATCATTAACTTAGATTTACACATTTGGCTTCTGCCCACAGGGCATCTCAACCGTTTAAAAGTACATGCCTCAAATTTATTTTTCACTGTCAGCAACCATGTCTGTACATACTCCCTACTCTGCTGGCAAGTGGGACAGAGCCAGCAGGGCAGCCATCAGAGCAGGAGAGCCAAGGCTCCAACATGGGGCCCAAGGATCCAGTTGTGAAGAGGGGGCCCCTGGCCAGGTGGCCCTAAGGGTCACCCTGACCTGAGACCCACTGTCTGTCACAATATTGCTGCTGGCGTTGATGGTAAATGAGGGTATCTGACCAAGAACCCCCCTCCCCGAGCTGGTTTGCCTCAGGGCCCAAATCGACTAAGCCATCACAAATAGGTTAGGTGATTATTTTGTCTGGGCTCCCCATAATGCATATTGTGATGGCTGGGTCCAGTGTTTACATTTTTCATATATAGTTTGGATACTGGGAACCATTTCAAAGTAGGGGACAAGCCGTCACAAAGGTTATAGAGGGGGTCAGACTCTATACAGCTTAAAAGAAAAATTCCCTTTTCCCTTCACTTCAGTCAGTCACACAGCGGTCCTTACAATAGGGATGTTCCAAAGCAGTGAAGGGCTGGGGCGGGAAAACACAACAGGTAAAGAACGATAAAAAGGCTGTTCTTCCTACTCTGCTACAGCCGTCCAGAGCACCTTGAGGCCAAATGCAGCATCAGCTGATGCACGCACATCCACCTTGTAAAACTTGGACAACACGTGGACAGCTGACCACGCCTTGCAGATCTGCTGAGATGTCGCCTCTTGGTGAAAAGCCCAGGAAGAAGTGATAGATGTAGTGGAAAGAGCCATAAATTTGACAGGGGGTGTCCTGCCACGAGATCGAGAAGCTGCAATTACCACTTGTCTGATTTAAGTGCTGATGTTTGGTTTTGAAGCTGGGGAGGCTCATTCGTGGCCCGACCGGGGCCCCAAAGAGAGATGCAGTCTTTCTGTAAGAGGATGTAGCCGACAGATAGAACTTTAAAGCTGTGACTACGCCTAAGGAATGCAATTTCGTCTCACTAGGGAGAGTGGACCCCAAGAATGGCACAAAAATACCATTCTGTGAAACTCACCTGTAGAATTGTTTTTGACTATATCCAGTCCAGGTCGTCCCAGTGATGACATGTGGGTATTCCACCCCCCAGGGGGCGCTCGACTGCATGATCAAAAGATGTAGCTCCTCCCGGCCCCCTATAAAGGCAGGTGTCCCTCATTCTCCAGTGGTTAAAAAGCAGTAAACAAAAAGAGGACATGTTACTTCACATAGCTTCAGCTCGTACTCTCTCTAACAAGACTTAAGAATACAAGTCCAATGAATAAAAAATGGTAATCACCATTAAAAGGCAACCAAGAAATAATGAGCAAAAAGGGCGGGGTGGGACGACCTGGACTGGATATAATCAAAAACAATTCTACAGGTGAGTTTCACAGAATTGTATTCTTCCCTATATTCAGTCCAGGTCGTCCCAGTGATGACATGTGGGACATCCAAAAGCAGTGTCCATTTGGGCGGGATCCCCTGTGCGGAACAGCATGTAGTTCATCTCACTACCGCTTGAAGCACCTTTCGGCCAAAGGCAGCATTAGCTGAAGCCCTAACATCAACCTTGTAAAACTTGGTAAAGGTATGAACTGAAGACCAAGTGGCGGCCTTACAAACCTGTTCAACAGAGGCCTGGTGCTGAAAAGCCCAGGAGGCACCAATACCTCTGGTAGAATGAGCAGTGATCCGAAAAGGGGGTTCCTTCCCTTTGGCAGCATATGCTTGCACCACCGCCTGTCTGATCCACTTACTGAGAGTAGATTTGGCTGGTGGCAAACCCTTCCTAGGTCCCTCTGTTAGGACAAAAAGTAAATCCGATTTCCTGAAGGATTCAGTCGCAACCAGGTAATACTTAATGGCTCTGACCACATCCAAGGTATAGAGGGTCCTTTCCTTAGAGTTAGTCGGTGCTGGACACAAGGAAGGTAAAACACCTTCGTCATTAAGATGAAAAGGAGAAACGACCTTAGGCAAGAAGTCAGGTTTAAAGCGAAAAACCACCTTATCCTTATGCTGCTCAAAATAGGGAGGCTTCATACAAAGCGCGGCCAACTCTGATACGCGACGGACCGAAGTAATCGCTACCAAAAAGACCACTTTGAGAGTCAAAATAGGCAATGCAGCATCACACAAAGGTTCAAAGGGAGGACCGTGAGGAGCAGACAGTACTAAATTCAAGTCCCACACCGGTAAAACAGACTTTCGCGGTGGCCGGACATGGAAAAAAGTCTTGATCAACCTATGGTTGGCAATGGATCTCTGGAAGAAGATGGCTAAGGCCGAGACCTGGCCCTGGCCGAGACCCAGGTGCTCAGCTCGAGACCCAAGTCTAAGCCATGTTGCAAAAACTCCAGAATCCTGAAAATAGAAAATGTGCGGCAAGAGAGACTCTTGGACTCGCACCAAGCGATATAGGTGTGCCAAACTCTGTAGTATGGAGGAAGACTTCTTCCGTGCCTGAATCATGGTATGTACAACCGTAGCTGACAGCCCCTTTTCCGTCAGGATTGAGGTTTCAATAGCCAGGCCATCAAAGCCAGCATCTGTAAATTGGGGTGTCACAGCGACCCCTAATTGAGAAGCCCTGGGTCGTCTGGCATGATGTAGCGATCTACTGACATCTGCACTATGTCCGCAAACCAACTCCTTCTCGGCCAGCGAGGAGCCACCAGGATAGTTGGTACCCCTTCCTGGGCAGCACCCTGCCCAGAAGTGGAAACGGAGGGAATGCATACAGGAACTTGAACTCCGTCCAGGGAATAGCCAGAGCGTCTTTGGCAATGGCCAGAGGATCTCTTGAGAGGGAGAGGAATCTTGGAAGCTTGTGATTGTGTCTGGACACAAACAGGTCCACATCCGGCTGACCCCAGTGGAGACACAGAGCGTGAAAGGTCTTGTTGCTGAGAGACCATTCCCCCAGGCACGAGGCGCTCCTGCTCAGGGAGTCTGCCTCCTGGTTTTCTACCCTGGGGATTTAGACCGCCGATATGCAGGGCACATTCTCCTCTGCCCAGGTCAGAATCTGAGTCACCTCCTTGAGGGCCCGCTTGCTCAGAGTACCGCCCTGGAGATTGATGTAGGCGACAGCCGTCTGATTGTCTGAGCGAACCTGGATCGCATGACCCCTTAAATGGGGAGTCAAAAGAAGCACCAACCGGATCGCTCTCAGCTCCAAGAGATTTATGGGTAAGCGGTTCTCCTGCGGACCCCTACTGACCCTGGATTTATTGAGTCTGCCAAAAGCCTCCCCAGCCCGTCAGACTGGCATCCATGGTAACAATCTCCCTACGGGGAGTCAGAAAGGACTTGCCCACCAGCAGTCCAACCACCATAAGAGGGGCTGTCTGGCCAGGGGGGACAGCGCAAATTCCTGTTCCAGCGACTCCGGCATCCAGTTCCAGCTGACCAGCAGGTTCAATTGAAGAGGTCTCAATTGAAATTGGGCAAAGGGCACTGCCTCGAAGCATGACACCATTAGGCCCACCAATCTCGGCGGCTGCTGAAAGGACAGCAAGGCCTGCACCTGTATCTGGAGACCCAAAACCTTCTGCTGTGGCAGAAAGACCTTGACCTGAGCGGTGTCTATCGTCATTCCCAGGAAGGATCTCACTATTGAGGGAGTGATAAAAGACTTTGGGTAATTGACTACCCAGCCGAAGGCCTCTAGGGTTGACAACAACGTCCGGGTATCGCTCTCGGCCTGCTGAAGAGACTGGGCCGCAATCAACAAGTCGTCCAGATAAGGCAGCACACGAATGCCCTGGTTCCTCAGGATGGCCATGATGCCTGCCAGCACCTTGGTGAAGACTCGGGGTGCTGAGGAAATCCCGAATGGAAGAGCCACAAACTGGTAATGCTGGTCCTCCAGGGCAAACCTCAGGAACTTCTGATGTCCCAGGAAAATCGGGATGTGCAGATAAGCATCCCTGATGTCCACCGTGGTCATGAAGTCACCGGGCCGAAGCTAGCTCACCGTGACCGTAAGGTTTCCAAGCGGAAATGTCTGACCCTGACAAATCTGTTGAGACCCTTCAGGTCCAGGATAGGTCGAAAGGTTCCGTCCTTCTTGGGAACCGTGAACAGGTTGGAGTAAAAACCTTGACCCCGTTCCTGATGAGGTACAGGGCAAATCACACCTAACCGCAGAAGGTGTTGCACGGCCATTCTCAAACCCTGTGCCTTTAATGGGTTTTTGGATATCCGATATCTGAGCAAACAGTAGAAGCCGTCCCCCCACCCGGATGGGTGAGGGTGCCCCCTCATGCCTCAGGGGACTTGGCAGGGGGCTTGGACTTGGCTCCCCAGGCGGGATTGGGTCGGCCACGGGACCTACCTCTACCCCAGGTATCTCTGCGGCCACCTGAGAATGAAGAGCCTCTTCCTCCTCGAAAGGAACAATAGGCAGAGGGGTTCCAAAAGGACCGAGCAGGCTTCCGTCTCTGAGGGAGTCTACCATCCTTGACCAACAGGTCCAGGCGCTCCCCAAACAGCCTGTGCCCCACAAAGGGCATACTCGTAATCGACTTCTTGGCCGCGGCATCAGACGACCATTGCCGCAACCAGAGCGAGCGGCGGGGGGGGGCAGGGAGCAGGGCCAAAATCCTGGCACCAAGCCGGACTCCATTGTCCATGGCAGAAGCAACAAAACCAACGAATTCCAAGCAGGCCTTGAGTTCCTTATACTCCTCCGCCCGCTTGCGACCCTTAGCTCTATTTACCAGATGTCTCACCTTCTTTCTGATGGCCAGAGAGACAATTGCTGCGGCACACACAGGGCGAAACAGGGCGCCAGCAAAAGTGAAAGCATGGCAGACCAGTTGTTCCATTCGCTTATTAGCCGAGTCACGTAAGGAAGCGGTATCAGGTAATGGCATAACAGTAGTGTTGGACAACCCCGACACAGGGGGGTCCACTTCGGGAGGAAAAGACCATAGCCGAACCAGCTCCTCAGGGAAGGGATACCGCCTATCCAGGCCCTTAGCACGGTAGCTTGTTAGGCCTTTCCCATTTCTTGAAAGTCATATTAGAAAAATGGGCCTACTCCGGAAAGACCCGTCTCTGTCTCTCGGGCCTAAACAAATCACCTTGCTTCCTCTTAACCGCTCTGGGAGGAACAGTGCGTAATTTCTCAAACACTGAAGAAAGCAACTTCTCTGTAACATCAGGGAGCCACGCATCCTTGTCCGAGGAAGAACCAGACATACTGTCAACTCTCCTTCCTCCACAGAGCCCAGATCCTCAAAAAGATCGTCATTATCCGAGTAAACGGGCTTGAGGTGCCGACTTTTACTCGTGGCTTTCTTAGGAGCCGTCCGCAAGACCTGTCTCTCGAGATTGGCCAGCCTATGCGCCAAAACAACATAGGACCCCCTGCTGGCTTCCCCCTCACTGGGGGCTGAGTGCAGCAGCGGAGGGTCCAGAGAGGCCACAGGCAGTAAAGGGCTAGGGGTTGGAACGCCCGCCCGGTCATGGTCCAAAATGATGCCCCTGGCGCAAGTGGTACAAACAGTGCTGAATCCACCCAGAGGACTCCTACTGCACAAGGGGCAGAGCTTTCCCTGCCCAAACAGGGCCTCCAGTTCACTATCCCCCGATGCCTCCATTATGGTGATGAAAATAATGGTCAATTGGAAGGTTACAAGACACTAACGGCCCAAACCTATATGATCACTCTTAATAAAAAGGGGGATCGGGAGGAACCACAACCCTCAACCACCAAGCCCACGACATATACAAAAGACAAGAGGGAGAGACCCATCAGACTCCCTTGTAATGATAGTCCTATATAAGGTAGACCCCTCCAGTACACCAGTGCCCGTTATAGAGTTTGCTGAGTGTTCCTTGGATTGTCTTCTTGTCTGTTTCTGATCTTGTTGCTGACCCTGCTCGTTTGACTATTCTCATAGGACCGGCGACTACGCTTCCGTCTCACCCTCTGTACTGCGAACCCGTGACCTTCTGGATTGATCTTGACCTGACCTCGACCCTTCTGTTGCCTACTCCTTTGGTGCTGTGATATTATTGGACTGCCTTAACATGTATGACCCAGCTTGTCTACGTTGCCCTGTTGGGCCCTTGGTTCATCCGCCTTCACCCTCCCATAAGCCTAAATCCTTTGTGCTATCAAGTCCTGGGGGCAACCTTGTCCGGCAAGGCGTATAAAGCATCCTGGCAAACGGGGGCTTATCTAGAGCGGAGATTGGGGGTTGTGGGCTTACTCTGAAGGCGGGTGTCCCACGGAGCCTTACACCCAGGAGCCACAGAACACCTCAGAAGATGGGATCCCAGGCAGCAGCTGCTCCGTTAAGGCAGACACAGCCAGAACGCAGCAGCACACGCAGATCTGCAGATTCCAAAGTGTTCCTCGAAGGGCGGGCCGCGCTGTGATGACGCGGAATGCATTGGCGCACAGCTCCGCACCCTCAGGCGGCGCGAAAAAATACCATTTTGTGAATACTCACCTGTAAAATGGGTATTATAAGTATGTCACACACCTCGCTTCAAGACATTCATTACATGTGGGTATACTGACCTGTAGATGGCGATCTTGCAGAGATGATATCAAAAAAAGGTAAGACCCTCCCCGCCCATAAATACCTGGGACCTCCCACCCATTCCCCAGTATAAAGATAGCAGTAAGATCAAGGGACCAGGAAAGCCAATTAAAACTAATAAAGGTTCACCATATAAAGGATCCAGGGTTGTCTATGTGAGGAGGGCTCCAGTGGCTATTAGCACTCAGCACTTTCATTGTCAGGTATTTTGGTATGTTTGTTGTATGGTTTGGATTCTCTCACAGTTTACATGTTTGATACTGATGCACTTTACTTAGCACTTAGCACTTTTTGTACAATCGCACATTCATGCATATAATAATAATAAGGTTTTAGTTTATAGACACACATTTGTATGGTTTTTAGCATTTCCATCATCAAATAGCCTACTGTGTATGTTCCCCTCCTCCCCCCCCATCTCTTGTTAGTAGTATGGATATTAATGTTATATGTCTTTTAAATAAGCGTAGTTTTAATGTGTCTCAGTATGTGATTTAGATGTTACAATAAATTTTCTTATCATTTAAACACTATAGAGTGCCATTATTAGTCTCTGTTTTTCCCCTATTCAGGGGGTTTTTTGGGGCATCCCCCTTTCTGTTTGGTCATTTTGTAATTTGTTTGGGGAAAACAGAGCAGGGCACCAGAACATTTTGTCACACACCCCGCTTCAAGACATTCATTACATGTGGGACATCCAATAGCAGTGTCCAAAAAGGGCGGGGATCCAAAAACAAGACAACAAGGCACAAACTTAAACCACTGCAGCTTGCAGAACTTTGCGGCCAAAAACAGCATCCGCTGAGGCCCAGACATCAACCTTGTAAAACTTGGAAAAAGTGTGAACCGAAGACCAAGTAGCAGCCTTACAAACCTGCTCAACGGAAGCCTGGTGCTGGAAGGCCCAGGACGCCCCAACAGCACGAGTAGAATGAGCAGTAACACGAAAAGGGGGAATCTTCCCCTTAGCAGAATAGGTCCCAACAATGGCCTGGCGAATCCATTTACCAATGGAAGACTTGGCAGGAGCCAAACCCTTCCTAGGCCCAGAGGGCACCACAAAAAGGGCATTAGTCCTACGAAAAGGAGAAGTAGCCACCAAATAGTACTTCACACAGCGAACCACATCCAAAGAATGCAAAACTCTCTCCTTGTCATTGCTGGGCTTAGGACACAAGGAGGGAAGAACAATATCCTGATTCAGATGAAAAGCAGAGACTACCTTAGGAAGGAAATCTGGCTTGAAGCGGAAAACAAGCTTGTCCTGAGTCCTCTCAAAGTAAGGGGCCTGAATGGACAAGGCCGCCAACTCAGATACACGCCGAACGGAAGTGATGGCAACCAGAAACACAACCTTTTGAGTAAGCGTAGAAAGTGCAATATCCTGCAAAGGCTCAAAAGGCGGACCCTGCAAGGCAGACAAAACCAAATTCAAATCCCAGACTGGGAGCAAAGGCTTCCTAGGAGGCCGCACATGCGTAACCCCCTGGAAAAAAGTCTTAACCAGAGGATGAAGAGCAAAAAACTTTTGAAAGAAAACCGCCAGGGCAGAAACCTGCCCTTTCAGCGTACTAAGCTGCAAACCTTGGTCCAGACCATGTTGCAGAAATTCCAAGACCCTCGGGATAGAAAACACCCTGCAAGGCAAGGCCCTAAACTCACACCAATCAATATAAGACCTCCAAGTTCTATAATAGATGATGGAGGAGGACTGCTTTCTAGCCCTAACCAGAGTCTGAATGACAGCATCAGAAAGACCTTCCTCCCTCAAGATGGAGGTTTCAGCAACCACTCCGTCAAAGCCAGCGTTGGTAAATTGGGGTAGAGCAGTGGACCCTGAGTGAGCAGATCCGGCAGAAGGGGCAGGTCTAACTGATCCTCTGCCAACCTTACCACGTCTGCGAACTAAACCTGTCTTGGCCACCTTGGAGCCACCAGGATTGCTGACGCGCCTTCTAGGGCCAGCTTGCGCACCACTTTCCCCACCATGGGAAACGGAGGGAACAGGTACAGAAACCCCAGATCCCTCCAGTTCAGAGACATGGCATCCGCTGCCAGAGCCAGCGGATCCCGCGAGAGAGACACAAATGCCGGAAGCTTGTGATTGTGACGAGGCAAAGAGGTCCACCTCCGGAGTCCCCCACCGAAGGCAAAGCGACCGAAACACCTTGGGCTGAGCGACCATTCCCCCCGGCGAGATGACCCCCTGCTCAGGGAGTCCGCCTCCATGTTCTCCACTCCCGGAATGTACACTGCCGAGATGCATGGGACATTGCCCTCTGCCCATTCCAGTATCAAAGACACCTCCCTGAGGGCACGCCTGCTGCAAGTCCCTCCCTGGTGATTGATGTAGGCGACCGCCGTACGATTGTCTGACCGAGCCTGAACCGGTAGTCCCCGTAACTGAGGAGTCAAGTGAACCAGAACCAACCTGATGGCTCTCAGCTCCAGAACATTGATGGGGTCGTGAGCCTCCTGAGGCCCCCACAGCCCCTGAAACTGAAGAACCTTCCAAAATCCCCCCCAACCTGACAGGCTGGCATCCGTGGTGACCGTCTCCCAACAAGGGGTCATGAAGGACCTGCCCCTTGTCAGATTGCTCGGTTTCAGCCGCCCCCGGGGGGACATCAGAAAGGACTGATCCAATGACAGCGGGGACCCATCTCAGGCCGCCAAGAGATGGAGCTGGAGCGTCCTTGTGTGAAACTGGGCAAAGGGAACTGGCTCAAACGACGCCACCATCAATCCCACCAGTCGCATCCCTAGCCGGATGGACGGGCGGGGGATGGATAGGAGACGCTGAGTTAATTCCTGAATCAGAAGAACCTTGGCTCGGGGGAGAAACACCCTGGCCTGAGAAGTATCCAGAGACATTCCCAAGAACTCCACCACCCTGGAGGGAGTGAGGCAGGACTTGGGATAGTTGATCACCCAACCGAAACTCTCCAAAGTGGACACCACTGTCCTGGTATCCAGCTGCGCCTGACTGAGGGAAGACGCCATGATGAGAAGATCGTCCAGATAGGGCACGATGCGGATACCCCTGGCTCTGAGGATGGCCATCACTCCTGCCAACACATTGGTAAACACCCTTGGAGCCAAGGTAAGGCCAAACGGAAGAGCCACAAACTGAAAATGCCGATTGTCCACGACAAACCTGAGGAATCTCTGGTGTGGTAGAAATATTGGAATATGCAGGTAAGCATCCTTGATATCTATGGACGTCATGAAGTCCCCATGACGAAGTGAATGGATGGCTCAGCGCAGAGTTTCCATACGGAACTTCCGGGGACGGACGAACCTGTTGAGCAACTTCAGATACAGAATGGGACGGATGGAACCGTCCTTCTTGGGCACCGTGAACAGATTGGAATAGAAGCCCAGGCCCTGGTCTGAGAGGGGCACCGGACGGATGACAGCCATGTCCACGAGACTTGCTACGGCCGCCCGAAGCCCCTGGGCGGCCAGAGGGTCTGACGGCACCCGAGACCTGAAGAATCTGGGAGGGGGCCGGAACTCGAACTCCAGCTTGTAACGCTGCTTCTTACGCTGAGGTAACTTACCTCCCTTTGCCACCGAATCCAATTTTTCAGCAAAAAGCCGCAACCCCACAAAGGGAAGGGCAGTGAGCGACTTTTTGGACACAAAATCAGCCGCCCACTGGCGTAACCAGACCGACCGGCGGATAGCAACAAGCAGGGCCGCAGCTCTGCTACACATCACCAATGTGTGGTCCAGGGCGGACATCACAAAGGACAAAAATAACCCACAGCGCTTAAGGTCGGCAAACTTCTCACTAGCCGGGTCAAGCCCGGAAGAGGTCAACAATCCTCTAACAACCGACCTGGCAGCTACCAATACAAGCGCAGAAGCACAAACCGGCCACAAGGCCGATCCAACACTGGCAAAACCATGACAAGCCATCTGGTCAATACGTTTATCCTCACCATCCTTGTGAGTAGTGCACGGAGAATGGAGGACTGAGGAGCTGGACAACCCCAAAACAGGAGCATCCACCTCGGGGGGAGACGACCAGTGCTTCACCGCGGCCGCCGGAAAGGGATATTTCTTGTCCCAACCCGGTGGGACACCCGGAAGCAGAGTCAGCCTCTCCCATTCCTTGAGAATGATACCATCAAAATGCCTTTGATATGGAAATTCCAAGCGCGGCTTAGTCACTTCCAAGTACTCCCCCTTCAGCGGAGGAGCCGCCTCAGAGGGAGAAATAGCCAGGACCTCAAACATATGAGCCAGGACCCTAGCGGTATCCAAAGAATCCCACTGGCCCTGCTCGGTATCAGCGCCCACAAACTGCTGATCATCGGAGTCATCAGACAACTCCCCTTCCTCATGCGGGGAACAATCAGACCAATCCAGGGAGTCAAAATCCTCCCTATCAAAGACCTGCGCAGCCGAATACAAATGTTTTCTCTTTGCCGTGGCCTCTTTAGCAATGGCACTGGAAAACAATGTTTCAAGATTGGCCAATCTGGCACACACCTCAGATTGCGACTCCCCGCTAATGACCACATTACACGTACGTGTCAAGCGAGGGGGAGACGGAGAGGAGACCGGCGGAGCAGAACCGGACGCCTGAGATCCGGTCTACCGCGTAATAGCCCGCTGTGCACAGGGTACACATAGAAATACATCATCCTCCAAAACGGATACCCCACACCCCAAACACAGCCTGGATTGCCCCGAGGGGGGCAGAAGCCCAGTATCCGGGGAAGCCTCCATATGGTGATTTTTTAGCTATATATGTGTGTACAATGCTCTTTTGTTGGGAATTACGCAATAATGCAACCCGGGATGCCCCTTTAAGTCCCGAGTGGGAGGATTTTAAGCCAGCTAAAAATTAACCAGGGACCTTGGACCAGGAGAACCCCCCTTTAATATGATCAATGGTCCACCTGGAACACAAGAAACAAGCACACGCTCAGACCATGCCAAAATGTACAAAGAGTTAAAGAACAGATGCAAGTGATGGCCATCAGGCCCCTCACCCGACCTTCGGTACCGCAGGCCAGGCACTGTGACAACGCGCAGTGTGCAGGAGGAGGGAGGGAGGGCGGGAGGGCCGGTGCGGTTCGCGCGTCGCGCCCGGCCCCGCCCCTCCCCCATCTGTCCCGGCCAGAAGCCGGGACATGAAAAACGTGCTTGCAGCACGGGGGCGGGCCGTAGGCGCGCGCGAGCGCCCGGCCCTGCCCCCCCACCCAGAGGAGAAGAAGCCCTCATGGGCTCACCACCGCCATTGGCAGACAGCTCCCTTAGCACGCCAGCCTCGGGACCGCCGGGGCCAGTAAAAGTGAAAGTAAAAGCACACACACACAGTTAAACATACACACACACATAAATGATAGGAATCCCCCCCATCCCCCCTCCCCCCTCTAAGGGTACTCGGGAGAGGGGGAATCCATGCCATGGTAGGGCCAAGGGACAGGGCATCCCAAACCGGGATCACCAACCGGATAGCCGCCTACCCCTTGTTATGGGGTCTTACGGCTCCTAAGCACCAGGGGTGCCAACTACCTTTGCCTGGACCAGCAGCCTCGGCTGGAAGGCAGGAAATATTAAACATAGGGGATCCGGGTAGGAATAGAAGAAAAGAAGGCCGGGAGTCATCCCGGCTACCTGCAAGGAGGAGACATCATCTTCTGACTTGCTCGCCTCTGCAGAGATGAAAGACTGGGGAATGAGTGGGAGGTCCCAGGTATTTATGGGCCGGGAGGGTCTTTTTTTGATATCATCTCTGCAAGATCGCCATCTACAGGTCAGTATACCCACATGTAATGAATGTCTTGAAGCGGGGTGTGTGACATATTTAGAATAAAGCGCTTGTCCACCATCACCCCCAGGAGCAGCCATTAAAGCATGGCTGCGGCAGAGCCCAAACCGCAAGCGCGGCTCCCGCAGCGGGGGCTGCGGCCACCTGAGAGCTCTGCACCTGACTGGCCACACTGCCTTGCTGTGCAAGTCAGTGCTGAGTCAAGATGGAGGGAGCAGAATAGCAAGGCCCGTGAGGAACCGCGAGGGAGGTAAGCATGACAGGCTCCAAGGCCCAGCTGAGCCAGCAAGGAGCAAGTGTGAAGTCAAACAAGGCGCACACACACAATAAAGCTTGTGGGCAGGGGGGGACATAAAGGCAATCCTATAGCCCTAGCTAGTGGTTCCTCCCCGGTTATGCTCACCATAAGCCTATGGCCGGCTACCCTTTAGACAGGGCCTGCGGCCCAGAGCGTAGCTCTGCTGAACGCCCGACCCCGGCGTTCACCCTACCGTCATGATCCCGTAGCAGCCAGCGGCTGGTAGGCATGGAGTGGGTCAGAAGGGATCAGTGGGAATAGGGTCCGCAGCGGTCGACGGCTAGGAGGCCCCGCTCTTCTTCCAAAATCCGAGAGAGAGTATCCGACTGACTGGCCACATAGCTGCCCCATGCGAGCGGCGTCCCAAGCCACCAAGCCGCGGACAGCCGCAGACAAGCGGCTCCTCCGCCACCGCCTCACGCGCGTCACTCTTGACGCGCCCGCGCCGGCCATTCACAGACGGCCGGCGCGGGCACGTCTGGAGGGGCGCGAGGAAGACAAGGTAAGGGGATTTGGGGTGTTTGGGGGGGGTTTCAATCTCGGATGTCCCGCGGGGAGGGAGGTGATCGGCCCGGGAATCTTATAGATTCCCGGGCCGATCACGGGAAGGTGGTGGTCCACTTTAAGGACAACGTCCAATAAAAACGGTAATCACCATAACAGGCAAAGAGATAATGAACCAAGGGCCGGGTGGGACGACCTGGACTGGATATATTCAAAAACAATTCTACAGATGAGTTTCACAGAATTTTATTTTTCACCATATCCAGTCCAGGTCGTCCCAGAAATGATGACAGTTGGGACATCCAAAAGCAGTGTCCATTTGGGCAGGATCCCCTGTGCGGAACAGCATGTAGTTCATATCACTACCGCCTGAAGCACCTTTCGGTCAAAAGCAGCGTCAGCTGAGGCCCTAACATCAACCTTGTAAAACTTGGTAAAGGTATGAACTGAAGACCAAGTGGCGGCCTTACAAACTTGTTCAACAGATGCCTGGTGCTGAAAAGCCCAGGAGGCACCAATAGCTCTAGTAGAATGAGCAGTAACACGAAAGGGGGGTTTCTTCCCCTTGGTAAATATGCTTGCACCACCGCCTGTCTGATCCACGTACTGAGAGTGGACTTGGCTGGAGGCAAGCCCTTCCTAGAACCCTCAGTGAGGACGAAGAGTGAATCCGATTTCCTTAAGGATTCAGTTGCAACCAGGTAGTACTTAATGGTTCTGACCACATCCAAGGCATGGAGGGTCCGTTCCTTAGAATTAGAGGGTGCTGGACACAAGGAAGGCAAGACAATCTCCTCATTAAGGTGAAAGGGAGAAACTACCTTAGGTAAAAAATCAGGTTTAAAGCGAAATACCACCTTATCCCTATGCCGCTCAAAGTAAGGAGGCTTCATACAAAGTGCGGCCAGTTCTGACACGCGACGCACCGAGGTGATGGCTACCAAAAAGATCAATTTCAAAGGTCAAAATAGCCAATGCCGCTTCACACAAAGGCTCAAAGGGGGGACCCTGAATAGCAGAAAGCACCAAATTCAAGTCCCACACCGGTAATACAAGCTTACGTGGTGGACGTACATGAGTAACTCCTTGAAAAAAAGTCTTCATCAATCTATGAGTGGCGAAGGATCTTTGGAAAAAAACAATTCTGTGAAATACTCACCTGTAGAATTGATATTATTTGTATACAGTATGTCCTGCTCCAGATATAGTACTTACACTTGGGGGTTATCCTCCGCCAGATGGCGCTGCACTGCAGAGACATGCAAAACAGGCTCCTCCCGGCCCCTCAAATACCCAGGGACCTCCCACAAATCCCCAGCATTGAAAAGCAGTGAACAAGAAGCCGGGAGAATTTTAACCACCAAAACTGGTAATTATAACAATGATAACAATCACCATACAGGGGATCCAGAATAATGTAAAACCAGGGTGGGGTGGAGCAGGACGTACTGTATACAAATAATATCAATTCTACAGGCGAGTATTTCACAGAATTGTATTATTCTTAGTGCTCCAGATATAGTACTTACACTTGGGACATCCAATAGCAGTGTCCATAAAGTAGGGTGGGATCCCCAACAAAAAGGCAACGGCAGACAGTTAAAACACTGTCACCTGCAAAACCTTGTGGCCAAGACAGCATGAGCTGAGGCCCTAACATCAACCTTGTAAAACTTTGAAAAGGTATGAACCGAAGACCAAATAGCGGCCTAGCAACTAGCTCAACTGAAGCCTGGTGCTGAAAAAGCCCAAGAGGCACCACAGCACGAGTAGAATAAGAAGCAAGGCAAAAAGGAAGAATCTTCCCCTTAGTGGAATAGGCCTGAGTAACAGCCTGACGAATCCAATCGCTAACAGTAGACTTGGCAAAAGCCAAAAACCTTTCCTAGGACTAAAAGGGACCATCCCATCCAAGTAATGACCAGTCCCAACGCCGCCTAGCCCCCCAAGATCAGACGAGATCGGGGGCATTCAGAATGTAGTGGCCGTAGGCCCAAAGGAGCATCAGCTCTCCTAAAGGACAAGTGACTACCAAGGAAAACTTCCAACACCTGTCCAAGGAATGCAGAACCCTTTCCTCAGCGTTGCTAGGAATAAGGCACAGAAGGAAGAACAATATCTTGAAACAATGAACCTAAGACACCATTTTAGGCAGAAAGTCCGGCTTAAAGCGGAACACCACCTGTCCAGGTGTATCCCAAACAATGGGGCCTAGATAGACAGAGCCGCTAGCTCAGACACACGTCTGACCAAAATAACAGCCACCAGAAAGACAACCTTGAGGGTAAGAACAGCCAAACAGTATCCTGAATAGGTCCAAAGGGAACACCCTGCAAGGCAGACAGAATCAAGTTCAAATCCCAATATAGGGACCATAGTAATACGTAGGGGACGCACATGAGTAACCCCCTGAAAGAAAGTCTTAACCAAGGAAAACTGATCAAAAGACTACTAAGGAAGGCGGACAGGGCAGAACCTGACCCTTCAGAGTACTGAGTTGGAGACCCAACTCCAACCCATGCTGTAATAACTCTAGAACCCTGGGAACAGAGAACGCCCGACAGGGAAGAGACCTAGACTCACACCAATCAATATGGGTACACCATACCCAATAATGGATGGGAGAAGAAGAAGAAGCTTGCTCCTAGTCTTCCCATAGTCTCAATCACCGAGACAGATAAGCCTGTCTCCATCAAGATGGATGTTTCAGCAGTCAGGCCGTCAAGGCCAGAGTCTGTAGATTGGGGTGACGTAAGGGACCCTGAGTGAGCAGAGCTGCCACTCCTGGCAGAACGTACCGATCCACTGCCCTCTGTACCACGTCTGCGAACCACACTCTTCTTGGCCACCTGGGGGCCACCAGAATCACTGCCCCCCCCCTCCAGATCAATCTTGCGCAGAACCCTGCCTAGCAGGGGGAATGGAGAAAAGACATACAGAACAGAATGTCCTGCCATGAAGTTACTACGGCATCCTGACCACAGCCAGAGCATCCTGGGACAGGGAACAAGGGGCGAGAGCTAGTGATAGTGACGGGACACAAACAGATCCACAACTAGTTAGACCCCTTTATAGCGACACAGGGATTAGCACACCTGTCGCAGAGGGACCCCCACCGTTGCGAATACCACTGATATGCAGGGAACATTGTCCTCCACCCAGATCAGGATCAGAGACACTTCCTGGAGGACCCTCCTGCTCCGGGTCCCTCCCTGATGATTAATGTAGGCCACTGCCGTAAGACAGACCGAGCACCCCCCGAACAGTCGTCAGGCCCTGAAGAGGGGTAGTCAAGCGAGTTACAACTAATCTCACTGTTTCAAACATTGATAGGTGTATGGACCTCCCAAAGGCCCCACCTCCCCTGGAACCGCAGGGAGTTTCAGAAGAAACCCCCCCCTATCCTGATAGATTGGCACCCATGGTGACCGTCTCCAGGAAGGGGCAAGGGAACTGCCCCCAGACAGATTCTTTGAGTCCATCCACTCCAAGACGGAGTGGACCCTGCTCCAGGGATGCTGGATCCTTGTCCTGTACTAACAATAGGAGCAGTTGCAGAAGGGCCCCAGGGGGACTGAGCATAAGGTACCGCTTCGGAGCCAGCCACCAACGGGCCCACCAGCTGCATCCCTGCCTGGTGGAGGGACGGGGACAGCTATGAGGGACTGAGCCCATGCAACCCGATTGTGCACTTTATTGCTGAGAAGGAAGATTCTCGCCTGAACCATATCCAGATTCATTCCTAGGAATGGAGTTACCAATGAAGGGGACAATGAGGACTCGGGGTGATTGATCACCCTTACAAATGACTCCCAATGGACACCACCAGCCGAGTATCCAACTTAGCCTGACGTAGAGCCTGGGAAGTGATAAAGACGTCCAGGTAGGTCATCGTGCGGGCGCCCCTTGGTTTCAGAGACATCACCCCCGTCAGCACCTTGGTGAGCACTCTGGGAGCTGAAGGGAGGCCAGATAACAAGGCCACAAATTAGCAGTGTTGGGCTTCCAACGCGAACCTGCAGAACCTCGGTGTCCAGAAGACACAGGGATGTGAAAAAAAGCAAAAGCATCTTTGATCTCCACAGACGCCAAGAAGCCCCCGGGGCGCAAGGAGCTGATGGCCCATCTAAGAGTATCCGTGCAGAAACTGCCTGCAATTGACGAATTGCCGAAAATCTGTGAATCCAGAATGGGCCAGACTGACCCATCCTTTTGGGGAACTGTGGAAAGGTTGGTGTAGCGGCCCCTGCCTCTGCCTGTTAAGGGCAATCTGCAAGTGACCCCCAGACCCGCAGGTCTTGCATGGCCTGCACCAGCACCTGAACAGAGGCAGGGACCAGAAGCACCCGGGACCTGATAATCCTGGGGGAGGCCGCGCAGCAAACTCTATCTTGTATCCGGAGGACACTACCTCCTGAATCCACCCGTATGAGGCGTGATGCTTCCTGACAAGAGCAAGGTGCCGCAGCCGTCCCTTCACCCAAATGGGCGAGGGCGCCCCATCATGCTTGAGGGCACTTGGTGGAAGATTTGGGCTTAGCCCCACTGGAGGAGCCAGGGCGTTGTCTGCTGCTCCAAGGGCAGGAGTCTGCGCGAGCCCCCGCGAAGGACACCCCTGGTTCTTGTTTAACACTATGGTAGGGGGGAGGAGGGGTGCCCCAGCCCTGAAGGGGCCGAGATGGCCGCCTGCGTTGGGGTGACTTACCCTTCTTACCAAACAGGTCTAGACGGGCCCCAAACAGGCATAGCCCTTTAAAGGGAAGCCCGGTAAGAGTCTTCTTAGCAGCATCGTCAGCACCCCACTGTCGCAGCCAGACCAAGCGACGTATAGCCACCACAAGGGCAGAAGTTCTTGCACACATTCTAATGGTGTCATCCAATGATATTAAAATAAACTTTACAAACACATCACAACTGGAGAGTGCATTAAACACATCCCAGGGGAGATCATCAGGGGGGACGATCAAGCATCTTTCTGATGAGGGTTCTAGTGGCCACGGCAGTAATAGCCGAGGCACAGCCCGGGCGCAGCGCCGTCCCTGCACATGCAAAGGCGTGGGAGGCCAGCAGGTCAATGCGCCAGTCCTCAGCATCCCGAAGGGTAGCATAAGCAGGGGCTGTAATAAAGGGGGGGTTAGGAACCCCTGATCGGGGCATCCACCTCGGGGGGGGGGGGGGGGGATGACCAACATTTAACCACCTCAGGGGGAAAAGGATACTTCCTATCCCAGTCCCCTGGGACCCCTGGAAGTTTACTGGGGCACTCCCATTCCTTGAGCACAAGAGTATGGAAATGTGCCTGCTCCAGGAATTCCAAACGTGCTATTGCTGTATGGAAACGCTCCCCTCTCTGCTTGGGAGCCTCACCAGTGAGAGAGATAGACAGAACCTCAAAAACCTGGATCAACAAATTATCAGTGTCACTCTGGGCCCAGTATTCAGGGCCAGAATCGTCATGACTCCTCGGCCTCTCATCAGATGAGCCTGAGTCAGAGAAGAGCTCTCCTTCATCAGAAGGGGTATAGCCACACAGAGTAGTAAACGCCTCAGTTTCCATAGGATAAACAGTAACATGAGGCGTCAAGTGCCGCTTCTTACCAGGGCCCTTGCGCTCCGACAACCTCGCAATAACCTGTTCAGCCGTAGGCAGTCTGGAAGACACAACGGGCTGAGAATCCCCACTTGTATGAGACTCAGCAGGACTGAGATTTAAGCTTCGGGAAATAGGTGAATTGAAACGAGGTGCAGCCACTGGCAGGCCTGATTGCAGGGCCAGTGCTTGCTCGGCACAGGGTACGCCGACCAGTGCCCTGTCAGCGTCTACGTGGGGTTGTCAACAAGCCATACACAGTCTTGTCGACCCCGGTCACATTATTCTGAGATGCCTCCATATGGTGATTTTTTAGGCTCAATATGCCAGCAGGGATTGACGCTATAAGCAACCCTGGATGCCCCAAAGGCCCGCTAGGGAAGTGGGAGAATTTTACAAGGCCCGCTATCAATTACACCGGGCCGGGAGAAGCCAATGTATTCACCAGTCTGAAAGACACAATGAGAAGAGAATGGTGTCAGAACCGAAACACTACAATGAGTATAATCCGCCCGCGAGGGCACTTACGGACCACGGTAAGCAGGAACGTCACACGCGTTGCGCGCGAACAGACAAAATGGCGCCGTGTACCTCGAAGGGCGGGCCAGAGCGTGCCATGACACGGAGCGCGCCAGGCCCCGCCCTCCCGAAGAGAGCGAAGTCCAACCAGCAGCCAATGAAGACACAGAGGCGTCTGAACATCCAATGAAGGAAAAAGCGCGCGCAGCGGCGGCGGCAGTTATACGAGTAAAAATACAAAAAGGTGCGGCGGCTGACAGAAGAAAGGCTATATACGTGTAATCACAATACACTGACACCACACGCACACCCCCCCCCCCCTTTCTTTCCCTCTACGACTACGAGGGGAACGAGGGAGGGTGGCGGCCCTTCGTACAGGGCCCACCGCTACACGGGGCATGGGGCAATAATGCGGGAGGGGCATCCCATAGAGGCTCACCATCAGCCTATACCGCCTACCCTTTGGTGGGGGACTGCGGAGGAGCAGTGCTCCATAAGCACGCATGGTGCTGCCTACCTTCAACCGACCAGCGCAGCCCAGGCTGGGAGGCACATCACAAAGAGGACGGGTGGGAATAGTCCAACAGGGCTGCAGGCTTTAAGAGCCCCACTCACCTGCGAGAGAGTGATACTTCATGTCTTCGCAGTCAGCACTGCAGAGAAATCTGGGGATTTGTGGGAGGTCCCCGGGTATTTGAGGGGCCGGGAGGAGCCTGTTTTGCATGTCTCTGCAGTGCAGCGCCATCTGGCGGAGAATAACCCCCAAGTGTAAGTACTATATCTGGAGCAGGACGTACTGTATACTAAGAATAAGATGGCCAAGGCCGAGACCTGGCCCTTAAAGGTGCTCAGCTGGAGACACAAGTCTAAGCCATGTTGTAAAAACTCCAATATCTTAGAGATAGAGAAATACAGTTTTGTGAGTACTCACCTTTAAAACGGGTATTATGAGTGTGCCATACACTCCACTTCGATCTTCATGACATGTGGGTAATCTCCAGTAGAGGGCGAACTTCTGCAGAGATGAATATGCAAAAAAGAAAGCCCCTCCCGGTCCATACATACCTGGGACCTCCCACCAATTCCCCAGTGTAAAAAAGCAGTAAGGGGACCAGGAAGAACCAATTATAACCTTAACAATCAAAACCAATGGTTCACCATATAAAAGCCCCAGAATACCTGAAAAAAAAAAGCATGGGGCGAAGTGGAGTGTATGGCACACTCATAATACCCGTTTTAAAGGCGAGTACTCACAAAACGGTATTATTCTAAATGTGCCATACACGCCAATTCGATCTTCATGACATGTGGGACATCCAATAGCAGTGTCCGTCATGGGTGGGAACCAGAAACAGTAAAGAATGTACCAACTCAAACCACTGCAGCTTGCAGAACCTTGCGGCCAAAAACAGCATCCGCTGAAGCCCACACATCAACCTTGTAAAACTTGGAAAAAGTATGAACGGAAGACCAAGTAGCAGCCTTACAAACTTGTTCAACAGAAGCCTGGTGCTGAAAAGCCCAGGATGCACCAACAGCACGAGTAGAGTGCGCAGTAACCCTAAAAGGGGGAGTCCTCCCCTTAGCAGAATAGGCCCCAGCAAAGGCCTGACGAATCCATTTGCTAATAATAGATTTAGCAGGCGCCAAACCTTTCCTGGGCCCGCAGGGCACCACGAAAAAGGCGTTCGTCTTACGGAAGGAAGAAGTAGTCACCAAATAGTACTTCACACAGCGAACAACATCCAAATTGTGCGGAACCCTCTCCTTGCCATTGTTAGGCTTAGGACACAAGGAAGGGAGAACAATATCCTGATTGAGGTGGAAAGCAGACACCACCTTAGGAAGAAAATCTGGCTTAAAACGAAAAACCACCTTATCCTGGTGTCTCTCAAAGGGGCCTGAATCGACAGAGCCGCCAACTCAGAGACACGCCGAACAGAGGCAATAGCCACCAAGAAAGCAACCTTCTGAGTGAGAACCGAAAGGGCAATATCCTGTAGCGGCTCAAAAGGAGGACCCTGGAGAGCCGAAAGAACCAAATTCAAATCCCAAACGGGAACCACAGCCTTCCGAGGGGGCCGCACATGCGCGACCCCTTGGAAAAAGGTCTTAACCAGCGGGTGTAAGGCAAAAGACCTCTGGAAGAAAACTGACAGAGCAGAAACCTGTCCTTTCAAAGTACTAAGCTGGAACCCAAGATCCAGATTATGCTGAAGAAACTCCAAAATCCTAGGAATCGAAAACACCCCACAAGGCAAGGCCCTAGCCTCACACCAAACAATATAGGACCTCCAAGTCCTATAGTAAATGCCAGAAGAGGACCGCTTCCTAGCCCTAATCAAGGTCTGAACAACAGCCGCAGACAAACCTTCCTCCTTCAGAATGGAGGTTTCAGCAGCCAAGCCGTCAAAGCCAGCGTTTGTAAATTGGGGTAAAGTAGTTGACCCTGAGATAACAGATCCGGCAACAAAGGAAGCCGGTACTTATCTACGGCCAGCCGTACAACGTCTGCATACCAAACCCTTCTTGGCCACCTTGGAGCCACCAGAATTGCTGGTGCCCCTTCTAGAACCAGTTTGCGAACTACCTTGCCCAGCATGGAGACGGGCGGAAACAGGTACAGAAAACCCAGATCCTTCCAAGCAAGGGACAAGGCATCCACTGCCAGAGATAGAGGATCCTGAGAAAGAGACACAAAGGCCGGAAGTTTGTGATTGTGCCTCGAGGCAAAGAGATCCACCTCCGGAGTCCCCCACTTGCGGCAAAGATCCAGAAAAACCTCGGGGTTGAGAGACCACTCTCCTTGGCGAGAGGATCCCCTGCTCAGAGAATCTGCCTCCGTGTTCTCCACTCCCGGAATGTAGACTGCCGAAATGCAAGGAACATTGCTCTCCGCCCAGTGCAGGATCAGAGAGACTTCCACAAGGGCACTCCTGCTGCGAGTCCCTCCTTGATGATTGATGTAAGCTACCACTGTTCGGTTGCCTGAGCGAACCCGAACCGGTAGACCCTGTAAATGTGACGTCAGCCGAGCCAGAACCAGTCGGATGGCTCTGAGCTCCAAGACATTGATGGGGGTGTGAGCCTCCTGAGGACCCCACACCCCGCTGAACTGATGACTTTTCCAATAACCTCCCCAGCCCGACAGGCTGGCATCCGTGTTGACCGTCTCCCAACAAGGAACCAGAAAGGATCTGCCCTTCAACAGGTTGCTCGATTCCAGCCACCACCGAAGGGACTGCCGAACCCTGGGAGACATCCTGAAAGGCTAATCCAATGACTGCGGACACCTGTCCCAATGCGTCAATAGGTGAAGTTGAAGAGATCTCATGTGAAACTGTGCAAATGGTACCGCCTTGAAGGAGGACACCATCAATCCCAACATTTTCATCCCCTGTCGGATAGCGGGACAAGGATTGGCCAGAAGAAGGCGGATCAGACCCTGAATCCCCTGCACCTTGGTCTGGGGCAGTAACACTCTGGCCTGAGCGGTATCCAGATTCATGCCCAGAAATTAAATCACTCGTGACGGAGAGAGAGAAGACTTGGGGCGGTTGATCACCCACCCGAACCTCTCCAGGGTCGATACCACCTGGTGGGTGTCCAGCTCCGCCTGACGGAGGGAAGAAGCTGAGATCAACAGGTCATCCAGATAAGGCACAATGCGAATGCCCTGAGCTCTGAGCAGAGCCATTATTCCCGCCAAGACCTTGGTGAAGACCCTCGGCGCCGAGGTCAGTCCGAAGGGAAGGGCTACAAACTGAAAATGTTGATCCTCCACCGCAAACCAGAGGAATCTCTGATGTCCCGGAAAAATCCGAACATGCAGATACGCATCCTTGATGTCTATGGATGTCATAAAATCCCCTTGGCGAAGGGAATTGATAGCCGAGTGCAGAGTCTCCATGCGGAAATGTCTGACAAACCTGTTGAGCCCCTTAGGTCTCAGCGTTCCGTCCTTCTTGGGCACCGTGAACAGATTGGAGTAGAAACCTTGACCCCGTTCCTGACGAGGCACGGGACAAATCACACCTGACCGCAGAAGGCGTTGGACGGCCATCCTCAGGCCCTGTGCCGTCAATGGGTTCTGGGATATCCGCGACTGAAGAAATCTTAAGGGCGGTCAAACTGCCAGCTTTATTTTGTAACCGGAGGAAACCACCTCCTGAATCCACTGATCCAAGACGTGCTGTCTCCAGACGTGAGCAATAGCAGCAGCCGTCCCCCCCTTCCCAGATGGGTGAGGGCTCCCCCTTATGCCTGAGAAAGCTTGGAAGGGGGCTTGGATTTAGCTCACAAAGAGGAATTGGGTCGGCCGCGAGACCTACCTCGTCCCCAGGAGTCTCTGCGGCCACCTGAAAATAAAGAGCCTCTTCCTCCACGAAAGGAGCGATAGGAGGTCCAGACGCTGCCCGAATAACCTGTGCCCCAACAAAAGGATACTAGTGAGTGACTTCTTGGCCGCAGCGTCAGCCGACCATTGCCTCAGCCAAAGAGAGCGACGGAGCGCAATAAGCAGGTCCGAAACCCTGGCGCTGAGCCGGACATCATCGTCCATAACGGAGACTTCAAAGGCAATAAAATCCACGCAAGCTTTGAGGTCCTTATACTCCTCTGCCCGCTTGTGAGACAATATGAACAAGATGTCTCACCTTCTTCCTGATGGCTAAGGAGACAATGGCCGAGGCACAGACAGGGCGAAGCCCAGCATCTACAAAGGTGAACGCATGACAAGCCAGCTGCCTGTCAGCAGGGTCGCGCAAGGAAGCAGTATCGGGTGACGGCATAACCGTAGTGTTGGATAACCCGGACACAGGGGAATCCACATTGGGGGGACGGGACCAGAGGCGGACCAGCTCCTCCGGGAAGGGGTACCACCTGTCCAGGCCCTTAGCCACTGATGGTAATTTATTAGGTCTTTCACATTAAAAACCATATTGGAAAAATGGGCCTGCTCAGGGAAGACAAGTCTCTGTCTCTCAGGCCGGAATAAATCACCCTGCTTCCTCTTAGCCGCTTTAGGAGGGACAATATGCAAGGTGTCAAATACTGAGGACAGCAATTTCTTCGTATCGTCAGGAAGCCACATATCCTCGCCCGAAGAAGAACCAGGGTCGCTGTCATAGCCAACCGACTGATCCCCTGAGGAAAAGGAATCCTTAAACAACTCTCCTTCCTCCATGGAGTCCCAACCTCCAAAAATATCATCATCAGCAAAAACGAACAACTCGATGTGCCGCTTCTTACTCGTGGCCTTCCCAGGAGCCGTGCGAGATAACTGTCTCTCAAGGCTGGCCACCCAGTGTGCCAAATTGGCTTGGGACCCCCTGCTGGCTTCTCCCTCGCTGAGGGCTGAATGCAGTTGCGGGGTGTTGGCGAGGCCGCAGGCAAAAATACAATTCTGTGAAATACTCACCTGTAGAATTGGTATTATAAGTATACAGTACGTCCTGCTCCAGATAGATTACTTACACTTGGGTTATCCTCCGCCAGATGGCGCTGCACTGCAGAGACATGCAAAACAGGCTCCTCTCGGCCCCTCAAATACCCGGGGACCTCCCACAAATCCCCAGCATTGAAAAGCAGTGAACAAGAAGCCGGGAGAATTTAACCACCAAAACTGGTAACTATAACAATGATAACAATCACCATACACGGGATCCAGAATAATGTAAAACCAAGGGTGGGGTGGAGCAGGATGTACTGTATACTTATAATACCAATTCTACAGGTGAGTATTTCACAGAATTGTATTATTCTTAGTATACAGTACGTTCTGCTCCAGATAGATTACTTACACTTGGGACATCCAATAGCAGTGTCCATAAAGTAGGGTGGGATCCCCAACAAAAAAGGTAACCGCAGACAGTTTAAACCACTGCCGCCTGCAAAACCTTTCGGCCAAAAACAGCATCAGCTGAGGCCTTAACATCAACCTTGTAAAACTTTGAAAAGGTATGAACAGAAGACCAAGTAGCGGCCTTGCAAACTTGTTCAACAGAAGCCTGGTGCTGGAAGGCCCAAGAGGCACCAATAGCACAAGTAGAATGAGCAGTAAGGCGGAAGGGAGGATTCTTCCCCTTAGCAGAAAAGGCCTGAATCACAGCCTGACGGATCCATTTGCTGATAGTAGACTTGGCAGGGACCACAAGAAGAGCATCAGTTTTCCTGAAGGACGCAGTGACTACCAGTTAATACTTCAGACACCTGACCACATCCAAAGAATGCAAAACCCTTTCCTTAGCATTGCTGGATTAGGGCACAATGAAGGAAGAACAATATCTTGATTCAAATGAAAAGCAAACACCACCTTAGGCAGAAAGTCTGGCTTAAAGCGAACATCACCTTGTCCTGGTGTCTCTCATAGTATGGGGGCTGGATAGACAGAGCCGCCAACTCAGACACACGCCTGACCGAAGTAATAGCCACCAGAAAGACAACCTTGAGGGTAAGTACATCCAGTCTCCCTGACGAGAGGTCCCCCTGCTCAGAGAGTCTGCCAGGAGATTCTCTGCCCCCGGAATGTACACAGCCAAAATGCATTGAACATTTGCCTCCGCCCATGTCAGAATCCGCGACACCTCCTGGAGGGCCCCCCTGCTCCGGGTCCCTCCCTGATGGTTGATGTAGGCAACCGCCGTCCTGTTGTCTGAGCGCACCTGCACAGACAGACCCCGCAGGTGATTGGTCAACTGATCCAGTACCAACCTGATCGCCCGTAGTTCCAGAGTGTTGATAGGTAAGTGGGCCTCCTGAGGGCCCCACCTCCCCTGGAACCGCAGGGACTTCCAGAATCCCCCCCATCCTGACAGACTGGCATCCGTGGTGACCGTCTCCCAGGAGGGGGCCAGAAAGGACCTGCCCCCCCGCAAGTTCCTTGGGTCCAGCCACCACGACAGGGACCGCCTGACCAAGGGGGGGAGCACACAGACCCCGTCCAAGGACGTCGGGTCCTTGTCCCATACTGACAGAAGGTGAAGTTGTAGAGGACTCAAATAGAACTAAGCAAAAGGCACCGCCTCGAAGCACGCCACCATTAGGCCCACCAACTGCATTCCCTGCCTGAGGGAGGGCTGGGGACATGAGAGCAGGAACCTCACCTGCGCAGTTAGAGCTTCCACCTTCTGTTGAGGAAGGAATATCCTTGACTGAACCGTATCCAGAATCATTACCAGGAACGGGGTCACCGAGGAAGGGGACAGAGAGGACTTGGGGTGATTGATCACCCAGCCGAAGGACTCCAGGGTGACACCACCAGCTGAGTGTCCAACTCTGCCTGCTGTAGAGACCGAGAGGTGATGAGTATGTCATCCAGGTAGGGCAGCACGCGGATGCCCCTTGACCTCATCAGAGACATCACCCCCGCCAGCACCTTGGTGAACACTCAGGGAGCTGAGGTGAGGCCAAATGGCAAGGCCACAAATTGGTAATGTTGATCTTCCAATGCGAATCTGAGGAACCTTTGGTGTCCTGAAAACACAGGGATGTGAAGGTAAGCGTCTTCGATGTCCACAGACGTCATAAAATCCCCTGGGCGCAGGGAGCTGATGGCCGAGCGCAGAGTTTCCATGCAAAAGCGCCTGTTCCTGACAAATTTGTTGAGGATCTTTAAATCCAGAATGGGCCTGACTGACCCATCTTTTTTGGGAACTGTGAAAAGGTTGGAATAGAACCCCTTGCCTCTTTCTCTCAAGGGGACCCTGCAAATGACCCCCAGACCCAGAAGGCCTTGCACGGCCTGCATCAAAACCTGAGCCGAGCCAGGGTCCTGGGGGATCCGGGACCTGATGAATCTTGGGGGAGGCCGCATAGCAAACTCTATCTTGTAACCAGAGGACACTACCTCCTGAATCCACCGGTCTGAGACGTGATGCCTCCAGACGTGAGCAAAGTGCTGTAGCCATCCCCCCACCCTGACGGGCGAGGGCGCCCCATCATGCCTGAGGGGGCTTGGGAGAGGATTTGGGCTGCTCCTATGCCAGGGATCAGCACGAGCCCCCGCGAAGGACACCCCTTTTCCCTGCTTAGCACCACGGTAGGGGAGTGAAAGAGAGCCCTGGCCCCGAAAGGGCCGAGACTGCCGCCTGCGCTGGGGTAACTTACCTCCCTTAGCAAAAAGGTCTAGGCGGTCCCCAAACAGTCGTAGCCCCTTAAATGGAAGCCCAGTAAGGGCCTTCTTTGCAGCATTGTCAGCAGCCCACTGGCGCAGCCAGACAGCGCGGCGTATAGCTACCACCAAAGCAGAAGTTCTCGCACACATCCTAATGGCATCATCCAAGGCAGATAGGATAAAGTTTACAAACACATCACAGTTAGACAGTGCATTAAACGTATCAGGTGGCAAATCATCAGGAGCACCGTCAAGTACACTTCTGATCAGAGACCTGAGCACCACAGATGTAATGGCCGAGGCGCAAACCGGGCGCAGAGCCGTCCCCACAAATGCAAAGGCATGGCACGCCAATTGGTCAATGCGCCGGTCCTCGGCATCCCGCAAAGTAGTAGAGTCAGAGGAGTGCATAATAGAGGTGTTAGACAGCCCTAGAATAGGAGCATCCACCTCGGGAGGAGAAGACTAGCACTTGACCATATCAGCAGGAAAGGGATACTTTCTGTCCCAACTCTTAGGTATACCGGGAAGTCTACTGGGACCTTCCCACTCCTTAAGCACGAGATTATTGAAATGGTTTTGCTCAGGAAATTCCAAACGAGCCTTAGCAGTATGAAAAAGCTCCCCCCTTTGCCTGGGAGCCGCAATAGGGTGAGAGATGGACAGAACCTCAAAAATCTGAACCAGCAGTCTGTCAGTATCATCCGGGGCCCAGGAGTCAGAGCCAGAATCGTCATGACCCCTGGGTCTCTCATCAGATGACCCTGAATCAGAAAACAGCTCCCCTTCGTCCGAGGGGGTATAGCCACATAGATGCAAAAACTCATCAGACTCCATAGGGAAGAGAGTGGCATCAGGGGTTAAGTGACGCTTTTTAGCAGTGGCCTTACGCGCTAAAGTATTAGCGATCAATTTTTCAACATCAGGTTGAGAATCCCTGCTTGTATGTAATTCAATAGGGGTGAGACTCAAGCTTGGGGGAGTAGGTGAAGTGAGACGAGGTGCCGGCCCAGCCACCGGAGGGGCGGGTTGCAACGTTAGCGCCTGCTGTGCGCAAGGAACACAGACCCGTGCATTGTCACCGCTAATAGGTGAGACCCCACAAGCTACACACAGCCGGGCTTGTCCCGAAGGAACCCCGGTCACATTATCCTGGGATGCCTCAACCCTCCTTGCAGGGAGGGAGGTGTGTTTTTCACGGCCGCTCCCATCGGAATCCTGGGATGCCTCCATATGGTGATTAATAGGCACAATAAGCCAGTAGGGATTGACGCTGTAAAGCAACCCTGGATGCCCCTATGACCCGCTAGGGAAGTGGGAGTAATTATACTAGGTCCAACTATCAATTACACCGGGCCGGGAGAAGCCACCGGATTCACCCGTCTGAAAGACACAATGAGAAGAAGGGGCGTCAAAACCATACACAGTAAGGAATGAGCATAAAGCCGCCGGCGAGGGCACTTACGGACCGCGGTAGGTAGAACCGTCGCGCGTGCACACGAAGAGCGCGAAGCCGACAGACAAGCAGCCAATAAGAACGCAGAAGCGTCTGAGGTAACGCCGCCGCCCGGTGCGGAACATCCAAATGAAGTAAAAAGATGCGCGCGGCGGCGGCATTTGTAATAGTAAAAAAGACAAGTCAGCGTGGCGGCTGACACCACATATACTAGTCAACAGATCAAACGCGTATGCACGAATCACTATACACACCCCCCCTTCTTTCCCCCCCGAAGGCTACAGGGAGAATGAGGGAGGATGGCGGCCCTCTGTACAGGACCCACCCCTACACGGGGCATGGGGCAATAATGCGGTAGGGGCATCCCATAAAGGCTCACCATCAGCCTATACCGCCTACCCTTTGGTGGGGGACTGCGGTGGAGCAGCACTCCATAAGCACGCATGGTGCCGCCTACCTTCACCCGACCAGCGCAGCCCAGGCTGGGAGGCACATCACACGAGGAACAGGTGGGAATAGTCCAACAGGGCCGCAGGCTAATAGCCCCGCTCACCTGCGAGAGAGTGATAATTTCATGTCTTCGCAGTAAGCACTGCAGAGAAATCTGGGGATTTGTGGGAGGTCCCCGGGTATTTGAGGGGCCGGGAGGAGCCTATTTTGCATGTCTCTGCAGTGCAGCGCCATCTGGCGGAGGATAACCTAAGTGTAAGTAATCTATCCGGAGCAGGACGTACTGTATACTAAGAATAGAGGGCTAGTGGCAGAGACGCCCACCCTATCATGCTCCAAAAATACGCTCCTGGTGCAAGTGATACAAACCGTGCTGAGTCCGCCCAGGGGGCTGGTACCGCACATGGGGCAGAGCTTCACCCGCCCAGACGGGGCCCCTAGCTCACTATCCCCAGGACCCTCCATTATGGTGATTATAGTGGCACAGCGCGCCTCGCACAGACACCACTAAGGCCGCGGCCTCAGAACAAAAATCCCCGCTGAAAAGCCGCTCCCCCCCCCCCCTCACAGCGCGTCAAAGATGGAGGGGAGAGAAGGAGCCGAGGGAACGAGGGAGGTAGGTATGTCAGTCAGAGACAGCCCCTTCTGGACTACAGTCAAACATAGCAGGTGAAGTATACACAACAATATACAATAAAGCTTGTGGGAACAGACGGGCATAACCCATGGGCATAAGGTGGTTCCTCCCCCCCTCCCCCCAATAGGCTCATCATCGCCTATGGCCGGCTACCCTTTAGGGAGGGTCTGTGGCCCACAGCCTAGCTCTGTCAACGCCTGACCCCCGGCGTTCACCCTACCTTCACCTTCCCGCCAGCCGAGGCTGGGAGGCAGTAGTGGGCCCACGGTTACAGTGGGAATAGGGGTGCAGCGGCCGACAGGCTTAGAATGCCCCGCCCAGCTGCAGTATCCAGGAAAGAGTATCCAAGACGATCCTAGCAGCAGCACTGCAAGATGAACTCTGGGGATTCTGAGACAGCTCATTTTATAGGGGGCCGGGAAGAGTTACAGCTCTGGATCTTGCAGTGACTGCGCCACCTGGTGGCCGGACTACCCAACTGTCATCATTTCTGCGACGACCTGGACTGGATATAGTGAAAAGAGGTCTATCTGCCATTTGGGATGGCTGGGGCCTTTCCCTGTAATCCCACTCATCTGAGATTCATTGCTCAATTGTTTATAAAAGGAAAAAAAAATCTCTTTTCTATTGCATGAACCAGGACAGCGGTAAAAGGAGAAAGGTCCTTACCAGACATATTAAGGACCACCTCTACTGCCTCAATCAGATTTCGAATATCTTCTGCATTAAAGCGGAACAATGGTCAGTTAAAATCGATCAGCACGGGCATCTTACTAAGGTAAGGGTTTTCTTTCTTTGTAAAAGCCGTCCTGCCTCAGCGCCAGGGTGTGCCTGGGCCCCGCATAATATATATAATGTAATGGCTGGGCCCCTAGTTTTATTTTCAGTTTCCTTTATGCCCTGAATAATCAGCTAAGCCTGGTTGCCTTGGGAACAGAAGTCCAGTTTAAACTAAGGCACCAACTATCACATTTAGGTTATAGGGGGCCCAGTCTCTATACAACCTATATTGTGTCTGGGTCTGCATAATATATAATGTGATGGTTGGCCACTAATCTGAGTTTTCGTTTCTTATATGGTCTGGATTTTGAGGTAAGCCTGGTTGCCCTGGGGCCAGAGGCTCAGTTTAAATTAGGGTCCAAGCCATCATTCATTGGTTTGAATGGGGCTGATGTAAGCACCACGGGAGTGGGTACTCGATAAGATCTTATATTGTGTCCTTTTTTTTGTTTAAGCTGTAGGGGCATCCCAAAGCAGGACATGATCCTTGCATGTTCTCGGCTGTTTAGGGCAGCGAAAACCCATTTTATAGATTCACTTTATAGTGTACCATTTTTAACATATAAAATTTTAATGTCCTTCGCACATACACTGCTGCCACTCCCAGTTTCTCTTAAAGCACTCTGTTCTCCCCAGCAAAAATGATATCATGTAGTCCAATATTCTCTTTCATTATTATATTTGTAAAAAAAGAAAGGTGTTGGTATACTTTAAAGGGAAGGTAAATGAAAAAAAAAAAACATATGAATCTGCCCTCCATAGCTATTCAAACCTACAGTGGCAGAATTAAAACATAGCCGGGTACAGAGAGTCCCACGGGGTATTGCCAACTGAACAAAATATTTTCAATTCTAATATAGCTTTGTAGAAGCTTTATTGAACACTAATTAAATAATAAGTTCATAATTGAATAATTAGCACTTGATTGAATAATGAGCACATTATATGCAATAGGTCGTAATTGAATAACAAGCAATTTGTGATTTGAAGTATACTTTTAAATAAAATGCAATCAAAATGTTAAATACTCCACAGTTAGTCCTGACACAACTATTTCAATACAATCTAATGCAATTTCAGTAATCAGAAATTGAGTACTCACTTCCGCACAGCAAAACATCACTATCAAGCTGACATTTATCATTATCTACAAATAAATTATCGCTCGAAAAACACAAACAGTGGGAGGCAGAGAAAGAGCTGGTATGATAACACAGCACCGGCGTCCTGTCCAGTATCAGGTGTCTACCTTCCACCGCTGATCTGCCCGTTCTTAACCCCCCCCATTTTGTCGAATAGGAGTGACCATTCTCCCATCAGCAAAAAGGTTTCCAGAATTTGCTAGAAAGGAATTTTACTAAACTCAGATGGTCAGGTCAGCCGACCTTAGCAGAAGCATCTGCGAACCACAGTGCACTAGGCCACCCAGGGGCCATCAAGCTCACGGGTCTCATTATCAGCACGACCGTGCGCAGAAAACCCACATAGCAGGGTGAATGAAGAGAAGACATATAAAATAGAAGGTCTATACACAATTTTACTAAGCCCCCATGAGTCAGAGTATTCTGGAACAGTAAAAACAAGGGCAGAGCCCTTGTGATATAGGCAAGACCCAACAGAGCCACCCTAGTTGGCTCTCAGAGGGACACCAGGATAGCACAACCTGCCACTGAAAGACATCCATTGGAGCGAATACCACCGAGGAGCAGGGGACGTAAACCCCCACCCAGAATAGGATCAGGAACTTACCAGCGGAAACATCCTGCTTCAAGCTCCAGACCAATAATCAAACAGGCCATTGTCCTCCAACAGGCCAAGGGGTCCCCAAATAGACAGGTCCTAAAGAGGAGGAGTCCAATAGTATAGAGTCAATTGGAGGCTTATTGTTTTAACAAAGCCAGTAGGTAGATGGACCCTCTAAGGGACCCACCCCAGGAACCACAGGGGGGGGGGGGGGGGGTTTCGAAGAAATTCCCCCCCCCCCCCTCCAACCTGCGAGACCTGGTACCCAAGGTGACCATTCACAGGAGGATGCAAGCAAGGAAGGGGGTGCCCCCTAACAGGGTCCTTGAAGATAATCAGCTCAAGAGAAACCACCTTACCAAGGGAGAATGAGCACCAACCTAGCTCCAGGGGTGCTGGAACCCCATGCAAAAACCTACTGTGCCGAAGAGCCCAAGGGCTCGGTATATAAGGGACAGCATCTGATACGCCACCAACGAGCCCACCAGCTGCAATCCTGCCTGGTGAAGGTAAGATATCAGTAAAGAGGGACAGAGAACTTGTCCCAGAAGATCCCCTATCGCCAAGGAAGAAGGAACTAGCCGGAGCCGAATCCAAATGCAATCCTAGGAAAGGAGATACTGGAGAATGGGGCAAAAATACCATTTTGTGAATACTCACCTGTAAAATGGGTATTATAAGTATGTCACACACCCCACTTCAGACTTAATAATTACACTAGGGTTAATGCACCTCTAGGTGGCAGCATTGCAGAGAACTTCTCCAAAAAACTTCAACAGGCCCCTCCCGGTCTATACATACCTGGTACCGCCCAAGAACCTCCCAGTATTAGAACAGCAGTAAGACAAGGTACCAGAACCAAACAATGTAACCCTCAACGTAAAGAACCAAACTTCACCAAATAGAGAGCCAGGATACCAAAAAGGGCGGGTGAAGTGGGGTGTGTGACATACTTATAATACCCATTTTACAGGTGAGTATTCACAAAATGGTATTATTCTAAGTATGTCACACACCCCACTTCAGACTTAATAATTACACTAGGGACATCCAACAGCAGTGCCCAGAAAAGGGTGGGTATCCGAACAGGCAATAGCGCAGAAAAAATTCAAACCACTGCAGCCTGCAAAACTTTGCGGCCAAAAACAGCATCCGCTGAAGCCCGCACATCAACCTTATAGAACTTAGAAAAGGTATGAACAGAAGACCAAGTTGCAGCCTTACACACTTGTTCAACCGAAGCCTGGTGCTGAAAAGCCCAGGACGCACCAACCGCACGAGTAGAATGAGCAGTAACTCGGAAAGGGGGATCCTTCCCCTTGGCCGAATAAGCACCAACAATGGCCTGACGAATCCATTTACTAATGGAGGACTTGGCCGGAGCCAAACCCTTCCTAGGCCCACACGGCACAACAAAAAAGGCATCAGTCTTACGAAAAGAAGACGTCGCACGTAGATAGTACCTGACACAACGTACCACATCCAAGCAGTGCAAAGCACTCTCCTTGACATTCTTAGGCTTAGGACACAAAGAAGGAAGAACAATGTCCTGGTTAAGATGAAAAGCAGAGACCACTTTAGGGAGAAAATCTGACTTGTAACGAAAAACCACTTTGTCCTGATGATCCTCAAAATAAGGAGCCTGAATAGCCAAAGCAGCCAGCTCTGAAACACGCCTAACCGAAGTAATGGCCACCAGAAAGGCAACCTTCTGAGTAAGAATGGACAAAGCAACAACCCGCAAAGGCTCAAAAGGAGGAGCCTTAAGAGCAGAAAGAACCAAATTCAAATCCCACACTGGGAGCAAAGGCTTCCTAGGAGGCCGCACATGCGAAACCCCCTGGAAAAAAAGTCTTGACCAAGGAATGACTAGCAAAAGATTTCTGGAAAAAAATTGACAAAGCAGAAACCTGCCCCTTCAAGGTACTCAACTGAAGACCAGAGTCCAGACCCGCCTGAAGGAACTCCAAAATCCTAGACACAGAAAAGACCCGGCAGGGCAAAGACCTAGCCTCACACCAATCAATATAAGATCTCCAATACCTGTAATAGATGGAAGAAGAAGATCTCTTCCTAGCACTAATAAGAGTCTGAATGACCGCATCCGAAAGACCCTCCTCCTTTAAGATGGAGGTTTCAGCAACCAAGCCGTCAAAGCCAGCGTTTGTAAACTGGGGTAACAGAGTTGACCCTGAGTGAGAAGATCTGGCCGAAGAGGCAGATCGAACTGATCTACGGCCAGACGGACGATGTCCGCGAACCACACCCGCCTTGGCCACCTTGGAGCCACGAGAATGGCGGGAACTCCCTCCAGAACCAACTTTCGCAGAACCCTGCCTAGCATGGGAATCGGAGGAAACAGATAAAGAAACCCCAGGTCCCTCCAGCTCAGGGACATGGCATCCACCGCCAGAGCCAGAGGGTCCCGGGACAGGGACACAAAGGACGGAAGCTTGTGATTGTGACGAGAGGCAAACAGATCCACCTCCGGCGTCCCCCACCGGAGACAAAGTGACCGAAACACCTGGGGATGGAGAGACCACTCCCCCCGACGGGACGCACACCGGCTCAGAAAATCCGCCTCCGTGTTTTCCACTCCCGGAATGTAAACTGCCGAGATGCAAGGGACATGAGTCTCCGCCCAGACCAAAATCAGAGACACTTCCCTGTGGGCACCCAGACTGCGAGTCCCTCCTTGATGATTGATGTAAGCAACCGCCGTCTGATTGTCTGAACGAACCTGAACCGGCAGACCCTGTAAATGATGCGTCAAGTGAGACAGAACCAACCTGATGGCTCGCAGTTCCAGAACATTGATGGGCAAGTGGGCCTCCTGAGGGTCCCACTGCCCCTGAAGATCCTTCCAATAACCTCCCCAGCCTGACAAACTGGCATCCGTGGTGACAGTCTCCCAAAGTGGAGTCAGAAACGACCTGCCCTTCAGAAGGTTGTCCGAGACCAACCACCACAGAAGGGACTGCCGAACCCGAGGGGACAACCGGAAGGACCGATCCAACGACCCCGGACACCGGTTCCAAGACGCCAAAAGATGAAGTTGAAGAGTCCTCGTATGAAACTGAGCAAAGGGAACTGCCTCGAACGAGGCCACCATCAACCCCACCAGTCTCATCCCCAGACGAATGGACGGATGAGGATGGGAGAGGAGCAGCCGGGCCAAATCCTGAAGCATCAGAACCTTGGCCTGAGGAAGAAACACTCTGTGCAGGCAGGAGTCCAACGACATCCCCAGAAAGGTCACCACCCTGGCCGGAACCAGCGAGGACTTGGGGTAATTGATCACCCAGCCGAACCTCTCCAACATAGACACCACCGTGCTGGTGTCCCCCTCTGCTTGACTGAAGGAAGGAGCCATGATGAGAAGATCGTCCAGGTAAGGCACAATGCGAATCCCCTGAGCTCTGAGCAGGGCCATCACCCCCGCCAACACCTTGGTGAACACTCTCGGAGCAGAGGTGAGACCGAATGGAAGAGCCACAAACTGAAAATGCCGATCCCCTACCACGAAACGGAGGAACCGCTGATGAGCAGGAAAGATCGGCACGTGCAGGTACGCATCCTTGATGTCTATGGACGTCATAAAGTCCCCCTGCCGAAGCGAACCGATCGCCGACCGCAGGGTTTCCATGCGAAACTTCCGAGGACGAATAAACCTGTTGAGAAACTTCAAATCCAGAATAGGACGGAAGGACCCGTCCTTTTTGGGGACCGTGAAGAGATTGGAATAAAACCCGCGCCCCACCTCTGAAGGAGGAACCGGGCAAATGACGGTCAAATCCAGAAGATTCCTTACTGCCGCCAGGAGCCCCTGCGCGGCCAAAGGATCCAAAGACACCCGAGACCTGAAGAACCTTGGAGGAGGAAGGGACTCGAACTCCAACTTGTAACCGGCCGAAACCACCTCCCGGATCCATCTGTCCGGGACCTCCTGGTCCCACACCCGGGAGAAAAGTTGCAACCGTCCCCCCACCCGAACGGGTGAGGGCGCCCCCTCATTGCTGGATGGGCTTGGCAGCCGGCTTGGGCTTGGCACCCCAGACGCGAGTGGGGCGGCCATGGCCTCTGCCCCTATTCCAACTGCCGCCCCTGGGGGCCGAGGAGCCCGCACCTCTACCGGCGCCAACTCCCCGAAAGGACGGATTGAACGAGACCATCCCCCGAAAGGAACGGCGAAATTTCTTGCGCTGAGGTAACTTACCTCCCTTGGCAACAGAGTCCAGCCTCTCACCAAAAAGCTTCAAACCCAGAAAGGGCAGAGCCGTAAGCGATCTTTTAGAATTGAAATCGGCCGTCCACTGTCTCAACCACACACAGCGCCGGATAGCCACCAGCAAGGCAGTAGCCCTGCCACACATCAGCATGGCATCCTCCTGAGCGGCCAGGATAAAGGACAAAAAAGCATCACAGCGCTTAAGCCCAAGGGACTCATCACTGGTGGGCTCGAGATCCACCCCCAAGTCCCTGACAATAGACCTGACAGCAAAAGTCAAAAGAGCCGAAGCACAGACAGGCCTTAACACCGAACCCACACATACAAAACCATGACGGGCAAGCTGATCAACCCGGCGATCCTCACCGTCCCTGAGCGAAGTCGTGTCAGGGGAATGCACGACCGCCGTGTTGGACAGTCCCAAGACCGGAGTATCTACCTCAGGGGGGACAGACCAACGCTTCATCAATTCCGCCGGAAAAGGATACTTCCTATCCCAGCTAGACGGCACACCAACAAGACGTGTAGGTTGCTCCCATTGCTTGAAGACAATTTCTTCAAAATGCTGTTGGCTGGGAAATTCCAGACGCTGCTTGGACACCCCAAAAAGCTGACCCTTGGGCCTGGGAGCAACCACCGGAGGCTCCAAATCCAAAACCTCAAACATCTGGCTCAAAATGGTAGAGGAATCGAGAGGGAGGCCATCATCCTGATCCCCCTCAGAACCCAGCAACTGCTGAACATCAGAATCTTCATCCTCAATGAGCTCACCTTCTTCACGGGGACGATCCGAACAATCCAGATCTCCCACAACTTCCTCATCTGAATCCGGCGGAGGCGGAGACAGATGCTTCCGCTTAGCTGAAGCCTTCTGAGCGGCTATAGCAGAAAACCGCTTCTCAAGGCTGGTCAAACGGGCACATACCTCAGCCTGCGAATCCCCGCCCAGGACAACGTCACACGGGGTCCGGAATAAGCGAGGGGGAGAGGGAGATGGCGCGGCTGACGAAGTGCTAGGCACCGGAGTACTGGACTGCCGTGCAATGTTCTGCTGTGCACAAGGGATACACAAAATGACATCTCCCTGGAGCGGAGCCCCACAACCCCCGCACACCTTGGATTGTCCCGAAGAATCATTCCCGGTATCTGTGGCAACCTCTATGTGGTGAAATTATGGTATTTGCAGAACCCAGGGATTAATGCGGTACGCGACCCGGGATGCCCCTTAATAACCTAACACTTGTCTAAGGACAGTCACAAGATCCTGACCCAGGGGAATAGCATAAGACCCTTATAAAAATACAAATAAGTGTATATATATAAATATATTGCAAAGAAAAAACACCCCCCACGAGCCAGGTATATATGACCGGGAGAGCCCTGCCAGACGGGATCCCAGGATCTGAAAAACACAAGGGAGAGAGACAGGCGTCAATCAGCACCATGCCAAAACACCACATAATATACAAAACCCCCCTTAGACCCCCCCCCCCCCATTAACCAGAGCAACGGAAATGGTTAATGCCAGCCAGCACCAACAAGATGCGCCGGAGCGAGGAGGGAGGCAAAGGAGGAGGAAAGGATCCGAGGGGTCACTGACATACCAGCCTAAGAACGCCTACCTGGAGAGGAGAGGAACCACGCAGCCAGCAGAAGATGGCGGCCAGCACACAGAGGACGGAGGAAGAGAGAAGCTCCGGGAGCGCGGGAGCCGAGGAGGCCCCGCCCCTCCGGGCATCCAATCCGTGCGCGGCCCGCGCGCGCGCGACCCCGCCCCCAGGCAGCGTCAGTGTCTGCCTGCGGGGACCGCAATCAGACCTCGATCACGGGACCGGCGGCGCCACCCGGCGGCTCCCGGTGTACAGCGCCGGAGTAAACACAGACCCACACACTGATAAAAGGTCCCCCCTGAGCAGCCGGGCAAGCAGGCTGCAAGCGCCGGGTACGCCGCCCAGCCACCAGCGGGACCGCGGCGCAGCACGCCGCGAGGCCCCGCCCCCCCGGCTCCTGAGGGGAGATACACACACAGCCATGGGAGAAAAGAAAAACGGAGAACAGACAGTGAAATCAGACCAAGTAAAATCACAAAGGGAAAAGCGCAGCAGCACACTCACACAGCATGTACATATTAAAAGCATGACACTGTCCCCAGCGCGTCCCACACCCCGGAAGAGACACAATAACCCAGGGCAAGACATAACCTGACCACTAACTCCTATAAAATGGGGCATCCCACATCCGGATCACCACTCCGGGAATCCCGCTATGCCCCGCAATGAAGGGTCGAGCGGAGGAGCTAATCTCCTAGGCACCAATGGTGCCGGCTACCTTATTGCCCGGCCTACAGCCGAAGCTGGGAGGCTGCCATTACATAGAACACATTCAAACAAAAGCCGGGCAGAAATAGACCACGGGGGGGGGGGGGGGGGGGGGGGCCGGGGGATACCCCGGCTACCTGCAAGCAGGAGACTTCTTTCTTCTGTCTTGTCGCCACCTTGCAGAGAACAACACTGGGAGGTTCTTGGGAGGTACCAGGTATGTATAGACCGGGAGGGGCCTGTTGAAGTTTTTGGGAGAAGTTCTCTGCAATGCTGCCACCTAGAGGTGCGTTAACCCTAGTGTAATTATTAAGTCTGAAGTGGGGTGTGTGACATACTTAGAATATAGGAACTAAGGTGACTGAACACCCATCCCAAATAACTCCCCATTGTGAGTAAGAAGGACGACCTAGTAGGTCCTTGTGCGGCTGCCCCTTGGTATCATTCGAGACAGCACTCCCATCCGAGCCGCAGCGAACACAGGGAGTGGGAGAGGGGCCAAATAACACGGCCACAATCGGCGGTGTTGATCACCAACACCCACCTGTAAAAGCCTCAGTGCCCTGAAGACACGTGAGCCAAAACAATCATCTTAGCATTCCACAGACGGCCAGAGGCCCACTGATTTACAGAGCGCCGAGGGCTCAACTCAGAGACGCCAAGCGGAAACGCCTGTGGATACAATCGCCAAACCCATGGAGGGTTAGGACGGGCAACCGCCTCATCTTTCAGGAGAAAGTGGAACAAACTGGTGTAGAGGCCCCTGCCTCTATCTGTTAAGGGCATCCTGTCAAGGAGCCCAGACCTAGCAGGCCAAGGAAGGCCTGCACCAACACCTGAAGAAAGACAGGGACAAGAAGTACCCTGAACAACTCGGGGAAGAACCATCCAGCAAACACCGTCCCGCATCCAGAGGCACTACCTCCTGAATCCACCAGAATGAGGCATTGTGCCTCCTGATAGGAGCAAGGTGCTGTGGCCATCCCCTCACCCAGGCGGGTGAGGGCATCCCATCATGCTTGGGGGGTTTTGGTGAAGAAGTCGGGCTTAGCCCGACCAGAAGGCCCCTGACGTTGTCTGCCGCTCCTGGGGCAGGAGTCTGTACCAGGCCCCGGAAAGGGCACCCCTGGTTCTTGCTTAACACTATGATATGGAGGGGGAGGGGTATCCCTGCTCCGAGGGGACCGAGACGGCCGCCCTTGATGGGGCGAATTGCCCTCTTTTTCAAATATATCCAGACGGGCCCCAAACAGGCGTTGCCCTCTAAAGGGAAGCCCAGTCAGAGTCCTTTTAGCAGCATCGTCAGCCCCCCACTGTCGCAGCCAGAGCAGTCGACGTATAGCCACCACTGGGGCAGAGGTCCTCGCACACATTCTGATGGTGTCATCCAGAGCTAAAAGGATAAATTTAACAAAAATATCACAACTGGAGAGTGCATTAAACACCTCCCAGGGTAAATCCTCAGGGTGATGCTCAAGCATCTGTCTTATGAGGGTTCTAGCGGCCACTGCAGTGATGGCCGCAGCACAGACAGGACGCAGCGCCGTTCCTGCACAAGCAAAGGCGTGCGAAGCCAGCCTATCGATGCGCCGGTCCACGACATCCCGAAGGGTGCTGTAAGCCGGGGCTGTGAAGAAGGGGGGGTTAGGAACCCCAATGATCGGTGCGTCCACCACGGGAGACGATGACCAACAATCAACCATCTCAGGGGGAAAAGGGTATTTCCAATCCCCGTCCTCTGGGATCCCTGGAAGTTTAGTGGGGCATTCCCATTCCTTAAGAACCAGAGCGTGGAAGTGAGCCTGCTCGAGAAATTCCAAACGCGCATTCGTCGTACGGAAGCGCTCCCCTCTCGGCTTGGGGACCGCACCAGGGAGCGAAATAGACAGGGCCTTAAAAATCCTAAGCTGACCCCAGTCATCCTGGCCAGAATCATCGCGACTCCTCAGCCTCTCATCAGAGGAAGCCGGATCAGAGAACAGATCTCCATCGTCAGACGGAGCACTATCACACGGAGAAGAGAGCTTCTCCGAACCCATAGCAAAGGCCGAAGCCGGGGGCGTCAAGGGCCGCTTCCTGCCAGGACCCAAGCGTTCGGACAACCCCGTAACAATCTGGTCAAGCGTAGGCTGTCTAGAAGACAGGTCAGGTTGTAACTCCCCACTTGAACATGACTCAACAGGAGTGAGATTTAGGCAAGGGGAAGAGGGAGAATAGGAGCGAGGTGCAGCCACAGGTGCCACTCGCAGGGCCAGTGCTTGCGCGGCACAGGGCGCGCACACCCGTGCCGTGTCAGCATCAGCATGAGGGAGACCACACGCTATACACAGCCGGTCTTGTCCCAGAGGGACCCCGGTCACATAATCCTGAGATGCCTCCATATGGTGATTATCTAGGCACAGTATGCCCGTAGGGATTTATGCGATAGGCAACCCTGGATGCCCCAACGACCCGCTGATTAATGTGGGAGATTTGTAGGAAGGCCCGCTAAAAACTATATATGTATAAATAAATATATATATATATATATATATATATGTATAAGGATATAGGAGGCCGGGAGAAGCCGCCGGAGACTCGGCGTCTGAAAGACATAAGGTAAAAGAGAGTGTCAGGGCAATGCGCAGCTGGAAGAACTTATAATAAGAAATCACCCGCGAGGGCACTTACAGACCAAGGGAGGAGGGGAACAGCCGCCACGCACGCGCGCGAAGATCATCAAAATGGCGCCCAGCGAACCTCGAAGGGCGGGCTCAATGCTCGCCCGTGACGCGGAATGCGCCAAGACAAGTCCCCGCCCACCCCGAAGAGCGTGAAGCTCTGAGGTAACAAATAAAAAAAGCAAGGATAAAATCACAACTGCTGTTATAACGAAAAGGCGCCGCAGCATCTAACGACGCAGCCAACTGTGTAGTAGAGAAAAACGGCGGCAGCCAAAACAGAATAAGGAGCACGCAGCGCGGCTCTGACACCCAGGCAGAAATAAAGGCATTAAGCGTGACTAACAGTACACCGGGACCGCCACACACACACCCCCCCCCCCCTTTCTTTTCCCCCTAACTAGTTGGGGAAAGAGGGAGGGTGGCGACCCTGTAACAGGGTCCACCACTACTCAGGGCACGGGGCAATAATGCAGGAGGGGCATGCACTAGAGGCTCACCATTAGCCTTGACCGCCTACCCTATGGTGGGGGATTGCGGTGGAGCATGGCTCCGTTAAGCACCCAAGGTGCTGCCTACCTTCACCCAACCAACGCAGCCCAGGCTGGGAGGCATATTCTTCTCAAAGAGGACGGGTGGAAATAGTCCCACAGGGCTGCGGGCTGTAAAGCCCCGCTCGCCTGCGAGAGCGTGATACTTCATGTCTTCGCAGTTCAGCACTGCAGAGAAATCTGGGGATTTGTGGGAGGTCCCTCGGTATATGAAGGGCCGGGAGGAGCCTGTTTTTTTGCATGTCTGCAGTGAACAGCGCCCTCTGGCGGAGGATTACCCATGTGTAAGTATTATTAGATGGAGCAGGACGTGCTGTATGCTTAGAATAATGAGGTCCCCCCCCCCCCGGGGGGACCCTAAGTAATTTTTTTTCTTAAATTAACCCCTTACAACTATGCAATCATATTGCATAGTTGTATCCTATCTGAAATCTTCTAAACTGCTGTTTCAGTTTGGGGGAGTTTCCTGGGCAGGAAAGGGTGTCTACCAATACATATGTGGTTATAACCGGGAGAAATAGGGCTTTCACACGCAATAATATTTTATTAACAAACTTACATTTTTTATTACAAAAAAACACTACAAATTGTAAAAATTTAAACAATTTAAAAATGTCGTTTTTTTTTTATTTTTTTGCACATATTTCACCCAAAAGTATTGTAAATACACTAAAAAAAGGCCAAACAAAACATTTCATGTTGAAGCCCAGACTCAAACAATATATAATTTTTCTGGAAAATCCCTGGAAATCCCTTCAAAAATCCAGGTTGAACACGTGTAGCACAAAAACGTGAAAAGTAGTCTGGCAACAGAGTGTGACAAAAAATCTAGGTAGGCCGGCACTTAAAGGGTTAAGAGGATAACAAGAGCTGTGTACAAAGTTAAAAAAACATGTTTTCAGCAAATTTTCATAAACAGGTTAATTACCAAGCAAGATGGGTCTGGCAGTCATTTTGTACTACCTTATAGGAAACACTCTCATGAAACTGTGTAATATTAAAAATGCATACAAAGACGTCGGCTAATGAGTCGTCAGTTATAAACACAAACTGAATAAAGCTCCTGCTAAGCTTGTGGGTTTTTTTCTAATGGTAAACCAGGGGTCCCAGGTATAGTCTATCAGGGGTGACAGAGCCTGTCACTCCGGATGTACTTTTCCTTCTAATAAAAGAAAGAAAAACAAGCCTGGCTGGATGTTTCTTGATGTCGGGTTTATAAGTGACCTGCCCCCCCACCATCCAGCACATTTATATGGGTTTTTAGTACATCCTAGGCCTAGATGCAGAATACATCTGATAGACACAGAGATGGGTATGTGTGCAAACAGATCAGACATAGCAGCACTAGGATACCTCGACTGCAGTGTAACAAGCTGAAACCAAGCAAATATGTAACCAAATACTAATTATAACTACCATGGAATGACGTCAAAATCATTGTGTGAACGCTGAAGCTTTTCACGGACAATTTCCCAGCCTAATTCTATTCTCCTGCGTTTGTTTGGGACCATGCTCAATGACGATTCTCTTTGGGTCGCCGCAAAAGAAGCTTGAGTGATCTCCAAAATCCGAGTGTTTTCAGTGAAAAGCTTAACAGAAGAAAGAAAAAAAGATAAAATGAAAATTTCATCAAACACAAACATTTGGACATAATAAAGATTAAATGCTGCAAATCTGAAAACATGGAAAAACTAATATAGGGCCTACAAAACCCATTCATCCCTTTGTTGTTTTTTTAAGCCATTTTTCTAGCTTTGGCATAATGCTTAGGGTCATTGACATCCTGGAATACAAATCTTCTCTCAAAGCTCATGTCTAGCACAGGGGTCCCCCACCTTTCTTACACTGAGAGCCACACTGCAAGCGATGGGCTTGAGTCACATTCAGCATAAAAGAAATTGGTGACTGCACAAATCTCTCTACCCCATAAAATATCCCTTGAGTCTCCACCTAAGCAAAAGAAAAGGGCAGATAAATGTGTAGGATTAATTTTGGAAGTCAAAGAAGTGTGCCACTAAAAACTGAAAAGAAAGGTAAGCTGGCATTATTCCCTGCCTGTCCAACTCCAAGCCCAGGCAGTCCGCGAACCACACAGCAAGGGTTCTCGAGCCACATGTGGGTCCTGAGCTACAGGTTGGTGACCAGCGCTCTTCGAGAATGCTTCAGAGACTTTCCTCAATAATGACTTTGGCCTCGATTCAATAAGAGTTGAAAAAAATTCTCACAGTAGTAAAAAATTCAATTCATGTGAAAAAAGCCTGAGAATGTCACTGTTACTGAATCACCAGATAGGAAGACAATGAAAGTCAATGGCACTTTTTTACTCCTAAAAAAAGTAGAGAACTGTTTACTCCTTTCTACATTGTAGTAAAAGCTGCCATTGACTTTCATTGTCTTTTTACCTAGTGATTCAGTAACAGTGACATTCTCAGGCTTTTTTCTCATGAATAAAATGTTTTACTACCATTAGTATTTTTTCAACACTTATTGAATAGAGGCCTTTGTATTTAACTGCATTCATTGTATACCCTTTGCATTGTTTCTCCTTTATTACACTTCTGTAAAGGACATAGAAGCACTAGATCATCTGCCTGCAATTTATCGCCTTTCCTCTCTTTTCACAGCAGTGAGTCTTGATACCAGCGAACCAAATGTGTCACCCAACAGGTCTCATAGAAAAATAGTAGTCCTACAGAACTGGAAATTTCCCCTTTAAAGTGGACCAAAACCCTGGATTCTCACTATCCTGGGGCACTGTTGTTTGGGGCGCCCCACTGTGTGAAGCCCCCCAGGTCATCAAGTCTACTCACCTCCCCCAAGCCCATGGCACAGACGGTGCTGCTCATCCAATCAGCTTCTCCAGCCGCTGATATTATTGTGCGGCTAGAGAAATCGAATCGCTAGCCACACACATCGGCGGCGTGCCATCACTTGTATCCTTCCGCTGTGCGCAACCACACACATTTGAAGCGTGGCCAAGAAGGGATGCCCCTCCATTCACAAAAATAGGGAAGAAATTCAAGGCAATTACCTGATGACAAATCTCAGCCATTAATTTAATGAGGCTCTCCTTGACGGCAATGTTCCGAGATCCTGAGGAGTATTTGCCTCTGCTGCCAATCTGACTGATTTCTTGTACCATTACATCATACAGTGTATACAGATTTCTCTGCCACCTCTCCATGTCATATGCATGAGCACCTGTAAAAAGATCCACACCACAACATAATACATTAAAAAAATTCCCCAACGCTGGTAAAACATTTACTATATTAGTAAAAAGTCTGGCATAAAAAAAAAAAAAAAATGCAATTCTGTGATTACTCATCTGTAGAATTGGTATTATACGTATACAGCACGTCCTTCTCCAGAGATACCGGTAATTCCTTACATTTGGGTAATATATCCACAAGATGTCTCTGGACTGCAGAGACAGCAAAAAATTGGCTCCTCCCGGCCCCTTATATTCCAGGGACCTCCCACAAATTTCCCAGTATTGACAAGCAGTTAACAAGACGCCGGGAGACTAATAACCATAATCAAACAATTTTAACTATGATAAACAATCACCATACAGAGGTACTAAGAATAATGATAACAAGGGCGGGGTGGAGAAGGACGTGCTGTATACGTATAATACCAATTCTACAGGTGAGTAATCACAGAATTGTATTATTCTAAGTATACAGCACGTCCTGCTCCAGAGATAATTCCTTACGTTTGGGACATCCAATAGCAGTGTCCGTAAGGTAGGGTGGGATCCCCAAAGCAGCAACATGCAGATTAAACCACTGCCGCCTGCAGAACTTTGCAGCCAAAAGCAGCATCAGCCAAATCCCGAACATCAACCTTGTAAAACTTAGAAAAAGTATGAACAGAAGACCAAGTAGCGGCCTTGCAAACTTGTTCAACAGAAGCCTGGTGCTGAAAAGCCCAAGAGGCACCAATAGCACGAGTGGAATGAGCAGTAAGGCGGAAGGGAGGATTCTTCCCTTTAGCAGAATAGGCCTGAATCACAGCCTGATGGATCCACTTGCTGATGGTAGACTTAGCTGGAGCCAGACCCTTCTTAGGACCAGAAGGGACCACAAAAAGAGCATCAGTCTTCCTGAAGGGTTCCGTAGCCACCAAATAGAACTTCAGGTTCCTGACCACATCCAAGGAATGTAGAGCCCTCTCCTTAGGGTTTACTAGGACTAGAGCACAGAGAAGGCAGAACAATGTCCTGATTAAGATGAAAAGCAGACACGGCCTTAGGCAGAAAATCTGGTTTAAAGCGAAACACCACCTTGTCCTGGTGTCTCTCAAAGTAAGGGGGCTTGATGGAAAGCGCCGCCAACTCAGAAACATGCCTAACAGAGGTGATAGCCACCAAAAAGACTACCTTAGAAGTAAGAATGGACAAAGCAGCCTCATGCACAGGCTCAAAGGGAGACCCCTGCAAGGCAGACAGGACCAAGTTCAAGTCCCAGACTGGTAACATAGGCTTACGTGGGGGGGCACATGAGTAACCCCCTGGAAAAAAGTCTTGACCAGATGATGCTGAGCAAAAGATCTCTGGAAGAAAACAGCCAAGGCAGAAACATGACCTTTTTAGAGTGCTGAGTTGAAGCCCCAGATCAAAACCATGTTGGAGAAATTCCAGAATCCTAGGAATAGAAAACACACGACAGAGAAGAGATTTAGCCTCACACAAATCAATGTAGGTACGCCAAACCCTATAGTAGATGGAAGAAGAGGACTTTTTCCTAGCCCTGATCATGGTGTTAACAACAGAGGCAGGCAGCCCCTTTTCCATTAGGATAGAGTTTCAGCAGCCAGGCCGTTAAAGCCAGCTTTTGTAAATTGGGGTAGCGTAGCCGCCCCTGAGTGAGCAGGTCTGGATGCTTGGGCAGGGCATACTGATCTACCACCAGCTGCACGATGTCTGCGAACCACACTCTTCTTGGCCAACGGGGGGCCACCAGGATTGCTGGCACCCCTTCCTGAGCTATCTTTTGCAGAACCCTGCCCAACAAGGGAAACGGGGGAAAGACATACAGTAGCTGAAAGCCCTGCCAGGGCATTGTCAGAGCATCCATGGCTAAGGCCAGAGGGTCCTAGGACAGAGACACAAAGACTGGAAGCTTGTGATTGTGACGGGACGCAAACAGATCCACATCTGGCTGACCCCAACAGTGACACACAGAGCGAAACATCCTGTCGCTGAGGGACCATTCCCCCAGGCGAGAAGTCCCCCTGCTCACAGAGATTCTGCCTCCAGATTCTCCACCCCCGGAATGTACACGGCTGAGATTTAGGGAACATTGTCCTCCGCCCAGGACAGGATCAGAGACACTTCCTTAAGGGCCCCCTTGCTCCGGGTCCCTCCCTGATGATTGATGTAGGCAACCGCCGTCTGGTTGTCCGAGCGAACCGGAACAGCCTGACCCCGAAGGCGCGGGGTCAAGTGGGCTAGAACCAACCTGATCGCCCTCAGTTCCAGAATGTTGATAGGGGTGTAGGCCTCCTGAGGGCCCCACTGCCCCTGGAATGTTAGGGATCTCCAGAAGCCCCCCAGGCTGTCAGACTGGTATCCATGGTGACTGTCTCCCAGCAAGGGGCCAGAAAGGATCTGCCCACCAACAGGTTCCTTGAGTCCAGCCACCACGAAAGGGACCGTCTGGCTAGGGGGGACAGAACCAAAACCTGATCCAGGGACACAGTGTCCCTGTCCCATACAGACAAGAGATGGAGTTGAAGAGGCCTCATGTGAAACTGAGCATAAGGAACCGCCTCCAAGCAGGACACCATCAGCCCACCAGCTGCATTCCCTGCCTGATGGAAGGATGAGGGCAGGACAGAAGGAGCTGAGATTGCGCTTGCAGACTGTCCACCTTCTGCTGAGGAAGAAAGATCCTGGCCTGAGCTGTATCCAGATTCGTGCCCAGAAACGGCTTCACCAAAGAGGGAGACAGGGAAGATTTGGAGTGGTTTATAACCCAGCCGAATGACTCCAGTGTGTGGACATTACCCGCTGAGTATCCAGCTCTGCCTGTTGGAAGGACGGAGAAGTGATAAGAATGTCGTCCAAATAGGGAAGAATGCGAATGCCCTGAGCTCTCAGCAGAGCCATAATGCCCACCAGCACCTTGGTGAATACCCTGGGAGCCGAAGTGAGACCGAAGGGCAATGCCACGAACTGGTAATGCTGATCCTCCAGAGTGAACCTGAGGAATCTCTGATGACCTGGAAAGACTGGAATATGGAGGTAAGCATCCTTGATGTCCACAGAGGTCATGAAGTCCCCTGGGCGTAGTGAACTTACAGCTGAGCGCAGAGTCTCCATGTGAAAACGCCTGGATCTGACAAATTTGTGGAGAAGCTTTAAGTCCAGGATGGATCTGACAGACCCATCTCTTTTGGGAACAGTGAAAAGGAATAATAGCCCTTGCCCCTTTCCCTTAAGGGCACCTTGCAGATGACCCCCAGCTCCAGTAGGTTCTGCACAGCAAGCCACAGGCCCTGAGCTGACAGGGGGTCTTGAAGCATCCGGGATCTGATGAATCTTGAGGGCGGCTAGGCTGCCAACTCTAGCTTGTAACCGGAGGACACTGGATCCACCGGTCTGAGACATGACGCCTCCAGACGTGAGCAAAGAGCCAAAGTCGTCCCCCCACCCGGATGGGTGAGGGCGCCCCTTCATGCCTGAGGGGGCTTGGGGGAAGACTTAGGCTTGGAACCCCAGGAGGGGCCAGGGCGGCCACGCCCTCTGCCCCTGCCAGAAATCTCCCCGGGCCCCTGCAAATGAAGCTCCCCTTCCCATTCTGGACCCACGGTAGGAGGGAAGAAAGGAGCCTGAACCCCGAAAGGGGCGAGACTGTCTTTTGCGCTGGGGTAACTTGCCTCCCTTAGCAAACAGGTCCAGGCGATCTTCAAACAGACGCAGTCCTTTAAAGGGGAACCCAGTGAGAGCCTTCTTGGCAGCGTTGTCAGCTGCCCACTTGCGCAGCCAAACCGAGCGGCGTATAGCCACCGCCAAGGTAGAAGCCCTGCCACACATTCTAATGGCATCATCTAAGGCAGAGAGGACATATGCAACAAATTCCTCACAATGCAGAAGGGCTCTATACTCCTCACTAGCAGCATCATCAGGAGCCCCATTCAAAATACTTTTGAGCAGAGACCTAATTAGCCACAACTGTAATGGCAGAAGCGCAAACCGGACGCAGCGCGGACCCCACACAGGCAAAGGCATGGGAAGCCAGCTGATCAATGCGCCGGTCCTCAGCTTCCTTCAGGGTAGTAGAGTCAGGGGAATGCATGACAGAAGTGTTGGACAACCCCATAATTGGTGCATCCACTTCGGGAGGGGACGACCAACGCTTAACCACATCAGCAGGAAAAGGATACCTCTTATCCCAACTCTTAGGCACCCCAGGGAGCCTGCTAGGTCGCTCCCACTCTGAGCACGAGATTATTAAAGTGAGCTTGCTCAGGAAACTCCAAACGTGGCTTAGCAGTGTGAAACAACTCCCCCTGCTGCAGAGGAGCCGCAGCAGGAGGAGAGATAGAAAGTACTTCAAAAATGTGAGCCAAAAGCCTGTCAGTATTATCTGGAGCCCATGAGTCAGAGCCAGAATCCGCATAACCCTTAGGCTGCTCATCAGATGATTCTGAATCAGAAAACAATTCCCCCTCTTCCAGGGGGGTATAGCCGGCCAGGTGAAAAAATTCCTCAGCCTCCATAGGAAAAAGAGTAACGCCAGGCGCCAAGTGCCGCCTCTTAGCAGTGGCCTTACGCGCCGTAGAGCCAGCAATCAGCTTCTCAATGCTAGCCACCCTGGTAGACAAATCAGGCTGAGACTCCCCACTGGTATGCACCTCACTGGGAGTCAGATGTAAGCGTGGGGGAGTAGGCGAGGCCAAACCGGGCGCAGGCCCAGCCACCGGTAACCCAGACTGCAGCGCAAGCGCCTGCTGGGCACAGGGTACACAGACCCGCACATTGTCATCACTTGTAAGGGACACGCCACACACAACCGGGCTTGTCCCGAAGGAACCTCGAGCACATTATCCTGAGAAGCCTCCATATGGTGATTTTCACGGCCCAACCGGCCAATAGGGATTTACGCTATAAGACCACCCGGGATGCCCCAATAGCCCGCTAGGGAAGTCGGAGGTAAGGGCAGAATAGGCCGGGAGAAACCACAATTAAGTTTCTGGGAGGCAGAAAAAAAGGAACGGGTGGGAATAGTCCTACAGGGCCACAGGCTAACAGCCCCGCTCAGCTGCGAGTAGAGAGAGCCATCTTCTTGCCTTCGCAGCGCAGACTGCAGAGAAGAACTGGAAAATTTGTGGGAGGTCCCTGGAATATAAGGGGCCGGGAGGAGCCACTTTTTTGCTGTCTCTGCAGTCCAGCGCCATCTTGTGGATGTATTACCCAAACGTAAGGAATTATCTCTGGAGCAGGACGTGCTGTATACTTAGAATAAGGCCATGCTCACCTTTTGTCACCTGCAGCTGTACAGGTGTGTGAAAACATACCGGACAACAATGCGTCCCCGATTTTCTATTCACGGGAGGAATGACCGCCTCACCTAAGATGGACGTTGCATATTCACATCACAGCGATTGCAACATGGCCATTTAAATTACCACAATAGACTCTGCCTATTTGTTACATTGTAAAGTGCAAGAGAGGCAGCAACGTGCATTTTATGACTCCATTCTGTGGCAGCTGACGACTGACTGCTATGTTGGCCAATCAGTGTGCAGCATATGCAAATTGGGCCTGGCACTGGTGTCCACAAATTGGATTTGCGCTTTAAAAAGGGACAATCCAGGCAATGGCACGAATTAGGCAGGAAAGAGCTAACCTGAAGCCTGTTGCATGTGCCTCCCCTTCATTTCCTGCAGTGTGCTGTAGATGCCGTCCCTTCTTTCCGGTCCATTCTATGGCCAAGGGCAAGGCCAGCTTTTATCCGCACCCCCTGTGTAAGCGAGCCCACTGTGGCTTGCCAGGATCACTCATGTTGGGAGCTCTGAGAGACAGAACAGCAGTGAGACTACTTTTGGAAGTGGTCATGGAGGAATAACAAAGAATGGGCACACTCTGGAGCATCCATAGCACTCTGCAGAAAACAGAGGAGAGGCACGTGGGACACGCTTCAACCTGACCATCATCATTTAATGAAAAGCCCAAACCCTTAAAAAAAATATTCCCCAGCATCTAAAATGAATATATTTTTTTACGTTTTTAGTCGATTACTTATTACTCTTTCACCCCCTGGGCTTCAACTCTACTAGGAATCTTCAACTAGGAATCTACGATACGGGTGCAGCCATCTTGCCTCAGAAGAATTAAATACTAAGTAGAGGAGAGGGGTGGAAAGTGCAGAGGGGCAGGGTCTTATCTGTGCTTTGCATAGACAGAGCAGAGCTGGGGTCAGGAAAAGGAGAGCAATCCCAGAATGCAAAGCAGCATTGTCAGAAGGCACTTCCTGTTAAAAAGGTAAAAAAACGCAATAGGTACAGGTAGGATGATTTTTAATGTGGGCAATCTGAATATAGGAGAAACATATAAGATAGACTCCTATCCAGGGTGAAGGTTCGCTTTCAGGTTAGCTATTTGCTGCTTTATTATTCTCATTGCCTGGACTGTCTTTCTAAGCCAAACAAGCCTTACCTACCAGCGATCACTTCAGGCCTTGTGCTGATGAGGACCACCAGTCTCCACAAGCAAATTTATGGTTGTGCAAATATTAGAATATTTACCCATGCATCGTGAGCCCAGCTCTTTCCAGGTTCTGAGATCACATATTTAAAAATAGATTAATTGCATGGCTCAGCCTACTGCTAAGAATCATGGGTAGTTCCTGTTTTTCTTGGTCTGTATGCCCCTTGGAAAATCTGTTCCAGGAAAGTGCTATCCATTCTATTTAGGCAGAATAAACTAAATCTCCCCAGTGGGGGTGAACCAGGACCAGCACCTTCCAAATGAAAAAAACAACCTTATGCTTCAACTTGAGCTTGTGTATAAGCCGTGTAATTGAAGCGTGTCTTATGTCAGCAGCATGTGGAGCACCTTCTTCTGCAGTTTTGGCTCCTTTAGGATGATGGAATTGCAGCATGAGTCGGAAGAACTCCACCATCTCCTCTTTCAGGGCATCTTTAGGCCTATGCTGGGTCCAGACCCGCAGGACTGTCAGGAAGATCTCTTCTCCCAGCTTACACACCCGCATGCGCCAGTTTATCGATGATGTGGAGAGGAAGACGTTGAGAGCAGCCAAGATTTGGTCAAGTCCAGGGAGGTTTCGCTCTTCCCTAAAATAATAACCAAACAGTGACTGGTGAGATATTCACTGATGCATGTGCCACCTCCTATTCTACGGCTGACACTAGTGACGGACTGAAATCAACAAATTAAGCTTCACAAAACTTTTGCCATCTAACTACAGAATCTGCATAGCTCCTACTACAACCTGGTAGCCCAATATATCCTGATTCAGTCTCAAAGACGATATATTGCGATTTTTTAAAATGTAATTTTTATTTAAATAAAAAAAATACCATTTTGTGATTGCTCACCTGTAAAATGGGTATTGTAAGTATGTCACACATCCCGCTTCAAGACGTTCATTACATGTGGGTATACTGACCTGTAGATGGCGATCTTGCAGAGATGTCCATAAATACCTGGGACCTCCCACTCATTCCCCAGTATAAAGATAGCAGTAAGGTAAAGGGACCAGGAAAAGCCAATTAAAACTAACAAAGGTTCACCATATAAAGGATCCAGAATACCAAAGGGCAGGGTGAAGCGGGGTGTGTGACATACTTATAATACCCATTTTACAGGTGAGCAATCACAAAATGGTATTATTCTAAGTATGTCACACACCCCGCTTCAAGGCATTCATTACATGTGGGACATCCAATAGCAGTGTCCATAAAGGGCGGGGATCCAAAAACAAGACAACAAGGCAAAAACTTAAACCACTGCAGCTTGCAGAACCTTGCGGCCAAAGACAGCATCCGCTGAGGCCCGCACATCAACCTTGTAAAACTTGGAAAAAGTGTGAACCGAAGACCAAGTAGCAGCCTTACAAACCTGCTCAAAAGAGGCCTGGTGCTGGAAGGCCCAGGACGCCCCAACAGCACGAGTAGAATAAGCAGTAACACGAAAAGGGGAAATCTTCCCCTTAGCAGAATAGGCCCCAACAATGGCCTGGCGAATCCATTTACTAATGGAAGACTTGGTGGGAGCCAAACCTTACCTAGGCCCAGAGGGCACCACAAAAAGGGCGTCAGTCCTACGAAAAGAGGAAGTAGCCACCAAGTAGTACTTCACACAGTGAACCACATCCAAAGAATGCAAAACCCTCTCCGTGTCATTGCTAGGCTTAGGACACAAGGAGGGTAGAACAATGTCCCGATTAAGATGAAAAGCAGAGACCACCTTAGGAAGGAAATCTGGCTTGAAGCAGAAAACAACCTTGTCCTGATGCCTCTCAAGTAAGGGGCCTTAATGGGCAAGGCCGCCAACTCCGATACACGCCGAACGGAAGTGATAGCAACCAGAAAAACAACCTTCTAAGTAAGCGTAGAGAGTGCAATATCCTGCAAAGGTTCAAAAGGAGGACCCTGCAAGGCAGAAAGAACCAAATTCAAATCCCACACTGGGAGCAAAGGCTTCCTAGGAGGCCGCTCATGCGTAACCCCCTGGAAAAAAAGTCTTAACCAGAGGATGAAGAGCAAAAGACTTTTGAAAGAAAACCGCCAGGGCAGAAACATGTCCTTTCAGCGTACTAAGCTGCAAACCTAGGTCCAGACCATGTTGCAGAAATTCCAAAACCCTAGGTATAGAAAACGCCCTGCAAGGCAAGGCCCGGACCTCACACCAATCAATATAAGACCTCCAAATCCTATAGTAGATGGCAGAGGAAGACTTCTTTCTAGCCCTAACCAGAGTCTGAATGACAGCATCAGAAAGACCTTCCTCCTTCAAGATGGAGGTTTCAGCAGCCACGCCGTCAAAGCCAGCGTTGGTAAATTGGGGTAGAGCAGTGGACCCTGAGTGAGCAGATCCAGCAGAAGGGGCAGATCTAACTGATCCTCTGCCAACCTTACCACGTCTGCGAACCAAACCTGGCCCTCTAGGGCCAGCTTGCGCACCACTTTGCCCACCATGGGAAACGGAGGGAACAGGTACAGAAACCCCAGATCCCTCCACTTCAGAGACATGGCATCCGCTGCCAGAGCCAGGATCCCGCGAGAGAGACACAAATGCCAGAAGCTTGTGATTGTGACGAGAGGCAAAGAGGTCCACCTCCGAAGTCCCCCACCGGTGGCAAAGCAAACGAAACACCTTGGGGCTGAGCGACCATTCCCCCCGGCGAGATGACCCCCTGCTCAGGGAGTTTGCCTCCGTGTTCTCCACTCCCGGAATGTACACCGCAGAGATGCATGGGACATTGCTCTCTGCCCAAGCAAGCATCAAGGACACTTCCCTGAGGGCACGCCTGCTGCAAGTCCCTCCCTGGTGATTGATGTAGGCGACCGCCGTCCGATTGTCCAACGGAACTTGAACCGGTAGGCCCCGCAACTGATGAGTCAAGTGAGCCAGAACCAACCTGATGGCTCTCAACTCCAGAACATTGATGGGATCGTGAGCCTCCAGAGGCCCCCACAGTCCCTGAAACTGAAGATCCTTCCAAAATCCCCCCAACCTGACAGGCTGGCATCCGTGGTGACCGTCTCCCAACAAGGGGTCAGAAAGGATCTGCCCCTCGTCAGATTGCTTGGTTTTAGCCACCACCAAAGGGAACGCTGCACCCGGGGGGACATCAGAAAGGACTGATCCAATGACAGCGGGGACCCATCCCAGGCCGCCAAGAGATGGAGCTGGAGCGTCCTTGTGTGAAACTGGGCAAAGGGAACCGCCTTGAACGATGCCACCATCAATCCCGACAGTTGCATCCCCAGCCGGATGGACGGGCGGGGGATAGATAGAAGACACTGAGTCAATTCCTGAATCAGAAGAATCTTGGCCCGGGGGAGAAACACCCTGGCCTGAGAAGTATCCAGAGATATTCCCAGGAACTCCACCACAATGGAGGGAGAGAGGCAGGACTTGGGATAGTTGATCACCCAACCGAAATTCTCCAGAGTGGACACCACGGTCCTGGTATCCAGCTGCGCCTGACTGAGGGAAGACGCCATGATGAGAAGGTCGTCCAGATATGGCATATGACGAAGAAAGTGGATGGCTGAGCGCAGAGTTTCCATACGGAACCTCCGGGGACGGACGAACCTGTTGAGCATCTTCAGATACAGAATGGGACGAACGGATCCTCCCTTCTTGGGCACCGTGAACAAATTGGAATAGAAGCCCAGGCCCAAATCTAAGGGGGGCACCGGACAGATGACAGCCATGTCCAAGAGCCTTGCTACTGCCGCCCGAAGCCCCTGAGCAGCCAGAGGATCTGACGGCACCCGAGACCTGAAGAATCTGGGAGGGGGCCGGAACTCGAACTCCAGCTTGTAACCGGAAGACACCACTTCCTGGATTCACCTGTCCGAGACCCCCTGGACCCAGACACGGGAGAAGAGTTGCAGCCGTCTCCCCACCCGCAAGGGTGAGGGCGCCCCCTCATTGCTGAGCCGGCTTGGCAGCGGCTTTAGGCTTAGAGCCCCAACTGTGTCCTGGACGGGCCCGACCTCTGCCCCTGGACCAGGAATCACCTCTGGACGAGGGGAAAGCCGAACCCCTGCCAACTCTCATCCCGCTTAAGGACTGAGTGAAGGCAGCCGCCCCCCGAAAGGGGTGACGCTGCTTCTTACGCTGAAGTAACTTACCTCCCTTTGCCACCGAATCCAATTTTTCTCCAAAGAGCCGCAACCCCACAAAGGGAAGGGCAGTAAGCGACTTTTTGGACACAAAATCAGCCGCCCACTGGCGTAACCAAACCGACCGCCGGATAGCCACAAGCAAGGCCGAAGCTCTGCTACACATCACCAATGTGTCATCCAAGGCGGTCAGCACAAAGGACAAAAACAACTCACATCGCTTAAGGGCGGCTAACTCCTCACTAGCCGGGTCAAGCCCGGAAGAGGTCAACAGTCCTCTAACAACCGACCTGGCAGCTACCAATAAAAGCGCTAAAGCACAAACCGGCCGCAAGGCCAACCCAACACTGGCAAAACCATGACAAGCCATCTGGTCAATGCGTTTATCCTCACCATCCTTGAGAGTAGTGCACTCCGGAGAATGCAGGATTGAGGAGCTGGACAACCCCAAAACAGGAGCATCCACCTCGGAGGGGGGGGGGGGGGGATGGGGGAGGACGACCAGTGCTTCACCGCGTCCGCCGGAAAATACCATTTTGTGAAATACTCACCTGTAAAATGGGTATTATAAGTATGTCACACACCCCGCTTCAAGATATCCATAACATGTGGGTAATACCGACCTGAAGGGGCGTTCCTGCAGAGATGATAGAAAAAAGAAAGCCCCTCCCTGATCCATAAATACCTGGGACCTCCCACTCATCACCTAGTATATAGAAGCAGTAAGGTAAGGGACCAGGAAGAGGCAAATATAAAACAAAATAACGCAAAGTTCACAATATAAAGGATCCCGAATACAAGAAGGGCGGGTGAAGCGGGGTGTGTGACATACTTATAATACCCATTTTACAGGTGAGTATTTCACAAAATGGTATTATTCTAAGTATGTCACACACCCCGCTTCAAGATATCCATAACATGTGGGACATCCAATAGCAGTGTCCATAAAAAGGGCGGGGATCCAAAACAAGGCAGCAATGCACAACTTAAACCACAACAGCTTGCAGAACTTTGCGGCCAAAAACAGCATCCGCTGAGGCCCGAACATCAACCTTGTAAAACTTGGAAAAAGTGTGAACAGAGGACCAAGTAGCGGCCTTACAAACTTGCTCAACAGAGGCCTGGTGCTGGAAAGCCCAGGACGCTCCAACCGCACGAGTAGAATGAGCAGTAACACGAAAAGGGGGACTCCTCCCCTTGGCAGAATAGGCCCCAATGATGGCCTGACGAATCCATTTACTAATGGAAGATTTGGCAGGAGCCAAACCTTTCCTAGGCCCAAAGGGCACCACAAAAAAAGCATCAGTCTTACGAAAGGAAGACGTAACCACCAGATAATATTTCACAACACGGACTACATCCAAGGAATGCAGCGCCCTTTCCTTGTCGTTGCTGGGATTAGGACATAGAGAAGGCAGAAGAATGTCCTGATTCAGATGAAAGGCAGAGACCACCTTAGGAAGAAAATCCGGCTTGAAACGAAAGACAACCTTGTCCTGATGCCTTTCGAAGTACGGAGCTTTAATGGATAAAGCTGCCAACTCAGAAACACGCCTAACCGAAGTGATGGCCACCAAAAAGGCCACCTTTTGGGTAAGTGAAGACAAAGCAATCTCATTCAAGGGTTCAAACGGGGGACCCTGAAGAGCAGAAAGAACCAGGTTCAAATCCCAAACTGGAACAAAGGGCTTCCTAGGAGGCCATACATGCGTAACTCCTTGGAAAAAGGTCTTGACTAAGGGATGAAGTGCAAATGACCTTTGAAAAAACACAGCCAGGGCAGAAACCTGCCCCTTCAAGGTACTAAGTTGAAGCCCCAAATCCAGACCATGTTGAAGAAACTCCAGGATTCTGGAAATGGAAAACTCCCGACAAGAGAAAGACCTACTTTCACACCAGTCAATATAGGACCTCCAAGTCCTATAGTAAATAGTAGAGGAAGATCGCTTCCTGGCGCTAATGAGAGTCTGAACCACCGCGTCAGAAAGACCTTCTTCCTTTAAGATGGCGGTTTCAGCAGCCACGCCGTCAAAGCCAGCGAAGGTAAATTGGGATAGCGCAGCCGACCCTGGGTGAGCAGGTCCGGCAGAAGAGGCAGAACGAACTGATCCTCTGCGAGTCTTACCAGGTCTGCGAACCAAACCTGCCTTGGCCACCTTGGTGCCACTAGAATCGCCGACACGCCCTCCAGAGTCAGCTTGCGCACCACTCTGGCTACCATTGGAAACGGAGGGAACAGGTAAAGAAACCCCAGATCCCTCCAGTTCAGAGACATGGCATCCACTGCCAGAGCAAGAGGATCCTGCGAGAGAGACACAAAGACTGGAAGCTTGTGATTGTGACGAGAGGCAAAGAGGTCCACCGCTGGGAACCCCCACCTGAGACATATCGAACGAAACACCGTGGGACTGAGAGACCACTCCCCCTGACGAGAGGAGGCTCTGCTCAGCAAGTCCGCCTCCGTGTTCTCCACTCCCGGAATGTAGACTGCTGAGATACACGGGACGTGACTCTCCGCCCAGTCCAGAATCAAAGACACTTCCCCGAGGGCACTCCTGCTGCGAGTCCCCCCTTGGTGATTGATGTAAGCAACCGCCGTCCTGTTGTCCGACCGGACCTGAACTGGCAGGCCTCTCAACTGATGAGTCAAGCGAAACAGAACCAACCTGATGGCTCTCAACTCCAGAACATTGATGGGCTCGTGAGCCTCCTGCGGACTCCACAGACCCTGAAACTGGAGGTCCTTCCAAACACCCCCCCAACCTGACAGACTGGCATCCGTGGTGACTGTTTCCCAGCACGGGACCAGAAAAGATCTGCCCTGCGACAGATTGACCGACCCCAGCCACCATTGCAGGGATCGACGAACTCGGGGAGTCATCAGGAAGGACTGATCCAACGATAGAGGAGACTTGTCCCAAACCTTCAACAGATGAAGCTGAAGCGTCCTTGTATGAAACTGCGCAAAGGGAACTGCCTCGAATGAGGCCACCATTAACCCCACCAGCCTCATCCCTAGCCGGATGGACGGACGAGGGGCCGTCAAGAGAAGCCGAGCTAATTCCTGAATCAAAAGAATCTTGGCCTGGGGCAGAAACACCCTGGCCTGCGAAGTGTCCAGAGACATTCCCAGAAAAGTCACTACTCTGGACGGAGAGAGAGAAGACTTGGGGTGGTTGACCACCCAACCAAACCTCTCCAGGGTAGACACCACCATTCCGGTGTCCAACTCCGCTTGGTTGAAGGAGGAGGCCATGATCAGAAGATCGTCCAAATAGGGCACAATGCGGATGCCCTGAACCCTTAGCAGAGAGCCATCACCCCCGCTAGCACCTTGGTGAACACCCGAGGAGCCGAGGTGAGGCCGAAAGGGAGTGCTACAAACTGAAAATGCCGATCCTCCACCACGAACCTGAGAAACCTCTGGTGTGCTAGAAAAATTGGAACGTGTAGATAAGCATCCTTGATGTCTATGGACGTCAGAAAGTCTCCCTGACGAAGAGAGTGAATGGCAGAACGTAGTGTTTCCATGCGGAATTTCCGTGGCCGGATGAACCTGTTGAGAAACTTCAGATCCAAGATGGGTCGGACCGATCCGTCCTTCTTGGGTACCGTGAACAAATTGGAATAAAAACCCCTGCCCTGATCCGAAGGAGGCACTGGGCAAATGACAGCCATGTCCAGAAGGTTCTGCACTGCCAACAGAAGCCCCTGCGCCGCTAGAGGTTCTGCAGGCATCCGAGACCTGAAAAATCTGGAAGGGGGGCGGAGCTCGAACTCCAGCTTGTAACCGGAAGACACCACTTCCCGGATCCATCGGTCCGAGACCTCTTGATCCCAAACCTGGGAAAAGAGTCGCAGCCGTCCCCCCACCCGCAAGGGTGAGGGCGCCCCCTCATTGCTGAGCCGGCTTGGCAGCCGGCTTGGGCTTAGAGCCCCAACTGAATCCTGGACGGGCACGTCCTCTGCCCCTGCTCCCAGAATCTCCTCTGGAAGAAGGGAATGCAAATCCCCTGCCAGATCTGGCCCCACGAAAGGAGGGGGTAAAGGAAGGGGCCCCCCGAAAGGGGCGGCGTTGTTTCTTGCGTTGAGGTAACCTACCACCCTTGGTAACAGAGTCCAATGTCTCTCCAAAAAGCCGTAATCCAACAAAGGGTAGAGCTGTTAGTGACTTCTTGGACATAAAATCTGCCGCCCACTGGCGCAGCCACACCGAACGCCGAATAGTGACCAGCAGCGCCGACGTTCTACCACACATCATCAAAGTGTCATCCAAGGCTGTCAACACAAAAGATAAAAACAACTCACACCGTTTGAGGCTAAGGAACTCAGCACTACCGGGACGCAGCCCGGAAGAGGTCAACAGGTCCCTAACCACGGACCTGGCAGCCAACACCATTAGTGCCGATGCGCAAACAGGCCGCATGGCTGACCCAACGCTAGCAAAACCATGACAAGCCATCTGGTCAATACGTTTATCCTCTCCATCCTTGAGAATGGAACAATCAGGTCTATTTAAAACCGAGGAATTGGACAACCCCAAAACCGGCGCATCCACCTCGGGGGGAGATGCCCAGCGCTTAACTGCCTCCGAAGGGAAGGGATATTTCCTATCCCATCCCTGAGGGATGCCAGGGAGCCGAGCCGGCCTGTCCCATTCTTTGGCAATAATTTTGTCAAAATGCCTTTGTGTAGGGAATTCCAAGCGCGGCTTGGATTCCTCAAACAATTCACCCTTCTGCTGTGACACCTCAGGAGGGGAAATATTCAATACCTCCAACATCAGAGCCAGAGCGTGGGGAGTATCAGAGGATCTCCCCAAGTCCCCCAGCTCGGCATCAGCGCCAAAGGACTGCTCATCGTCCGAAAAATCAGAATCCTCATAAACTTCCCCTTCTTCTAGCTGGGAATAGTCAGACCAATCCAGATTATAAACATCCTCCTGGTCCTCCGCCAGCGGAGCCGGCGACAAATGCTTTCTCTTAGTCGGAGCCTTACGGGCGACCGAGCCAGAGATAATTTTTTCAAGGTTAGCCAATCTGGCGCACATCTCAGATTGCAGCTCCCTGCCCATGACGACATCACACGGGGCGCGTGTCAAAGCGGGAGGTGGAGATGAAGCGACCGGCGGTGCTGACCCAGACGCCTGTGGTTCGGACTGCCGCGTGATGGTCTGCTGTGCACATGGTATACACAGAAGTACATCGTCCCCAGAAATGGATACCCCACATAACATACACTTTCGGGGATGCCCCGAAGGGGCCCCGAGCCCAGTATCCGGGGATGCCTCCATAAGGTGAACTTTATATATGAAAAGTCGCTATGACCCAGGGAATTACGCCGTTAGACAACCCGGGATGCCCCTTTAATGTCCCGAGTGGGAGGATTTATGGCAAAAAATTAACCCAGTGATAAGGATCAGGAGGGACCCCCTAAATGCTACTGGCGAACCTCCTGAACCACCATCTGAAAGACAGAACAGAGGGACTTTTTAGATAAGGCTAATGAAGAAAACAATCAATCATACAGTGAGAAGGAAGAATGGCCAGAGGCCACTTACAGAACCATAGACCGCAATGGCGACCGTGAGGGATTTCCAGACGCTCCACACCAACAACCAGAGCTGCAGCCAGAAAGGGAGAAGGGGGCGTGGCCAGCGCGGGACGCGCGCGAGGCCGGGCCACGCCCCCCTCTCTCCTCCACAGAGCTCCGCAGTGGCACCAGCGAAGGCAGGAGGCGGGGAGCGGTGACGTGCCGTCACACCGGCCCCGCCCCCCCCCAGTCTGCGTGAAGTGAATCACCTCAGGGAAATGGCGCCCAGAGCCGGCCGGCGCCGCATTAGCAAAGAGCGGTCGCCGGCCCGGCCAGATGCAAACACGTTAAACACACACAGACTCACACACACTCAAGTATGCTGTCCTGTGATAAATAAATAAGTTAATAAATTAACAAAAGGACCAACACTCCCCTACCCCACCAATGGAAGGGGATCCTGGGAGGGCCATTGTATGTAAGTAAGGGACAGGGCATCCCAAACCGGGGTCACCAACCCGGTATTACCGCCTACCCTCTCATATAGGGTCTCACGGTGGAGCATAGCTCCTGAGCACCTAATGTGCTGATATACCCTCGCCTGGACCCTCAGCCGAGGCTGGGAGGCATATGGATTTCTGGGGAAAAAGGTCCAAACGGAAATAAATAAATAGCGGGCCGGGAGTCATCCCGGCTACCTGAAATCCCCCTGTGCAAGGAGGAGCCATCATCTTCTGACTTGCTCGCCGTCTGCAGAGATGGAAAACTGGGTGATGAGTGGGAGGTCCCAGGTATTTATGGATCAGGGAGGGGCTTTCTTTTTTGCTATCATCTCTGCAGGAACGCCCCTTCAGGTCAGTATTACCCACATGTTATGGATATCTTGAAGCGGGGTGTGTGACATACTTAGAATAGGGATATTTTTTGTCCCAACCTGGAGGGACACCCGGAAGCCGAGTAGGCCTCTCCCATTCCTTGAGAATGATACCATCAAAATGCTTTTGATAAGGAAATTCCAAGCGCGGCCTGGTCACCTCAAAGAACTCCCCCTTCAGCGGAGGAGCCGCCTCGGGGGGAGAAATAGCCAGGACCTCAAACATATGAGCCAGGACCCTAGAGGTATCCAAGGAATCCCCCTGGCCCTGCTCGTTATCAGCGCCCACAAACTGCTGATCATCGGAGTCCTCAGACTCCTCAAACAGCTCCCCTTCCTCAAGCGGGGAACAATCAGTCCAATCCAGGGAGTCTGCGTGGCTGTATACAAATGTTTTCGCTTTGCCGTGGCCTTTTTGGCAGCAGCACTGGAAAAAAATTTTCAAGATTGGCCAATCTGGCACACACCTCAGATTGCGACTCCCCCGCCAATGACCACATCACATGGGGTACGTGTCAAGCGAGGGGGAGACGGAGAGGATACTGGGGGAGCAGAACCAGATGCCTGCGATCCGGACTGCCGCGTAATAGACCGCTGCGCACAGGGTACACAAAGAAATACATCATCCCCTAAAATGGATACCCCACACCCCAAACACAGCCTGGATTGCCCCGAGGGGGGCACAAGCCCAGTATCCGGGGGAAGCCTCCATATGGTGATTATATATATATATATATATATATATATATATATATATATATTGCCCAGAGGGAATTACGCAGTAATGCAACCCGGGATGCCCCTTAAAGTCCCGCATGGGAGGAATTTACAGACCCCTAAATTTAACCAGGGACTCTAGGACTGGGAGAACCACCCTTTAATAGGAACAATGGTCCACCTGGAACACACAAACAAAACACAGCAATCAGACCACATAGCCAAGTCCAAAGGGGTTAATAACAGAAGCGTAGCCAAACAACCCCAAGGAGGGGCATGAATAACTAAACATAGAAACTAATGAGGCGACAGGCCACTCACCGAGCGTCACGCTTGGCAGGGAAAAAGGCGGGCGGGCCGGCGCGGTTAACGCATCGCGCCCAGCCCCGCCCCTCCCCCGTCGCTCCCGGCCAGAAGCCGGGCCCTGAACCGCGGCACCCGCAGTACGGGGGCGTGCCGTAGGCGTTCGCGCGAACGCCCGGCCCCGCCCTGAGAGGAAGAAGCTCCCCCTGGGCACCGTGAACAGCCGCCATGAAGCCACAGAGGCCGGCGCCGGTCTAAGTACCGCAAAGTACATGAAACAAACACACACACTATATATATATATATATATATATATATATATATATATATATATAGAGACCAGCCCCCCCCCCCTTCCTCTAAGGGTATCCGGGAGAGGGGGAATCCATGCTCGGGCGGAAGGCCAAGGGACTGGCATCCCAAACCGAGGTCACCAACCCGGTTAGCCGCCTACCCCTTGTTATGGGGTCTCACAGCGGAGCTTAGCTCCTGAGCACCTAGGGTGCCATCTACCCTTGCCCGGAACAGCAGCCTAGGCTGGGAGGCAAGTAAAATCAATAAGGAATCCGGGCAGGAATAGATCAAATAGAGGGCCGGGAGTCATCCCGGCTACCTTGCAAGGAGGAGACATCCATCTTCTGACTTGCTCATCGTCTGCAGAGATGAAAGACTGGGAAATGAGTGAGAGGTCCCAGGTATTTATGGACCGGGAGGATCTTACTATTTTTATTGACATCTCTGCAAGATCGCCATCTACAGGTCAGTATACCCACATGTAATGAATGTCTTGAAGCGGGGTGTGTGACATACTTAGAATAAAAGGACATAGGATCGGGTGGGACTCCATATTTGGGAAATTCTAAGGGTTAAAAAACCCTTAAAGTGGACCAACACCCAGGATTTTGGCTATCCTGGGTTTTGGTCCACTTCGGTGGGGCACACCGATCGGGGGTGCCCTGCTGTGTGAAACCCCCCAGAAAGCCCAAAAACTCACCTCTCCCCGCTCCCACGTGACCGCTGCAGCCAGTCCCCGCCGACGGACAAGCGAGGTCCGTCGACGGACAAGCGAGCGCACCCGCCACCGCCTCCCACGCGTCACTCTTACAGGGAGCGCGCCCGCCGTTTGTGAGAGCGCGCCCTGCTAGAGGGATGCGCGAGCGGCGGCGGCTTGTGCATGCGCCGCTGGATCGAGGAGCAGGTAGGGATTTCGGAGCTTTCACACAGCGGATGCTGATCGGCCCGGGAATCTTATAGGGCTACTCGTGACTTCCTTCGGGAAGTAAGGGGGAAGGAGGGAGCCTGTTGGGCCTGTATCTCTCCTGAAGACTGAAGAGCCCCGGGGGGGGGAGAAATTGGAGGCTCCCCAGGTGAAGAGGAGAGCTGGCCGGATTGAAAAGGGTCAGGTGAGTGTTTTTTTTTTTTTTTTACTTTTACTGTGGAAGGGACGGGGAGTCAGAATCGATTCTAGAAACAAAAAAATCAATTCTAGTATCATTAAATGAAATATTGCGATACTTGACAGAATTGATTTTTTCTGAAACCCCTAATACTTACCTTACTTCACATGCTGCAGAACTTTCCAGTCTTTTAGTCTTGGCATGCAGCAGAAGGCTTCTGGTTCTGGACATGCCCCTGCTTTCTAAGAATTTTTCCATCTTAGCCACATTTAAGTTGATCGTTTAACCCTAATGTTGATGGTTCAGAGCTTCCAGTTTCTATTGTACCCACAATCAAAATGTTGGTTTAAGCCTTATGTTGCTGACTCAGAGGTTCCAGTTTCCATTGTACCCACAATCATAATGCCAGTTTAGCCATTATGTTGCTAGTTCAGTGCTCCATGTTTCCATCTTAGCCACATTCAGGATGACAGTTTAACCCCCTATATTACTAGTTTTCTGTGTCTATCCAAGATGGTGCTTAAAGCTGACGAACAACCGTGTGGGCTCTGGTCTCGCCTCTCGAAGACAGGCTGATGGAGGCATCCAGAACGCTGAAGACCCCCCCCCCCCCGCACATAACCCCCCCAGAACTCCCAATATTCTTTCCTTAGCCTCAATCCTCGTCGGGAGTACAGCGTGGTTAGTTGGCACATCCATTGTTCCAGCCACTGGAAGGCCCAGCCCATGTGAGCTCCGAGCACCAATTGCGCTGCTGGATGGCAGGAGAGGATCGTGGTAAGGTAAGAATTTCGGGTGTTTGGGGGGTTATGTTATGTGCAGTGCGGGGGGGGGGGGGGGAGTTCCAGCATTCTGGATTCCCCCCCCTTTCTTATTGTGGCGGGACCAACAACCACACAGCTGTTAGTCCACTTTAAAGCACAAGTCCAGTCATCAGCAATTTGGGGTAGTCCGGCTGTGTGTTTGCAACGATCCCACAGCGTGTGTGTGAGCAATTGGCCAATAAGCGCTTGCATATCATTCATAGCTTCCTTAGGGGACCTAACTTCAGATGGGCTAGGATTCCTGAATGGAGAATGTGCCTCTGGTGGCACCCTGCGCAAGCCATTGACAAATGCATGTCAATTGTAGACACGTTAAACAGAGGTATAGTGGAGATATGGTCGCTGCCACCCCATGCATGGTAAGATTTCCGGCTAAGTCCGTATAACCAGCAATATTGGAGGTTTCAAACAGTGGGGCATCCCACCCAAAATCGGGGTGCCCCAGAGATGAGGACATCTGCTTTCCTGGGGTCTTTCAGACTCCTGATAAGCCATCGTTACTCTAACGCATTTTCAACATAGTTCATAATTTGCAATAGTGACACAGGTGGTGTGTCAGTGGGCGGGACCAGTCTAGGTCATAGCAGTAGTTGTGCCTGAGCCCAGATTGCTTTTCCTCAGCCAGAGTTGTATCAGGATGTGTTTTTGGTTTGTCATCCAGATCGAGTGAAGGACAGGAAAACATGGAGGACCAATCATTCAAAAGGTACTCCCCGTGGGAGGACAGCTGTGGGGAACATTAGTGAGATGTATAGGTTCTGGTGAGCTTTAAAGAGAAATTGTGGTCTGTATTCTGACTCTTTGACATCAACAGCAGCAGGGCAGCCCGTGTCTGTAAAATAAAGAAGGGAGTAATCCAGATACTCACCTCTTCCGGGATCCTTCTACAGCAGCCGCCGGCCGCTCTAATGAGCTTCTCACTCTCGCGGCGCGCAACCTGGAAGAGGCAAGTAACTTTGAGGCTCCGTTTCTTAATTTAGCTGGCGTCCTGGGTTGCCCCTGAATATTAAAGAGGGAGTACAGTTATGTTTAAAGCAGAACAAAACCCATCAGTGGCCAACCTGTAATGTGCGGGCTCTCATCCAATCAGAGCCTTTTACCTTTCGGCAAACAGTTCTGTTTACAATGGGGAGCACGCCCTGCCGCATTCCCCACAGCGTGCGTGCTTCCGATCCAGCCATTAATATAGGCTGGGATGGAAACCCGCATGCCACTGGGGATACAGTGCACACTCCCCCCCCTTCAGTGTGAAGGCAAAGGCCTCTGATTGGACGAGAGTCCACACATGCACCGTTAGACTGAGGAAAGTGGTTTCACACAGCAAGGCATTCCAATTCACCCTGGGGACACAGAGCAACAACCAGGGAAGGTCAATTCAACTCATGATTCAGCATTCATTTCATCTGATCTGTTTGGAAAGTCCACCATAGCAGACGTTCCCTTTAAAACCTTGCAATCACATATTATAACCACTAGGGGTGTCAGAAAAAATCTAATTAGATAATACTAGTATCAATTCAAAATATGTTCGAATCGATCTTTTATAATCTATTTATAAGTATCATTTACTCCCAACCACTAGTTGGCAGCACACTGCACAATAGCCTGTTATTCAGCAGCTCTGTCCCAACCGCAGCAGAGAAACAACGAGAACCCGCGAGAGTCGTCCCCTGTTATGTATGTGTGATGTGTAAATTAGGTTTTCGAAAACTATATTCAATAAAACAAATCCCAACATATCGTCTTTGAGACAGAATCGGGATATATTGTATCGTCATATGTGTAACGTGATACATATCGTATCGCCAGATTCTTGCCAATTCACACCCCTAATAACCAATATCTTGGATCAGGCAGAACAGGATACTTACTTGACCCGGGCCATCACTAATGAGAAGAAGGAAAAGAACTTGGAGTGGAGGCCGTCGGTCTGCAGGCAGCATCCCCTGGTGAGTGTGTGGATTATGCGAGCGACTAGCAAACGGTTTATTGCGCTGTTTGGTTTCAAGTAAAGTGTAAAATAAATATTCAATAATTCTGTAAACCAAAAGGAAAACATTGTAGGGTTAGTGTAAACCTTCCATGCTGCAGAACTACAGAAACAACACAGTGTCTCTTCAGAACCCTTATGTATATTACTGCTGCCAATCATTAAAGAAATACTGTAGGCAAGCCATTAGGTGCTATGTCCCTTTAAGTTCCGAATCATTGCCATTTTTAAAATTTTTTTAAAAATAGCTGTCATTCATGAGAAATCAAAAGTTTAATCTATCCTTGATTTTATTTTTTCTTGGCCATGCTCCTCAGGAGTGGGCGTGGTTGCCGTCTCTTCTGCCGAGTTAAATGTCGTTTATATTATCATATGGGTGGGCTTACAGCCTGCCCATAGGCTAATGTTATGCACATCCTGTCTGGCAGATTGGCTGCACTGTTCCTGTGTCTCCTACTGCTGCTAGGCAACTCCCGACGCCCCAGAAGCAGCTTAACTGCCTTACATAGCTGAAAAGTTCTGGATCACCTAAAAACATATCTGCTTTACACACACACATGCTGCCATCTGATTAACAGGTATTTCCTTACTGAACCCCATATTTCTTTTCTTCCTAATGTGGAAATCCAACCACCCCTCCACTAATAAGAACTACAAATCTTCATATATTTGTTTATATATTAATATATTTCTGTTTAGAGATTTATATAAAACTTTAGCAAGTCCCAAAGAACAGATCAGAACAGGCATCAAAATGATTAACCCTTTTGTTGCCAAGCACGTAACACCTACGTGCTGGCTTGGCTGGGCCTTAAGTGCCAAGCCCGTAGGTGTTACGTGCTTGACTTTCCTCGCTTCTAGTTTAAAAAATAAAAATCAAAAATACTCACCTGACCCCTTGTTGGATCCGGCCGGGTCTCCTCTTTAATTTGGTGCCATCCGATCCCCCGTGGGGGGTCGGATGGCTCCAGGAGAGCCCCCGGAATAGGCCGCCCCCCCCCCCCGCTTCTGCAGCAGCAGCTGCTAACTGTAAAAAAAAATAAAAAATAAAAATGACATTCACTTACCTGTGTGTGCGCTGGCTCCCGCTGTCCCTCCTCTTCACCTGGGGGGCCTCCGATCCCCCCCCAGGACTTACCGATCTTCAGGAGAGAGCCTGGGAGGCTCTCTCCTCTCTTCTTCACGATGGTGGCAGCCATCTTGCCTCTAAGCCCCGCCCCCTTGGGGGCGGGGCTTATGACGTCATCCCGGTCCCGATCACCGGCTTCAGCTTTCTCAGCTTCTCAGATGCCGGTGATCGGTGCCCTGGAAGGAGGTGACAGGAGATCCTCTGATCTCCTGCCTTCTCCTTCTCTGGATGCCGATCACAGGCATCTGTCAGCTGAGCGGCGAGGGACAAGAAATTTTTTAAATTATTAAAAAATTTTTTTTTTTTTTGAATAAAATACTTTTTATTATTGTGTGGTGTTTTTATTTCACATTAACCCTTTGTGAGCTGGTAAGGGGTCCATGAGACCCCTTATACCAGTTCACAAGGCTGGGGGGGTGGCAAGTCACCTGCCCTAGCGGGTGGCTTGCCATTAACCCCCGCACCCCCATTACCTGCCTCCCCAAAGGCCAGGGGGGGGCAGAAGAGCCCGGGCCCACATAGGCTATGTGGGCTCGTAGGCTGCAGGGTGGGGGGGCCACCAAAGCTGGCCCCCCCACTCTGTGCCTACAAGCCCCCATAGCTGGTCCCGGGCTGGTTACTTTGGGTAAGGGGGACCCCACGTCATTTTTTTTTTTGGATTTTTAAGGGTTTTTAACCCTTAAAAATCCAAAAAAAAATGGGGTCCCCCTCCCCGGGAAGGGGGACCCTATGTCATTTTTTTTTTTTAATTAACCATTTGTCATCCAGCAGCTATAAAAGGCTTCTGGGCAGGAAAGGGTGTCTACCTATACATATGTGGTATCGCTGTAACTGGGAGAAATTGGGGTTTCTCACGCAATAAGATTTTATTGACAAACTTACATTTTTTATTACAAAAAAACTCTACAAATTGTAAAAAAATATATTTTTTTTAATTTTTTTCACACATTTCACCCAAAAATGTTGAGAATACACCTAAAAAATACAAACAAGACATTTCATGTTAAAGCCCAGACTCTGTTGAAAAAAACAATATATAATTTTCCTGGGAAATCCCTGGAAATCCTTTCAAAAATGACAGTTGAACATGTGTAGCGCGAAACAGTGAAACTCAGTCTGGCAACAGGGAGTGGGAAATGCTGCAGGTAGGCTGGCACTTAAAGGGTTAATGCAGTCCAGACACGGTAGGACAGGGCAGAAGAGGGGGCGTGACTGACGCACAGGGGAGAGCACTAAACTGTTTATGGAAATTGTGTGGGCAGTCCAGTTTTTTAGGGGTATTAGATGCCATTGCATGCATGCGCACACATAGGAATTTTTCCTGTGCATTTAACTCATCCGAGTAAACACATGCCTGGAGCGGTGGGCTGCCCTAATTATGGCACCCAAGGAGCAGTTGTGTGGTTACATGACTTGCTCAAGAGCACTTCATTCATGTCCTTGAACCTGCAACCCTCTGGTCGCAAGGCCCACTTACTTACCTTTAGGCCACGACTGCCCCTAAAAATGTTTTTAGGATTTTTTAGGGGTGTAGAATGTCTTTAAATGACCAGAGTTCTTTGATGGCATACTGATGCATGACCATCTGACCATGAGAGTGCTGTCACTTAAGTGGCCCTATCACCGGGTAATGGGTCCTTGTCGCTGGGGCATCCTGATTTGGAATATCCCTGATCCCCTGGAGCGCAGAGTAGCCTGTGCCGGACTGTGTAAAGTGATACTATACCCAGAAAGGACGTTTATGTCATCACCTTCTCTCCCCAGCCCTTGAGTTTATTTTTTTACTAAAACCTTCACCCAATAGTCATAAAAACACAAGAAGCATTATGCTAATTCATTCAGTTGCAACTACAACCGTTTATTTTTTTTTTACTAAAGTCTTTGCCCAATATTCATAACAACATGAACAGGATGCAGTCAGCCATATTGCTCCCCAGCCCCATGCTCTCCAGCGATGATACATTAAATTAAATTAAGTTCAGTATTGGGGAGCACTTCAACCTAACTGTCATTATAGGCCGAATCGAATTGAAAATCTATGAGAGGCTTTAAAATGACCCAATCAACCAAATTTGACTATCCTGGTGATTGGACCCTGCCCCGGGCGCATCCCGATGTAGATTGCCCCCTTGTGTGAAACCCCCCAGATCACCCACTCACCTTTCCCTGTTCCCACAGCACATGCGCTTGTCCAATCAGCACTTAAGCAGTGCATACTAATGCGTGGCATAAAGCTGCTGATTTAAACTTTGCACTGGCATAGGTGCGCGGACAACCACACCCATGGCTCCCCTGTAAAGTGGGCGCTCGCACGGCTACAAAGAAGCCGGGGATGCGGCCGCCGACAAAGACAGCGTAGCTGGAGCTACATGATCAGGTTAGATTACCGCGTCCCAGGGGTTCTCACAGAGTGAGGTATCCAGTATAGGACGCTCGGGGACAGGTCAGCGGCCGGTCCTGGCCGCAAGGGGTGATTGGTCCACTTTAAAGCTCAGTTCATAGGAGCCCACAGAACCTTCAGGATTTGAAAAGCGTTTGTGTGGAAGAATGGGCAAAAATCACAAGTATGCGACTAGTTCCTCCATACAGGAGGAGTCTTGTCATCACCAACAAAGGCTCTTGTACGAAGCATTAAATACATTTCAGTAAGAGTGTTCAATCCGTCTTGTCCCTGTGTCATTTCTCATAATTACACATAACATATTTGCACATCTTACTCATGGTATGATCTCTTTGCATGTGTGGATTGTATTGGATGTTACCGGCCTCTAGAGAGAATTTCATGTCAATAGCACCTTTAGAAAGTATACTTAAACCAGACCTTGGGCATCATTTAATGAAAAGACCAAAAATGTAAAAAACTATTCTCCAGCAACCAAATTTAATATATTTTACGTTGTTAGTCACTGTTAGTCACTTACCTATTCTTTCCCCCAATGGGCTGCAACTCTGTTCAGGACTCTGGGATACGGGCGCTGCCATCTTACCCCAGAAGCATCACATACTGAGGGGGGGGGGGGGGGGGGGGGGAGTGCAGGGGGGTTATAGCTGTGCTTTGCACAGACAGAGCAGAGCTGGGGTTAGGAAAAGAACAGCAATCCCAGATGCAGAGCGGCACAGTCAGAAGACACTTATATATATATATTGTATATTATATAACACCAAATAAAGCCAGAAATGGTAGACACCAAGCTTTACGGCCGTACCTACCTTCCCATTGCTTTGGAGTAATCTCACACCAATACTTGCGCACAGAAAGGATGTCTTTTAGGAGGATACTGCTGTAATCGGCACCATACGCGGCACAGGTTGTGGGGTCTTTAATGGTGTCCGTCACATGGAGTAAAAGCTCTGTGCACCTTAGCCGTGGAGCTCCTGCAGAAACCAGAACATAGATCAGTGATACGCCACCAAACTAACATTATGTAACTATATTCTAAAATCTATTCACAAAGTGCTTTGTATGTGTCCATTCTATGCCTCTTAAACCACCATTATATCCAACAGCCTTTTAGAGTGGAACAAAACCCACCTCAAATGTAAAAGACTCCAGAGCCGGCCTGTGACTTTCCCCCGGGGCATCCTGAATCGATACGCCGCGCTGTGTAAAACCCCTCAGAACACCGCCATCCACTCACCTCTTCCTTGTTCCTACGGCGCATGCACTGCTCTCCTCCAGTCACAGCTGTCTTCCGTGACTATGTTATTTGGCAATGGCTGCCGTTGTTCCCAATTGGGAGCTCCCACTCCATTCATATAGGCTGGGGCGGGAGCATGCACACCGCTGGGGATGTGGCAGCACGTGCTCCCCATTGAAGTCAATGAGAGCGGTTTGTCGAATGACTAAGTCTCGACTGAGTGAATAGCATAGTAGGTAGGTAGATGAGCAGGTAGTTGGGTCAATGGGGCAGATAGGTGGGCAAGTAGGTAGGTCAGTTAGGAGGTAGATAGCTGGGCAGTTAGGTAGCTGGTCATCGATCAGGTAGGTGGGCAGATATGTAGGTAGGTTGAAGGTAGGTATGTCAGTGGGTAGGTAGGCATGGTATGCTCACTGCAGCCACCCCCATCCGGCTTTGCTGAGATCGCCAATTGACTTATCCCAAGCATGCCAGCTGACGTGAACCAGCCCTATGGCCGCATCCCCAGTTTCCCTGTAGTCTGGGGAGCATTCCCACCCCAGCTTATCTGAATGGAAGCCAGGGATGCGCCACTGACAAAGACAGCATAGCGAGAACTACAGGGGTTTTACACAGCGGAGCATTCCAATTTTGAATGACCCAAGGGCCGCCCAGTGCGGCTTTTCAGCTGCTTTAATATTAGTCCACTTTTGATGGAATTTTTAAAAGTGTTTTGGCCTTGGGGAGCTCAGATGATCTAGCATTGTTATTTCTATGTTAGCAAATGTGCATTTTATGGAAGCAGTTTTCACTAACTGCAATCTGTTGCTATTGTAAATAAAACATACACAGAGCTAACTTCTTTCAAAATCACACAAAAAGTGTCCAAATACACAGGGTCCATATGTGCAAATAACACAACAAAAAAGTCTTTCTAAATTCTTCAACCACGTCCCAAAGTGCATGTGCTCCAATTCTTCTGTGCTCTTAACACCCCTATGTGCAGATCCTTACCAGAAAAATATCTTGAACACAGCCAAACAGGATGATAAGTGGATATTCCCCCACGTCAGTGGATGGTCAGCTTAATTTCAAATCATCCACATCCAAACTTAATTCCCACAGGACGGATAGTTTTGTATAAACCATTGCTACAAATCAACTTTATACTTGAATGCCTAACTTTTGCATTAAATCATAACTACTTTTGGTATGATGGAAAATTCTTCCTACAGATAAAGGGCGTAGCCATGGGGGCAAAGTTTGCTCCCAGCATGGCTAATCTCTATGTAGGCCTCTGGGAGTCCACTTTCATCTTTGGACGGGACATACCTAGCCTGAAAATATGGAGGCGCTATATAGACGACGTGCTGGTGGTGTGGGAAGGATCTGAGGCCTCCCTATTCCAGTTTTTTCAACAAATAAATGAGAACAGGAGTAACCTGGAATTTACGGCCAAAATAGATCCAACATCAGTAAACTTCCTAGACTTAACAATCAAAAAGGAGGATCAGAAATTGACCACTAGGACCTTTTTCAAAACCACAGACCGTAATGGTTATGTGCCATCAAGCAGTTGCCACCATCCAAACTGGCTAAAAGCAATCCCGCATGGACAATTTATGCGGTTAAGACGAAACTGTAGTAGTATATACGACTATGACAGACAGGCAACCTCTTTAAAAAAACGGTTCATAGAGAAGGGCTACAAAGGAGATGATATAGAATCACAGTATTTACGAGTAAGATCTATGAAACGAGAGGAAATTTTAAATAAGAATAGGGCAAGTAAAGAGCCTAAGACTGGGGATAAAAGCCAGTATGCCTTCATCACAGGGTTTAACACACAACATCGGCAAATAAAAATACCATTTTGTGAATACTCACCTTGTAAAATGGGTATTATAAGTATGTCACACACCCCGCTTCAAGAATCCATAACATGTGGGTAATATCGTCCTGAAGAGGCGTTCCTGCAGAGATGATAGTAAAAGAAAGCCCCTCCCTGATCCATAAATACCTGGGACCTCCCACTCATCACCCAGTATACAGAAGCAGTAAGGTAAGGGACCAGGAAGAGGCAAATATAAAACACAACCACGCAAAGTTCACAAAATAGAGGATCCCGAATACAGAAAGGGCGGGTGAAGCGGGGTGTGTGACATACTTATAATACCCATTTTACAAGGTGAGTATTCACAAAATGGTATTATTCTAAGTATGTCACACACCCCGCTTCAAGAATCCATAACATGTGGGACATCCAATAGCAGTGTCCAAAAACAAGGGCGGGGATCCAAAACTAGGCAACAATGCACAACTTCAAACCACTACAGCTTGCAAAACTTTGCGTCCAAAGACAGCATCCGCGGACGCCCAAACATCAACCTTGTAAAACTTGGAAAAAGTGTGAACAGAAGACCAGGTAGCGGCCTTACAAACTTGCTCAACAGAAGCCTGGTGCTGAAAAGCCCAGGACGCACCAACTGCGCGAGCAGAATGAGCAGTAACACGAAAAGGGGGACTCCTCCCCTTGGCAGAATAGGCCCCAATGATGGCCTGACGAATCCATTTACTAATGGAAGATTTGGCAGGAGCCAAACCTTTCCTAGGCCCGGAGGGCACCACAAAAAAAGCGTCCGTCTTGCGAAAGGAAGACGTAACCTCCAGATAATATTCCACAACACGAACTACATCCAAGGAATGCAACGCCCTTTCCTTGTAGTTGCTAGGATTAGGGCATAGAGAAGGCAGAACTATGTCCTGATTCAGATGAAAAGCCGAGACCACCTTAGGAAGAAAATCCGGCTTGAAACGAAAGACAACCTTGTCCTGATGCTTCTCAAAGTATGGAGCTTTAATGGATAAAGCTGCCAACTCAGAAACACGCCTAACCGAAGTGATAGCCACCAAAAAGGCCACCTTTTGAGTAAGCGAAGACAAGGCAACCTCATTCAAGGGCTCAAACGGAGGACCCTGAAGAGCAGAAAGAACCAGGTTCAAATCCCAAACTGGAACCAAGGGCTTCCTAGGCGGACGTACATGCGTAACTCCTTGGAAAAACACCGCCAGGGCAGAGACCTGCCCCTTCAAGGTACTAATTTGGAGCCCCAGATCTAAACCATGTTGAAGAAACTCCAGAATTCTAGGAATGGAGAACTCTCGACAAGAGAAGGACCTACCTTCACACCAATCAATATAGGACCTCCAGGTCCTGTAGTAAACAGAAGAGGAAGACCGCTTCCTGGCGCTGATAAGAGTCTGAATCACCGCGTCAGAAAGACCTTCTTCCCTCAAGATGGCGGTTTCAGCAGCCACGCCGTCAAAGCCAGCGATGGTAAATTGGGATAGCGTAGCCGACCCTGGGTGAGCAGGTCCGGCAGCAGAGGCAGGGCGAACTGATCTTCTGCCAGCCTTACAAGATCTGCGAACCAAACGCGCCTTGGCCACCTTGGGGCCACCAGAATCGCCAACGCGCCTTCCAAGGCCAGTTTGCGCACCACTCTGGCTAGCATTGGAAACGGAGGGAACAGATAAAGGAACCCCAGATCCCTCCAGTTCAGAGACATGGCATCCACTGCCAGAGCCAGAGGATCCTGCGAGAGAGACACAAAGACTGGAAGCTTGTGATTGTGACGAGAGGCAAAGAGGTCCACCGCTGGGACCCCCCACCTGAGACATATCGAACGAAACACCCTGGGACTGAGAGACCACTCCCCCTGACGAGAGGAGGCCCGGCTCAGCAAGTCCGCCTCCGTGTTCTCCACCCCCGGAATGTAGACTGCTGAGATACACGGGACGTGGGCCTCGGCCCAGTCCAGAATCAAAGACACTTCCCTGAGGGCACTCCTGCTGCGAGTCCCTCCTTGGTGATTGATGTAAGCAACCGCCGTCCTGTTGTCCGACCGGACCTGAACTGGCAGGCCTCTCAACTGATGAGTCAAGCGAAACAGAACCAACCTGATGGCTCTCAACTCCAGAATATTGATGGGCTCGTGAGCCTCCTGCGGACTCCACAGACCCTGAAAATGGAGGTCCTTCCAAACACCCCCCCAACCTGACAGACTGGCATCCGTGGTCACCGTTTCCCAACGTGGAGCCAGGAAGGATCTGCCTTTCGACAGATTGACAGACCCCAGCCACCATTGTAGGGAACGACGAACTCGGGGAGTCAACCGGAAGGACCGGTCCAATGACGACTGCGACCTGTCCCAAACCGTCAGCAGATGAAGCTGAAGCGCCCTCGTATGGAGCTGCGCAAAGGGAACTGCCTCGAATGAGGCCACCATTAAACCCACCAGCCTCATCCCTAGCCGGATGGTCGGATGAGGGGCCAACAAGAGAAGCTGAACTAACTCCTGAATCAAAAGAATCTTGGCCTGGGGCAGAAACACCCTGGCCTGCGAGGTGTCCAGAGACATCCCCAGAAAGGTCACAACTCTGGACGGAGAAAGAGAAGACTTGGGGTGGTTGATCACCCAACCGAACCTCTCCAGAGTGGACACCACCACTCCGGTGTCCAACTCCGCTTGGTTGAAAGAAGAGGCCATGATCAGTAGATCGTCCAGATAGGGCACAATGCGGATACCCTGAACTCTGAGCAGTGCCATCACCCCCGCTAGCACCTTGGTGAAAACCCGAGGGGCTGAGGTGAGACCGAAAGGAAGTGCCACAAACTGAAAATGCCGATCCTCCACCACAAACCTGAGAAACCTCTGGTGTGCTGGAAAAACCGGAACGTGTAAATAAGCATCCTTGATGTCTATGGACGTCAGAAAGTCTCCCTGACGAAGAGAGTGAATGGCCGAGCGCAGCGTTTCCATGCGGAATTTGCGCGGCCGAATAAACCTGTTGAGAAACTTCAGATCCAAGATAGGACGGACCGACCCGTCCTTCTTGGGAACCGTGAACAGATTGGAATAGAAGCCCCTGCCCTGCTCCGAGGGGGGCACTGGGCAAATGACAGCCATGTCCAGAAGATTCTTTACTGCCACCAGGAGCCCCTGCGCCACCAGAGGCTCCGAAGGCATCCGAGACCTGAAGAACCTGGAGGGGGGGCGGAGCTCGAACTCTAGCTTGTAACCGGAAGACACCACTTCCCGGATCCATCTGTCCGAGACTTCTTGATCCCAGATCCGGGAGAAGTGTCTCAGCCGTCCCCCCACCCGCAAGGGTGAGGGCGCCCCCTCATTGCTGGGCTGGCTTAATAGCCGGCTTGGGCTTAGAACCCCAATGGTATCCAGAACGGGCACGTCCCCTGCCCCTGTTCCCGGAATCTCCTCTGGAAGATTGGAACGCAGATCCTCTGCCAAATCTGGCCCCACGAAAGGAAGTTGTAAAAGCAGGCGCCCCCCGAAAGGAACGGCGCTGCTTTTTACGTTGAGGCAACCTACCGCCCTTGGTGACGGAGTCCAATGTTTCTCCAAAGAGCCTCAACCCAACAAAGGGTAAAGCCGTCAGAGACTTTTTAGACATGAAGTCGGCCGCCCACTGGCGCAGCCAGACCGACCGCCGAATAGTCACCAACAAAGCCGATGTCCTACCACACATCATCAAAGTGTCATCTAAGGCAGTTAATACAAAGGACAAAAACAACTCACACCGTTTGAGGCTAAGGAACTCAGCACTACCAGGGCGAAGCCCGGAAGATGTCAACAAGTCCCTGACCACAGACCTGGCAGCCAACACCATAAGCTCAGAAGCGCACACAGGCCGTATGGCTGACCCAACGCTAGTAAAGCCATGACACGCCATTTGGTCAATACGTTTATCCTCCCCATCCTTAAGGGTGGAGCAATCTGGCCTATTTAAAACCGAGGAATTAGACAACCCCAGAACCGGAGCATCGACCTCGGGAGGGGAAACCCAGCGCTTAACCACCTCCGAAGGGAAAGGGTATTTCTTGTCCCACCCCTGAGGGATGCCAGGGAGCCTAGCCGGCCTGTCCCATTCCTTATCAACGATCTTGTGAAAGTGCCGTTGTGAAGGAAACTCCAAGCGCGGCCTGGACTCCTCAAACAACTCACCCTCCTGCTGTGACGCCACCTCGGGAGGGGAAATCTTCAGAACCTCCAACATCAGCGCCAGCGCATGAGGAGAATCCGAGGATCTCCCTAACTCACTAAGCTCCTCATCAGCGCCCGCAGACTGTTCATCGTCCGAAACCTCTGAGCCCTCAGAAACCTCACCTTCCTCTAGCCCAGAATAATCAGACCAATCCAGATTATTAAACTCGTCCAGGTCATCAGCCGGCAAAGCCGGGGACAAATGCTTCCTCTTGGCCGGGGCCTTACGGGCGGCCGAACTGGAAACAATTTTCTCAAGGTTGGCCAATCTGGCGCACATCTCAGCTTGCAGATCCCTGCCCATGACAACGTCACACGGAGCGCGTGTCAGGGTGGGAGGTTGAGATGACTCGGCCGGCGGAGCTGACCCAGAAGCCTGGGATCCGGACTGCCGCGCAATAGTTTGCTGTGCACAAGGTATACAAAGCAGTACATCGTCCCCTGTAATGGATGCACCACACAACATGCATCTTTTGGGATGCCCCGAAGGGGCCCCTGCCCCAGTATACGGGGATGCCTCCATAAGGTGAACTTTATTAGTCGCAATGACCCAGGGAATTACGCCAATAAGCAACCCGGGATGCCCCTTTAATGTCCCAAGTGGGAGGATTTAAGACTAAGAGAACCCAGGAATCTAGGACCGGGAGAAACCCCCTAATTACTAATGATGACACTCCCGATAGAACACTCCGCCTGAAAGACAGAAGGAACCCCGTAAATATATGACCAGAAGACAATAAAAAAAGGGCTATGATAAATAGGACCCACAGGGCCACTCACAGATCCTAGGGAACGATGGAGTCCACCACGAGCATGAGGAGACGCAGGCAAGGAATCCGGGGCGTGGCCAGGGCGCAGAGCGCGCGAAGCAAAGAGAAACACCCCTTCCCTGAACAGCACGGAGCTGACAAGGCTCCGCATCGGCGCCAGAAGCAGAGAGGAGGGAGGGGCGGAGCCGCGGCGACGCGCCGAAAACCCGGCCCCGCCCCCCCCCCCCCTCCGACGAGGACGCATCTCCCTCTGCCGCCAACGGGACTCACCCCCCTGAAAACCGGCGGCGCCGGCCAAAATGACACGCCCGGCGGGTGCGACCGCAGAGTCCAGCGTCGCACCCGCCCGGCCTAACCGGCACAGTAAGAAACGGGGTATCGGCCGCGGCAGCGCGCCGCGGGCCGGCCCCGCCCCCAAATAACGTGAGGTAAAAGCAGCAAAGCACCCGGCGCCCCGGCCGACATGGCGGTCGCGGCGCCAGAATAAGTAACACAAGCACCCAAAAACATGCACCCGCAGCCACACAGGTGACACAGCACCACCAAGGGCAGCGGGAAACTACAGGCCCTAGGAAGGAGACCCCCAACCCCCACAGATGAACAAGATGAGGACTGAAGAGGGACCCACCCCAGGGGCAATACCAAGGGACGGGGCATCCCAAACCGGGATCACCAACCCGGAACCACCGCCTACCCTCTTATTTTAGGGTCTCACGGGGGGAGCACTGCTCCTAAGCACCAGAGGTGCCAGTATACCCTCGCTCGGGCCCGCAGCCAAAACTGAGGAGGCATATAATATAAGGGGTTACTCAGAGAGAAGAAGGCCGAGCGGGAATATTCAACAAACAGGCCGGGAGTTACCCCGGCTACCTGAACTCCCCCAGTGCAAGGAGGAGACATCATCTTCTGACTTGCTCGCCGTCTTGCAGAGATGGAAAACTGGGTGATGAGTGGGAGGTCCCAGGTATTTATGGATCAGGGAGGGGCTTTCTTTTACTATCATCTCTGCAGGAACGCCTCTTCAGGACGATATTACCCACATGTTATGGATTCTTGAAGCGGGGTGTGTGACATACTTAGAATAAGAGTTTTGGAAACTCACTGGCATCTACTTAAGGAAGACCCAGTGTTGGGGGCCATGGTTCCGGACAAACCAGTCTGTATGTTCAGGAAAGCACCAAATTAGAGGCAAAAATTGACAAAAAGCTTTGTGGATCCACCAAAATCGATCCCTTTAGTCTCTAATAAATTGGAAGGTTTCTATAGGTGTGGGGTATGCTGTGGTTGTAAGAGTACAACTACAACAGCCAAGTCATTCAAAACTGTCACCAATCCACACACAGGAAAGGAGATTAAAATCTCCCAACTGATAACATGTAAATCTACCAACGTGGTGTACCTGTTAAGATGCCCTTGTAATTTGATCTATGTGGGACGGACCACTAGGCAGCTCTGTATAAGGGTCCGGGAACACATTTATAATATAAAACGAGGCTATGAAGCCCATAGCGTTTCTGCTCATTACAAATCGGCGCATGCCTGTAATCCTAATTCCCTATTCTTCATGGGTCTTGATAGAGTGGCACGTCATTGGTGGGGTTCTAATGTCATTAGAGAACTATCGCAGCGAGAAGGGAAGTGGATATTTGATTTTAATACTCTACGTCCCAACGGACTAAATATAGAGTTCGATTTAAATTGTTTCATTGAGAACTCTTAGCTTTTTTAGTAGGTGTAGCATGGACCTTCTTTAACATAATTTTATATTTCTTCTACATATTTATGTGAATGTAATTGGGTTCACTATTTGATATATAGGTTTTTAACTTTGTTCTATTTGTAAGATTAGCTTATGACATACATGTTTATTCAATACCTGCTTATTCGATATGGGGGATGGTCTCATAGCCATTCTACAATGCTCCGTCTGTGCAGTGGGTTAACTTTTCCATGACTCTCCCACGTAATGTGTATATATTTGAATTCGAATAGTATTGCCTTGGTGTAAGATTTAAAACCCTGGGGCTGCATGTATATTGTAAGTATTAATACCGAAAGGATAGCGGCCGCTATAAGCCCCGCAGCATAGAGTTGTCATGAGTGAACTGTGCCCAGATAGACGTGAGCGAGTGAGAGCTATGGGTGTGTGGCCACGCCTCTAGGCAGTTGATTACGCCCCTCAATCTCGGAGCATTCGAGGTGCTGGTGGATCGTAGTTTCCTAGGTAACCAGCACCATAGTGGATGCCGTAGCTAATGACGAGAGCGAGGCTCTAGTTTCGCTATTTCCGCCCTGCGCTGGAGCGCAGCGTAAATGAACTGCCTGGTCACGTGATCAGACGTCACAAGAGAAGGGCGGATGCCCTTCGTCTCTGCATTCCCGCCCGGCAGCCGGGAGAGATGCGAATAGATCACCTAGCAACCGAAGCTCGCTGGGAAAATACGTCAGAGGATATGGGCGGGAGCGCTCTCCCTATATCCGGTATAAATAGATATGTTATTTTTAACTGCCGAATACCTGGTTAGAGTCGCATCCGCGACGAAACGCGTTGGGATTTTGGCAGTTTGTTAGAGTCTCGTGTTTGTGGATGCAGGGTCATACCCTTTCTGGAGTGTCCACTATCTCTGGACGGACTGGTAGGAGCATTGAAGACTGGTGGTGAGACCCGCTCTATCTACTGCTCTATAAAACGAGCTGACATGCTAATTTTATACTATTAATATTGTGAGTGCGATTCTTGGATGTGTAGTACTATTAAACAGTGGTTTTAAACGTTATTGCACTAGTCCTGCTATTCTCTTCCTATATGTGCGGTTTGCCATCTATTGAACCAATGCATTTTTGAGAGATTATACAAAACTATCCGTCCTGTGGGAATTAAGTTTGGATGTGGATGATTTGAAATTAAGCTGACCATCCACTGACGTGGGGGAATATCCACATCCTGTTTGGCTGTGTTCAAGATATTTTTCTGGTAAGGATCTGCACATAGGGGTGTTAAGAGCACAGAAGAATTGAAGCACATGCACTTTGGGACGTGGTTGAAGAATTTAGAAAGACTTTATTGTTGTGTTATTTGCACATATGGACACTGTATTTGGACACTTTTTGTGTGATTTTGAAAGAAGTTAGCTCTGTGTATGTTTTATTTACACTATATTGGGAAAATTGGGAGTTTTCTGACACGTTGAGCTTTACCTAAAAACAGTTTTTTAATTTCATAGAGATTGTTTCGTTGTAATTTAGAAGCGCGGTGTGACACAGTTATTTTTTGTGATCTGTTGCTATTGGCAACTGTACACCAAGAAGAGAGAAGCGAGTCCTGTACACACAGAACACTGCTACTACACTATGGCCGCTGCTGAGGTGAGGGAGCTCACTCAACCTTACCCATGCCCAGCAGCAATGTTCTATGCAACTATCTGCAATCTGTTGCTACTGGCAACGTACACCAAGTGCACTTGGTGTACATTGCCAATAGCAACAGATGAAAACAGCTTCTAAAAAACGCATATTGGCTAACATTAGAAAACAGTAAAAATGCTAGATCAGCTCAGCACCTTTAAGACATCATCCTTCCACACAAAAATATACACTTTGAAAAATTCAATTGAAAGTGGACTTACCCTTTAACCCTTTAAGTGCCAGCCTACCTGGAGTTTTTGTCACACTCTGTTGCCAGACCATTTTGCACTATTTTGCGCTCCCCATGTTCAAATGTGATTTTTGAAGGGATTTCCAGGGATTTCCCAGGAAAATGATATATTGTTTTTTTCAGCAGAGTCTGGGCTTTAACATGAAATGTCTTGTTTGTCATTTGTTAGGTGTATTCTTAATATTTTTGGGTGAAATATGTGCAAAAAAAAAAAAAAAAAAAAAATTTTTACATATTGTAGTTTTTTTTGGAATAAAAAATGTAAGTTTGTCAATAAAATCTTATTGCGTGTGAAATCCCAATTTCTCCCGGTTACAGCGGTACCACATATGTATTGGTAGACACCCTTTCCTGCCCAGGAGACTCCCCCAAACTGAAACAGCGCTTTAGGAGATTTTCAGATAAAATACAACTATGCTATGCAATATGCGCACCTTGCGGTTTTTCCAGAAAAACAACCCTTTACATTTGAAATACCCCCAACAAACTATATATTCTCTGGAAGTACACACCTCAGGCTTTCTAGGCGTACCAAGCTTGTGGATGTGGCCATAGTTTTCTGGAAGTAATCCCTCAACGTAATCTTTGGTTGCAAAGAGTTTCCCTAAAAAAAGGATAAAAAAGCAGAATCAAAGCCACATTTTCCTAAAAAAACTATATACAAACAAGAAAAAACAAGTTTAATCTGAAAACGCAACATCCCCCGAACAGAACGATACCCAACATGCATAGGTTCTGTCAAGGGAAGAGTTGCCAAACACCCCAAAGTAAAGCATGCGCATAACGGTAATTTTACTTGAAAATTTCAGCTCTGCAGACAAAGTGCGCACCTTGCGATTTTTCAACCAAAACAACCCTTTACATTTGGAATATCCCCCATAAACCATATATTCCCTGAAAGTACACACGTTAAGCTTTTTAAGGGTACCCAGCTTGTTGTAGTGGGCTCATCTTTCTGGAATTAATTCCTCAAAGAATTCTTTGGTTGCGCAGGGTTTCCCTAAAAAATGTATAAAAAAGCTGAATAAAAAACACCTTTTCCTAAAATATAAATATGCAAACCAGAAAAAACAAGCTAAGTCTGAAAGCGCAAGGTCCCCCGAACAGAACAATACCCAACATGCATAGGTACTATTAACCCTTTTAATTGCCAGCCTACTTGAGATTTTGTCACCCTCTGTTGACAGGCCATTTTCCCCATTTTGCGTCATGTTTTGCGACATGTTTTGCGCCATTTTTGCTGTAACTTTCAGAAAAATTATATATATATTTTTTGCAGCAGAGTTTAGACTTTAACATGAAATGTCTTGTTTGTAATTTTTTTTTTTTTTTTTACAATATTATTAAGTGAAAAAAAAAATAAATAAATAAAAAATTTTTTTTAGAAAATTGACACCTTTATTTTAAATAAAAAATGTATTTTATTAAGGAAAATCATATTGCATGTGAAAGCCCCATTTCTACCGATTAGAACGGTACCACATATTTATCGGTAGCCCCCCGTTCCTGCCCAGGAGACCCCCCTAACTGAAACAAGTATTTTATAACATTCACAAAAAAAAATACAAAAACCATCCACACTACAAAGGGTTAAATCGGGAAAAAAAATGACATAGGGTCCCCCCTCCCAGGGGAGGGAGACCCCATTTTTTTTTTGATTTTTAAGGGTTAAAAACCCTTAAAAATCAAAAAAAAAATTGACGTGGGGTCCCCCTTACCCAAAGTAACCAGCCCGGGACCAGCTATGGGGGCTTGTAGGCACAGAGTGGGGGGGCCAGCTTTTGTGGCCCCCCCACCCTGCAGCCTACGAGCCCACATAGCCCATGTGGGCCCGGGCTCTTCTGCCCCCCCCTGGCCTTTGGGGAGGCAGGTAATGGGGGTGCCGGGGGTTAATGGCAAGCCACCCGCTAGCGCAGGTGGCTTGCCATCCCCCCAGCCTTGTGAACTGGTATAGGGGTCATGGACCCCTTACCAGTTCACAAGGGGTTAAAAGGAAATAATGACACAGACACACACTGAGAAAAAAATATTTTATTAATTTTTTTTTTTTTTTTTACACTGTACTCACCTCCCATCCATCCTGGAGCACTCTGTCCCTCGGCGATCACTGGCTTCTGCTCACTTGCTAGAAGCCTTTTATAGCTGCTGGATGACAGATTACAAAGGGTTAATCAAAAAAAAAAATGACATAGGGTCCCCCCTCCCAGGGGGGGCGGACCCCATTTTTTTTTTGATTTTTAAGGGTTAAAAACCCTTAAAAATCAAAAAAAAAATTGACGTGGGGTCCCCCTTACCCACAGTAACCAGCCCGGGACCAGCTATGGGGGCTTGTAGGCACAGAGTGGGGGGGCCAGCTTATGTGGCCCCCCCACCCTGCAGCCTACGAGCCCACATAGCCCATGTGGGCCCGGGCTCTTCTGCCCCCCCCTGGCCTTTGGGGAGGCAGGTAATGGGGGTGCCAGGGGTTAATGGCAAGCCACCCGCTAGCGCAGGTGGCTTGCCATCTCCCCAGCCTTGTGAACTGGTATAGGGGTCATGGACCCCTTACCAGTTCACAAGGGGTTAATAGTAAAAGAAATGACACTGACACACAGAAAAAAAAATCTTTATTTTTCTCTTTTACACTATACTCACCTCCGATCCGACGTCCCTCGCCGCTGTCCCTCGCCGCTGTCACTTCACTGACAGATGCCGGTGGTGATCGGCGCAGGGCGGGTGACAGGCGAGGGGGCTCCGATCGGAGCCTCCTCACCTGACATCCGCCCTGCTCCGATCACCACCGGCATCTGACAGATGCCGGAGCTCGGAGGGGGTATAGGAGGAGCGGGATGACGTCATCCCGCTCCTCCCACAATGGGCGGGGCTAAGCGGCGGCGGCCATCGCCGCCATTACAAGAGGTGAGGACCCGGAAGAGGGTCCTCACCTGAAGACTGCGCAGCCCAGGGGGGGGATCGGACCCCCCCCTGGTGAAGAGGAGACCCGGAAAGAAGGCTCGGGCGCGTAGGTGAGTAAATGACAGTTTTATTTTTTTTTTTTTTTTTACAGCGGCGAAAAGCGCTGGAAACGGGGGGGGGGGGGCGGCTGGTTTCGGGCCCCCCCCCGAAGACGGAGGACGACGGGGGGGCGATCGGATGCCCCCCCAAGGAAGAGGGGACCCCAGGCTTCACAAGGATACCGGAGGTAAGTGATTTTTTTTTTCTATTTTTTAACTGTTTGGGGGAAATGCCAGGCACGTAGTTTCTACGTGCTTGGCACTTAACGGTAGGAGAAGCAACCACGTAGAAACTACGTGCTTGGCATTTAAAGGGTTAAGGATCATTGGTGTGCACAAGGCCCCATAGAAAGGAGGCATAAATATTAACATGAAGCATAACATAAACCTACTGGACATAAAACAGTAACTGGAAGGCAGCACACTCACTTTTATTTGCACAGCGGATAAAGTATTTCACAAGGCAGCTGATTTCTTGCATTTTCTTCTGGCGAGCGGCTTGGGTGGTGTGAGAGACATTTGTTTTGCCAGACTTGAGGCTTTCTGTTTCTTTGTTGATGTATTTCTGGAGGAACCTACATTACCATGCACATTCATTAGATGCCGAGGTAAGAAAGACCTTTCATAAAGGGCATCATTTACTAGTAGCGCATAACATATGGAGAAACCTAATTTGAAAGGGACAATGCTACCTTTTGTGTGTTGTTTCGCTTTAAAGTGGACCAAAAGCAGCCTAATTCCCTGTCACCAGGGGCATCCCAGCTGTGTGAAACCCTCCAATTCGCCCTATAAACTTACATCTCCAAAGAGCTCAAGGCGCATGCGGGGTCAGCAGCGGCATCACTTACATTCTACTCGGCATGTGCAAGGCCACGCCCACTAGATGTTCCAGGGGGCCGGACCAGAACCTGGGATAATGAAAACCTTGGGCTTTGATCCACTTAAAAGTGGCACTATATTCTTTTTTTTTATATTCTTTATTTTGGCATTATAAAGTACAATACAACAATTACAAACAATAAAGAAAAAAGGGGGGGGGAGGAGGACCGGGCTACACTTACATCATACACTTAACTTGCCATCTCCTATCAACAATTCGTATTTTATCTAAAAGGCTTCTCCATTGCCCCCAATGAAGGCACAATATATTATCTCAGTATTAAAGATACCTCTGTGCTACTAAATTCTAGATGGCTCCACTCTTTCTCCTTCCTGGTTCATCCGGGGACCTGTCCCCCCAGCATTTATATAACACAAAGGTGATAGTAGGGGGGACACATAGGGATCACTGGGGAGGGTGAGAGGATGGGGACAGGGCCAAGCAGAAGGCCATGCAATGGATCTGTGCCAGCGAGAAGCCCGCCATTCTTAACGCCTGGGTTTGGCCTCAGCCTACTCCTCACTCATCTCGGGCCCAGCGGCTCTATCGGCCAAACAGACCTCTAAACTCCTAGAAACTATATTCTTAAAATTCTTTAGGCATATTCAGTCTCCTCTGGGGCAATCTCCATTTGGGATGCCCAGCACCTTAACTAAGCTGGAAGAGTAGGTAATGAAGGCCCATTTATAAGAGGCACGTTGTGGATTAAATGTAGTTACTTTACCCATATAGTAGAATAGGAGTTGTTATAATATAATTTGGACACTAGAAGACAATGGTGAGTATTTCTCCATAGAAAGCAATGGGATACATAAGGGATAGAAAGGTCAGTGATCTATGGCGGGAAAAACAAGTCAGAACAGGAACCAATATAGCTACTAGATGGTCACATCAACTCACATGCAGCAGGTGATAATCCAACACGTGAAACATGTGAGTGAGTGTGGTCTTGGGGGGGTCCTGCAGATAGATACAGTTGGGAGATTATTTAAAGTGGAACAAAACCCAGGGCAGCCGGCCCTGGAATCTAAAAGAATCCCGAACTGGGATGCCTGGCTGTGTGAGCCCCCCCAAGTTGCTGGTATTCACTAACCTTTGACCAGTCCAACGGTGCATGTGGGGACTCTCATCCAATCAGAGCAGTTTGCCATTCCTATGCAATTTAGCAAATGGCTCCGATTTGGGAGTGAGAGCTGCTGTATCCCCTGCATCCATGGCCTGTGCACGCTCTCCCGACCCAGCCATTCAGGATGCACTGCGGATGTGCCTGCTCTCACTCCCCATTGAAGCCTATCAGAGCCGTTTGCCGGATGACATAGTTACGGCAAATGGCTCTGATTGGAGGAGTTTCAGCACATGCACCATTGGACTGGGAAAGGGTGAGTTGTACTGGACGGTTTCACACAGCAAATTGGGATGCCCCTGATTCACAGAACAAGCCCCCCATGATAGACAAAATCCCAGGCTTTGTTGTGCTTTAAAGGAAACCTTGCCCTAGGAACGAGTTTCAAGGGGTTGTCCTTGAGGGGAACAAGTAATATAAGTGGATGAGTTTTCCTTGGGGATATTAATGTGCTGCTGAAGAAACTGAATGGAATCCTAGCCACACAAGCGGTACTCCCTGCATTTGCACGGACACGCCAGTCATTTAGTTCTAACGGCCATGCAAATCCCCAGAATGATGCGGGAGATGACGCCGCTGGCCGGGCATGCCTCGTGGCCTCACTGGATAGGTAAGAAAGTGGGCTATCCAGAGGGTTTCACAAAGTGGGGCATTCCTAACCGGAATGCCACAGGGGGACGTACCAATGCCCCAGATTGGTTTTGGTCCACTTTAAGACTGGGTTTGGCTGAGGTACTTATGATGATGATGTGGAAGTGCCATCTGTCTCGTTAAAGTGAGGTGTTTAAGATCTGAAAAGGAACTGTTTTACCATGAAGTGCGTCATTCCTGTAGACCAGATATATCAAGATTAACCTCATCCCACACTACACCTGACCTGAGTCACCCACCCTGGGTCCAAGACCCTCGGTCGTTCCTCACACCCTCTGCCAGTGGCCCCGGTGGAGGGACCTTACACATTAAAGCGGACCTTCACACTGAAGCGAGCCTATCTTATATGTTTCCCACACCCTGTACATACAGATTGCTCACATTAAAAATGATCCTACCTGCATCTACTGCATGTTATCTACAATTACAATTATCCTACCTGCACCTACTTTAAACATCCAAGATGATGGCTCATGGAGCATTAGGCAGCCTGCAAACAGGAAGTGTCTTCAGACTGTGGCGCTCTGCATTCTGGGATTGCTGTCCTTTCCCTGACTCAAACTCTGCTCTGTCTGTGCAAAGCACAACTATAACCCAGCCCCCTGTACTTTATCCTCCTCTCCTCAGTATGTGATGTGAGTAAAGATGGCGTCGCCCGTATCCTAGAGTCCTGAACAGAGTTGCAGCCCCGTGGGAGAAAGAATAATACGTGACTAAAAATGTAAAATAATACAATTCTGTGATTACTCACCTGTAGATTTGTTATTATGAGTATACATCATGTCCTGTTCCGAAAGATATCCCTACACATGGGTTATTCATCTTCAGATGTCACGTGACTGCAGAGCAGAAAAAGTGTCCCCTCCCGGCCCATATATACCGAGGCACCTCCCACAGAACCCCAGTATTTAAAAAGCAGTTAACAAAGCCGGGAGAATATAAACAACAATCACCATAAAGAGGTAACAAGAACAAGAGAGGGGCGGAACGGGACGTGATGTATACTCATAATAACAATTCTACAGGTGAGTAATCACAGAATTGTATTATTCTTAGTATACATCTCGTCCTGTTCCGAAAGATATCCTTACACATGGGACATCCAATAGCAGTGTCCGTAGGGTAGGGTGGGATCCCCAAATGACGACAAGCAGTCTAAACCACTGCCGCCTGCAGAACTTTGCGGCCAAAAGCAGCATCAGCTGAGGCCCGAACATCAACCTTGTAAAACTTAGAAAAAGTATTAACAGAAGACCAAGTAGCGGTCTTGCAAACTTGTTAAACAGAAGCCTGGTGCTGAAAAGCCCAAGAGGCACCAATAGCACGAGTAGAATGAGCAGTAACAACGAATGGTGCACCACTAATAATAATGGGTAAAAGCGTGCTCACTGATATACATTACAACGTAATCCAAAGTGGAACCCAGGTTCAATAAATCCCCCAGGGATCACAGAAAAAAAAGAGCACAACCAATAGAAAATCTATGAAAAATTTATTGAGACTACATAAAAAACACACGTGAGGGGTGGCCGTCCCTGCTGTTCCTGTCGCCGCCGCTCTCATACACACACACACACACTCATGCTTACTTCACTTCCTGGCTGTTGCGCGCTGGTCGTCGGTGGGCGTGTCCCAGATGGCCGCCGTCCAATGAAAACAATGGACGCCAGCCATCTGGGGCACGCCCACCGACGACCAGCGCGCAACAGCCAGGAAGTGCCTGTAAGCATGAATGTGTGCGCGTGTGTGTTAATGTGTATGAGAGCGGCGGCGGTAGCGGTGGCGGCGGCGACAGGAACAGCAGGGACGGGCAGACCGGCCCTCCGACCATCGGTAAGTGTGTGAGCGGCGGGGCGGGGTGGGGGGAGGAGGGAGTGGGGCCACTCGCTGCCTGTACTGAGGGATGCCCCCATGCCTGTACTGAGGGATGCCCCCATGCCTGTACTGAGGGATGCCCCCATGCCTGTACTGAGGGATGCCCCCATGCCTGTACTGAGGGATGCCCCCATGCCTGTACTGAGGGATGCCCCCATGCCTGTACTGAGGGATGGCCCCATGCCTGTACTGAGGGATGGCCCCATGCCTGTACTGAGGGATGGCCCCATGCCTGTACTGAGGGATTCCCCCATGCCTGTACTGAGGGATGCCCCCATGCCTGTACTGAGGGATGCCCCCATGCCTGTACTGAGGGATGGCCCCATGCCTGTACTGAGGGATGCCCCCATGCCTGTACTGAGGGATGCCCCCATGCCTGTACTGAGGGATGCCCCATGCCTGTACTGAGGGATGGCCCCATGCCTGTACTGAGGGATGGCCCCATGCCTGTACTGAGGGATTCCCCCATGCCTGTACTGAGGGATTCCCCCATGCCTGTACTGAGGGATGGCCCCATGCCTGTACTGAGGGATGGCCCCATGCCTGTACTGAGGGATTCCCCCATGCCTGTACTGAGGGATTCCCCCATGCCTGTACTGAGGGATGCCCCCATGCCTGTACTGAGGGATGGCCCCATGCCTGTACTGAGGGATGCCCCCATGCCTGTACTGAGGGATGGCCCCATGCCTGTACTGAGGGATGGCCCCATGCCTGTACTGAGGGATTCCCCCATGCCTGTACTGAGGGATGGCCCCATGCCTGTACTGAGGGATGCCCCCATGCCTGTACTGAGGGATGGCCCCATGCCTGTACTGAGGGATGGCCCCATGCCTGTACTGAGGGATGGCCCCATGCCTGTACTGAGGGATGGCCCCATGCCTGTACTGAGGGATGGCCCCATGCCTGTACTGAGGCCCCATGCCTGTACTGAGGCCCCATGCCTGTACTGAGGCCCCATGCCTGTACTGAGGCCCCATGCCTGTACTGAGGCCCCATGCCTGTACTGAGGCCCCATGCCTGTACTGAGGGATGCCCCCATGCCTGTACTGAGGGATGCCCCCATGCCTGTACTGAGGCCCCATGCCTGTACTGAGGCCCCATGCCTGTACTGAGGCCCCATGCCTGTACTGAGGGATGCCCCCATGCCTGTACTGAGGGATGCCCCCATGCCTGTACTGAGGGATGCCCCCATGCCTGTACTGAGGGATGCCCCCATGCCTGTACTGAGGGATGCCCCCATGCTTGTATTGAGGGATGCCCCCATGCCTGTATTGAGGGATGCCCCCATGCCTGTATTGAGGGATGCCCCTATGCCTGTATTGAGGGATTCCCTCATGCCTGTATTGAGGGATGCCCCCATGCCTGTAAGAAGCCAGAAAGTATGACTGTAAGAAGCCACCCAGGGACTCTGGGGAAGGGAATTAACATGTTGAAATAAAATTGATGTTCTTTTACGTTTTATTTGGTGTGCGGAAGAGGGAGTAGTCTTATACGGTGAGTATATAACAAACTCTATATTTTTAGTGGAAATGTTGGGGGGTCGTCTTATACGCCGGCAAATACGGTAATTCTTTAAGCACTTAGGTTTATCAAATAGGGTGGTCTTGTGCCGGCACAAAGGGGATCAGGTGTATATACACACACACACACACACACACACACACACACACATGTCTTTAGTTAAGATAGTAGAAGCGTTCATTAGAGAGCAGAAGCCTTAATTAGAGCAGCAGTCTTAAACCACACGGGTGATTGCTGAGGACAGACAGACATATATATATTTGTTCAGGTTGTATATAATTGTTCAGGTTATATATAATTGTACATTGGTTGTGCTCCTTTTTTTCTGTGGTCCCTGGAGGATTTATTGAACCTGGGTTCCACTTTGGATTGCGTTAGAATGAGCAGTAAGGCGGAAAGGAGGTTTCTTTCCCTTAGCAGAATAGGCCTGATAGTGGATTTAGCAGGAGCCTGGCCCTTCTTAGGACCAGACGAAACCACAAAGAAAGCATCAGTCTTCCTAAAGGATTCAGTAGCCGCCAAATAGAACTTCACAGCCCTAACTACATCAAGAGAATGTAACGCCCTTTCCTTGGGGTTACCAGGGTTAGGGCACAAGGAAGACAACACAATGTCCTGATTGAGATGAAAAGCAGAAACAACCTTAGGCAGAAAGTCAGTTTTAAAGGGAAACACCACCTTGTCCTGGTGTCTTTCAAAATAAGGCGGCTTGATGGAAAGCACCGCCAATTCAGAAACTCGCCTGACTGAGGTAATAGCCACCAAAAAGGCTACCTTGACAGTGAGAGTGGACAAAGCCGCCTCCTGCAAAAGTTCAAAAGGAGACCCTTGCATGGCAGACAAAACCAAGTTCAAATCCCAAACGGGTAACATGAGCTTGCACGGAGGACACAAATGAGTAACTCCTTGAAAGAAGGTCTTGACCAGATGATGCTGAGCAAAAGATCTTTGGAAAAAAACAGCCAGAGCAGAAACATGGCCCTTCAGAGTACCAAGCTAAAAACCCAGATCCAAGCCATGTTGTAAAAATTCCAATATCCTGGGAATTGAGAACACCCGCCATGGAAGTAACCTAGACTCACACCAGTCAATGTAAGCACGCCAAACCCTTTAGTAAATGGTAGAAGAAGACTTCTTCCTAGCTCTAATCATGGTTTAACTACAGAGGCCGGCAACCCTTTGTCCATCAAGATGGAGGTTTCAGCAGCCAGGCCGTCAAAGCCAGCATTTGTAAATTGGGGTGGCGCAGCCGCCCCTGAGTGAGCAGGTCTGGCACCAGGGGCAGGACAAAACGATCTACTGCCAACTGTAGATTTCTGCGAACCCATTTCTTCTTGGCCAACATGGGGCCACCAGAATGGCTGGCACCCCCTCCTGGGCTATTTTGCGCAGCACCCTGCCCAGCAGAGGAAATGGAGGAAAAACATAAAGGAGATGAAAGCTCTTGCAAGACATTGCCAGAGCATCCACTGACAGGGCCAGGGGATCATGTGACAGGGAGACAAAGGCTGGAGACTTGTGGTTGTGACGGGATGCAAACAGGTCCACATCCGGCTGGCCCCAGCGGAGGCACAGAGAGTGAAACACCCTGTTGCTGAGGGGCCATTCTCCCATGCGAGAAGGCCCCTGCTCAGAGAGTCTGCTTCCAGATCCACCCCCGGAATGTACACAGCCGAGATGCAGGGAACATTGTCCTCTGCCCATGACAGAATCAGGGATACTTCCTTGAGAGCCCTCCTGCTCCTGGTTCCTCCCTGATGATTGATGTAAGCAACCGCCGTCTGGTTGTCTGAGCGGATCTGTACCGCCAGACCCTGAAGGCGCATGGTCAGCTGGGAGAGCACTAACCTTATTGCCCTTAGTTCCAGAATGTTGATTGGGGCATGGGCCTCCTGAGGACCCCACTGCCCCTGGAATTTCAGGGACTTCCAAAAAGCCCCCCAACCAGTTCGACTGCCATCCGTGGTGACCACCTCCCAACAGGGAGTCAGAAAAGATCTGCCCACTAGCAGATTCCTTGGATCCAGCCACCATGACAGAGACCGCCTGGCCAGAGGGGACAGTACAAATACCTGATCCAGGGACCCTGGGTCCCGATCCCATACCGACAAGAAATTAACCTGGAGAGGTCTCATGTGAAACTGAGCGTATGGGACAGCCTCGAAGCTGGACACCATCAGACCCACCAGCTGCATTGCCTGTCTGATGGACGGATGAGGGTAAGACAGCAGGAGCTGTATTTGTGCCTGAAGACTCTCTACCTTCAGCTGAGGGAGAAAGACCTTGACCTGAGATGTATCCAGAATCATGCCCAGAAAAGACTTTACCCTGGAAGGAGACAGGGAAGATTTGGGACGATTGATCACCCAGCCAAACTTTTCCAGAGTGGATGCCACTGTCTGAACGTCCATCTCTGCTTGTTGCAAAGTCTGAGAAGCTACAAGAATGTCGTCCAGGTAAGGAACAATGCGAATGCCCTGAGATCTCAAAAGAGCCATTACTCCTGCCAACACCTTGGTGAACACCCTGGAAGCAGAGGTAAGACCAAATGGCAGACCCACAAACTGGTAATGCTGATCTTCCACTGCTGATCTTCTAATTTTTGATGGCCTGCAAAAATTGGCACATAAAGGTAAGCATCCTTGATGTCTATAGAGGACAAGAAGTCCCCTGGGCGAAGAGAATTTATGGCAGAATGCAGAGTCTCCATGCGAAAGTGCCTGAATCTGATAAATTTGTTGAGGAGCATTAAATCCAGGATAGGCCTGACAGATCCGTCCTTTTTGGGGACAGTGAAAAGATTGGAATAATAGCCCTTGCCCCTTTCCCGCAGAGGAACCGGGCAAATGACCCCCAATTCCAGTAGGTTTTGGACAGCAAGAAACAGACACTGAGCTGACAGGGGGTCTTGAGCCATCCGGGATTTTATGAATTTTGGGGGTGGCCAGGCTGCAAACTCTATCTTGTAACCGGAGGAGACTACCTCCTGAATCCACCGGTCTGAGACAAGGCGTCTCCAGACGTAAGCAAAAAACCAAAGCCGTCCCCCCACCTGGATAGGTGAGGGGGCCCCTTCATGCCTGAGGTGGCTTGGGGAGGATTTAGGCTTGGAACCCCAGGAAGGACCGGGCCTGCCCCATGACTCACCACGGCCCCCAGCGGGGGGGAGCCCCCATTCCTCTCCTGGGGGAATAAAAGGGGGACAGAGCAACTCTGGAACCCCAAAAGGGCCTGAGAGGCTTCTTGCACTGAGTCAGCTTGCCTTCTTCCTTGGCAAACAGATCCAGATGTTCCCCAAAAAGGCACAGCCCTTTAAAGGGAGCCCCAGTAAGAGCCTTCTTAGTAGCAATATCTGCCATCCATTGGCGCAGCTAAACCGAACGGCGTATAGCAACCAGCAGGGCAGAGGTTCTGCCTCACATTCTAATGGCATCCTCCAGGGCAGCAAGAACATTTGAAGTAAATTCCTCACAATACATAAGCCAGTTAAATAAATCTCTGCCCAAAGCCGCAGAACCGCCCTCTAAGGCACTTCTGATCAATCTTCTGATTGCAACAGTTGTAATAGCAGTTGCGGTCGTAGTGCGGTCCCCGCACAGGCAAAACCATGACAGGCCAGCTGATCAATGTGCCGGTCTTCCACATCTTTTAAAGTGGTAGTGTCAGGTGAGTGCAGCACAGAGATATGAGATAGTCCAAGTATTGGTGCCTCAACCTCGGGTGGGGAACACCATAATTTAGCTGTTTCCAGAGGAAAGGGATACCTCTTATCCCAGCTTTTAGGTACACCAGGAAGCCTACTAGGCTTCTCCCATTCCTGGAAAACGAGATTGTTGAAATGTGCCTGTGCAGGGAACTCCCAGCGCGGTTTAGCAGATTAAAATAAATCTCCCTGCTGCTGCTGAGGAGCAACAGGGGGAGAAACTTCAAGCACTTCAAAAAAAATGAGCTAGCAGCCTGTCAGTATCAGCTGCATCCCAAGGCTTGGACCCCGTCATGGGATCATCCAAGTACCTATTCTGATCCTCAGAATCAGACTCGGAGAATAATTCCCCCTCAGGGGAAAACCCAACAATGTCATCCATAGCTTCAGAAGTCATAGGGCAAACATACATATTATCAATCAAATGCCGTGTCTTGCCAATGGCAGAACCGCCCATCCGCCTCTCCAGATCGGCCAATCTAGTAGCAAAATCAGATTGGGCATCCCCGCTAGCATGCGCCACAACCGGAGCCGAATGTAAGCGAGGGGGAGTAGGCAAGGCCTCAGGGTATGCGGCCCTCAGCAGGGGCATCCCATACAACCGCGCAACAGTCTGCTGGGCGCAAGAAAGACCTTGAAGTCACAAGGTAGAGGGGAAACCCCACAATCAGTACAGAACCGGTCTTGTCCCGAAGGAACCCCCGACTCATTGTCTTGAGAAGCCTCCATATGGTGATTAGTGTGGCTCAAAACGGCCAATTGGGAATAATTAGAAGCAAACCTGGGATGCCCCCAATGCACCGCAAGGGAAGTGGGAGGATTTAAGGTATTAAAACAAATTTCCCTCAATCAATGTATAGGCCGGGAGAAACCACTAGTTCTATAGGCCTGAAAGACATAAGGAGAGGATCCCATAAGGCATAGATACATATAACAGGGGAGTATGAAAAAAAAGGTAGCCCGCGAGGGCACTTACAGACCGAAAATGGAGACACCAGCTACGCAGCACCGCGGAGACAAGATGGCGCCCACAAATACCTCCAGGGGCGGGCCAGTGACGCAAAAAGCGTCACTCGCCCCGCCCGCCTCCCTCCGAAGAGCGCGAAAAGACGCGCCCAAGTGAATTTAACAGCCAATGGCTGCGCCGTAGCGCCTGAGGTAAATGTCGCCGCCATATGCAAAGCGGTGTACAAGAGCGTGGTATCAGATAAAAGGAAAACAGTGCAACCAATTTAAAACGGGGATCACTGCATAATGTGCTCCGCATATGCCGGAGCATGATACAAATGGTGCCACACAAATACATGAAAACACTAATATATATATATATATATATATATATATATATATATATATATATATATATATATATATATATAGAGAGAGAGAGAGAAAACCACCCCCCCCTTCCCCTAAGGGACTCAGAGGAACGAGGGGAGTCAGCGGTCATCCATAAGGGAACCCACTGAGGGATAGGGGAGAAAGGCACACGTAATGCGGGCAGAGCATCCCATAAGGCTCACCATGGCCTGAACCGTCTACCCTTTGGAGGGGGAGTTGCGGCGGAGCACAGCTCCTTAGCACCTAAATATGGTGTCTTCTACCTTTACCCGAACACTACAGCCAAGGCTGGGAGGCAATATGATAAAGACAGAACGGGTGGGAATAGCTCCACAGGTCCATAAGACCCCACTCACCTGCCTGAAAAAGAGAGAGCCACCTTCTCGTCCTGGCAGTCCGAGACTGCAGAGAAAATCTGGGGTTCTGTGGGAGGTGCCACATGAATAACCCAAGTGTAAGGATATCTTTCGGAATGGGACGTGATGTATACTAAGAATATATTAATTTTAGATACTGGGGAATAGTTTTTAGGGGTTTGGGCTTTTCATTAAATCATGCTGAAGGTCCGGTTTAACACCAGCAAATACATAAGCAGCCACTCACCTGAACACAGTGTCCCAGTTCAGAAGCTTGTTGTGCCGGTTGTCAGAGTTGCGATCTAGATTCTGGATTGTCTCCTTATCTCGAAGTAGCCGGCGGAATTTATCAATTTCTTTCTACAATAAAAAAAAAACAAGATGACAAATTAAAATGGAGTGGAAACACTAGCGGCTTACACAGCTGATTGGATGAGAACATGTGCATGATTTGTGAGATCGCTGGGGAGGAGGGTAAAATACCAGAATTCAGGGGTACACGCAGCTGGGAATCCCAAATAAAGCTGCCCCACTGGGGAGGAACAATCACTGGGATAGTGTAATTCCCATCGATTGACCAAAACCCAGGACTTTGTCCGATCGGGGGTGCCCCGCTGCATGAAAACACCCGGTTCGCCCGAAGAAACTCACCTCTTACTGGTCCTATGTCGCATGCGCGCCCACTCGTCCAATCAGCGTGCTCAGAGCTGCTGACATCAAGCCATTTAAAGCAGCATCTAAGGCCAGCGGCTCCGAGCACGCTGGTGGCATCATCTAATATGCCCCGCCAATCAGTGTCAAATCTGACCTTCTAGGCTGTCCTGCGACGCATTCCCAAGCTCTCCTCAAATCAACTGTATAGCATACAACTCTGTTTACAGCATAGTGAATGTAGAGCAGGTACAACCTCATTTTCCCCGGTCTGCGGCGTGCTTCCGCACCCAGCCTATCTGAATGGCCTCAATCATGACATGCAAATTCGTTGTATGTAAACATAACTTTCTCGCACACATTTACGAGCCTGACAGGTCTGGTGCAGGTCCCGCATTCACCCTCAGCTCCTCCGGCATTTTTCCACTTATGGAAGGCGATTTCCAGCAATAGCGGCCTTGCATAGTGGCATCCACAGAGCCTTGTTTACGCCTGCACACTCCTACTCCATTCATTGCAATGAAGGAGGCATGGCAAGGCATTCAATGCAATGAATAGAGTAGGCATTTTAAGGGGCTTAAACCCATGGTCCGGTTTAACAGGGAGCGTGTCCACGCTGGCCATTTACAAATGCCTGGCACGGGGATGCGTCCGCTGTTCGCATATGCACTGTTGGGAGTGGGAAAGAAGGTGAGTTTCCGGGCACCTCGAGGGCTTTACACAGCAGGGCATCCCGAATCTGAATGCCCCAAAGGGAGCGAGTATGTCTGCCCTGGAGTCTCAGACTCCAGGGTGGTTTTTGGTCTACTTTAATAGAAAGCTTACTGAATAAATCCTAGTGAATGCTATCCTTTCAGCAGGGCCTCCTCAGCAGCACAGGATAACTAATTCATACATGTCTCAGTCCACTCAGAAGTGAATTCATTTTGGGGACCCTGAAAATTAAGTCAACAGAAAGGAACAAGTTCTATAATGAATGAAAGATGCTGCCCCTGACAGCCAACATAGGGAGGGCAGAAAGCAGCCAATTTAACCCTTTGCCTGCAATGTCCCCTTAAATGAGTTGAAAAGACTCTATGGCCAGTTGCTTCCCTACACCCAGGCAGTGTGATCTGGGATGCTGCGCTGTGTGAAACCTTACCCAAAAAACTTACCTTCCCAGCATATTCACAGACTGCAGAAAGTTTCCACGCCATCTCGTGTTCATTCAGCCGCAATAAGACGGGATGTGCCCACTCCGCGCTTGCTATGCTGTGCTCGGTACTCACATGTGCTGTGAAACCTTAGGGAAGGTATTGTACTGTTTTTCAAGCAGGGGTTACACTTAGTGGGGCATCCCAAATCGGGATATTCAAGATAAAAGAAACAAAACCCGTGATTTTCACTATCCCATGTACTGATCTTTGCGCCGGGGGCATGCCGATTTGGAATGTCCCACTATGTGAAACCCCCAGTCACACAGCACATGCGCGGGCTCTTGTCCAATCAGCGACATAAGCCGGCATGGCAATAAGGAGCGGACACATCCCCCAGGTCCCTTTAGACAGGAGAGCACTCCTGCTCCCATCCTATCTGAATGGCAGGAAGCGGTAGTGAACCTCAGCCAAGAGATGCTGGGGACGCACCCGGCATTGTTTATATCACCATGGAAGCCTGAGTTTTGTGGCAATCCAAGGGGGGTTCACACAGCGGGGCATCCTGAGCGGCTGGTCCTGGAGTCTAAAAGAGGCAGCCCACGGTTTTATTCTGATTTAAACTGGAGTGGGAAAACACAGATGACATCACACATAGGAGCCCAATGAAGCAAGGGGGCAAGGTTGTGATCTGTGCGGAGGCTTGGTGGAATCTCTCTTAATAATAGGTCACCCCAGAAGACCCATAGTAGCAAAGACATAGAGAAATAAGCAATGAAGCACAAGGCTTTAAAAACACAAATCGGCAGAACCAATGGTCGGCCTCATACGGACATATCTCATGAAATCCTACCCGTCTTTCTGTGGCCTTGTCGGTCTCAAGCTGTCGGCAGCACAGCAGGAGCTCGTGCAGAGCGATACTCATGGCGCCGCGGCCTGAGGATCACACAAGGAAACCTGTGGTAATAAAGAGCGAAGAAAATCCATTAGAATATACTTTGCTGGTCATCCAAATAATAAAATACTCTGGGAACAGGTCCTCTTTAGTGCCTAAGAAATGGCCTTCTTCTGGTGTCTACCTACTAATCTGCACCCAACGCAGCTATACACAAGGTGGGACATCCACACATGGGATAGAGGGGTGCTGGGGATTCCTCCTGCAGGTCATGCATGCACTGTGGGATTGAGGAAAGAGGTTAGGGTACGCTCCTGTCTTTAGACTGGCTTAGGTTTTGGTTTACTTTAATAATAGTTGTCATGTAATGTACAGTCTGTGTAATACAATAACAATCATCACAAATCAATACCCACCTTCCCCTAAGTAGCTAAATCTAGGGAGGCCGATCTTCCACTTTAATCTGGCCCAACACCCATTTTACAAAAAAAGTGGGTGGTGGTCCGCTCCATGGGGGCATCCTGATTGCTGGGGGCCACCCCTCAAGTAACCCCCAGCAAGCCTCGTAAATATTAACTTAATCCATGTTCCTCCAGATTCTGCTTTGGCTGGCTGAGAGCGGGACATGCGACTGCCGCTAGCCAATCACATGTCACAGTTTACCAGGGTTAAAGGTTAAAGCAGCCCAAAACCCACATTTTTAACTAGCATCCTCTGAATTGCTCTCCCCACGAATAGTAACTTTTGCCCATTTTTACTGCTCCTGCTTCACTCTAATCGAAGATAATGGCGCCTGTTTAAGTTGGAAAGCTCAGCCTCCTCCATTCATTGCCACACTTATGCAATGATTAATCGCCTGCTATCCTACAGTGAGGGAGAGCAAAAAAACAGTGTTCCAGGGCGATTTGATTAGCGAAAATATCTATTTCTAGTTCTGCACCCTAAGAAGAGAGCAGGGGCTTAAGTCAAAAGTATATCACAAGTTCAAGCGGCACCCTGAATAAGAGCCTATCTTATATGTTTCCCACACCCTGTACATACAGATTGCTCACATTAAAAATCATCCTACCTGCATCTACTGCATGTTATGAGCCTTTAAACATCCAAGATGGCGGCTCATGGAACATCAGGCAGCCTGCTAACAGGAAGTGCCTTCTGACTGCTGCTCTGCATTCTGGGACTGCTGACCTTTTCCTGACCCCAGCTCTGCTCTGTCTGAGCTAAGCACAGCTATTACCCCATCCCCTGTACTTTATCTCACTCTCCTCTCCTCAGTATGTGTGATGCTTCCGAGTCAAGATGGCGGCGCCCGTATCCTAAAGTCCTGAGCAAAGTTGCAGCCCAGTGGGGGAAAGAATAATAAGTGACTAAAAACTTAAAATATATTCATTTTAGATGCTGGGGAATGGTTTTATAAGGGTTTGGGCTTTTTAATAAATCATAGTGAAGGTCCGGTTTAAGATTTACAAGGTCTGCAGGAGGTTCATTGAGAGGGGGACACTGTAAATTTAGGTTGCCCTCCCAGGAGTGGACTAAAACTCACTCTTTTATTTAAAATGGGTGTTGGTCGGAGTTAAAGAGGCACATCCGGCTCCCTATATTTAGGATGGCCCTGTGTGTATCCCTAGGGATCATCGAGTAAATGCAACTCATCGTGCTCCCACAGCGCAAGCGCATCCTCGGATTTCCTCCACTAAAGCGCATTTCTGAATTGCCTCTGACCTCAGAGTGGCATAGCAAAGGTGAATGCAGGGTGAGACACTGATTGGCTAGTAGCCCACGCATGAACCCTTTTTTTTTTTTGCAATATATCTTTATTGAATTTTTTAACAGTACATAGATTAAAGAGAAAGTACAGCACATAGGGTGAACATGACATCAACAAAAATTCACTATAGACCCTCTACCAGGCCACGAGACTAAACCTTCTACCAACCATGGCCCTGGGGTTACTCCCAGGCCCAGGGTCACCGCCAAAGGTGATGTAAACCATCCAGGTCCTCCGCTAATCCTTTGATCCTCCTGTTTACTTCGTGCTGGCCCAGTTAGACCCTGCCCCTCCTATAGAGAGAGATAAAAGAGGAGGGGAAGGAAAGAGAATGAAAATAGAGAAATAGAAGGAAAAGGAGAAACTGAGGGTCTCCGATTAACGCACTCCAGTCCCCGACCCGAATGTGTCCAACTACACCCCTTTGTCTCCAGCCCCATCTCTCCTTGTCCCGTTTAACCCTGATGAGTAGCTAGGCTTTCTGGCTCCCAGGGCAGAGATTCGAAATGGCACCCCCACCCCCAACTGTGCTCAGGTCTCCCGTTGGCGCCCCCCTGATCTGCTGCACCCGGGGCAAGTGCCCCCCTGCGTTAACCACCTCCCATCCACCAGTCCTTCTCCCACAAGGCCCATGTTCTGGAGTATCCCTAGGGCCCCCCTCGACCCTCTCCAAAGGCCATCTCCTCCATCCTCCTGATATTTTCCACTTCTCCCAACCATTCAAGCAAAGAGGGGGTGACGCTAGTTCGCCAATGTCGAGGAATCACCGACCTAGCAGCTGTGAGTAGGTGCCTAAGCAAACCCCCCTTGCCTGCAGCCACTGACCCGGGGATCATGAATGGAAGAGTCACCTGAGGGATGCTTTTGAGAGTCAGCAATTTGAAGATTTCAAATGAACCCTTTCCAGCAATCCCCTGGGATACACACAGGCAGGACATGCTGAATCAGGATGCCCCAAGGACGTGGTCTTACCATGATCCCCAAGTTTTGCAGTGGTCACCGGGGATAAAAAGTGCTACATGCCAAAGTGGGGCATCCCAGATCAAGACACCTCAGTGGAGGGGAACAATACCCAGGAGAGTAAAAATCCAGGGTGTGGTTCCTCTTTAAAGGGGACAAAACCCTTTAATTTCCCCCATGTAGTCTCTTTTGCAGGAAGCATCCCGATTTGGGATGCCCCTTTTTGTGCAGGTTCTCATCCAATCAGAGATCTATGCTTTGCATATTAATGCCTGGCTGTGAGATGCCGGGAATGCGGCCATTTTCTGCGCATTGCTGGAAAGGGAAGTTTTATGGTAATGCCAGGTTATGTCACACAGTGGGAAATCCTAAATAGAGATGCCACAGGAATAGGAAATTGGCCAAATCTTTTAGGCTCAAGGCCTAGCCGATTAGGGTTTGGTCTATTTTAAAGTGGACCAAAACCATCTAAAACTCCCATGTTCCCCCACCCAAGTATCATAGGCGATGCTGCTAGCTCGGTTTTATATTTTAAAAAATGGCTATTTTTGCCGTTGCAGCTACGACCTGCCATATTTGAGGTTGCCAATTGGCTGATCTCAAATCTGATGTGACAATCCTGATGGCTGCACCCCCCAGGCTCCCTAAAGTATGAGGCATGTCCCACTCCCCCAGTCTAAATGGTTGGGTGCTGGAGCAGGCCACAGCTAAAGGGAAGCCGGGAATGTGGCCACAGGGTGCAAAAAAAATGTGGGACCCCCGGAAAAGTAGTTTTTGGGGAGATCAGGGCTGCCTGATCTCCACTCCCTATGGCATCCCTATTTGGGATGCCCTTCCCTATGGCATCCCTATTTGGGATGCCCTCCTGAATCCCCAGTAAAATGTACCTGGCCGTCGAGCAAACAACACAGGCTACGAGCGTGCCTGTGCCAGGCATGTTTGTATGGTTTGCTTGGGCACGCCCCCAGCTAGAGGCTAGCGGGGATGCGGCCTGCTCAACTCCATTTGGCCTTAGCCTAAAAGAAGCCGGATTGAACTGATGGCTGTGGCATGGCCCGTGTCGTCAGGTAAGTTTTCCCAGTTCTGGGGGGTTTCACATAGCAAGGGAGGGCAAGTACCAAAACCCAGGACAGTCAGAATGCCAGCTTTAACATTGTATTGCACTTATTTGCATGGTCTCAGCTTTACAGTGTTCATCGTCACACCCTAACCACTGCAGAGCAGATTCATACCTGGGTGCTGCCGCGTTTCCTCCCCTGGGTCCTGTGTACAGTGCCAGCGGCAATAAGTGAGCAGGTTCAGTGGATGGCACAGCGACACCCCAGCCTCAGGTCTCACCCAAAATAAACACACATGGCAATGAGTCACTGCAGCCGCTGATGGCACAAGCCAGGCTAAGCTCCACAACATGTCACAGCCCCACACTAGAAAGCCTTCACGCTTCTTATATACACACGGGGCACTAAACTGGCCTAATCCACTACCATCAGTTACAAAAAGCTTAGACTTCCTGTTTAATGACAAGTGGTGCTCCACTGTTTCCGTAAAACGTATGCACCATAGTGGCATTTGTACAATTCACCACAGCAGCATGTGGATAAAGACGAGAACATTAGTGGTAGACTTCAAAAGAAATACTGGGAGAGGGGTCAATGAGGCATTGTTACAGCTTCAGAAGGCCTAGAAGTTTAAAGCAGAACAAAACTCACCAGTAGCCGCCTTGGAATGTAAAAAAGCCGCTGGCTTCCCCCGTGGCATCCTGAATCGGGACGAGCCGCTGTATGAAACCCCCAAGGTGCCAGTAATTGATTACCTTTTCCCGGTCCAACGGCACATGCATGGCCTCTAGTCCAACAAGAGCCGTCATCCGCCAAATGTCTCTCATTGTTTTCAATGGGAAGCATGCTGGCCATTCAGATAGGCTAGGACGGGAGAGCACACACGCCGCCGAGATGTGGCATCGCGTGCTCCCCATTGAAGTCAATGATAACCGAGTGATGTAAACATGGCAAATGGCTCTGATTGGCTGCACACCCGTGCATGTGCCGTAGGACCGAGGAAGAAAGAGGCGAGTTGTACTGGGTGTTCTGGGGGGCTTCAAACAATGGGGAATCCTAATTAGGGATGCCCACAGGGAACGCCAAACGATTCCCTGCCCACCAGGGCATCCCATTTAGAGATCGGAAGCACCATTCATCTCTGCTGTTTCAGTCATTAATTGTCAAGTTGCAGCCATATATGTTAAAAGACAGAAATGTCCCATTACATCCAGTTACACCACTGCTGACAGCTCCAATCATCCATTCTTTTTGATAACTGAATTGCCTGACAAATCAAAGCTGACCCTAAGCAATTAAACGTTTCATGAAAACAAGATCACACCAACAGGGGTGGGCTTATCATTTCTGGGGCCCCATAAAAAGTTGTGTCTGGGGCCCTAATCAAAGACAAATGTTGTATAGCGAAATAGAATATTAACACACCTTGTCATGGATATAGCTGCTCATGCACTGCGGGAGTGTGAACGGAGCCAGAAGGCATCCTGGCATTGCCCTTCCATGGCATAGGGAATTGCACATATGGCCATGTAATTTCTACTCCATGATGTCCCACTGTGTGAAACTCCATTAAATCACCGCACCCACACACCGAACCTCGTTCCAATGACGCATGAGCAGGTCACGGCCTCGCTATACCTATAGCTAGAAGCATACTCGGGGCAGCCATTTGTGATTGGTTGATCCGGGCAAGCCCCCAGCTAGAGGTGAACGAGGATGCAACCAGTGGCTCACTCTGCACCATTCAGCTCAGTAGCTGCTGTTATGTCACATCTTGTATGACTGAAAGGAGGCGAGTGCACTGACTCTGCAGCAGCTGGATCACATAGGTGTACAGTGGCTTCCTATCTGCTGCACACTCTGGACCAAAACCCACGGCCAACAGCCATGGAATTTATGATTCGAGAGCCGCTTTAATCCCTCCTCTGGGGCATCCAGATTTGGGATGCCCCACTGTGTGAAGAAACCCCCTAGGTCACCCAGTACACTCACCTTCTCCCCCAATCAAACGACGCACGCACAGGCAGCAGCTGCCGCCTCGTGGTGTTTTATTTTTGAATCTACAGCAGCAGGGGAGCCGCCAGAGCGCGCCCCTGCTACCGTGTTTCCCCGAAAATAAGAGCTACCCCGAAAATAAGGCCTACTGTGCTTTTAGCATGAAGGCTAAATATAAGGCCTTCCCCGAAAATAAGACACCCCCCCCCCCCCCCCCCCAAATAAGACCTCCCCCCAAAATACCATATTTGCCGGCGTTTGGGTGACATACCTGCAGACAGGGGCGGACTGGCCATCGGGCGCACCAGGAGAAGCTCAGGTCGGTGAGCAGCTGAAACAGGCTGGTTGCGGGTGAGTGGCCGATGTGCAGGAGGGCGGTAGAGGTACCGGTAGCAGCCAACATGCGTGGGGGAGGGAAGCGGGGTTAGTGGCCGACAAGCTGAAAGGCGGGAGCGAGGCCGATGTGAGTGCCGCAGGGTTGTAGCTGCCGTCATGCGGGAGGGCGGCGAATGAGTATCCGATGTGCAGGAGGGCGGGTGGTGACACTGGCCAATCAACGTTCTGACGTTTGCATAAGGTACCTCGCAACTGGGCAGGACAATCACGGATTGGTTGTTATGTCCCGCCGCCCCGCCCCCTCAGGAAATGTCCCGGAATGCCATTGGAGCAGAGTGCAGGGCCGCAGGAGGCATAAGGCCATGTGAGGGGGAGTTGGGGGGGTGGTCCCAGCAGCTGATCCACCAATGAATCAGGCGGCACAGGCTGAGGGCCTTCTGATCACCCGCCCCCCTGACTGATCGCTCACTGGACGCCTGCTGCTTCAACAATACCGTAGGTGAGTGCTTGCTGGAGAGGCTGAGGTAAGCCTTTCCTTTAATAGATGTAAGCATACCTCCCAAGTGTCCCTATTTGGAGGCCGTGTCCCCCTGTCCCTCGTTGTTCTCATTTGTCTGTCTTTGAAGTGTAACATGCAGATCTGCAGCAATGGTTCATTTGTAAAAAATTGTAAAAATGTAAGACATCCCCTGTAAATAAGACCTAGCGCATCTTTGGGAGCAAAAATTAATATAAGACAGTGTCTTATTTTCGGGGAAACAGGGTAGCAGCTACACACTACCTGGAGAAACTTTCGAGGATTGCTTCTCCCCACTACTTAAAGGACTTCTCTTACCATCAAGTCCCAGGAAACACTCACGGACAGCCATTTTACTGGTTGCCACTAGAAACAGCAAAATTTTGACAACATTAGCTAAACCTCTTCCCAGCGCGGGAACCAGTTTGATCAACCTCCCTGCGGGACATTCATAGAGACTTTTTTATCTACCCCCATCACCCTCACCTTGTCATTTTTAACAATAAGAATAAATTATCTTTTTAAACGGATCAACTGCAGAGAGTCATGATTTGAAGAACACCGCAGCCTGGATCCATTTTGACATGGAAGTAACAACAGTGCAATGATTCATTGACACGATTAAAAAAGATTTACTTCAGAGGCCCTGGGCAGGTTAAGCACCCCCGGGCCGCGGCGGTAAGTGCTTCAGTTTATGTCTATTCCTAAGGTTACTCTGACAATTTATTTATATAGTTGAATAACCATAAGAATAATTGAAAATATATCCAACCATCCTAACTCAGTTATTTTCAAAACTTCTAGCTGGGAAATAAAATCATTCAGAGTTTTTAACACCCAGCATATATAAATTAATCAGAGGAAAATCTAACATCCAAATTACAATTATTAACTTGGATTTCTTTCCCTGATACATTTTTAGAGAGAGCGCTACCTAAAGGCATTTCTTGTGTGGCCTGACCTCACAAAAAAATACCTCCATCTACTTGCCGCCTGTTATACCTTTAGCGGGGGACGGGTAGACTGCTGTGTCAGGCATTTGTGATTGGCCGGTGTGGGCACGCACCCTGTTAGAGGGCAGCGGGGATGCGTCCACCAGCACGCTTGGCTCTTCTCTGCCCTTAGCCGATTCTGCCAAATGAGCTGAGCTGATGAGAGGCAACACTCTCGTCCAATCAGAAAGGTTAGTTTACTGGGAGACAGGGGGGGGTTTCACACAGCAGAGCATCCAGAATCGAGGTGACCAAAACCCAGGTTAGTGAAAATCCTGGATTTTGGACCACTTAAAGGAGATGTACCTGTTCAGACACATCACTGACAGGGCCGTAGCTATAGGGGGGCACAGGGGCCCAGAGGGTCCCATTATTGTTGCTCCTCCACCTTATTTATCATATTTGTTCTCACTTGGCATCATTTGTAGAAAGGAAGCACCATTCGCCTCTGCTTTTTCAGTCATTAAACCGGACCTTCAGCACCATTTAATGAAAACCTCAAACCCTTAAAAAACGATTCCCCAGCATCTAAAATTAATATATTTTACGTTTTTAGTCACTAACTTATTATTCTTTCCCCCACTGGGCTGCAACTCTGTTCAGGAATTTAGGATACGGGCGCTGCCATCTTGACTCAGAAGCATCACACTTACTGAGGAGAGGAGAGTGGGATAAGGTACAGGGGGGCGGGTTATAGCTGTGCTTTGCTCAGACAGAGCAGAGCTGGGGTCAGGAAAAGGTCAGCAGTCCCAGAATGCAGAGCAGCACAGTCAGGAGGCACTTCCTGTTTGCAGGCTGCCTGATAAGATGGCGGCTTCCATAAACCGCCATCTTGGATGTTTAAAGGCTCATAACATGCAGTAGATGCAGGTAGGATGATTTTTAATGTGGGCAATCTGTATGTACAGGGTGTGGGAAACATATAAGATAGACTCTTATTCAGAGTGAAGGTCCGCTTTAAACCAGACCTTCAGCACCATTTAATGAAAAGCTCAAACCCTTAAAAAAAACTATTCCCCAGCTTCTAAAAATAATGTATTTTACGTCACTTATTATTCTTTCCCCCGCTGGGCTGCATCTCTGTTCAGGACTTTAGGATACGGGCGCCGCCATCTTGCCTCAGAAGCATCACATACTGAGGAGAGAAGAGGGGGGAACGTGCAGGGCCAGAGGTTATAGCTGTGTTTTGCACAGAGAGAGCAGAGCTGGGGTCAGGAAAAGGACAACAATCCCAAAATGCAGAGCGGCACAGTCAGAAGACACTTCCTTACCCCAGGCAGCCTGAGACTCCATAGGTTGCCATCTTGTTAAAAAGATTAAAATACGCAATAGGTGCAGGAAGGTGGATTTTTAATGTTGGCAATCTGTATGTACAGGGTGGGGGAAACATATAAGATATGCTCTTATTTAAAGCGGTCCTTCACCCTGAATAAGAGCCTATCTTATATGTTTTCCACACCCTGTACATACAGATTGCTCACATTAAAAATCATCCTACCTGCATCTACTGCATGTTATGAGCCTTTAAACATCCAAGATGGCGGCTCAAGGAACATCAGGTAGCCTGCAAACAGGAAGTGCCCTCTGACTGTGCTGCTCTGCATTCTGGGATTGCTGAGCTTTTTCCTGACCCCAGCTCTGCTCTGTCTGAGCAAAGCACAGCTATAACCCGCCCCCCTGTACTTTATCCCACTCTCCTCTCCTCAGTATGTGATGCTTCTGAGTCAAGATGGTGGCGCCCGTATCCTAGGGTCCTTAACAGAGTTGCAGCCTAGTGGGGGAAAGAATAAGTGACTAAAAACGTAAAATATATTAACTTTAGATGCTATTGAATACTTTTTTAAGGGTTTGGGTTTTTCAATAAATCATGGTGAAGGTCCGGTTTAATTCTAAAGTTACATCCAATTAAGTTAAAAGACAGAAAAAGATTACTGTATGAGCTGTGACAGGGCCCCATTTAATATTTGCATCAGGGCCCTGTCACATCTAGTTTACCAGCGCTGCTGACAGATCCCATTATCCATCCTTATTTTATAACTGAATCGCCTGCTGTCCTGACAAATCAAAGCTGATGCTTAAACAATCTAATTTCTGTTTCATAATATCGATTCAATAAAGGTAATCATGGTAGTAAAAGATTCAATTCATGAGAAAAAAGCCTGAGAATGTCACTGTTACTGAATCACCAGATAAAAAGACAATGAAAGTCAATGGCAGCTTTTACTACAGTGTAGAAAGGATTAAACAGTTCTACAGTGCCATTGACTTTCATTGTTTTCTTAGCTGGTGATTCAGCAACAGTGACATTCTCAGGCTTTTTCACATGAATTGAATCGTTTACTACCATGAGAATGTTTTTCTACTTTTATTGAATCAAGGCCAAGGTGTGTTCCTGAGGTAAACGCGCGAGGGCTGATGGGAGCACATACACCTGTAGAACCGGGCGGCCGTTGCCTATAGCAACCAGGCGCCTCATCAGGCGGGAGTTACTGGTTACCTCAGCTCGGCTAAAGTTTCTCCAATACCAGAAGCCCTATTAGAGTTGTCCCAGCACCACACACCCGTGGCCCATATGTTTATATCGCTGGGTGCCCGCTCATTACCTCCCAGTGTGCTCCACGCTGCCAGCGGTGTAACCCCGAAATATGTCCGCTGCTCCTGTGCGCACCGTTCCGCAGTGAGCTCCTGTGACAGAAGCCGGCCGGCCCTCCCCCTGTACCCTATCCGGCCACTATGGGGAAGGGGAATAGCGAGGCGCCATTGAGCTGTCTCGGCTGCCTCAGCCCGTCCCAGAGGCGGAACCCAATGTCTGCCAGTGCCGAAGGCGGAACTGAAGTGCGCGGTGTGGCGGGGGAGCGTTCCAGTGTGGCGCACGGTCCCAGCGCGGGAGATCGGGGTTGGCGCTGGCTGGCAGAGGCTGTGGTCGGATGCCAGTCCCAGGGGTACCGCCATGCTGCTTCCATCGGACGTGGCTCGTCTGGTGCTGGGTGAGTGAGAGGAGATGCCGCCATATCCCACAATCCCCCGCTCCTGCCTCCATGGCTTGTATACACCGAGCCGGGCCCGCAGCTTTGTCCCTACAAGTGGCCCTGGCAGCCACAATGACACTTTCCGGCTGTCGTGCTGCCCCTCTGTAGCAGCAACACACTATACATGTACTGCCTAATGTGAGCCAGCCACTAATGCGTAACTACACTGAGCTGTCAGGAAGGGGACTGGTGAGCTAACATGGGCTTCCCCTCACACCAGAGATACTCACCTGATCCTTACAGAGCTTTATTCTTGCTGGTGGTGCGGTCTTACCCCTCCTACAGTAATACACATATGGTGGGAATGTGTGCATATCAAGAATCTTTGGCAACATATACTAACCCTGGTAGAGAAAGAGGTGGGAATAAATATCCCTTTGTGTAAGCGACATATTCTCTTAAACTTCCCAATCGCAGACTACCCTATAGATACACGATTTTTAATCAACCTGATCATAATGGGCACAAAACACTACATAATCAAACATTGCCGCAAAACAAACCCCCCCCCCTCCCCCAAAAAATGGAAAGAAGAGATGTTAAAAACCATAGAAATTGAATCAGTGCTGACAGTCGGGAGTCACCAGGTCTCTACTTCAAGAATTTGGGGAGAGGATCAAAGAAAGATATAGGATGGACGTTTTGACAAATAAGTAAGCTAGGCAGAATGAGGGTGTACAGGTGCCTGCACATGTGTTAAACCACACGTATATAGGTTTATATACTACAAATGTTAATATAATCTACAATTATTTATTCTTACCCGTGGCAACAGGTTGGGGAGGAGGGGGGCGCATGGGGAGGTTTTCGGGGCGTAGGGGCACTTCACGAGGGGGGCAGGGACGCATAGGGAATGTCAAAAGAAGGCTCCACACTCAGTAAACTGGGTAAAACATACTCTACCGACAACCGCACGTAAGCAGATCAAACCTGGCAATGATCTTAACCCTTTAAGTGCCAGCCTACCTGGAGTTTTTGTCACACTCTGTTGCCAGACCATTTTGCACTATTTTGCGCTCCCCATGTTCAAATGTGATTTTTGAAGGGATTTCCAGGGATTTCCCAGGAAAATGATATATTGTTTTTTTCAGCAGAGTCTGGGCTTTAACATGAAATGTCTTGTTTGTCATTTGTTAGGTGTATTCTTAATATTTTTGGGTGAAATATGTGCAAAAAAAAAAAAAAAAAAAAAAATTTTTACATATTGTAGTTTTTTTTGGAATAAAAAATGTAAGTTTGTCAATAAAATCTTATTGCGTGTGAAATCCCAATTTCTCCCGGTTACAGCGGTACCACATATGTATTGGTAGACACCCTTTCCTGCCCAGGAGACTCCCCCAAACTGAAACAGCGCTTTAGGAGATTTTCAGATAAAATACAACTATGCTATGCAATATGCGCACCTTGCGGTTTTTCCAGAAAAACAACCCTTTACATTTGAAATACCCCCAACAAACTATATATTCTCTGGAAGTACACACCTCAGGCTTTCTAGGCGTACCAAGCTTGTGGATGTGGCCATAGTTTTCTGGAAGTAATCCCTCAACGTAATCTTTGGTTGCAAAGAGTTTCCCTAAAAAAAGGATAAAAAAGCAGAATCAAAGCCACATTTTCCTAAAAAAACTATATACAAACAAGAAAAAACAAGTTTAATCTGAAAACGCAACATCCCCCGAACAGAACAACACCCAACATGCATAGGTTCTGTCAAGGGAAGAGTTGCCAAACACCCCAAAGTAAAGCATGCGCATAACGGTAATTTTACTTGAAAATTTCAGCTCTGCAGACAAAGTGCGCACCTTGCGATTTTTCAACCAAAACAACCCTTTACATTTGGAATATCCCCCATAAACCATATATTCCCTGAAAGTACACACGTTAAGCTTTTTAAGGGTACCCAGCTTGTTGTAGTGGGCTCATCTTTCTGGAATTAATTCCTCAAAGAATTCTTTGGTTGCGCAGGGTTTCCCTAAAAAATTTATAAAAAAGCTGAATAAAAAACACCTTTTCCTAAAATATAAATATGCAAACCAGAAAAAACAAGCTAAGTCTGAAAGCGCAAAGTCCCCCGAACAGAACAATACCCAACATGCATAGGTACTATTAACCCTTTTAATTGCCAGCCTACTTGAGATTTTGTCACCCTCTGTTGACAGGCCATTTTCCCCATTTTGCGTCATGTTTTGCGACATGTTTTGCGCCATTTTTGCTGTAACTTTCAGAAAAATTATATATATATTTTTTGCAGCAGAGTTTAGACTTTAACATGAAATGTCTTGTTTGTAATTTTTTTTTTTTTTTTTACAATATTATTAAGTGAAAAAAAAAATAAATAAATAAAAACATTTTTTTAGAAAATTGACTCCTTTATTTTAAATAAAAAATGTATTTTATTAAGGAAAATCATATTGCATGTGAAAGCCCCATTTCTACCGATTAGAACGGTACCACATATTTATCGGTAGCCCCCCGTTCCTGCCCAGGAGACCCCCCTAACTGAAACAAGTATTTTATAACATTCACAAAAAAAATACAAAAACCATCCACACTACAAAGGGTTAAATCGAGAAAAAAAATGACATAGGGTCCCCCCTCCCAGGGGAGGGAGACCCCATTTTTTTTTTGATTTTTAAGGGTTAAAAACCCTTAAAAATCAAAAAAAAAATTGACGTGGGGTCCCCCTTACCCAAAGTAACCAGCCCGGGACCAGCTATGGGGGCTTGTAGGCACAGAGTGGGGGGGCCAGCTTTTGTGGCCCCCCCACCCTGCAGCCTACGAGCCCACATAGCCCATGTGGGCCCGGGCTCTTCTGCCCCCCCCTGGCCTTTGGGGAGGCAGGTAATGGGGGTGCCGGGGGTTAATGGCAAGCCACCCGCTAGCGCAGGTGGCTTGCCATCCCCCCAGCCTTGTGAACTGGTATAGGGGTCATGGACCCCTTACCAGTTCACAAGGGGTTAAAAGTAAATAATGACACACACACATAAAGAAAAAAATATTTTATTAATTTTTTTTTTTTTTACACTATACTCACCTCCCATCCATCCTGGAGCACTCTGTCCCTCGGCGATCACTGGCTTCTGCTCACTTGCTAGAAGCCTTTTATAGCTGCTGGATGACAGATTACAAAGGGTTAATAAAAAAAAAAAATGACATAGGGTCCCCCCTCCCAGGGGGGGCGGACCCCATTTTTTTTTGATTTTTAAGGGTTAAAAACCCTTAAAAATCAAAAAAAAAATTGACGTGGGGTCCCCCTTACCCACAGTAACCAGCCCGGGACCAGCTATGGGGGCTTGTAGGCACAGAGTGGGGGGGCCAGCTTATGTGGCCCCCCCACCCTGCAGCCTACGAGCCCACATAGCCCATGTGGGCCCGGGCTCTTCTGCCCCCCCCTGGCCTTTGGGGAGGCAGGTAATGGGGGTGCCAGGGGTTAATGGCAAGCCACCCGCTAGCGCAGGTGGCTTGCCATCTCCCCAGCCTTGTGAACTGGTATAGGGGTCATGGACCCCTTACCAGTTCACAAGGGGTTAATAGTAAAAAAATGACACACACACAGAGAAAAAAAAATCTTTATTTTTCTTTTTTACACTATACTCACCTCCGATCCGACGTCCCTCGCCGCTGTCCCTCGCCGCTGTCACTGACAGATGCCGGTGATGATCGGCGCAGGGCGGGTGACAGGCGAGGGGGCTCCGATCGGAGCCTCCTCACCTGACACCCGCTCTGCTCCGATCACCACCGGCATCTGACAGATGCCGGAGCTCGGAGGGGGTATAGGAGGAGCGGGATGACGTCATCCCGCTCCTCCCACAATGGGCGGGGCTAAGCGGCGGCGGCCGTCGCCGCCATTACAAGAGGTGAGGACCCGGAAGAGGGTCCTCACCTGAAGACTGCGCAGCCCAGGGGGGGGATCGGACCCCCCCCTGGTGAAGAGGAGACCCGGACAGAAGGCTCGGGCGCGGAGGTGAGTAAATGACAGTTTTTTTTTTTTTTTTACAGCGGCGATCGGCGATCAGCGCTGGAAACGGGGGGGGGGGGGCGGCTGGTTTCGGGCCCCCCCCTGAAGACGGAGGACGACGGGGGGGCGATCGGATGCCCCCCCAAGGAAGAGGGGACCCCAGGCTTCACAAGGATACCGGAGGTAAGTGATTTTTTTTTTCTATTTTTTAACTGTTTGGGGGAAATGCCAGGCACGTAGTTTCTACGTGCTTGGCACTTAACGGTAGGAGAAGCAACCACGTAGAAACTACGTGCTTGGCATTTAAAGGGTTAAAGCGATCTTCCCAATATAGATGATCGACTCTGAAAAAGGCTATGAAGATCTAAACTGAGCCAAAAAAAAAAAAGAGCTTTATCCCATGGGGGACAGGATGTGGCTGCACACACTCCAATGGGCGATATACTTCCTGTCGCAATTAAATAGTGTTCCATGGCCTGTTTGGGCTTCCTGAGGTTCTTCAAGCAGACCAAAGCACAGCTTGTTATTTTTCATCCCAATGTGTTTTGGTCTGCTTATAGTGGCTTTAGGATGCCCTGTGTGTTAAACCGGACCTTCACCATGATTTATTGAAAAGCCCAAACCCTTAAACTATTCCCCAGCATCTAAAATCAATATATTTTAAGTTTTTAGTCACTTATTATTCTTTTCCCCACTGGGCTGCAACTCTGTTAAGGACTTTAGGATACGGGCATCTTGACTCAGAAGCATCACACTTACTGAGGAGAGGGGGATAAAGTACAGGGGGCAGCATTATAGCTGTGCTTTGCTCAGACAGAGCAGAGCTGGGGTCAGGAAAAGGTCAACAGTCCCAGAATGCAGAGCAGCACAGTGAGAAGACACTTCCTGTTTGCAGGCTGCCTGATGTTCCATGAGTTGCCATCTTGGATATTTAAAGGCTCATAATATGCAGTAGATGCAGGTAGGATGATTTTAATGTGGGCAATCTGTATGTACAGGGTGTGGGAAACATAGAAGATATTCTCTTATTCAGGCTGAAGGTCCGCTTTAAACAGTGTTCCATGGCCAGTTTTGGCTCTTCAAGCAGACCAAAACCCAGCTTGTTATTTTTCATTCGATTGTGTTTTGGTCTGCTTACCGTGGCTTTGGGATGCCTCCGTGTGTGTCAAACTCCATGGGATCACCTGTTGATTCATATTCATCCACACTTTAAATGGAAATGTTTGGCTGGGGGCTGCCGCCTCTGCTGTGGCTCCTGTCGGCCAGCCGTTCAGATACGTTGACAAGGCCTGTGAGTATCAGGAGTGCTGAGGGTTTTACACAGTAGGGCATCCCATTTCTGGACGCCCTGTAAAGTGGTAGGTTAAACCCCCCCCGGTCTTATAGGACTGAAGGGGGGTGTTGCTCTTCATCAGGGGCTTAACTACAGGGGTTGTAACCACACCAAGGCCAAGAAGGTCATGTTGGCCCCATCATTGTTGCTCCTCCAGCTTATTTATCATATTTGTGCTCACTTGACCTCATGTAGAGAAAAGAAGCAACGTTCATCTCTGATGTTTCAGTCTTTAATTGTCTAGCTGCATCCAACTGTGTTAAAGCAGATGGAAACCCTTTTCTGGGTCCACTGCTCATCCTTTGTGTTTTGTACTGATTTAATGTTCGCACCAGGACCCCGTTACATTTAGTTATGCCTCTGCTTGATAGCATCCAGAAGGGGTAAAATTCAGCTGCTGTGACTTGGGACCCTCCGTGGCCCAGAATAGACATATAGGGTAAACAAGTGGAACCTAATCTTTCCTTGGAAACTCTATGCCAGGTTGGATCCATATTCAGAAGAACCTTAACGTATTTACTCCTTCTTCCTGTAAGCCCTGAATTAAAGTGACACACAAACAAAAAGCAAGTGAGGGGCTGTTTACAACTGCCTCAAAAGGGGACAACACCCCTCCTACTTTTGTGACCCAAACCTCAAAGAACGGAAAAGATTATGCTGGTACGAACCCAGGACTTCTTTTCAGAGAGAAATTTGTTTGTTTTGTTGGGTATAGGTCAACCACAACTAAATGTACAAAAGCCTCTGGGTTCGACCCCCGCCACATAAATTTGCTGATAACGACTGGGCACAGAAGAAGCCCAACGGGCGAAACTAGTCCGCCTACACCCATTTCAATTGCAAACTAATCAATATCGCAATATATCTACAATCAATTTATGAGATATCTGCTACTGAGCTGTTTTGAAGTGATTGCCATATGAATACAAGGAACTTCCTTAATTTTGTGTATCATGTTTGGGAATTCTGGGATCATTTTGTCTGAATTAAAGTGGACCAAAACCCATCGCAGACAGACCTGGAATCTATAAGACTCCAGTGCCGTCTGATTCCCTCTCTCTGGGGCTACCCGATTTGAGATGCCCCACTGTGTGCGCTCCCAGTAAAACCTCCCTGATCCCCGATCCAACAGCATGGGCCGCGGCCACCCTAAGCTGTACATTTAGCTATGAGCACGCCCGCACCAGGCATTTGTGAATGGCCGATGCGGGCATACACCATGTTAGACACCACCAGCATGCTCGGGTTTCATTCAGATATTATCGACGCGCTGATAATGGGAGCTGTAGGACCGGGAAAAGGTGATTTTTAATTGGACAACCTGGGGGGTTTTACGCAGCGGGCCATCCACTTTTTGGTCAACTTTAAACTGGACCAATACCCGTTTTACATAACATGGGTGTTGGTCAGCTTTGGGGGGGCACTCTGATTGCTGGGGTCACCCCTCGATCAAGCACTGTAAAGCACGTAAACCCACCTGACAACTCGCTCCCACTGGGAAATGCAGCTGAAGCCTGAGCACAGGAGATGTGACAGCTGCTGGCCAGTGTAGTTGCTGCAGAAAAGCAGGGTGCTGGTCCCACTCCTTTAAAAGATTCCAGGGCTGGCTAATAGCGTACCCCTGGGGGATCTGATTGGGGTAGTCCCTGCTGTGTGAAACCCTTGGGGTCGCCGGTATAATCACCGTTACAGGCGGCTTCCGTGATGCTTCAATCCCTGGCTTCCCTGTAGCTGTGCACGCTTCCACGCCCTGCTGAATGGCTGGGAGCGGGCACATCCAGAGTGAAAGACGGTTATGCAGCCAGTCGACAATTGCACATCATCCGGAACCTTTGAGATCAGCCAATCTCGGTGGCTGGATGAAAAAATGGGTTTTGCTCTGCTTCTAGCAGAGTGAAACCCAGGAATTTTACTTTCACAGGTTTTGTTCTGTGCCCCAGTGGCATCCCGAATTGGGATGTAAACAATTGGAGTCATTTGTCAAAAGGCAAATGGCTCTGATTGGACGAGAGCCTGCGCATGCGCCGTTGGAGCAGGTAAAATGCATCCTGTGGCGGTTTTACACAGCATAGCACCCCGATTCGGGATGCCCAGATGAAAAGCCAGCAGCCAGCCCTGGAATCTTTATGGGTTTTGTTTCACTTTAAAGTAAAAATCCTGGGTTTTGGTCCTTTACCCGCCTTTCCCCAGATCGCCCGAAGAAACTCACCTACGGCACATGCATGGCCGCTTGTCCAAGCCGCTGACATTACGCAATCTAAGACTCCGCCTAAGGCTGGCTGGCAGCCGCATCCCCCTAACAGGGAGCGCGCCCGCTCCTGGCATTCACCGCCTGGCGCGGGCTGTGTGAAACCCACCAGATCACCCGGAAACTCGCCTCCTTTCCCGGTCCAACGGCGCGAGCTGCTGCCACATCCCATAGGGCTGGGGAAGGGTAAGTGAGATCGGGCGACCTGGGGGGTTTCCGATCGGGGTGCCTGGGGGCAAAGACCAAAACCAAGGATAGTTAAAATCCTGGGTTTTGGTCCATTTTAAAGGAACTGTCCATGCACAGGAATGCCTCATCATTTTTATTCAAGCTAAATATTTTTTGGGTTCCTAACGGGGTCTAGGTCTGCTTGGAATTCATTCTGGTAAAGGAATGCCCAACAACAGTCGCGCCCCCTCATTGCTTCTATCATCCAGCTAGGATTGCTGTGTAATATGGGGCCTGGCAGAGCAGTGTCTGAGGCTTTGTTTTCTTGTTCCAGGTTACCTGCAGCAGGAAAAGCTCCCCTCTACCTGCAAATCCTTCATCTCAGAGTCCCCCAACCTCAAGGAGTATGCTGAGCATCACACGGAGGATGGCGCCATCCCAGGGTGTCTGCTGGTAAGAATGTGCTTGGGTTTTGTGCCTTTGTTCTAGACGTTAAAGAGGAACAACACACACATATTTCACTTTCTCGTGTGTTGTTCCTCTCCACTTTAAAGTGGGCCAAAACCCTGGGGGGGTTTTACACTGCGGGGCATCCGGAATCTGGATGCCCCGGGGGGAGCGACTAGAGGCAGTGCTAATTCAGGAAACAGAACCCACCCCACCTCTCCCCTACTTAGGTCTTCCTGTCCACTGTGTACCTCTTCCTGCCTCATGTATTCTAACCTTATCTTTTCTAACCTCTGTTCACCTCACTTACTTACTCTCCTCACCTTTTCTCACCACCTCACCTTATCTCACCACCTCACCTATGCCCAGACACCCTCTTTAAAGCTTAACTATGGTCAAAAATGACCATAGCTCTTCCTTTCTCACCTCATCTGCCCACATTGGCTTGCCTCACTTTTGCCTACCACTATGTACCTCTTCCTGCCTCATCTTTGCTAACCTTATCTTTTCTTACCTCTGTTCACCTCACTTTTACTCTCCTCACCTTTTCCCACTTCATCTCTGCCCACTTCTTTCTACTTCACCTCTAGCCATTTCTACTGACTTAATTCCACCTCTGCTTACCTCACTATCTACCACTTCTGCTCAGCTTTTCCTACATCACTCCTGACCATTTTTTCACCTCACCTATGCCCACATCGTCCCACCTCTGCATATTCATAAAAGCATATACAATACTTTAAGGTTATGGCTGCTTCCATTTTATTGCAGCCCCTTGAAGAGACAGGGGCACATTTGGAGGTGGTTATGAAGGTATAAAATGGTAAGGTGGGAAAACGTTGAAGCCCAGCCACAGCAAAGCGCATGCATGTCTGTGCACAGGAGCCCTTGAGTGTGTGCCTGCAACTGGGTGTGTGCATGTGCATCTGCGGCTGTGTGAGTGCATGTGTTTCTAAAAGGTGTCTGTGGATGTGTGCGTCTGGTAGTGTGCGCATGGAATCTGGACACCTTCACCCTGAAGGTCTCCTTGACATCAAGCTTGCGGCTCAGGAGGTAATGGGGGAGGGGGGGGATTGGCATGTTAAAGAGTAACTCTGGTCAGAAATAACCAGACACCCTCTTTAAAGCGGAACTATGGTAAAAAATGGCCATAGTTCCTCTGTACTATATAGTAGCGGGGCAGTGCAACCCTGGCTGCCCTGCTGTGCATCGCCAGCATTAAAACAAGATGCCAAGTGCCCAAATACTCATCGCTTCTGGACCTCTTGTGCCCCACCGCGGCACAGCATCCAGGGCCAGCGGCGGGCAGCGCTGATGGGCTCATCTGCTGGCCACGCTGATAGGCCATTTGCAGTCTTTTGGAGGCCGATAGGCTGTGCGATGGCAGCCGTAGATAAGGCCTGGAAACGGTGAGTACTCGGGCGCTCAGTTTGTTTGAAGGGCGTCGGGGCAGCCCAAGTCGCGCTACCCCGCTGCTATATAGTACAGCAGGACTATGGTCATTTTTGACCATAGTTCCACTTTAATATGCAGCAGCGGGCAGCCTGGACAGGGCTAAACTAGAGAATGGTGCTGAGTTGATACTTGCCTCTTTTCGGGGACCCTTCTACGGTAGTCATTGATCAGCCTATCACCTTGCACGACCAACGGCAGCACAGTAATGTGCTCGGCTGCCCTGATAGGCTGCTCCCTGTTCTATGGGCTTTAAACCCAAAATACATGAGTATACAGGCCAGTTCTTTGGTTTAGCGGCGCTGATGCTCAGCGGGTGGATCCCGATTCGGGATGCCCCGGCAGAAAACCAGTGACCGGCCCTGGTATCTTTCAGATTCCACACCAGCCACTGGTGGGGTTTGTTCCGCTTTAAGTCCATGCACAGGGAACACTGCCAGACACTAACCCTATTTTAATGCCGGTGGATACAAAATTTTAAGTGGACCGGCACCTGCATGATCCACAACAGGCTTCCTGTGCAGTTTTGCCAATGATGTATTTTAAATTTAAACGGTCACATCTTGGGTTAGTGTTTGGGTATGGATGCGAGATGGGTATGGATGCGAGAAGGGATATCAATTGGGCTGCGGCACCTCATAGGTCTGCTTTTAAGATATAGGATTGGTGTTTTGCTTCCTTAAACTGGACCAAAACCCACCCTGAGACTCCAGGGCAGACTTACCCCCTCCCCCTGGGGAAATCCAGGTTCAGGATGCCCAGCTGTGTAAAATCCCCCAGGTTGCCCAGTAAACTCCCCTTTTCCCCGATCCAGCTGTGCTTGCACCCTTTAGCAGGGTGCGCGTCTGTGCCAGGCATTTGTGAATTGGGCACGCACCCTGTTAGAGGGCGCGTTCGGCTGGAGCTAAGACGATTTGAAATCAGTGCAGTCGACCCCGCTGATTGGGCAAGAGCCTGAGCATGCACCACTGGAGCGGGGAAAGGTGAGTTTTTGTGGGCTACCTGGAGGGTTTCGCACAAATGATGGATGCCCCGGGGGCAAGAACCAAAACCTGGGATAGTCAAAATCCCAAGTTTCTGTCCACTTTAAATTGTAGCATTTTATTGGTCACAATTGTTTCTGTCTAAAATGATTTGTGTGCTTGTTTTGTTCTCCTTTCTAGTCTCTCTTTGGAAAAAACCTGACAACTATCCTGAACGAATATGTGACCTTGAAAGCAAAGGGTGAGTAGTCCAAGAATCTGTCATCCACTTTTGTTTCATCTCTGCATGCAAATTTTTTTCTGCAGTAGCAGGTTTGTATCTAAACCAAAAGAGCTTATTAGCGCACAGCATACAGAATGCTTAGATCTATAGTGATCAATGTGACATAACAGTGATTGTGTAGTTTTATGGAGTCGCCGCTAGCTGTCAGTGAGAGAACAAATGATTTGCACGGTCTCAGTAATATATAGTATAAGCATAGACTCAGTATAGACCATGGATGCACAGCCTGCATCCCGGGGGCTGCATGCGGCCTGCGCTGCCCTCCCTTGTAGCCCCCTTAAGGAGTTAGCGAGCAGAGCTTTCGTTGCAGTGCAAGTGGCTGACCACTAAAGAGCAGTAGGTGTGTCAGAAAAGAACGATTCTGTCAAGTATTGCGATATTTCATTCGACTATACTAGAATCAATTCTTTCTAGTATCCATTCAGGATCACAACGCAATGAATCAAATGATATATAACCCTTAACATATACAGAGTAGAGACATTCAGCGAAGGGGTGTCAGCGGAGCCGAGCTCGCTGATTGGACGAATGGCCACGCATGTGCCGTAGGACCGGAAGAGATGAGTTTTTTTCAGTGACCTTGGGGTTTCACACATGGGCCACAGACCAAAATCCAGGATAGTCAAAATCCTGGGATTTGGTCCACTTTAAGCACTTATAGCCAATGTAAAGAAAACATAAATGCCCAAATTACACATACTAGTGCCAGAAAAAGTGGAGCAACACTGGAGCATCTATCCAAAGCCACCATTGCTTACTTCCACTGTTACCAACTGAAACATGACATACAGCTGCTGCAAGGAAAAGTGCTGCTCAATAGCCACAATGTTTCCTGTTTATAGTTGTGGTAGTATGCTGCTGTATGTATATATTATGCACACTTTATTAACTTTGTCATGTAAAAATAAAATCTTTCCACAGAAAATGAAGCTGAAATACCATTTATGATGTCATCACTATGGAAAAAACTGGACCTCACCTTGTCCCAGATCAGGTATAAAATCATTCTTACTGTATTTACTAGTATTTTACTGACTTCTGGCTCTGAAACAGCAAGCCAAAGTATTCATGGTCCCTCCAAAGCAATACGCAAATAATTGGAGCTGCAAATACAAAGGTCCGCCTATATTGTTACCGCCATTACAGGTGTTCGCAGAGGAAACAAGCCACTTGGGAGAGACCCATCTTAAAGTCCTACTTAAAGGAGCACTATGGCGAAATTGTGTAGAAATAAAAATCCATATAAACAAATTGGTTAATGAGAGGACAAGTCACTTATATACCTGAACTGAATAAAACTCCCACCAAGCTTGTGGTTTATTCTCACATGGTAGGAACAAAATCCAGGGGTGACAGGTTTAGTCTATGAGGGGTCGCAGAGCCTGTCACCCCGGCTGTCCTTAGAATAAAAGAAACAAACCTTGCTTGGTATTTCTTGATGTCGGGTGTATAAGTGACCCCTCCTCCCGCCATCCTGCATATTTATATGGATCATCATCGGTCCATTTTTTTGTGATAGTGCTCCTTTAAGCAACAAAAGACACTTCACATAGTAAACTTAGCGGCCATGCCGACAGCTGGGTTTCACTTTTATTTGAGAGGATGTCTGAGAGCCCAAAGGAAAAGCAAAAACCCCTCACCCCAGATGCCCATAAACCTTACCTTAACCTTGCTCCCCTGCCGGAATCCAGAGCCACAATTGGCTGCCCAGTGGTCATGTTGGCTTTGATAGCGCTGAGATTTGCTGCATTCGGTGGCTGGAATGTCACAGCCCCATGTGACCACCAGACGGCCAATGGCGATGCTGCATTCCATGCAGGGGAGTGAGGTTAAGCTAAGGTTTATGGGTCTCCTGGCGGTCGTGTGCCGGGGGGACTCCAGCTTTTGGATGTCCCAACCAGAGTTTGTCATTCTAGCAGCGGCAATCAACATTCTCGCTGCCAAGGGTGTTGTTCTGCTTTACACCGGACCTTCAGCTTAATTTCATGAAAAGCCCAAACTCTTAAAAAACGATTCGCCAGCACCTAAAATTAATATATTTTACATTATTATTCTTTCCCCCACTGGGCTGTAACTCTGTTCAGAACTCCAGGATATGGGCTATCTTGCCTCAGAAGCATCACATACTGAGGGGGCGGGTTATAGAGCAGAGCTAGGCACAGAAAAAGGACAGCAATTTCTAGAGTGCACAGTGGCATAGTCAGAAGACACTTCCTGTCTGCATGCAGCCTGGATGATTTTTTTTTTTAATGTGGGCACTCTTTATGTACAGGGATCGGGGAACATACAAGATAGGCTCTTATTCAGGGTGAAGGTCTGGTTTAATATAGTGGGCTTAAAGAGACCGAAAAAATTCCATTTAGAAGGGAACCAGGTAAAGGCTTTCTTGATAAGAATCATGGGAAAAATCTGTTATTCTTGGTCTGTATGTGCTATGTAAATATGTTCTGGTTTATGAAAGTGCTCCTTACATTATACCACTGAAAAAGGGGGTATTTGGTCTCTTAGCCAGTATATTGAATTTAACATTGGTCTAACCCTAAGTGCCTCATCCTCTCTTACAGCGCTCCAGAGCCTTACCTAAAATACATCCATCACCTCCAGCAGTTTGTTTTATAGGCAATTGATTGTGGCAGTGCCCACATTTCTTTAATGTAATTCTGCAAAGTATCGGCAAAAATGAATACCTCCAGAATAGTTGCATACCTTTTATATTAGGAATATTGTACTATGCAGGCAAATTCATTAAAACAATATTCCCTTAACGTTTTCTAGGTGCATGCAGGAGTCGGCAGCATTTCAAACTCATCAGAGAGGTATGTCAGCCACTTTCATCTTAAAGAGGAGCTCCAACCTTTTTGTATTCTGTAGTTTTAACATTTTCTTGGCCTCTTTAAACGTGAACCTATATATGTCCTGTTTTCTATCCAATAATCAATCCTCATTATGCCCCAGGAAACATTGCTACCCTCCTCTTGTGGGTGACCATGCTTGCAGAGGCTTAAACTGGACCTTCACCATGATTTATTGAAAAGCCCAAACCCTTAAATGATTCCCCAGCATCTAAAATTAATATATTTTAAGTTTTTAGTCACTTACTTATTATTCTTTCCCCCCACTGGGCTGCAACTCTGCTCAGGACTTTAGGATACGGGCGCCGCCATCTTCACTCAGAAGCATCACACTTACTGAGGAGAGGAGAGTGGGATAAAGTACAGGGGGCGGGTTATAGCTGTGCTTTGCTCAGACAGAGCAGAGCTGGGGTCAGGAAATGGTCCGAAATCCCAGAATGCAGAGCAGCACAGTCAGAAGGCACATGAGACGCCATCTTGAATGTTTAAAGGCTCCTAACATGCAGTGGATGCAGGTAGGATGATTTTTAATGTGAGCAATCTGTATGTACAGGGTGTGGGAAACATATAAGATAGACTCTTATTCAGGGTGTAGGACCGCTTTAAGCATCCCTTGTCACTTTGTTTGCATCCAGTCTCGATGCAGCAGCCAGACATAATGTACTCAGCCTTCACGTACAAAGCGGCAGTGATCCTAGCTTTTGCCCACTGAGAAATATTGCTGGCAGAAATGGGGGGATCACAAGCTGTCATTGATGTGGAATGGGGGGGGGGGGATTCTGCGTGAAATGCGTCTGCTGAGGGTAATAAGTGTTGAAGTGGGGGCTTAACAAACCTTAGTAATTGCCAGCCTGCTGAATTGGTGAGTAGGCAAATAAGGCAATTAAATTATGACGACAATGATGCACTCCCTAGATATAAACAAGAATAATGGCAAATAGTAACATACCGGGGGCTAACATGTGCTCTAAAGTCTCCATTGCTAAAGACCACAGCAAACCATGAATATATCATATTTGAACAGAATGCACTCCAACCACTTCTATGATAAATATGCACATTTTAACAAAACCCACCAGCAGCCAGATTCCAGGACCGGCCACTGGCTTCCCCTTTAGGGCATATCAAATTGGGCTGCTCCACTGTGAAGGGTTTAAACTTGGCAAAGGGTTCTGGTCGAGGAGAGTCCGTGCATGTGCAGTTGGACCGAGGAGAGGTAAATTTTACTGGGCGGACCGCGGGGTTTCAAACCCAGCGATTAAAACCCGGAAAAGTCAAATTCTTGGGTTTTGTTCCTCTTTAGTAGTGAAGCATATATGAATACCAGAACTACATAAAACAATGTATGTGCTCAGGTACATATACAGGAATCTAACTTACTGACCCTATACAAATGGATAGTAAAAAAAATCCAGTGTAGTTGGCTAGAGACATTTTCAATAGAATGAGTCCTAGTGCATTCTCTTTCCACTAGATGGTGTGGTGAATGTAACAAGGAACAGCAATGCAAAGGCAATTATATGTGCATACGTATATAGGAACATAAGAGAACCACAATTGAATAAGGCCTGCATAGTGGGAAAGGGCAAGGGACAATTTCCCAACGTTTCAGGCACATATGCACCTTTCCTAGGATAGAAGTAACAAGTAAATAAGGCAACAAGCTTTCCCAAATGAGATGGCGATCACCACATTTTAGTGAATTACCTCCCAGGTATACCCTATAGATGGGAATCATCATAAACTGAATTTTGTTCTCAAACCTTTTGAATTGGCTGAGGCCCAATGGACAAGTTGCACAATGAATTGTTTATATTGTAATGATTAAATAGTGTATTTCTAGTGATCAGTAAATAATGCGTATTCTACATTTTCTATCCTCCATATCTCCATTTCTTGTCTTCCTGCAGCGCGTACAAGAAGAGGGATAAACGATCGAATGAGACAGATAATGCTGACTTCCCCACAAGCAGTTTTGGGGTCACCTGTGTCTCATCCTGTGGCTCCACAAACCTCTACACCGGTTATTGCTACTCAATATATCCTGCAACCTATAATTACCCAAAGTGCCTCAACGTCGGCCAACAACTTGTCATTTAATGGGCAGTCCTCCATACAAACCAGTACCTCTGCTAGCAACACAGGTGAGTATTATCATCTCTGCTGAAAAAGTGGACAGTATATAATCTGTGTAGTGACCTAAAGAGACTAGCTGGACATAAGCTAAAAAAACTCAAACTAATACTCAATGCTTATCCCCCCTTAGCAGCTTCCCTTGATGTCAGATATGCTGAAATCTACTTGTAGTGCACATATTTAGGGATTTTCTAGGAGCTCATCCACAATTTGCATAAGCGTCCTTGTGTCTGTAGAATTAAAGTTTCTATTACCGACTGGAACATGACTGAAGAACCCCCCAGCTGCTCCCCTGGCACCATTTTGCATGTCAACCCACCTTGCTGGTCACGGCTAGCAAAAGTGTGTTAAAAGTTTTAAAGGAATCAGATTTCACTAACTGCTATTAGCAATGTACACCAAGTCTGAATGCCAGGGATGCTCAACTAATTGGCTTCTTGCCGATTTGGCCACAATGAATAGTTTTTTTTTCTTATTTTTGAATAGCTTATTGAAGATTTTCTGCTACAATCAGGATATGCCTCCATAAATTCTCTTTAGAGTGTTTTTCCCTGTACTTCCATGACCACGTGGGAGAGATGGTTTCCCTTCCTCTAGAAAGAACAGAAGCATACATTTTTGGCTCCGCTATATGATGGACTGATTGAGGTCTAGGGAAGAACCTTTTCAGTCCATGCTGCCATGGGAGACATGTTTTTAAAGCGTGGCGGTATGCTGATGAAACAACTCTTTGTGCCGAAATCTATTCTTAGTATGTCACACACCCCGCTTCAAGAATCCATAACATGTGGGTAATATCGTCCTGAAGAGGGCGTTCCTGCAGAGATGATAGCAAAAGAAAGCCCCTCCCTGATCCATAAATACCTGGGACCTCCCACTCACCACCCAGTTTTCCATCTCTGCAGACGGCGGAAGATGATGGCTCCTCCTTGCACAGGGGGATTTCAGGTAGCCGGGGTAACTCCCGGCCTCTTATTTTGTTTATTTCCGCTCGGACCCCTGTTTGTCCCAAAATTTACCTCAGATTACATGCCTCCACAGTCTTGGCTGCTGGCCCGAGCGAGGGTACATTGGCACCTCTGGTGCTGAGGAGCAGAGCTCCACCGTGAGACCCTAAAAGAGAGGGTAAGCGGTCATACCGGGTAGGTGATCCCGGTTTGGGATGCCCCGTCCCTTGACTTTTACCCTGGGGGGGGGGGCCCTTCCCTTTTACCAACTATGGGGGCTGGGGGTTCCTCTCATAGGGGTTAGCTTTATTCACTTTCTCTTTATTCACTTTCTCTTTATTGATGTGTGTATCTGGGAGTAATTCCTCAATGTGTTATTCTGTTTGTTACTATGTTGCAGCACCGCGGCTGTCATTGCAGCCTGGTGCCGGGGTTTTTCAGTCTGTGAGGTGATTTTTTACCTCACGCGCTTTGGGGGGGCGGGGCTGGCACTCGGCGCTCTGCCGCGGCCAGCCCCCGTTCTCTCCTTCATTCCTCGCCGCAGCGAGCGGGGCGGGTGCTCCGCTAGTGAAAGCGGACGCACCCGTTGTCACGGCAGCCGGCGCCGCGGTTGTCGGCGGCGCCGGTCTCTGGGCTGGTGTGTGAGGGACTTCTTCCCTCACGCTTCATTCACACTGGAGGGGGGGCGGAGCCGGGCTTTCGGCGCGTCGCCGCGGCTCCGCCCTCCTCTGTACTGGCGCCGCTGCGGAGCTGAGCTCCCTGTTACTAGGCAGCTAAGGGGGCACAGATCAGCTTTGCGCGGGCTGCGCAGACCACGCCCCTGGCACGGCCGTTCTTCTTCTCTTCACTTCACCTCAGAGGTTGCCATTGTTCTGAGGCGGATCGTTCACCGCAGCGTCTGTGAGTGGCCCTGTGGGCCTCATTTATTTCTTCTTTTCTTTATCTGTTAAGTCTTATTGTAGGGACTTATGGGTCTCTCTCTGTCTTTCAGGTGAAGGTTATCCAGGAGGATCTTCTGTAGTATTGGAAGGTCTCTCCTGATCCTGGGTCCCTGGGTCCATTTTAGCATCACAAATCCTCCCACTCGGGACATTAAAGGGGCATCCCGGGTTGTCTAACTGGCGTAATTCCCTGGGTCATAGCGACCACTCAAAATTCACCTTATGGAGGCACTGGGACTGGGACCCCTTCGGGGCATCCCAAAAAGTGTATGTTGTGTGGGATTTCCATTACTGGGGATGATGTGTTACTGTGTATACCATGTGCACAGCAAACTATTACGCGGCAGTCCGAACCCCAAGCGTCGGGGTCAGCACAGCCGGCCACCTCAACTCCCCCTCCCGCCTTGACTCGTGCCCCGTGTGACGTGGTCATGGGCAGGGATCTGCAATCTGAGATGTGTGCCAGATTGGCTAGCCTTGAGAAAATGCTCTCTAGCTCGGTCGCCCGTAAGGCTCCGACCAAGAGAAAGCATTTGTCGCCGGCTCCGCCGGTGGATGATCTTGATGACAGAGATAATCTGGATTGGTCTGATTATCCCCAGCTAGAGGAGGGGGAGGTTGATGAGGGTTCAGAATTTTCGGATGATGAGCAGTCTGCTGGCGCTGATGCCGAGCTTTCTGATTTAGGGAGATCCTTGGACTCTCCTCACGCTCTGTCTCTCATGCTGGAAGTTCTGAATATTTCCCCTCCCGAGGAGGCGTCACAGCAGAAAGGTGAATTGTTTGAGGAATCCAGGCCGCGCCTGGAGTTTCCTACGCAACGCCATTTTGATAGAATCATTGACAAGGAATGGGATAGGCCGGCTCGGCTCCCTGGCATCCCTCAGGGGTGGGATAGGAAATATCCCTTTCCTTCTGAGGCGGTCAAGCGCTGGGCATCTCCCCCCGAGGTGGATGCACCGGTTTTGGGATTGTCTAACTCCTCGGTGTTAAACAGACCTGATTGTTCCACTCTCAAAGATGGAGAGGATAAACGTATTGATCAGATGGCTTCTCATGGCTTTACTAGCATTGGGTCGGCCATCCGGCCTGTGTGCGCTTCGGAGCTAATGGTGTTGGCCACCAGGTCTGTGGTCAGGGACCTGTTGACTTCTTCCGGGCTTCGTCCTGGTAGTAACGAGTTCCTTAGCCTTAAACGGTGCGAGTTGTTTCTATCCTTTGTGTTGACTGCCTTGGATGATACTTTGATGATGTGTGGTAGGACTTCGGCTCTGCTTGTGGCTATTCGGCGGTCGGTTTGGCTGCGCCAGTGGGCGGCCGATTTTATGTCCAAAAAATCACTGACGGCTTTACCCTTTGTTGGTCTACGGCTCTTTGGAGAGACATTGGACTCTGTCACCAAGGGTGGTAGGTTACCTCAACGTAAGAAACAACGCCGCTCCTTTCGGGGGGCGCCTGCCTTTACCCCCTCCTTTCGGGGGGCCAGATCTGGCAGGGGTTCTGCATTTCCCTCTTCCAGAGGAGATTCCGGAAACAGGGGCAGAGGATGTGCCCGTTCTGGATACAGTTGGGGCTCTAAGCCCAAACCGGCTGCTAAGCCGGCTCAGCAATGAGGGGGCGCCCTCACCCATGCGGGTGGGGGGACGGCTGCAGCACTTCTCTCAGATCTGGGATCAAGAGGTCTCGGACAGATGGATCCGGGAAGTGGTGTCTTCCGGCTACAAGCTGGAGTTTGAGCTCCGCCCCCCTTCCAGATTTGTCAGGTCTCGGATGCCGTCGGAGCCTCTGGCGTCGCAGGGGCTCCTGGTGGCAGTGGAGAATCTTCTGGACATGGCTGTCATTTGCCCAGTGCCCCCTTCAGATCGGGGCAGGGGCTTTTATTCCAATCTGTTCACGGTACCCAAGAAGGACGGGTTGGTCCGACCCATCTTGGATCTGAAGTTTCTCAACAGGTTCATCCGGCCGAGGAAATTCCGCATGGAAACGCTGCGTTCGGCCATTCACTCTCTTCGTCAGGGAGACTTTCTGACGTCCATAGACATCAAGGATGCTTATCTACACGTTCCGGTTTTTCCAGCACACCAGAGGTTTCTCAGGTTCGTGGTGGAGGATCGGCACTTTCAGTTTGTGGCACTTCCTTTCGGTCTCACCTCAGCTCCTCGGGTGTTCACCAAGGTGCTAGCGGGGGTGATGGCTCTGCTCAGAGGTCAGGGTATCCGCATCGTGCCCTATTTGGACGATCTACTGATCATGGCCTCTTCCTTCAACCAAGCGGAGTTGGACACCAGAGCGGTGGTGTCCACTCTGGAGAGATTCGGTTGGGTGATCAACCACCCCAAGTCTTCTCTTTCTCCATCCAGAATTCTGACCTTTCTGGGAATGTCTCTGGACACTTCACAGGCCAGGGTGTTTCTACCCCAGGCCAAGATTCTTTTGATTCAGGACATAGTTCGGCTTCTCTTGTCAACCCCTCATCCGACCATCCGGTTAGGGATGAGGCTGGTGGGATTAATGGTGGCCTCATTCGAGGCAGTTCCCTTTGTGCAGTTTCACACAAGGACGCTTCAGCTTCATCTGTTGAAGGTTTGGGACAAGTCTCCTCTATCGTTGGATCAGTCCTTCCTGATGACTCCCCGAGTTCGTCGATCCCTGCAATGGTGGCTGGGGTCGGTCAATCTGTTGAAGGGCAGATGTTTTCTGGCTCCGTGTTGGGAAACAGTCACCACGGATGCCAGTCTGTCAGGTTGGGGGGGTGTTTGGAAGGACCTCCAGTTTCAGGGTCTGTGGGGCCCGCGGGAGGCTCACGAGCCCATCAATGTTCTGGAGTTGAGAGCCATCAGGTTGGTTCTGTTTCGCTTGACTCATCAGTTGAGAGGCCTGCCAGTTCAGGTCCGGTCGGACAACAGAACGGCGGTTGCTTACATCAATCACCAAGGAGGGACTCGCAGCAGGAGTGCCCTCAGGGAAGTGTCTTTGATTCTGGACTGAGCAGAGACCCACGTCCCGTGTATCTCAGCAGTCTACATTCCGGGGGTGGAGAACACGGAGGCGGACTTGCTGAGCAGGGCCTCCTCTCGTCAGGGGGAGTGGTCTCTCAGTCCCAAGGTGTTTCGTTCGATTTGTCTCAGGTGGGGGGTCCCAGCGGTGGACCTCTTTGCTTCTCGTCACAATCACAAGCTTCCAGTCTTTGTGTCTCTTTCGCAGGATCCTCTGGCTCTGACAGTGGATGCCATGTCTCTAAACTGGAGGGATCTGGGGTTCCTTTACCTGTTTCCTCCGTTCCCAATGCTAGCCAGAGTGCTGCGCAAACTGGCCTTGGATGGTGCGTCTGCAATTCTGGTGGCCCCAAGGTGGCCAAGGCGAGTTTGGTTCGCAGACCTTGTAAGACTGGCAGAGGATCAGTTCGCCCTGCCTCTGCTGCCGGACCTGCTCACCCAGGGTCGGCTACGCTATCCCAATTTACCATCGCTGGCTTTGACGGCATGGCTGCTGAAACCGCCATCTTGAAGGAAGAAGGTCTTTCTGACGCGGTGATTCAGACTCTTATCTGTGCCAGGAAGCGCTCTTCCTCTTCTATTTACTACAGGACTTGGAGGGCCTATATTGATTGGTGTGAAAGTAGGTCTTTCTCTTGTCGAGAGTTCTCCATTCCTAGAATTTTAGAGTTTCTCCAACATGGTCTAGATCTGGGGCTCCAGCTTAGTACATTGAAAGGGCAGGTTTCTGCCCTGGCGGTGTTCTTCCAAAGGTCTTTTGCACTTCATCCCTTAGTCAAGACCTTTTTCCAAGGTGTTACACATGTTCGGCCTCCTAGGAAGCCTTTTGTTCCAGTTTGGGATTTGAACCTGGTTCTTTCTGCTCTCCAGGGCCCTCTGTTTGAGCCCTTGAATGAGATAGCTTTGTCTTCTCTTACGCAAAAGGTGGCCTTTTTGGTGGCTATCACTTCGGTTAGGCGTGTTTCTGAGTTGGCAGCTTTATCCATTACAGCTCCGTACTTCGAGAAACATCAGGACAAGGTTGTCTTTCGTTTCAAGCAGGATTTTCTTCCTAAAGTGGTCTCGGAGTTTCATCTGAATCAGGACATTGTTTTGCCCTCTCTATGCCCAAATCCCAGCGACGACAAGGAAAGGGCATTGCATTCCTTGGATGTAGTTCGTGTTGTAGAACATTATCTGGAGGTTACGTCTTCCTTTCGTAAGACTGATGCTTTCTTTGTGGTGCCCTGCGGGCCTAGGAAAGGTTTGGCTCCTGCCAAATCTTCCATTAGTAAATGGATTCGTCAGGCCATCATTGGGGCCTATTCTGCCAAGGGGAGGAGTCCCCCTTTTCGTGTTACTGCTCATTCTACTCGTGCAGTTGGTGCGTCTTGGGCTTTTCAGCACCAGGCTTCTGTTGAGCAAGTTTGTAAGGCCGCTACCTGGTCTTCTGTTCACACCTTTTCCAAGTTTTACAAGGTTGATGTTCGGGCATCAGCGGATGCTGTTTTTGGCCGCAAAGTTTTGCAAGCTGTTGTGGTTTAAGGTTGTGCATTGTTGCCTAGTTTTGGATCCCCGCCCTTGTTATGGACACTGCTGTTGGATGTCCCACATGTTATGGATTCTTGAAGCGGGGTGTGTGACATACTAAGAATAATACCATTTTGTGAATACTCACCTTGTAAAATGGGTATTATGAGTATGTCACACACCCCGCTTCAACCCGCCCTTTTGTATTCAGGATCCTCTTTATTGCGAACTTTGCGTGGTTGTTGTTTATATTTGCCTCTTCCTGGTCCCTTACCTTACTGCTTCTGTATACTGGGTGGTGAGTGGGAGGTCCCAGGTATTTATGGATCAGGGAGGGGCTTTCTTTTGCTATCATCTCTGCAGGAACGCCCTCTTCAGGACGATATTACCCACATGTTATGGATTCTTGAAGCGGGGTGTGTGACATACTCATAATACCCATTTTACAAGGTGAGTATTCACAAAATGGTATTTTTAGCACAACATAAGGGAAATCGCAGGGAAATCGCATTACTTGTATGTAATTACCGTAATATAAACTATAATAAAGAAAATATTACTGAATTAATGTGCCAGAGATTTCAACTGGAGTGGGGGTGTACAATTAATTTCACTGCTGCCATCTCCATTTGTCAATGCGTCCCTCCTATATCACTCTCTTTGCAACCTTCCGTTCTTTTCTGTGCCCCTACCTTTACACACCACTTTTAATTAGCCCTCCCACTTTCCCCGCTGCAGGTCAGGGGCCACATCAGTGGCCATAGATTGAGCATGCCTGCTGTACACCTAGATCTACAAGAAGAGAGAAGTGAATCCTATATACACAGAACAGCAGTGTTCTGTGTGTGCAGGGCTCACTTCTCTCTTGTAGATCTTGGCGTATGGTTGCTAATGGCACAAGATAGCAGGTAATGGAAACTGCTTACATAAAACACACATTTGCTAGCATAAGAAAACAAAAAAAAATATGCTGGATAAGCTCAATGACACTTGTTTCTAACCCACAATAATATACACTTTCAAAAATGCCATTGAAAGTGGTCTTTCCCTTTAAGTTGTGGGGGCTGGAGTGGCCTTCCACATGTACTTTGCTTACATTTTTGGCACAAGCTTTTTTAGTGTGCTTTTTCGGTACCGTACTGCAAAGTTTTATCCTCCAAGCTTGATCTTGATTTGTCATCCAAAGATGCCTGACCTGGCTGCTAGCCTGCCCCCAGGGCCATCCTACACCGGATGTCCCACTGTGTGAGACCCGCCAGGACAGCGTTAATCCTACCTGATCCTGGTGGGTCAGGTGACGTGATCTTCGATGGCGACCGCATCCCCTTCCCTGAGGCCAGGCGCACTCCTGCACCCAGCCTTTCAGAATAGCTGGGCACGGGAGCATGTGCGGCCAAACAGGGTACTGAGGTGCGGCCAGCGAACTGCACCTGGTCACAGAGGCACCTTTTAAGAGCAGTCCAGCGGCAATCTCAAAAAAAAAAACTTCACTGCATTGTCATTTGGAAGCTTTTCTGTTCTGTAAGTGTCATATTTATATATGCTTTTTTTGAGCTGGCTTTGTTGTAATCTTCTTCTTCTTCTCCCACCACTCCCCCCCCCCCCCCAATCTCACAGTGGGCGAAACTTTCCAAGTTGCTTCTGCCACTTCTGTGCAAAAAAAGCTTTCAACGGCGGCTACGTCCTCTCCAATGAGGCGCAAACCGTGAGTATTTGGACACAAGTCTCGATTTTTACATGTTATAAATGTCTTTATTATCATATCTTCTCCAGTGACCCTTCTCATGCAATAACCATCCCTTTAAATGATTGCAGCGATGCCCAGAGGAGAAGGAGACTGGCAGCCAACACTGCAACTGAAAAGGACACTGGACTAGACTCTGATTCCATTCAAGGGATAATTGATGATGACTTTCCAGTAAGTAAAAGTTGTTGGTGGACTGTGTTTCTATGGCTATGTCTTTTTCAATTTTTGATTGATAAAAACTGGCGCGGACGATTAACGATTATCCTGTTTATAGCAATTGGTTATAGAAAATGCCCGTGAGAAGATCCTGAGTAACAGATCTCTTCAGGAGAAGTTAGCTGAAAACATCAACAAGATCCTTTCAAGGTGATTAAGAGCCAATGCATGTCATTTCATAAAGCCTATGTGTATGCAACTAAAACAGCGCATACCTTACTCCTGGCCACCTGATCAGAACTGAACCGATAGTGGTAGTGCTCAGGTTTGCTCCAGCAAACTTTCATGCCTAAAGCCACAAGGCAACAGCCAATGACTGTGCTGGTTTAAAGAAGCCACCTACAGCTGGGGGAAGGGGACACTTGCACTCCTGAAGATGGCTGATGTAGTAAACGTGTTGCTGGATCAGCTGACCCAAGGTAAAGTCATTGGCTGTGAAGGCCTTCTGCACCCCACTATGAAAAACCCACACCCTCTGTGGGCCAAGAAGGGTGCTGGCCAACAGGGCACTAAACTTACCTAATCTACCATTTGAGGAAAACGGGAGCATCTTCTGAATTTGAGGCTCTCCAGAAGCTAGAGTAGGTTGGTTATAGTCTTGGGTTCAGTTATCTGGAAGGTTTAGGCCCTCTTTAAGGAATCCTGTCTCTAAAAGCCTGCTTGTCATGCCTGAGTACACTGGTTTACAGTACACTAGTTTACAGCAATGTCTGATAGGGGGTCCCGGTTAGTGGAGGACATCTGTTCATAAGCCTAACCCTGCACTTTAAAAGGATTCATACAGTGGCACTTTTAAAGTAGAACAAACCCAGAGCGGCTGGCCCTGGATTCAACACAAATTGGATGCATTTGGCCGCATTGCTCCCTGGCCGAGCAGCCCCGCCCCCTGGTGCTTTCCACAGATGATGCATTCAGTTACAGTACACACAGCTCAGCGAGGGAAAGAACTTCAACCTAACTGCCATTATGTGACAGTTTAGTTGTAACTGAATTAGCATACAGCTGCCATCCACCATAATACATTTTCACGTTAGTGTTTTTATCAATATTTGGCAAAGGCTTTAGTAAAAAAAAAAAACGGCTCTCTCAGCTATGTAAACGCCAGCCACATCCCCATTATCTCTGGGCAGAGGCACGCTCCCCCCCCCCCCCCCGCCCAGCCATTTATACAGGATGTGAGACAGTAGCGCACCCCAATCTAAAGGGATGTGGGGATGCTGCCGTTTTCGCTCTCAATTGCCGAGCTGTGCGTAAATAGCACCCTATTGCCATTCATTAATATGGACAGCATACGCAAGAAGGCCGGGAAAGGGTAGGTTTAGTATGGCGGGGTATCTCGATTTAGGGCAAGAAACAAAACCCGGGATTATTATTATCCTGTGTTCTGCTTTAAATGGCCAAGATGACCACACTAATTTGGAAGTATCTCTACTCTGGAAATGTACTTTTCTCTCCTGTCTAAAAGTAGAAATGTAGAGAAGCAGGGCCTATGTTGTTTCCCTTGTTGCTAAGGTAACACTTGCCTAGATGTTGTATTTGTTTCCTTCCATTTTAGTGATTCTGCCACACAGACCAGCAAACAGGGAGACAGTGCTCCTACTGATGACACCTCGATCGATGAGATCCTTGGCCTCCAGGTGAAGCTATTTCCTGGCATTAGGAGACAGTATTTCTTTTGTTTTTGTGTTGAAAGGGGAAGATTGAAAGCTCATTTCTCACTGTGTGAGACTATGGAATTATCTGCTAGGCGAGGCAGTCATACGGAATACACATACAAGTCCAAAAGTCTTCTAGCTGCCAGTGATGGCTACTCTCTTTATATAGAGGCTGAACTGTATGGACTAAAATATTTTTCTCTTCAGTCGGTCACACAGGAAAGTCCTACTTCCGGATTATTTTCTATTTTTAGGAGAGTCAGAATGGACTGGAAGAAGTTAACTCAAAATACCTTCTTGGGGGGCTCCTTCTTCCTGGCCGGTGTGTGTGTGTTTTTGTTTCCAGCTCCTGATAGCTGCTTTTTTTCGATATTTAGTTTAGCTTTTTTAATTTTTTTAAGGATTAGTGGGCCAGATGGAGGTGGTATGAGCTCTGTAGTACCCACCCACTCAAGACCCTCTTTCTCGTGTGGGCGTAAGGCACATGCTCCTGCCTACTGGAACAGAGAGGCACGTGTGGCATGGAGGATGGAAGGAGCAGAAGGCCTAGTGTTAGATTAGTTTTTTTAAGTCACAATTATGCAGGCAGAACATGTAAGCAACCTAGTAGATGGGCCAGTTATCTTACTTCATACATACATAGGGAATCGATTCAGAGCCAGGCGAGAGGACTCACTCCTTTTTTATTTTAGGAAAGAAAACGGCTACTCACTTTCATTGTCTACCTTGGGGTTGATTCAACACCAGGTAAAAATTTACACCCCGTAGACAATAAAAGTGAATGGCAGTTTTCTCTCCATAAAAAGGAGTGCGTTTTCTCACCTGGCTCAGAATCAACCCCATAGACTGTGGTGACAACAAACGTCAGCCTGTTTGGGTGGGGAGGAGGTACTATATATATTATAATATACTATAATATACTATAATACTAAATTTCCCTTTTTAGTAACGCTTACCATAAGGTTCCTTTCTTATTATCTTCGCTCAGTCCTACAGCACCCACTCCTTAGGGTAGATGTGTGGTTAGCTCTTTGGTTGACTCATGGGCTATGGTTCAAGACCATTCTTACGTTGCGTCTTGGATACCCGTTCCATTGCCTACATTGTATGTTTGTTTCGGATCCATTTGGGGGAATGTTACCAACTGGTTTTGGGATAGACCTCTCCGAGGCAGAAGCTGTCAAGAAGGAGGTATTCTTCCCGTTCAGTGTGACCCTCCTAACGATAGGAGATTTTAACCATATGATAAGACTTTCCTGTGTCAGTGAAGATGAAGAGAAACCTTACGGTAAGTATTGCAAAGATTCCTTTTTTCAGCTTTACATAAGATGTTACTATGTATCTGCAGCAGGGGTATACTTTATGTTGACCTGTGTGATGGGAAGATCTTGCCTCTGAATTTTAGACAATATAGGTGTTTATAATATAAATACTTTTGGGTGGAATGGCCTTGGACCAGGGGTGCTCAACCTTTTGTTGAGCGTGGGCCACTTAAATGATTTGGAACATGGTCGCAGGCCAAAATGAATACGTTCAGAATTTTTTTTATTTAGAATAGCGTAGTAAAGCGTAGCGTAGTAAAGATTTTCTACAAAAATCAGGATACCCACTATTTCCACAAAACTCCACTTGTATGTCCTTCCACCACACCACTGCATTCATATGTAACAAACCCCCACATAATGCTAGTAACGCAATTGTCGCTTGGCTTAGCTCTCTGGGGTCTGTTATTTAAGGCCCCTTCCCCATCAGGCCTACATCTTTACCATGTTCTCAGTGCTGTACCCCTATTTAACTACCTTTTACATGTCAGTTCTATTTACCTACCCCACTTTCACCACAGCAGGTCAGAGGCCACATCCGATGGCTCCGAGGGCCACAGTGCCTTAGAATGTTTTGGGTCTCTGTGGTGTGATTACCAGGAGGCTGGCCCTAATTCCTGTTTTTCCAATTATAGGGGGGAGAGATACACATGAGTGAAGAGGCGATTCATGATATTCTGGTTCAGACTGAGCTTGACCCAGACTTTCAGGAGCTCTATGACTTGTTCGCTTGTGGTAAGTATCTGATGCCAAGCATTAAAAGAAATCCCAGTAATAATAATCTTGCAAGAAGTTGCTGTCTTGACATGTCTTTTATCTAAGAAGCTATATTTTTAGAATTTTAAAGAGCAATATTAAACAGGATGTTCGATCTACCCTGTGAGTTGGCCAACACTTGATAAACCCATGTTACCCAGCCTTAGAGTCCAAAAGACATCCATAAAAGGGGTTTGGCATACTTAAAAAGTGGCACAAAAAACCTTTTCTCTTCCCTTTACCGAATCACTCAGGATTCCTTACAATAGTGTTACTCCATCCAGGGTGCTGGAATACTTCTTCCTCATAGACTCCTCCCTCTGTGAGGTGCAGCCTTCCCCGATTTTTACTCCTCCAGCATGACAGGCAGGCAAGCTTTTGGCAGCTCTTGAGCTGCAAGTTTTTTTTTGGGGGGGGGTTATTTAAGAATATCTGGGCCATATACAGATGCATAGCTGTGTAGACTGGCCACTTGCTCAGGACTGTCTTTTCGCCCGGACATCGACATAACATCTGGGTGTTGCTAGGAGGGATTTTGCGGCTAGGAGGACATATGGAGAGCAGAAGACCTGTCTTCTTTGTCATCAACCCTGCGGCAGGCATGACATCAGTGAAGGATGCCATTGACAAGAAGTTAAAGACCATGGCCAGACAGGTTTTTACCGTAGTGGGAGAAGCTCTTTGCCCGGTTTTGAAAAGTTTAGTCGCGGCGGTCTCAGGCCTTTGGTTAAAAGCACCTAAAAAGGTTATACCCGACAGAAGTAACCGACTACCTTCAGAGAATGCGATGGAGTATCAGGAACAAGCCATGGTAGACTGCAATAATTCCTTTCTCTTAATCTTTGCTCAGTCACACACCACCCGCCAGGTGGTAGCTACGATGTTATGCTGATGGGCTATGGCTTCAGAACTCCTGCATGTTGTGTTACACATGTGATGTTACTATATTAAAATATAAATGTCGGTCCATCCTGGGTCATGCTTCCTACTGCTTGTTACCAAAACTAAGACCTCAAGGCTTGCGTGGATTTCATTGCCTTTGTTGTCTCTGCCCTGAACGATGGTGTCCGGCTTGGTGCCAGGATTTCGGCCCTGCCTTTTGCACTTCGCCGCTTGCTCTGGTTTCGGCAATGGTCAGCTGATGCCGCATCCAAAAAGTCGCTTACTAGTATCCCCTTAAGAGACGGAACTCCCTCAGAGACGGAAGCCTGTGCGTTCCTTTCGGAGCTCATCTGCCTATCGCTCCTTTCGAGGAGGAAGAGGCTCTTCATTTTCAGGTGGCCGCAGAGATACTTGTGGTAGCGGTAGGTCCCGCGGCCTACCCAATCCCGCTTGGGGAGCCAAGTCCAAGCCCCCTGCCAAGTCTACTCAGGCATGAGGAGGCGCCCTCATCCATCCGGGTGGGGGGACGGCTTCTGCTATTTGCTCATATCTGAAGACAGTCTCAGATCGGTGGATTCAGGAGGTGGTGTCCTCCGGTTACAAAATAGAGTTGGCAGTCAGGCTGCCCGCAAGATTTCTTCGGTCTCGGATATCCTAAAACCTATTAAAGGCACAGGGCCTGAGAATGGCGGTGCAACACCTTCTGCGGTTCAGCGGCCATTTCTACTCCAATCTGTTTACGGTTCCCAAGAAGGACGGAACGTTGAGGCCTATCCTGGACCTGAAGGGTCTGAAAAGGTTTGTCAGAGTCAGACATTTCCGCATGGAAACCTTACGGTCAGCAGTGAGCTCGCTTCGGCCCGGCGACTTTATGACCACGGTGGACATCAGGGATGCTTATCTGCACATCCCGATCTTCCAGGGGCATCAGAGGTTCCTGAGGTTTGATCTGGAGGATCAGCATTTCCAGTTTGTGGCACTGCCATTCGGGATAACCTCAGCCCCCCATGTCTTCACCAAGGTGCTGGCGGGCATTATGGCTATCCTGAGGAACCAGGGAATTTGTGTGCTGCCCTATCTGGACGATTTACTGATTGCGGCTCAGTCTCTTCAGCAGGCCGAGAGCGTTACACGGAAGGTGTTGTCCACTCTCGAGGACTTCGGCTGGGTAGTCAATTACCCAATGTCTTCGATCACTCCCTCAACAGTGAGGTCCTTCCTGGGCATGATGATAGACACCTCTCAGGTCAAGGTCTTTCTACCACAGCAGAAGGTTTTGGGCCTCCAGACGCAGGTGCAGGCCTTGCCGTCTTGTCAGCGGCCATCGATCCGTCTGGGGATGAGACTGGTGGGCCTAATGGTGTCATGCTTCGAGGCAGTGCCCTTCGCCCAATTTCACATGAGACCTCTTCAGTTGAACCTGTTGACCGGCTGGGACCGGATGCAGGGGTCGCTGGAACAGGAATTTTCACTTTCCCCCCTGGCCAGGCAGTCCCCCTCATGGTGGCTGGACTCCAGGGACATATAGGTGGGCAAGTCCTTTCTGACTCCCCGGTGGGAGATAGTTACCACGGATGCCAGTCTGACCGGCTGGGGAGGCATTTGGCAGACGCAGAAGATCCAGGGTCAGTGGGGTCCGCAGGAGAACCACCTACCCATAAATCTCCTGGAGCTGAGAGCGATCCGGTTGGTGTTTCCATTTAAGGGGTCGTGCCATCCAGGTCCTCTTGGACAATCAAACGGCTGTCGCCTACATCATTCACCAGGGCGGGACTCACAGCAAGCGAGCCCTCAAGGAGGTGACCCAGATTCTGACTTGGGCAGAGGAGAATGTCCCCTGCATCTCGGCGGTTTACATCCCCGGGGTAGAAAACCAGGAGGCACAGTCCCTGAGCAGGAGCGCTTCACGCCTGGGGGGATGGTCTCTCAGCAACAAGACCTTTCACACTCTGTCTCTGCTGGGGTCAGCCGGACGTGAACCTGTTTGCGTCCAGACACAATCACAAGCTCCCAAGGTTCGTCTCCCTTTCAAGAGATCCTCTGGCCTTTGCCAGAGACGCTCTGGCAATTCCCTGGACGGAGTTCAGGCTCCTTTATGCATTCCCTCCGTTTCCACTCCTGGGCCGAGTGCTGCGCAAGATAGCCCAGGAAGGGGTAGCAACCATCCTGGTGGCTCCTCGCTGGCCGAGAAGGAGTTGGTTTGCGGACATGGTTCAGATGTCAGTGGATCGCTACATCATGCCTGACGACCCAGGGCTTCTCACTCAGGGGTCGCTGCGGCACCCCAATTTACAGACGCTGGCTTTGACGGCCTGGCTATTGAAACCTCAATCCTGACGGAATAGGGGCCGTTGGCCACGGTTGTGCATACCATGATACAGGCATGGAAGTCTTCTTCCATGATATACTACATTTTTGGCACGCCTACATTTCTTTGTGCGAGTCCAGGAGTCTCCCTTGCCGCACATTCTCTATTTATAGGATTCTGGAGTTTTTACAAAACTGCTTAGACTTGGGTCTCCAGCTGAGCACCCTCAAGGACCAGGTCTCGGCCTTAGCCATATTTTTCCAGAGATCCATTGCCAATCATTGGTTGATCAAGACCTATTTCCAGGGTGTCACCCATGTCCGTCCACCGCGTAAGTCAGTAATTCCGGTGTGGGACTTGAATTTAGTACTTTCTGCTCTTCGGGGTCCTCCCTTCGAGCCTTTGTGCGATGCTGCAATGCCTATTTTGACCCTCAAGGTGGTCTTTTTGGTAGCGATCACCTCGGTGCGTTGCGTGTCAGAGCTGGCCGCTCTTTGTATGAAGCCTCCCTACTTTGAGCGGCATAACGATAAGGTGGTTTTTCGCTTTAAACCTGATTTTTTTTTTTGCCTAAGGTCGTTTCTCTTTTTCACCTTAAAGTGGACCAACACCCAGGATTTTGACTATCCTGGGTTTTGGTCCACTTCGGCGGAGCACCCCGATCCTGGGTGTCCCTCTCCCAGAAACCCCAAAAAACTCACCTCTCCCCGCTCCCACGTGACCGCGCCGTCCAAGCGGGTCACAGGAACGTCCAAGCCGCTTCCGCCGCCGCCTCCCGCGCGTCACTCTCGGCGGGAGGCGGCGGCGGATCAGGTAAGGTCTTTTTGGGGGGTTTCACCCCGCGGAACATCCCGATCTCGGATGTCCCGCGGTGTGGGAGGTGATCGGCCCGGGAATCTTATAGATTTCCGGGCCGATCACCCCTGGGTGTTGGTCCTCTTTAATGAGGTTGTCTTACCTTCCTTGTGTCCAGCACCGACTAATTCTAAGGAAAGGACCCTCCATGCCTTGGATGTGGTCAGAGCCATTAAGTATTACCTGGTTGCAACGGAATCCTTCAGGAAATTGGATTTGCTCCTTGTCCTAACAGAAGTCTCTAGGAATGGTTTGCCACCAACCAAGTCCACTCTCTGTAAGTGGATCAGACAGGCGGTGGTGCAAGCATATTCTGCCAAGGGGAAGGAACCCCCTTTTCAGATTTCAGATTACAGCGCATTCTTCCAGAGCTATTGGTGCCTCCTGGGCTTTTCAGCACCAGGCACAGGTTTGAACAGGTTTGTAAGGCCGCCACTTGGTCTTCAGTCCTCTTTACTGCTTTTTAACCACTGGGAAATGATAGACACCTGCTTTTATAGGGGGCTGGGAGGAGCGACAGCTTTTGATCTTGCAGTCGAGCGCCCCCTGGGGGCGGAATACCCACATTAATTAAAGGTAGTAGCACACTGCATGAAGATAAGTAAGAGTTGATGAAAGGTCAGTAAGGGTTTCAGAGATTCCATGTGCACTCACTCTCTGCATATTGAGGACAATACATGTATATGTAAGTGGAAAATCGAACACCCATGAAACGTACTTGCATCCAAAAAAGGATGATTTTTAATGCTGGTGAGAGATATTTACAAGTGATGGTGAGTACAGCAATATATACAGACTTATGTCAATACTCTATATACAAGGTGCAGACCGCTGTGAGGCCAATAAAGAAATGGTATCCAGCATATGATGGGGATTATTGCTATAAGCATACAGGCTAAATCACAAGGTAAGGTTCATGCAAGAGGTACAGTGAGACAAGTTGTTCTAAGCAACGAGCCCATGGTCATGCAATACAAAGCAGTACAGAAAAGCAGAGCAGCAAAACACTTACAATGGTGAGCAACAAGCTGTGATACCAGGTGGACACACAAAAAAAACTCGACGTTTCGGCCGATAAACAGCCTTTATCAATTGATGCGGTGTCAGTTGCTAGTGGGAGCGGTTTTAAATACTGCAACTACCTCCAGCGTTATGCTTGAAATGGCGCAAATCTGCGGCGCTCTTGTTGGCGCGAGCCGATTACGTAATCAGCGGGCGTCCATGTCAGTCCCCGCCACACCAAGCCTCAGTGTCAATCCTGACAACGCAGGCCGAAAGTGGCGCTCGGGGCTGAACATGACGCCGCATCCAGGGACAGTGCTAGTCTGCAAACCAAGAAGATGGCGGCGTACATAGGCGGCGACAGTAGAATACGAGCATGACGCCGGGGGGCGGCAACCTTTTGACGCGATGCAGTAACCAATGGACACTTGTTTCAGTGGTGCTGGGGGATGTGCAGACAGCGAAGGAACGCAGCAAAGCTGTGGTACATGTAAAATGCTGAAGGCGTGCTGGAGGCAGATATGACAGTACTAAAAAGTGCAGAAAAATAAAATAATGATTAAAAGACAAGTAATGCAAAATAAAAACAGACACCAGGGCATGCATATGGTTATAGGCATGCCTAGGGAAAAATAAACATTTTCGCTCAGTGATCTCTGAAGGTAAGTAGAAGACATCTTCTTGGTTTGCAGACTAGCACTGTCCCTGGATGCGGCGTCATGTTCAGCCCCGTGCGCTACTTCCGGCCTGCGGTGTCAGGATTGACACCAAGGCTTGGTGTGGCCGGGACTGACATGGACGCCCGCTGATTACGTCATCTGCTCGCGCCGCCGATTTGCGCCATTTCAAGCATAACGCTGTAGGTAGTTACAGTATTTAAATCCGCCCCCACTAGGAACTGACACCGCATCTCTTAAAGTGGACAAACATCCTCCACTGATCAGCCCGGGAATCTATAGGATTCCCGGACCGATCAGTCCCCTGACAGCGGGGCACCCCGAAACCCCCCAGAAACCCCTAAATCCCTACCTGCTCTATCCAGCAGCGCCTCCCTGTAAGATTGACGTGTGGGAGGCGGCGGGTGCGCTCTCTTGTCCGTCGCTGCCTCCCGCTTGTCCGTCGACGGGGAGAGGTGAGTTTTTGGGGCTTTCTGGGGGGTTTCACACAGCGGTACACCCCCCATCGGGGTACCCCACCGAAGTGGACCAAAACCCAGGATAGTCAAAATCCTGGGTGTTGGTCCACTTTAATAAAGGCTGTTTATCGGCCGAAACGTCGAGTTTTTTTGTGTGTCTTCCTGGTATCACAGCTTGTTGCTCACCATTGTAAGTGTTTTGCTGCTCTGCTTTTCTGTACTGCTTTGTATTGGATGACCATGGGCTCGTTGCTTAGAACAACTTGTCTCACTGTACCTCTTGCATGAACCTTACCTTGTGATTTAGCCTGTATGCTTATTTATTTCTTGAGCAATAATCCCCATCATATGCTGGATACCATTTCTTTATTGGCCTCACAGCGGTCTGCACCTTGTATATAGAGTATTGTCATAAGTCTGTATATATTGCTGTACTCACCATCACTTGTATATATCTCTCACCAGCATTAAAAAATACAATTCTGTGAAATACTCACCTGTAGAATTGGTATTATACGTATACAGTACGTCCTGCTCCAAACATAATACTTACTCTTGGGATTATCCTCCGCCAGATGGCGCTGCACTGCAGACATGAAAAACGGACTCCTCCCGGCCCCTCAAATACCCGGGACCTCCCACAAATCCCCAGCATTGAAAAGCAGTGAACAAGAAGCCGGGAGAAACTAACCACCAAAACTGGTAACCATAACAATGATAACAATCACCATACAGGGGATCCAGAATAATGCAAAAACCAGGGTGGGGTGGAGCAGGACGTACTGTATACGTATAATACCAATTCTACAGGTGAGTATTTCACAGAATTGTATTATTTTAAGTATACAGTACGTCCTGCTCCAAACATAATACATACTCTTGGGACATCCGATAGCAGTGTCCATAAAGTAGGGATCTCCAACAAAAAGGTAACAGCAGGCAGTTTAAACCACTGCCACCTGCAAAACCTTGCGGCCAAACACAACATCAGCTGAGGCTCTAACATCAACCTTGTAAAACTTTGAAAAGGTATGAACAGAAGATCAAGTAGCAGCCTTGCAAACTTGTTCAACAGAAGCCTGGTGCTGAAAAGCCCAAGAGGCACCAATAGCACCAGTAGAGTGAGCAGTAAGGCGGAAGGGAGGTACCTTCCCCTTGGCAGAATAGGCCTGAATCACAGAATGACGAATCCATTTGCTAATAGTAGACTTGGCAGGAGCCAAACCCTTCCTAGGCCCAGAAGGCACAAAAAGATCATCAGTTTTCCTGAAAGCCACAGTAACCACCAGGTAATTTTTCAAACACCTGACCACGTCCAAGGAATGCAGAACCCTTTCCTTATCGTTGCTAGGATTGGGACACAATGAAGGAAGAACGCTATCCTGATTCAAATGAAAGGCAGACACCACCTTAGGCAGAAAATTCGTCTTGAAGCGGAACACCACCTTGTCCTGGTGTCTCTCATAGTATGGAGGCTGAATAGACAGAGCAGCCAGCTCAGACACACGCCTGACCGAAGTAATAGCCACCAAAAAGACAACCTTGAGAGTAAGAACAGCCAGCGCAGCATCATGAATAGGCTCAAAGGGTGCACCCTGCAAGGCAGACAAAACCAAGTTTAAATCCCAAACTGGGACCACAGGTTTACGTGGGGGACGCACATGGGTGACCCCCTGAAAGAAGGTCTTAAAGGAGCAGTATCGCGAATTTTTCTTGGTGACCTATATTTAAATGGTACTTTGAATGTAGGTAAGTGTTGGAGTAAGAATTACAAATGTAGAAAAAAAATGATGTGTGTGTTGAACAGCTGGAGTCTAATAGCTCATGTTTATGTCTTATCAGTGTCGGGAGCTGACACTCTGGCCTGTTCCATGCTGAGGAGAGGGGTAAACAATGTATCAAAGTCTCAGCTGTTCAGTGCTGGCAGCCATCCAGCATCAGATAACATTGCAACATTGCCTGGCCAGAACTTATATATATAAAACAGAGAGAAAAGCTCTAGAAGTCATTTAGCTGATTTTGACAGTTTTCCCTTCATGTTGGCTCTGCTGCAGAATCTTTCAGTTTACCATTTTCTCTTTCATATTCTTATTTTTCATTTTTCCATATGATCTTTCTTTCAGCTTTGTGTGTTTTGAGCAAAGCCCAACCCAGGATTTTCACTATCTGGAGTTTTGTTTTGTGCCCCTAGGGGCATCCCAACTTGGGATGCCCTGATATGTGAAATACCCAAGTTCGCCTGTGAAAATGTACCTTTCCCTGTCTCACAGCGCATGCGCGGGCTCTCATCCAATCAGCTCTGTTTGCACGCAGATGGGGAGCCTGAGCAGTAACTTTCCTGGCCGCCGGCCTGTCTAAATGACTATCTGCGTGAGAAAAATGGGGGGGATCTGTGGTTATCCAGGGGTCGTTTCACACAGTGGGGCATCCTGATTTAGAATGGGGTTTTGTTCCATTTTAATACCTTTAGATTTTCCTGCACAGTTATTCAAAGAAGAATTTCAGTCGTTTTCAGTCAGTTTAGTTTATTTTGTATAGATTTTACACATTTGAGTCACCTGGTCTCATAACAAAAGCAGCACCTCACACACACAGCCGTTACAGTGTCAGCCTCTGAGGTGGCAAGTGTTGCTAGGAGACCAGTGGGCTAAATGAAGCAGCTCACTAAAAACAACCCAGCAGATCCCCCTATTCAGTAAATGGACTGAGCCATTGTAATTATACAATTTAAAAGAGAGGCATATATTTTTTTTCTTTTTCTATCGCCAGATTATTTATACACATGTTATAAGCTATTGTGTGGCTATTTAATTATTTATCTTTTTTAATGCAAATTTCGCGATACTGCTCCTTTTAACCAAGCGATGCTCAGCAAAAGACTTCTGAAAGAAGACGGACAGGGCAGAAACCTGACCCTTCAGAGTACTGAGTTTTCGACCTAACTCCAAACCATGCTGTAAAAACTCCAGAACCCTAGGGATTGAAAACTCCCTATAGGGAAAAGACCTAGACTCACACCAATCAATGTAGGTACGCCACACTCTATAATAGACAGCAGAAGAAGTTATCTTCCTAGCCTGCACCATGGTACCTACCACCGAGGTAGACAAGCCACTCTCCATCAAGATGGAGGTTTCAGCAGCCAGTCCGTCAAAGCCAGAGTTTGTAAATTGGGATGGCGTAGGGAGCCCTGAGTGAGCAGATCTGGTGCCCCTGGCAGGTCGTACTGGTCTACTGCCATTTGTACCACGTCTGCGAACCACACTCTTCTTGGCCACCTGGGGGCCACTAGAATCACAGGTACCCCTTCCAGAGCAATCTTGCACAGAACCCTGCCCAGAAGGGGGAATGGCAGAAAGACATACAGGAGCCGAAACTCCTTCCATGACCTGGACAGGGCATCCGTGGCTAAGGCCAGAGGATCCTGAGACAGGGAGACAAAGGCCGGGAGCTTGTGATTGTAACGGGATGCAAACAGATCCACATCCGGTAGACCCCAACGGTGACACAGGGACTGGAATACCCTGTTGCAGAGGGACCACTCCCCCTGACGGGAAGTCCCCCTGCTCAGAGAGTCTGCTAGCAGATTCTCCGCCCCCGGGATATACACAGCCGAAATGCATTGGACATTGGCCTCCGCCCATGTCATAATCCGTGACACCTCCTGGAGGGCACCCCTGCTCCGGGTCCCTCCCTGATGGTTGATGTAGGCAACCGCCGTCCTGTTGTCTGAGCGTACCTGCACCGACAGGCCCTTCAGGTGATGGATCAACTGCTCCAGCACCAATCTGATCGCCCGCAATTCCAGAATGTTGATGGGTAAGTGGGCCTCCTGGGGGCCCCACCTCCCCTGGAAGCGCAGGGATTTCCAAAACCCCCCCCCCCCCCCCCAGCTTGATAGACTGGCATCCGTTGTGACCGTCTCCCAGGAGGGGGCCAGAAAGGACCTGCCCCCTAGCAAGTTCTTGTGGTCTAGCCACCAAGCAAGGGACTGTCTGACCAAGGGGGGAAGCACACAGACCCCATCCAAGAACGTTGGGTCCCACACTGACAGAAGGTGAAGCTGCAGAGGCCTCAAATGGAACTGAGCAAAGGGCACCGCCTTGAAGCACGCCACCATCAGGCCCACCAGCTGCATACCCTGCCTGATTGAGGGCTGGGGGCACCAGAGCAGGAACCTCACCTGCGCAGTCAGAGCTTCCACCTTCTTTAGAGGAAAGAATATCCTTGACTGAACCGTATCCAGAATCATTCCCAGGAACGGAGTCACCGAGGAGGGGGAAAGAGAGAACTTGGGGTAAGTGATCACCCAGCCGAAGGACTCCAGGGTGGACACCACCATCTGATTGTCCAACTCTGCCTGCTGCAGAGACCGAGAGGTGATGAGTATGTCAACCAGGTAAGGTAGCACGTGTATGCCCCTTGACCTTATCAGGGACATCACCCCCGCCAGCACCTTGGTGAACACTCTGGGAGCCGAAGTGAGGCCGAATGGCAAGGCCACAAATTGGTAATGCTGATCTTTCAGCGCAAATCTGAGAAACCTTTGGTGTCCTGGAAAAACCGGGACGTGAAGATAAGCATCTTTGATGTCCACGGACGTCATAAAGTCCCCTGGGCGCAGAGAGCGGATGGCCGAGCGCAGAGTTTCCATGCAAAAGTGTCTGTTCTTGACAAACTTGTTGAGGATTTTTAAATCCAGAATGGGCCTGACTGACCCATCCTTTTTGGGTACTGTGAAAAGGTTGGAATAGAACCCCTTGCCCCTGTCTCTTAAGGGGACCTTGCAAATGACCCCTAGATCCAGGAGACCCTGCACAGCCAGCATCAAGACCTGAGCTGAAGCAGGGTCCTGTGGGATCCAGGACCCAATGAATCTGGTGGGGGGCCGCACAGCAAACTCTATCTTGTAGCCGGAGGACACTATCTCCTGAATCCAACGGTCTGAGACGTGGCGCCTCCAGACATGCTCGAAGTGCTGCAGTCGTCCCCCCCCCCCCCCCCCCCCACCCCACCCTGACGGGCGAGGGCGCCCCATCATGCCTGAGGGGTCTTGTCAGGGGCTTTGGGCTTGGACCCCCAGGAGGAACCAGGACGGCGTCCTCTGTTCCTGTGCCAGGAATCTGCGCGGGACCCGGCGAAGGACACCCCTTTTACCCTGTTTAGCCCCCTCGGTAGGGGATTGAAAGGGGGCCCTGGCCCCGAAAGGGCCGAGGCTGGCGCCTGCGCTGGGGTAACTTACCACCTTTTAGCGAAGAGGTCTACTTCCCCGAACAAGCGTAGCCCCTTAAACGGAAGCCCAGTAAGGGCTTTCTTAGCAGCATTGTCAGCAGCCCACTGGCGCAACCATACCGCGCGGCATATAGCTATAGATCTGGCACACATCCTAATAGCATCATCCGATGCAGACAGGAGAAAGTTCACAAACATATCACAGTTAGACAGTGCATTAATAGTATCAGGTGGCAACTCATCTGGGCCATCAAGTGTATTCCTGACCATGGCCCTGAGCGCCACAGCAGTAATGGCCAAAGCGCAAACCGGGCGTAGTGACGCCCCCCCCAAATGCAAAGGCATTGCATGCCAATTGGTCAATACGCCGGTCCTCAGAATCCCGCAGCGTAGTAGTGTCAGGGGAGTGCATAATAGAGGTGTTAGACAGTTCTAGAATAGGAGCATCGACCTCGGGGGGGCGATGACTAGCACTTGACCATTTCAGCAGGAAAGGGATACTTCCTGTCCAAACTGTTAGGAATCCCTGGCAGTCTACTGGGATGTTCCCACTCCTTAAAGTGGACCAACACCCAGGATTTTGACTATCCTGGGTCTTGGTCCACTTCGGTGGGGCACCCCCGATCGGGGTGCCCCGCTGTGTGAAACCCCCCCGAACCCCCTGAACAACTCACCTCTCCCCGCGCCGACGTACAAGGGAAGATCTTGAACGTCTAAGCGGCGGCGGCCGCCGCCGCCTCCCTCGCGTCACTTTGAACGCGCGCGCCCCCGCGCCGGCCATTCGCAGACGGCCGGCGCGGAGGCGCGCACGCCTACAGGGGCGCGAGGGAGGCGGCGGCGGCCGGCCGCCGCCGAAGATAAGGTAGGTGAGTTGGGGTGTTTGGGGGGGGGTTTCACCCCGCGGGACATCCCGATCTCGGATGTCCCGCGGGGTGGGGGGTGATCGGCCCGGGAATCTTATAGATTCCCGGGCCGATCACCCGTGGGTGTTGGTCCACTTTAAGCACGAGGCTATTGAAATGGGTTTGCTCGGGAAATTCCAAACGCGCCTTAGCAGTATGAAATAGCTCACCCCTTTGCCTTGGAGCCACAACAGGGGGAGAGATGGACAAGACCTCAAAAATCTGTACCAGCAGTTTGTCAGTATCATCCGGGGTCCAGTGATCAGAACCAGAATCGTCATAACCCCTAGACCTCTCGTCAGAGAACAGCTCCCCTTCGTCCGAGGGGGTATGGCCATATAGATGCAAAAACTCATCAGGTTCCGTAGGGAAAAGAGCAGAGTCAGGGGTTAAATGCCGCTTCTTTGCGGTGGCCTCACGTGCTAATGTATTAGCAAGCAATTTTTCAACACTGTCCAGTCTAGTGGCCATATCAGGATGAGAATCCCTGCTTGTATTGGGGGTTAGACTCAGGCTTGGGGGAGTAGGTGAAGTGAGGCGAGGTGCAGGACCAGCCACGGAAGAGGCGGGAAGTACCGATAGCGCCTGCTGTGCACAAGGAACACAGACCCGTGCATTGTCACCGTTGGTAGGTGAAACCCCACAAGCTACACACAGCCGGGCTTGTCCCGAAGGAACCCCCGGTCACAATATCCTGGGATACCTCCATATGGTGATTAATAGGCCGTAGGGATTGACGCTATAAGCTGGGATACCTCCATATGGTGATTAATAGGCCGTAGGGATTGACGCTATAAGCTACCCTGGATGCCCCAATAACCCGCGGGGAAGTGGGAGTAATTATACTAGGCCCAACTGGGTATCTACACCGGGCCGGGAGAAGCCACCGGAATCAGCCGTCTGAAAGACATAATGGGAATAGAGGGTGTCAGAGCCATGCGCAATACCAAGAATCATGAAAAAAAAAAAAAACGCCCGCGAGGGCTCTTACAGACCAAGGGAGGAGGAGGACAGCCACCACGCGCGCGCGACTAGCAGCAAAATGGCGCCAAGCGAACCTCGAAGGGCGGGCCGTGACGCGGAGCGCGCCAAGCCAGGCCCCCGCACCCCCCCCCCCCCTCGAAGAGCGCGAAGCTCTAAAACTGTAGTCAACATAGTCAGCGTAGTATGAAACACTTAGAAAGATTTCATCGAGGGGTTGCTTCAAGATGAGCCCCTACAATGCTAATGGAGACGCCGCGGCGTCTGGGGCGCCCCCGGCGCAACACATCCAATAAGGAAAGAAACGCGGCGACGGCGGCTAATAAAAGCGCGGCTCTGACGCCCAGTTACCAGTAAAGGGCAAAAACTTAAGGCCATAAAGCGTGTAAACACAGCACACTGAGACCGCCACACACACACACACACACACACACCCCTTTCTTTCCCCCCGAGCTACGGGGGAACGAGGGAGGATGGCGACCCTTTGAACAGGGCCCACCGCTACACAGGGCAATAGTGTGGGAGGGGCATCCCCTAGAGGCTCACCATCAGCCTAAACCGCCTACCCTTTGGTGGGGGACTGCAGTGGAGCATAGCTCCATAAGCACGCATGGTGCTGCCTACCTTCACCCGACCGGTGCAGCCCAGGCTGGGAGGCACATCACAAGAGGACGGGTGGGAATAGTCCAACAGGCCCGCAGGCTATAATAGCCCCGCTCACCTGCGAGAGAGTGATGCTTCATGTCTTTGCAGTCGGCACTGCAGAGAAATCTGGGGATTTGTGGGAGGTCCCAGGTATTTGAGGGGCCGGGAGGAGCCTGTTTTTCATGTCTGCAGTGCAGCGCCACCTGGCGGAGGATAATCCCAAAAGTAAGTATTATGTTTGGAGCAGGACGTACTGTATACTCGTATACGTATGTGTATATATCCTTTTTTGAATGCAAGTACGTTTCATGGGTGTTCAATTTTCCACTTACATACATGTATTGGCGGAATACCCACATGTCATCACTTTGGGACGACCTGGACTGAATATACTCAAAAACAATTCTATAGGTGAGTTTCACAGAATTGTATTTTCCTTTCACCAGCTAAAAGGTTAATGTTGGATTTATTGGTGTGTATAATCCCTCAAGTCTGCATATTGATTGGATTTCTTTTTCTTCCTCCAGTTACTAAACCACCAAAAAATTCTCCCCGCGATCTTTCAACCCAAAATGGTGATACAAAAGCCAATGGAAGTGAGAAAGGCAAGAAGCGGGATGCTGAGGAAAATGGTGAGTGTCCCAGAAATTTGCTTACATGAAGTGAGACACCTGGTTACATTAGAACTCAGAACATAGCAGAGAATAACCCCAACATAGCTCATCGCTCCCTGGTATAACCATTGTCAGGAAATTTTTTTCCTAATTGCTTTAACAGAATCCTCAATCCTAGGATTACTGATAATTTTATTAGTCTGCAGTTCTTTGTTCTTTTATTTACATTCGTTTCTGACTAAGCACCTTTGGGCTGCCCTGTGATTGGCCAAGAAGGGAGTACCTATATGGCCAGCAAGGACATGCACGGCCACAGGCTTAGCTCCTATCGACTAAGCCACTCTGACGTGTGAGCGACTTAGAAAGATGATTGGAGAAAAGCCTGTCCTCCTGCCATGGAATCACTGGGGTGGTAGGAATATCTGGTGTTCCTGGAAGCTTCCTGGGGCATCCCGATTCGGGACTTCTGATGAAGTAGGTTTTTTTTCCCCTCTTAAATTGTATGCAACAGCTCAGTTATATCCAATCATGCCATCAAGTTATACATATATAATTAAATTGATATGTACATTATATACAACAATTATGTACAAGGATATGTATCATTAATGGGATATCAATAATCCAAAAGTTTGCCCTGAAGAATTTCACCTTACCAGCTTTCTTTTTTTGTATAATGCTCTATAATATAGAAGAAGTTATAACCATACAGATGAAGCATCGAGGTTGCGCGGAAGGATACTTGCGCATATCAGCGCTGCAGTGTGTTCGCACTCAGTTTGACCCTTCAGGGCTTTCCAGGTTTCATTCTGACCAGGCTGTACCTTTTAACTGAATAAACTAAAAAAAAAAACAGGCACGAATACTTCCAGCTTTGTGGGCTGCAGATTATGCTGGGCCCACGCTTGTAGAATCACTATGGATAGGCCATACAGTTGATTTAGCCAGCAACAGCATGGTTCTTTCAACAGTCGGGACAAGAGGAAAGCTGTAGCCCCCTCTGACGGGTGTTGTACTACAGCGCATATGCAAGGCACTTCAAGACGGCCGTGATGGTGGAAAAATTACCATGTAAGTACTGCTTTGTTTTTGTTTTGTTGTTTCTTCACCCTGTTGGTCCACTTTAGAGGGAGTTGAAACCCCAAATTAATAGTTATTAATCGTCGTTTATACTCCAGGGCCAGGCAGTGCAAGTTTTCGCCCTGATAGCCAGACCAATGCTTTTGTGTGCAGGGGAGGATGCTGGTTTGCTTGTCTCTTTTCCATGCTTCTTTGTATAGGACCTAATTTCAGTGCTTAAAAAAACCAAAAAAGTGGTCATGAATAATTAAACTCCTTTGGCTGAGATACCAAAAAGAACAACTTTATTCCGCAACTCACCAGGATGAATCCTCAGCATGGCAGGCGAACAATGATTTACTTTTTTAATTGGCTTGGACAATCCCTTAAAAGCTAAAACTGCTCCCCTGATTTTTAATAGAGCCTTGATGCTGTGTTTTTTTTCCCCTGCACGCGCTGTGCTGTGTCCGGGAAGGGGGGCGGGGCCAGAGTGCTTCGCGCGTTTGAGACGGCCCTTCTTCTTCTTCTTCTTCTCCTCCTCGTTCCTGCGGTGGGAGTGCGCTGCTGCTTTCTGCCACCATTGTGAGTTTTCTTGTTCTTAGGCAAATGTATGCTGTTGATGTAGCGCATTTGGAAGTATTCCCTCAATGAATTGGTAGCCGGCTGCATGGTCCTGCGGTTAGAGCATACGTTTATGGAGCTTGTTCCCCGGCGGTGCCGGTTCGATTCCCACTCTGTCATTATGTTTTAATATGTGTGCATTTAGATTGCCCACTAATTTTTGTTGTGCATATATTTGCATTTTTTATTCCTGTGCTGCTGCATGCTTTATTTTGTCTATGGGCCATAAAGTGACTGTTGTCTTTTCCATTGCAGATCCTGGGTTCCCATACCGAAGGGGTCTCCTGGTCATAGATACCTGGCTAGTGGGGTATTGTCCTTTTTATAATTACAAATCCTCCCACACGGGACATTTAAAAGGGGCATCCCGGGTCGCTTATTGCATAAATCCCTGGGTTATTGCGAATACCACAATTTCACCATATGGAGGCTTCCAGCGATACCGGAAACGGCCCTTCGGGGCGGTCTGGCATATGTGGGGGTTGTGGGGCTCCTCTCCCAGGGGATGATGTCATAATATGCATTCCATGTGCACGGCGGAACATTGCGCGCCAGTCCGGTACTCCGGCCTCTGGCTCCTCGCCGCCCGTGTCATCACCTACCCCTCCCCGCCTGTTCCGAACCCCATGTGACGTTGTCTTGGGTGGGGATTCGCAATCCGAGGTGTGCGCCAGGTTGGCCAGCCTTGAGAAAATGTTTTCCGCGGTGGTTGCTCAGAAGGCCCCGGCTAAGCGGAAACATCTTTCCCCGGCTCCGCCGGCCACTGATGTTGATGTGTTTGAGTCCTTGGACTGGTCCGATTGTCCCCCGCCTGAAGAAGGGGAGCTTTTTGAGGAATCGGATGAGCCTGATGACCAGCATTTGTTTGGTGCTGCGGGTGACCAGGCAATGGGGGTGGTCTTCGACACCTCTTCGATTTTGACTCATATGTTTAAGGTTTTGGCGTTGGACCCTCCTGAGGCGGCCCCCCGCCTAAGGGTGAGTTATTTGACATGGCCAAGCCGTGCTTGGAGTCTCCCAGTCAACGACATTTTGAGGATGTCATCCTTAAAGAATGGGAGCAGCCTACCCGCCTTACGGGTGTTCCGCCTAGTTGGGATAAAAAGTATCCTCTCCCGGCGGACCTGGTTAAGCGATGGTCATCTCCCCCTGAGGTCGATGCCCCGGTCTTGGGGCTGTCTAACATGGCTGTGTTACACTCTCCTGACTGTACTACCATCAAGGATGGTGAGGATCGCCGGATTGGCAGTTGGCTCGCCACGGCTTTGCCAGTGTTGGTTCGGCTTTTGAGGCCTGTTTGTGCTTCGGCACTTTTGATGTTGGCTTCCAGGTCCATTCTCAGGGATTTGTTGTTGGACCTTGATCCTGCTTGCGAAGAGTTTGAGGCTCTCAAGCGTTGTGAGTCGTTTGTTTCGTTTGTTCTTGCCGCTCAGGATGACATCATGGTTATGTGTAGTAGGACCACGGCCTTGTTGGTGGCTATCCGACGGTCGGTGTGGCTGCGGCAATGGACTGCTGATTTTAATTCAAAAAGGTCGCTCACGGCTCTTCCCTTTTTGGGTTTGCGCCTGTTTGGTGAGAAATTGGATTCTGTTGCCAAGGGAGGTAAGTTACCTCAGCGCAAGAAACTACGCCGTTCCTTTCGGGGGGCGGCTTCTTTTAATCCCTCCTTTCGGGGAGCCAGAGCTGGCTGGGGCACCAAGCCCGCTGCTAAGCCCGCTCAGCAATGAGGGGGCGCCCTCACCCGGGTCTGGGACCAGGCGGTCTCGGACAGATGGATTCGGGAGGTGGGGTCGACTGGTTACAAGCTGGAGTTCGAGTTCTGACTTCCTCCAAGGTTTTTCAGGTCTTGTGTACCTTTGGATCACTTGACCGCGCAGGGGCTCCTGGCGGCGGTAGGGAATCTTCTGGACATGGCAGTCATCTGCCCGGTTCCTCCCTCGGATGTGGGCCTCGGGTATTATTCCAATCTCTTCACAGTGCCCAAGAAGGACGGATCGGTTCGTCCCATCCTGGATCTGAAGTTGCTCAACAGGTTTATCCGTCCCCGGAAATTTCGCATGGAAACTCTGCGCTCTGCCATCAGTTCTCTTCGGCAGGGGGACTTCATGACGTCCATAGACATCAAGGATGCCTACCTTCATTTTCCTATCTTTCTGGCTCATCAAAGGTTTCTTTGGTTTGTGGTGGAAGACTGGCATTTTCAATTTTTGGCCCTTCCGTTTGGCCTTACCTCGGCTCCAAGAGTGTTCACCAAGGTGCTGGCGGGAGTGATGGCCCTTCTCGGAGATCAGGGGATTCGCATCGTGCCTTATCTGGACGACCTTCTCATCATGGCTCCTTCCTTCAGCCAATCGGAGACGGACACCAGGACGGTGGTATCCACTCTGGAGAGTTTCGGCTGGGTGATCAACTATCCCAAGTCCTCTCTCGCTCCGGCCAGGGTGGTGTCCTTCCTGGGAATGTCCTTGGATTCTTGTCACCACAGAGTGTTTCTGCCTCAGCCCAAGGTTCTCTTGATTCAGGAATTGGCGCAGCTTCTTCTTTCCAATCAATCACCGAGGCAGTTCCCTTTGTTCAGTTTCACTCAAGGACGCTTCAGCTTCATCTGTTGGCGTCTTGGGACCGGCGACCGAGGTCGTTGGATCGGCCCTTCCAGATGTCCTCCCGGGTTCGGCAGTCTCTTCAGTGGTGGATGGTCTCGGCCAATCTCTTGAGGGGCAGGTCTTTTCTGACGCCTCTTTGGGAAACTGTCACCACGGACGCCAGTTTGTCGGGATGGGGAGATTTCTGGAAGGATCTTCAGTTCCAGGGGCGGGGGGGCCTCAAGAGGCTCATTTGCTCATCAACATTCTGGAGCTGAGAGCCATCAGGTTCGTTCTGTCTCACTTGACACGGCATTTACAGGGTTTGCCGGTTCAGGTTCGGTCAGACAATCGGACGGCGGTTGCTTACATCAATCACCAGGGAGGGACTCGCAGTCGGAGGGCCCTCAGAGAGGTGTCCCTGATCCTGACCTGGGCGGAGATCCATGTCCCTTGCGTTTCGGCAGTGTACATTCCTGGGAGTGGAAAACACGGAGGCGGACTCTCTGAGCAGGTGCTCTTCTCGCCGGGGGTAATGGTCTCTCGATCCCAAGGTGTTTCGGTCTCTTTGTCTCCGGTGGGGGACGCCGGAGGTGGACCTGTTTGCCTCTGGTCACAATTGCAAGCTTCCGACATTCGCGTCGCTCTCTCAGGATCCTCTGGCGGTGGATGCCATGTCTCTGAGCTGGGGGGACCTGGGGTTCCTTTATCTGTTTCCTCCGTTTTCCCATGCTAGGCAGGGTGTTGCGAAAGCTGGCCCTGGAAGGGGTTCCCGACATTCTCGTGGCTCCAGGGTGGCCAAGGCGGGTGTGGTTCGCAGACATCGTTCGGCTGGCGGTGGATCAGTTCGATCTGCCTCTTCGACCGGACCTGCTCACGCAGGGTCCACTGCTTTACCCCTATTTACCAACGCTGGTTTTGACGGCCTGGCTGCTGAAACCTCCATCTTAAAGGAGGAAGGGCTTTCTGATTCTGTTATTCAGACTCTTATTAGTGCTAGGAAGAGATCTTCTACCATCTATTATAGGACTTGGAGGTCTTATATTGACTGGTGTGAGGTTAGGTCTTTGCCCTGTAGGTTCTTTTCTGTTTCCAGAATTTTGGATTTTCTACAATCGGGGTTGGACTCTGGTCTCCAGCTGAGTACCTTGAAAGGGCATGTTTCTGCTCCGTTTTTTTCAAAAGGGCTTTTGCGCTTCAACCTTTGGTTAAGTCTTTTTTCCAGGGGGTTACGCATGTACGACCTCCCAGAAAACCTTTGCTCCCCGTGTGGGATTTGAATCTGGTTCTGTCTGGTCTTCAGGGTCCTCCCTTTGAGCCTTTACAGGATATTGCTCTTTCTACTTTGACTCAGAAGGTTGCCTTTTTAGTGGCCATCACTTTCTTCCTAAGGTTGTTTCTGCCTTTACCTTAATCAGGACGTTGTTCTTCCATCCTTGTGTCCTAAGCCTAGGAACGACAAGAAGAGGGTTTTGCATGGTTTGGATGTGGTACGCTGTGTGAAGTACTATTTGCTTACTACTTCTTTTTGTAAGACTGATGCTCTGTTTGTGGTGCCTTGTGGGCCTAGGAAAGGTTTGGCTCCGGCTAAGTCTTCCATCAGCAAATGGATTCGTCAGGCTGTTGTTGGCGCCTATTCTGCCAAGGGGAAGGTTCCTCCTTTTCGTATCACTGCTCATTCTGCTCGTGCTGTTGGAGCGTCTTGGGCTTTTCAGCACCTGGCTTCTGTTGAACAAGTTTGTAAGGCTGCTACTTGGTCTTCTGTTCACACCTTTTCCAAGTTTTACAAGGTTGATGTGCGGCCTTCAGCGGATACTGTGTTTGGTCACGAAGTTCTGCAGGCTGCAGTGGTTTGAGTTTTGCATTATTGCCTTGTTGGATACCCGCCCTTTGTGGACACTGCTTTTGGATGTCCCAAGTGTAATTATTAAAGTTGAAGTGGGGTGTGTGACATACTTAGAATAATACAATTTTGTGAATACTCACCTGTAAAATGGGTATTCTAAGTATGTCACACACCCCGCTTCACCTGCCCTTATTCTAAGTATGTCACACACCCCGCTTCAGATATTAAATCATTTAACTTGGGTATACTCACCGCTAGGTGGCGACGTTTGCAGAGAAGTCCAAAAACAAGCCCCTCCCGGTCTATACATACCTGGTACCTCCCAACTATTCCCCAGTGTTCTTCTCTGCAAGATGGCGACAAGACAGAAGAAAGAAGTCTCCTGCTTGCAGGTAGCCGGGGTATCACCCGGCCCCCCCCTTATGGTCTGTTTCTGCCCGGTTCCTTTTGTTATTTTCCCCTGATTTAAGTGGTAGCCTCCCAGCTTAGGCTGTCGGACGGGCAAAGCGTAGAGGGCACTTAAGGTGCCTAGGAGATTAGCTCCTCCGCTCGACCCCATATTAGGGGGCAATGCGGTTATCCGGTTGGTGATCCGGATGTGGGATGCCCCAGCCCTTAGGTCATTGCTGCCCCCCCCTTTTTTTCCACTCCTTGCTTGCCACCCCTCTTTTAGCTTCTCCCTGCGTGTGGGGCTTGTATGAGCACTTGTGTTTGTGTGTGTTGGTTTGTGTGTTTGTGCTTGTGGCAGGGATGGGTGCACGGCCCGTCCGTCTGCCCGTTCACTTGTTTGTTTGGGGGCTCCTTGAGCCCCCTGGTTTACTTTGTTGGGCGGGTCGGGCGGCGTGTGTGCCGCCGGCCCGCCGCTCTTTTCTTTTTCTGAGGGCAGGCGCCATTTCTGGTGCCCGCCTCTCAGCCGGATCTCCAGGGCTGGTGGGGGGCGGGGCCGGGCGGCGCGCTGCGCCGGCCTGCTTGGTTGTTAGGGCGCCGAGGATTGTTCCCGGCGCCCGCTGGCTGAGACTGGAGGCGGGCGGGACCGGGCGGCTTGCATGCCGCCGGCCCGCCTGGCGGCTTATGCGAGTGCCATTCGGGGTGCACGCTGATCGGCTGCTCTGACTAGGAGGGTGGGCGGGGCGGCGTTTTGCGCGGCCCGCGCCGTGTCTGGGTGTTCTGGGAGGGGCGGGGCCACGGCGTCTCCCGCGCTGTGATGGGTCCGTCCCCTCTCTTCTTCTTCTTCCCTCATCTTTCGCTGGCCGCCATATTGCTTCCGGGGGCGGTGGGGTCCTCAGGAGGCCCACTTGCCCATCAATGTTCTGGAGTTGAGAGCCATCAGGTTGGTTCTGTTTCATTTGACGCAGCATTTACAGGGCTTGCCAGTTCAGGTTCGTTCGGACAATCGGGCGGCGGTTGCTTACATCAATCACCAAGGAGGGACTCGCAGTCTGGGTGCCCTCAGAGAGGTGTCTCTGATCCTAGTTTGGGCGGAGTCTCATGTCCCTTGCATCTCGGCAGTGTACATCCCAGGAGTGGAAAACACGGAGGCGGACTTCCTGAGCAGGTGCTCTTCCCGCCTGGGGGAGTGGTCTCTCCACCCCCAGGTGTTTCGGTCAATCTCTCTTGTGGTGGATGGTTTCGGGCAATCTTTTAAAGGGCAGGTCGTTCCTGACCCCGCTTTGGGAAACTGTGACCACGGATGCCAGTCTGTCGGGATGGGGAGGTTTTTGGAAGGATCTTCGGTTGTTTCCTCGCTGGGGGGTGGCGGCAGGGTCCCTTAGCATAGCTCCTTGGCTGGGAATCTTACTGGGTTCCCCTGGCTCATTTCTATGAAGCATGCATGCATACATACATATATATATTTTATGTAATTATGGGTATTAGCACCTGTTATGCTGCCCCATTGGGGTCCCTGCCTGGCCCGTTTTTGGTGGCCATTACTTTGGTTCGGCGTGTTTCGGAATTGGCAGCCTTGTCGATTCAGGCTCCTTATTTTGAGAAACATCAGGACAAAGTGGTTTTTCGCTTCAAACCGGACTTTCTTCCTAAGGTAGTTTCTGCCTTTCATCTTAATCAGGACATTGTTCTTCCTTCCTTGTGTCCTAATCCTAGGAATGACAAGGAGAGAGCCTTGCATTGTTTGGATGTGGTACGTTGTGTTAAGTGCTATTTGCGTACTACATCGCCTTTTCGTAAGACTGATGCCCTGCGGGGCTAGGAAGGGCCTGGCTCCGGCTAAGTCTTCTATTAGCAAATGGATTCGCCAGGCGGTTGTTGGGGCCTACTCTGCCAAAGGGAAGGATCCCCCTTTTCGTGTTACTGCTCACTCTACTCGTGCGGTTGGAGCGTCCTGGGCTTTTCAGCACCAGGCTTCTGTTGAACAAGTTTGTAAGGCTGCTACTTGGTCTTCTGTTCACACTTTTTCTAAGTTTTACAAGGTTGATGTGCGGGCTTCAGCGGATGCTGTTTTTGGCCGCAAGGTTCTGCAGGCTGCAGTGGTTTGATTTTCTGCTTTATTTCCTGGTTGGATACCCGCCCTTGTTTAGACTTGGGACATCCAACAGCAGTGTCCAATGATTTAATATCTGAAGCGGAGTGTGTGACATACTTAGAATAATACCATTTTGTGAATACTCACCTGTAAAATGGGTTTTATAAGTATGTCACACACCCCGCTTCACCCGCCCTTTTTGGTATCCTGGGTCTTTATATGGTGAAGCTTTTCCTTTATAGTTGAGGGTTACATTTGTTTTTTCCCTGGTACCTTGTCTTTACTGCTGTTTGAATACTGGGGAATAGTTGGGAGGTACCAGGTATGTATAGACCGGGAGGGGCTTGTTTTTGGACTTCTCTGCAAACGTCGCCACCTAGCGGTGAGTATACCCAAGTCTAATGATTTCATATCTGAAGCGGGGTGTGTGACATACTTATAATACCCATTTTACAGGTGAGTATTCACAAAATGGTATTTTTGGTATCCTGGATTCTTTATATGGTGAAGCTTTGTTTACAGTTTGAGGGTTACCAATGGTTTTTCCTGGTACCTTGTCTTTACTGCTGTTTGAAAACTGGGAGATAAGTGGGAGGTCCCAGGTATTATAGACCAGGAGGGGCTCGTTTTTCAAGACTTCTCTGCAACATCGCCACCTGCAGGTGGATTAACCCAAGTGTAATTATTAAAGTTGAAGCGGGGTGTGTGACATACTTATAATACCCATTTTACAGGTGAGTATTCACAAAATGGTATTTTCTAACTGCATCTTGCCCTGGCTTCTGCATTAACCAGCACTTATCTTTACAGCTGAACAGGTCCCAAATAATCCCAACCAAGGTCCAATAGAGAAAGAATCGGATCACTCAATTGCAAGGACGTCTCTAGTAGAAAAGGCCCATAATGCTCCTAATTCCCAGCAGCAGACGTGTGTGAGTGAGGCCACCACCTCAGAGAGTCCCAAAGATGACAAGCAGCCTGATGATCTCGTGATCTTCATCGATAGTTCTGATGGTGAAACAGTGATGGAAACCAGCAAGGGGGCACAAAGCACCATTATAAAGGCAGCTTCTCCACAAATCCAGGAGGTTGAAATGGAGAATGTAACCCCTGGAGCTAAAGCTGCAGAAAATGTTTGCTTTGTAAAAGAAGACTTACCACAGGCTTCCATTTGTAAAGATAACCCTTTACCAGCGAGTACTGAATCTGTGAAGCCGACGGAGATAGCAACTGCAGAGGACTCTGCTAAAGGGAAACTCTCTGACCAATCAGAGCAACAGACTGATAAGACTGCAAAAGCTACACCGCCATCATGTGCGCTGCAGGGTGCTGTGTTGGGATCGTCGGCTACTCCACAAAAGGACAGTGAGCCAGTTGTAATGGTTAGCCCTGAAAATAAGCCCTGCCGTGATCCAACAGCTAAACAGGGGCGTGAGAGTGACTCTGCTGAAAAGGCGGTGGCATCCCAGAGTGCACCTGTAAGTGTGGATCACCCAGAATCTCATGAACAGAGCAGCGTAGCACCTGAGATTGTGATTTACAGCACTGAGATTGAGGTGTCAGGTGACAGCCAAGAAGTTGTGACTCTCAACTTCATTACAGAAGACCTTCCTGAAGATGCGGAAATCCACAACGCGGTCAAGAGCATCAATGAAGAGACTTACCCAACTATCATCCTATCCCCTATAGTGAAGCCTCAGGAAACAAGGGTCGGCAACGCTGCTGGAGAAGCGGCTGAACAGACAGTCCCTGGAGATGTGAGTCAGCTGCTGGCTACATCTACTGATACCCTAATGAACAGCATTAATCTCTCGAACGGAGACTGTACACTCTATGCTGTGCCTGGCACTTCAGCTACTGCTGATGGCAATGTCATACAACTGATTCCGGCCTCGGGTTCCACGTTTACACCTAATGGCAGCGTTTTTCTAAGCCCATGTGTGGCTAATAATGTCCAGGCCAAGCAGCCCAGCATCGTGATGCTGGCTAATGGTACTAATACTGTCCAGAAGCAAGGAAGTCTCTTTCAGACCCCTCCCAGGCCCGGCAGCATGTACTCCATGGGACAGGCCATATCTCCAAAACTTTCACAAGGTGAGCTATCTAGTCGTATACATTTATTATAGAAAGAATATGTAATTCAGCAATTAGTAGTATCCTATGTGTGGCCGTGCGTGCATCCAAGGGCTATTTTTAGCAATAGCTACAATTTTCGCTTATGAGGGTTCCAGCAACCACCCAATTAGCCCCAAAGTGCAGCACGCTCTCCACCACAATTAATCAAATTCAATATATCTCATGAATTCATCTTTATTAAGTTCCCCATTAAAAGTTTACATACAAACATATAATTAAAAGTACCCAAAGCAATTCATTATGAAGGGCATCCCACACTGACCCATAACCCCATCATATTTCTCCAACAAAGTGTGCTAAGCAATTAATTTTTAGAAAAAATCTAAAAAAAACTGATTCAATATAAAATACCAAAAATATAAATCTTCCTCAGTTAATCAACTATAAAGTACCAAATTCAATTATAAAGTGCAAACCGTGCATAAATGTGCTATATATACTATGTGCAATCTTTATACAATATAATTTATAGGAAAAATATGGCAAGAGGAGTAAAGTGCAAAGTGGTCACAGTTCGATATTAAATATATACAAAGAACACATCACCTAGTAATAATGAGCCCCCGGGATGTCCCCCATATAGAAGAGCAAAGAAATGGGTCCCCACGCTTTCCGTAGTCCGACCCATGACTACTTTTTTCCCTGCACACATCCCATATTATGCATAGGACTAGAAAGAGGCTTAAAGGGCAATTACACTTTCGTTGGCATTTTTAAAAGTGTCCATTATTGTGTGGCGAAATGATGTCCTCAAGGTGCTGAGCAAAGGTTTTCTCTAGCAACACTGGTTGGCAGAGACTTCCTGACTCTGGCTGCTAATCCTCTGACTTGAGGCAGACATGACACTCCACACTACAGGTTTAACCCTTCCCGCTCTAATGCAGCTTCTTCAAGGGCATCACAACTTGTGTGTGTTCCATTACCAAAGTTTACTGGCAAAATTCTCACCTGGGGGTATCACTTCTGTGCTGCCTTACCCTGCATTTTTGTTTTGTTTCAGACTTTTGGTCTTCTTTCAAGTGGACCAAAACCCAGGATCTTGACTATCCTATATATATACTATACACATACCCCGTGTTTCCCCGAAAGTAAGACACAGTCTTACTTTCTTTTTATCCCCAAAAGCCCCACAACGTCTTACTTTCGGGGTATGTCTTATATTGGAAAAAATGACAAGCTCACCCCATAGGGTGATCATGATAGTACATGAGCCCCTAGATCTCCCCAGAGGAGTCAAAGACAGATAAAGGGTTGTAACCCTGCCCACATCTAAGTGGACCTAATTCAAACTGATCAGCTCTGGCTGGGGTTCCGCTTTAAATGTTGGAGCCTTTGCTTGTCCTGTCTGTGCAAGATGGCCACCACAAAGATTCCACAGTCAGACTGTAAAGTAGGGATCACCCAGATGCTGTAGAACTACAATTCCCAGTATGCCTTGCCTTTACAGAGGATAAACAAGGCATGCTGGGACTTGTAGTACTGCAGCATCTGTGTGGGTCAGACAAGTAAGGGTGCTGCAGTAGTTTACAGATGACACAAGGGCAGCATGGAGGGAACCCCCGGCCCAAGCTGCCCCCCTCGTCATACCCCCTGCGTCCCCCTCACATCACCCACCTGCGAGTTCCGCTGTGAATCTGTCTTCTCCCCCCGGCCTCTGACAGCACAGCACCAGCAGAGGGTCAGCCTGGCCCCCTGACGCCGCTCTCTCTCACACACACACACACGCGCGCACTTACCGGCACTTCCAGGGGTGTTGCGCGAAGGTCGGTGGGCGTGCCCCATGCGCAGGGATGATCTCCACGTCAGGCTCCTCGCAGCACCCGCAGCTGCAGTGAGAGCCTCTGTAACCGGCGCCGCTCGTCTTCTGCTCGCAGCCCCGGATCCACCGCCGCTCGTCTTCTGCTCGCAGCCCCGGATCCACCGCCGCCTCTCCTCCTCTCAGGTAGGTCCCGTTCGAAAACAATGTTATTTCCCCGAAAGTAAGACATACGTCTTACTTTCGGGGTACGGCTTATATTAGGCCAACCCTCTGAAACACCCCATACGTCTTACAAACGGGGGTGTCTTACTTTCGGGGAAACACGGTATTTATTACATAAATCTAGTCAAAATTCCTGGTAAGGGGCACTACTTGAGTCTAAAACCTCAATCCAATCTTGCTTGGGTGCTCCCTGAATTCCACTTTTATGAATTCCATTTTCCTTTTTTCTTTTTGGGTTCAATATATTTATTACATACACATATTTACACATACCCCATCTATATGCACAATTGTGTGCCAACGCCTCCTAACTGGAACAGTAGAATAGCTAGGGCATATGGTGCCAGAGCCTTAGACCACAGGGAGCTCTACAAACAATAGTATGCATATATCAATATCCTTTATCAAATAAGAGGCAACACGAGACAATATAAATGAGCTGGATAAATCAATGTAAATCCAAATAAAAATAGTTCTTCAAACTGATATAGTGTGGCAAGGATTGATATTTTCTTTTCTTTTACTTTAAAGTGGTTAAAGTGGACCAAAACCCACGCTAATCTTATAGATTCACGGCTGATCGATTCCCTCCCCACGGGGCATCCAAAATCGGGATGACCCGCTGTGTGCAACCCCCCAGGTCGCCCCATACACTTACCTTGTTTCCCGGTCCAACGCCGCATGCACGAGCCGCTGCGGCATCCCTGCTATCCCTTATCTTCTGGGTCTCCACCACTGCACCAATTGGCTTATACTAAACTTGCAGAGGTCCCGGAACTAGTCCTCCAGAGGAACCCATCTTCCATCCAGGTGTCCCCGCTGCATCAGAATCCTTCTTCCACACCCTTCAGCCAGATGGCCACCATTACTGCCAGCACCTCACCTTACTACAGGCGCTCTTTCAAAGCAGTGTTGAACCAGCCATAAAAGAGCTGTGGAATTTGGTGACTTATGTAGGTATAATACATCAGATCAACTACCAGTGGAATTAACCTCTAAACATTATTTCTATTAATGGGAATGGAATTCTATTAATATATATATTTTTTATGTATTTACTAAGCTAATTTAGTTTCTGGTTAGTATTTGGCATTTTATGAGCAAGTTTTTCTTTTCTAGGTTCTACATTTATCTTGGCATCTCCTGTTCAGCCTGTGCTGCAGGGAGTTATGGGTATGTTCCCAATGTCGCTGGTAGGCCAGAGTGGCGGCACTTTTACAGCTCAGCCCCATCAGGTAATACACCTCATAACACTTGTTGTCTGTTACATTTCATGTTACGTGTATGGCTGAGCACATTTATGCAAATTAGGTGGAGGCAAGTCCTTGTCTGTGCAATTACAGGTTTATATTTTCAAGGACAGCTATCCGTCAGGCAGACCCTCTCCTTCCTGCCCATTTAACGGGGGTCCTGGGTTTCGTTCAGTCTTTCACCTCAGCCTAGGAGATAATAAATACGCGAGACAGAAGGACACAGTCATTCGAATGCGTTCGACTATCTCATGGAGATGCATCTGATGCTCCACCCTTTGACGATTTTATTTATAGTGAAATAGAAAACTTACATACGTCACCTAGAGGAGGCATATCATCATATTAGAAAAAACGGAATATCTGGCTCCGTAACTGTTCTACCTAATGAGCATGTTGGAATGTTATCTACGTCTAAAAAGGAGGCAACTCGAAAGGGCAGCGTGCTTCATTAACTTCATATTACACTAATTTCAGTACAAGCAAAAGGAAAGAATCAGCGCAGAGATAAGTGGGTTTATTTCACCTTTATTAGCCACTAAAGCATACAATGCAGAGAGAGGGTAATAGGTATATTGTATACCCTTTATTATTCAGGATCACTTACCAAGAAATAGTAAGATAATGGGCCCGGCAGCTGCATGCTGGTTGTAGGTGACATTCTCCCTGTGTATTGCAGCTGTAGAAGTTGTTTAGCAGACAGGTAACCAGCTTATATTAAAGGGACTGTAACGAACTGAAAAAAAAACAGGCACTTGCCTTCTCTCCACCGCAGATGTTCCTGGTCAGTCTGCCGCTCAGAAAACTTCTGGTTTGTGTGAACAAGGGGCGCCGCAAGCATATACCCCTGCATCCTTTGAACCACGACCAAGGCTCCCTGTTTGGCTCATTACCAGTAACCGTTCCTGTGCACAGCCCCCTCCATCCATTGCAATGGATGAATGGAGGGAGAGTGTACAGAGTCACAGTAACTGTGAGGGATGGGCACAGCATGCACAGCAAGTCTCATTCTCAGAAACCAGAAGTTTTTCCTATTGCATGGCACGGCCTGCTTCAAGAAGTCCTTGCGTATGGGTTATTCCGCCACAAGGTGGTGCACTGTACTGCAGAAGAGTTGTGGCTCCTCCCGGTACCATATAAAAACAGGATCACCAATAGACCAATCCAGTTTTACCTCTGCAGTGATTCTGCAAAGATATAAGATGGCTCTTTATATTGCGCAGGTGAGCGGGGCAACCAAGCCTGCGGCCCTGCATGTCTATTTCCACCCATTTCTGGACCCTCTGTGCCTCCCAGCCTCGGCTGACGGATCGGGTGAAGGTAGAGGAGCACTAGGGGCAGGTGCTCAAGGAGCGCTGCTCCAAGCTGCAGACCCTGTACCACAAAGGGTAGCCGGCCATAGGCTTTATGGTGAGCCCTCTGAGGGATGCAGAGTTCCTGTCCTAGCTTCTGAGGGGGTGAGTGTTTTGGGGACTGTGTGCCCTGTTCTCTGGTGTCTGGGCACCGTAAACCCCCCCCCCGTCTGGCCTGGCTCTCGCCGCTGCCTGCTCGCCGCAAAGATTCTTGGGACCGTGGCAGATCACGTGTCCGTCCCGGTCTCATGGGGTCCCAAGCCCAAACCTTCTCCCAAGCCCCCTCAGGCATGAGGAGGCACCCTCATCCTTCCGGGTGGGGGGACGGCTTCGGCTCTTTGCTCACGTCTGGAGTCTCCGGGTCTCAGACCAGTGGATTCAGGAGGTGGTGTCCTCTGGTTACAAGATAGAGTTTGCAGCCTGGCCGCCCCCAAGATTCCTCAGATCCCGGATGTCTCACAACCCTCTGTCAGCTCAGGGTTTGCGCCTTGCCGTTCAACGTCTGTTGGAGTCAGGGGTCATTTGCCTGGTGCCTTCCCAGGAACGGGGTCAGGGGTTCTACTCAATTTTTTCACGGTCCCCAAAAAAGATGGGTCCTTGAGGCCCATCCTGGACCTGAAGGGTCTCAACAAGTTTGTCAGGTTCAAGCACTTTCGCATGGAGACGCTACGCTCGGCTGTCGGTACCCTTCGCCCGGGCGACTTCATGACCTCCGTGGACATCAAGGATGCCTATCGTCATGTGCCAATCTTTCCAGGTCATCAGAGATTTCTCAGGTTCGCTCTAGAGGATCAGCATTACCAGTTTGTGGCCTTACCGTTCGGTATCACCTCGGCGCCTCGGGTGTTCACCAAGGTGCTGGCGGGCGTGATGGCTCTGCTGCGGCATCAGGGCATTCGCATCCTTCCTTACCTGGACGACATTCTGATTGCGGCTCAGCCTCTTCATCAGGCTGAGAAGGATACTCAGGTGGTGACCTCCACCCTCGAGTCCTTCGGCTGGGTGATCAACTATCACAAGTCTTCACTGTCCCCGTCCTTGGTGAGGTCCTTTCTGGGCATGACTCTGGATACCTCTCAGGTCAAGGTATTCCTGCCTCAGCAGAAAGTGGAGGGCCTTCAGAAGCAGGCACGGGTTTTGCTCTTGTGTCCCCATCCCTCCATCCAGCAAGGGATGCAGTTAGTGGGCCTGATGGTGTCCTGCTTCGAGGCGGCCCCCTTTGCTCAATTTCCTATGAGACCTCTTTAGCTGCACCTCTTGTCAGTTTGGGATCGGGACCCTGTGTCCCTGGATCAGGAATTTGCTCTGTCCCCCCTGGCCAGACAGTCCCTCTCGTGGTGGCTGGGTTCAGGGAACCTTCTAGTGGGCAGGACCTTTCTACCTCTGTGCTGGGAGACTGTCACCACAGATGCCAGTCTGACCGGTTGGGGGGGCTTTTGGACGTCTCTGAAGTTCCAGGGTCGGTGGGGCCCCCAGGAGGCCCATGCTCCTATCAGTGTTTTGGAATTGAGGGCGATCTGGTTGGTTCTTTCTCAGCTGACCACACACCTTCGGGGTCGGGCTGTTCAGGTCCGCTCGGACAACCAGACGGCGGTTGCCTACATCAATCATCACGGAGGGACTCGGAGCAAGCTAGCCCTCAAGGAAGTGTCCTTGATACTGTCTTGGGCAGAAGAGAATGTCCCTTGCATCTCGGCGGTTTACATTCCGGGGGTGGAGAACCAGGAGGCAGACTCCCTGAGCAGGGGAACGTCTCGGTTGGGGAATGGTCCCTCAGCAACAAGGTGTTTCACTCCCTGTGTCACCACTGGGGTCACCCGGACGTGGACCTGTTTGCGTCCCGCCACAATCACAAGCTTCTCAGGTATGTCTCCCTGTCACAGGATCCTCTGGCCTGCGCCACTAATGCGCTAGCAATGCCTTGGACGGAGTTTCGGCTTCTCTATGTGTTCCCTCCTTTTTCCTCTGCTGGGCAGGCGTCTCGGTTGGGGAATGGTCCCTCAGCAACAAGGTGTTTCACTCCCTGTGTCACCACTGGGGTCAGCCGGAAATGGACATGTTTGCGTCCCGCCACAATCACAAGCTTCTCAGGTTTGTCTCCCTGTCACAGGATCCTCTGGCCTGCGCCACTAATGCGCTAGCAATGCCTTGGACGGAGTTTCGGCTTCTCTATGTGTTCCCTCCTTTTTCCTCTGCTGGGCAGGGTGCTGCGCAAGATAGCCCAGGAAGGGGTACCAGCCAATCTGGTGGCCCCCTGTTGGCCAAGGAGGGTGTGGTTCGCAGACGTCGGCAGTAGATCAGTATGTCTTGCCCAAGGATCCAGATCTGCTCACTCAGGGACAGCTGTGCCATCCCAATTTACAAACGCTGGCTTTAACGGTTTGGCTGCTGAAACCTCCATCTTGATGGATAAGGGGTTGCCGGCTTCTGTTGTTGATACCATGATTAGGGCTAGGAAGAAGTCCTAGTCCTTTATCTACTACAGGGTCTGGCATGCTTTTATTGCTTGGTGTGAGTCCAAGTCTCTTCCTTGTCGGGTGTTTTCTATCCCCAGGATTCTGGAATTTTTGCAACATGGTTTGGATTCGGGCCTTCAACTTAGTACCCTCAAGGGACAGGTGTCAGCTCTGGCAATTTTTTCCCAAAGATTCTTTGCCAATCACTGGTTGGTTAAGACTTTTTTCCAGGGAGTTACTCTTGTGCGTCCGCCACGTAAGCCTATGCTACCGGTTTGGGACCTGAATCTGGTGTTTGCTCTGCAGGGTCCTCCCCTTGAGCCTATCCGTGGGGCTGCTTTGCCCATTCTGACTCTTTTTGGTCGCCATTACTTCGGTAAGGCGAGTTTCTGAGCTGGCGGCGCTTTCCATCAAACCTCCTTATTTTGAGCGGCATCAGGATAAGGTGGTGTTTCGGCTTAAGTCGGATTTCTTGCCTAAGGTTGTGTCTGCCTTTCATCTCAATCAGGACATTGTTTTGCCTTCTTTGTGTCCTAACCCTGCTAATTCCAAGGAGCGGACCCTTCATTCTTTGGATGTTTTCGGGGCTCTGAAGTTTTATTTGGTTGTTACTAAGCCTTTCAGGAAATCTGACGCTCTTTTTGTTCTTCCTGCTGGACCTAGGAAGGGTTTGCCTCCGGCTAAATCCACTATCAGCAAGTGGATCCGTCAGGCAGTGGAGCAGGCCTACTTTGCCAGGGGGAAGGTTCCTCCTATTTAGGGTTACTGCTCATTCCACTCATGCTATTGGTGCGTCTTGGGCTTTTCTGCACCAAGCTTCTGTTGAACAAGTTTGTAAGGCCGCAACTTGGTCTTCTGTTCATATTTTATTCTAAGCATACAGCACGTCCTGCTCCAGATATACAATTACTCAAAAACAATATGCACTGGAAATTTCAACACTCTATATACAATGTAGTGTGCCTGTGTGGATGGAACCAAACTCAGTAAATATACAATGAGGCAGGTCCCACTCCTTGCCTAAATATCCACCAAAACACAGCACCACTGCTAAGTATTAAAAATATTTATTTATTCATAGAAAGTCATATACTTACACACACTAAACATAGCTAAAAAACACTAAAGACAAAAACGGTGTACAATAGGGAAGGAAAACACTTGAGGGGGCAATGGGAATGGCTAATTATTACCAGATAAACTTGAAATGCCATTCCCATTGCCCCCTCAAGTGTTTTCCTTCCTTATTGTACACCGTTTTTGTCTTTAGTGTTTTTTAGCTATGTTTAGTGTGTGTAAGTATATGACTTTCTTAGCTATGTTTAGTGTGTGTAAGTATATGACTTTCTATGAATAAATAAATATTTTTAATACTTAGCAGTGGTGCTGTGTTTTGGTGGATATTTAGGCAATGAGTGGGACCTGCCTCATTGTATATTTACTGCTCCAGATATAGTAATAACATGTGAGTAATCCTCCGCCTCCGGCGCCGTGCACTGCAGACATGTAGAAAACAAGCTCCTCCCAGCCCTACATATACCGGAGGACCTCCCCAGATTTCTCTGCAGTGTTGGAACTGCGAAGACATGAAGTATCACGCTCTAGCAGGCGAGCGGGGCTTGACAGTCCGAGGCCCTGCGGGACTATTTCCACCCGTCCTCATCGTGAATTAATGCCTCCCAGCCTGGGCTGCTTTGGTCGGGTGAAGGTAGGCAGCACCTAGTGTGCTTACGGAGCTAGACTCCACCGCAATCCCCCACCATAGGGTAGGCGGTTAAGGCGAATGGTGAGCCTTCAGTTGGATGCCCCTCCCGCACCAGTGCCCCCACGCCCCGCGTAACGGTGAACCCCGAATATTGGGTCACCTTCCCCCCTAGATCCCCCCGTTAGTGGGGGGAAAAAGAGGGGGGGGGGGTGTGTGTACGATGGCTAACTTTGCCCTGATTACACTAGACACCTATAGCCTTTAACGGTTACCGGGGTCAGAGCCGCGCTTCACATTTAAGTTTTTAGTTAACCACAGCGCCTTTATTGTATCTACTTGGCGCGTACGGCGGCTCTGTTCGGGGACGCTATGGCGTTTTTATCCCTGTATTCACTTGGCAGATTTTTTTTTCTCTGAGGTGATTTTTCTAGCATAACTACTGTTTCTTTCTGATTGGCTGCGCGCCTTTCGAGCTTCGCGCTCTCCGGGGGGGGGGGGGGGGTGGTTCGGTTTGCCGCGTTCCGCGTCATCGCCGCTCTGGCCCGCCCTTCGAGGTTCGCTTGGCGCCATTTCCTTCTCACGTGCGCGTGGTGAAGACGGTCCTCCCCTCGCTGTTCTGTAAGTGCCCTCATGGGCGACCTTTCCCTAGCTTTTGCTTTTTCGTGCTTGGCTCTGACATCCCTGTTCCCCTTGTGTCTTTCATACCGCAGACTTCGGTGGCTTCTCCCGGGCCGGTGCAGCGCCCGGTCCAGACCATTTTAAGAAATCACTTCCCAGCGGGTTATTGGGGCATCCAGGGTTGCTTTATAGCGTCAATCCCTACTGGCATATTGAACATAATAATCACCATATGGAGGCATCTCAGGATATTGTGAACGGGGTTCCTTCGGGACAAGCCCGTCTGTGTGTAGCTTGTGGGGTCTTACCTAGCAGCGGTGACAATGCACGGGTCTGCGTCCCTTGTGCCCAGCAGGCGCTAGCCGGTCTCCCTCTTCCGAGGTTGGGCCCGCACCTCGCCTTGCTTCCCCTACTCCCCCAAGCCTGAGCCTAACCCCCAATACTAGTGGGGATTCTCATGCTGATTTGGCCACTAGACTGGCTAGTGTGGAAAATTTAATCGCTGGCTCCTTGGCGCGCAAGGCTACTGCCAAGAGGCGTCATTTGAATCCAGAAGCTACTATTTTTCCTGTAGAATCTGACGATTTACAGCTGTCCTATGCACATTCCCCCTCAGAGGAAGGGGAACTGTTTTCTGATTCAGGGTCCTATGACGACGAGTCCAGGAGTCAGGATGAGTCTGGTTCTGATCATTGGTCCCAGGATAGCATTGATAGACTGCTGACCCAGATCTTTGATGTGTTATCCCTCTCTCCCCCTCCCGCGGCTCCACGCCAAAGGGGTGATCTGTTTCATACCGCTAGGGTGCGGTTGGAGTTTCCTGAACAAACTCATTTCAATAATCTCGTGCTGAAAGAATGGGAACATCCCAGCAAACTCCATGGGGTTGCTAAAACTGTGGATAAGAAGTATCCATTTCCTGCTGAGCTGGTCAAGTGTTGGACATCGCCGCCCGAAGTCGATGCCCCGATCCTTGGTCTGTCCAATACCTCCATTATGCTCCTGACACTACTACGCTGCGGGATTTGGAGGATCGGCGAGTTGACCAACTGGCATGTCATGCCATTGCATTTGGGGGAGCGTCGCTCCGCCTGGTTTGCGCTTTAGCCATCACGGCGGTGGCGCTCAGGACTGTGGTTAAGACTGCTCTTGAAGGGGCGGATGACTTGCCCTCTGATGCCGCCAATGCTTTGGCTACCTGTGAGACTTTTGTCAATTATATCCTATCTGCATCGGATGATGCTATTAAGCTGAGCGCTAGATCCTCTGCTCTGGTAGTAGCCATACGCCGTGCGGTCTGGTTACGCCAGTGGGCTGCGGACAATGTCGCCAAGAAGGCCCTTACGGGGCTTCCATTTAAAGGTCTGCGTCTGTTTGGAGAAAGGTTAGATATCTTTGCCAAAGGTGGCAAGGGTCCCCCAGCGCAAGCGTCAGTTTCGGTCCTTTCGTGGCCCAAGCTCCCATTCGACCCCCTACCGTGGGGCTAAGCAGGGTAGAGGGGTGTCCTTCGCCGGGTTCGTTGGGTCTCGGATCCCACAGGACTCTGCCTCAGCTCGAGTCTTGATGCTGGCTCTGCAGGACCTTCTGGATCTCGGGGTCATTTGCAAGGTCCCCTTAAGAGACAGGGGTATGGGGTTTTATTCCAACCTTTTCACGGTGCCCAAAAAGGATGGGTCAGTCAGACCCATTCTGGATTTAAAAATCCTAAACAGATTTGTCAGAAACAAACATTTTCGTATGGAAACTCTGCGCTCGGCCATTGCCTCGCTGCGCCCAGGGGATTTCATGACATCTGTGGACATAAAGGACGCTTACCTGCACATTCCGGTGTTTCCAGGGCACCAAAGGTTTCTCAGATTTGCGCTGCTGGATCAGCATTACCAGTTCGTGGCCCTGCCATTCGGCCTTACGTCAGCTCCCAGGGTGTTCACCAAGGTGCTGGCAGGAGTAATGTCTCTGTTAAGACTAAAAGGCATACGTGTATTGCCCTACCTGGACGATATACTCATCACCTCTCGGTCTCTGCGGCAGGCAGAGTTGTACACGCGGTTGGTGGTGTCCACCCTGGAGTCCTTCGGCTGGGTGATCAATTACCCAAAGTCCTCTGTCCCCCTCCTCAGTGACCCCGTTTCTGGGGATGATTCTGGATTCAGTTCAGTCAAGGATATTCCTTCCTCCACAGAAGGTGGAAGCTCGGACAACGCAGGCGAGGTCCCTGCTCTCGAGCCCTCATCCCTCCATCCGGCAGGGAATGCAGTTGGTGGGCTCTATGGTCGCAAGCTTCGAGGCGGTTCCCTTTGCACAGTTCCATTTGAGGACCCTGCAGCTTCACCTTCTGTCAGTATGGAACAAGGACCCAGCGTCCTTGGATGAGATCTGGGTGCTTCCCCCCTCGGTCAGGCAATCCCTTGCGTGGTGGCTGGACCACAGGAACTTGACAAGGGGCAGATCCTTCCTGGCTCCCTCCTGGGAGACGGTCACAACGGATGCCAGTCTGTCAGGCTGGGGGGGATTCTGGAAGTCTCTGCGCTTCCAGGGGAGGTGGGGCCCTCAGGAGGCCCATCTTCCTATCAATGCCCTGGAACTCAGGGCGGTCAGATTGGTGCTGGAACAATTGACCCAGCACCTGAAGGGTCTAGCGGTTCAGGTACGCTCAGACAACAGGACGGCGGTGGCCTACATCAATCATCAGGGAGGGACCCGGAGCAAGGGTGCTCCCCAGGAGGGGTCTCTGATTCTAACATGGGGAGAGTCCAATGTCCAATGCATCTCGGCTGTCTACATTCCGGGGGCGGAAAACCTGCTAGCGGATGCTCTGAGCAGGGGGTGGTCTCGTCAGGGGGAGTGGTCCCTCTGCGACAGGGTATTTCAGTCCCTGTGTCACCGTTGGGGTGTGCCAGACGTGGATCTGTTTGCGTCCCCCCACAATCACAAGCTCCCGAGCTTTTTATCCCTGTCTCAGGATCCTCTGGCTCTGGCCTCGGATGCCCTGTCAATGTCGTGGAGGGAGTTTTGGCTCTTTCCAACTCGGCTCTTCCGGTCCTACAACGCGTCTAAGAGCAGCGACTGACGGCCGCATCCTCCACCTCCCTCTAACAGGAAGTGTACCCGCGCTGACCATTCATAAATTCCGGGTGCGGGCGCACACACTGCTAGAGGGAGGTGGAGGATGCAGCCGCCAGAGCCGCTGCTGTTAGACGAGCCGCGGGACTGGGAAGAGGTGAGTTGGCTGTGGCGATCTAGGGGGGTTTCACACAGCGGGGCACCCCCGATCAGATCCAATCCTGGGTTTTGGTCCACTTTAAGTGCCTGTGTTTCCGATGGAGCTTATAGTCCCTTTTAAAGTGGACCGAAACCTGAGATTTTGAATATCCTGGCCTTTGGTTCTTGCCCCCGGGGCATCCCGATGCCCCCCATGTCGCCCAGTCCTTCGCCTAACCTTTCCCAGGTCCTATGCCACATGTACAGGTTTTTGTCCAATCTGTGTACTCGTCAAATCTAGCTAAGGGCAGAGCCAAGCTCACCGGTGGCCGCATCCCTGCCAACCACAAACGCCTGGTGCTGGCATGCGCCCTGCTAAAGGTATAGCTAAAGGCAGCCTCAGATCCTGCAAGCACTGTTGGATGGGGCAGAAGGTAAGTTTTACAGAGGACTGGAGGTTTCATACAGCGGGCATCCTGAATCTGGATGCATCGAGGGGAGGGAATCGGGCAGCCCTGGAGTCTTATAGCTTTCTGTCATAGAAACATAGAAGATTGATGGCAGAAGGAGGCCACACAGTCCATCTAGTCTGCCTTTATGTGTATACTGTATGTTCTCTTTATCTTAGAATAGATGGAGGCTTATCCCAGGCATGTTTACATTCACTGACTAACGATTTTTCAACTACCTTTGCTGGAAGTTTGTTCGAAGCATCTACTACTCTTTCTGTAAAACAATATTTTCTAGCATTGCTCCTGATCTTCCCTCCAACTAGCTTCAGGTTGTGCCCCCTTGTTCTATCATTAAGTTTCTTCTTAAAAACACTTCCCTCCTGAACCCTAACCCTATTGAATCATCTTTAAGCTATTGCAGTGGCAGCCCACATCTTTTCCTCATTCTCTTTTTACAAGGAAACATAAAGGCACATGTGTCCAGAAGACATAGAGCTGAACACACTACATATATTTTTTTTTAATGCAACACAATTACAATTAGAAGAAATTTTGATTAAACACAGTGCTAATAAAGAACCCCGTATACTTACACAAAGCATGTGTCTAATGTACTATATTCTTTTCTTTCTTTTAGATCCTGCATGTTCCCATCTCCAAGCCTGTTGTTCCCAAGCTGCCTTTACCTCCCAAGTCCCAGAAGCCTTTACCAAAAGTTGCAGCAGCTACAGGTACTTAACTTTCTAGCCTCTATGGCCTTAATTTACTAACAGTTGAAAAAAATTCTCATGGTAGTAAAAAAATTAAATTCATGAGAAAAAAGCCTGAAAATGTCACGGTTAGTGAATCACCAGATAGGAAGACAATGAAAGTCAATGGCACATTTTTACTCCTGGAAAAAGTATTGAATTCTTTACCCCTTTTTACCTGTAATAAAAAGTGCCATTGACTTTCACTTTCTTCCTATCTGGTGATTCACTCAAAGTGACATTCTCAGGCTTTTTTCTCATGAATTGAATGTTTTACTACCATGAGAGATTTTTTCAACCCTTTGTGAATCAAGGCCTATGTGTGGCTGTATCTTTACCAGAGTAATGTCACGTTCCTGGGTGCTCTAAAAATCAAACCACTTACATCTTCTTTTTTTTTTTCTTCAGCAAAACCATCATCCAATCCAGTTGTAGAGCCTATAAGCCGGTCATCCAGTTCTTTACAGAGGTCTGTGTTCTTTTACCTTCATCTCGCCTTCACCCCGAATCCAGACCCCGAAGTCTGCGGTGCTGCAGCTGGCCACCACCATCTTCCCGGAAGTCCCAACCGGCCGCTGGGAGCGGCGCTCTCCACATCGCGCATTCTCCTGCCCACCCATACACTTCAATGTACCTCTATGCGGAGAGCGTCTGCGCCCAGCAGCCGGCTTGGACTTCAGGAAGATAGCGCAGGCATGGCCACCTTCAGGGGCTATTACATTAGCAGGATCCATATGTGGAGGGGGCAAGGCAGAGGTTATGTTTTTTGTTTTTTTTCTTAGCTTTTTAGCTTAGTAAGCATAGCAAAGAATTTACCTACTTATGATTTTTTTTAATTTTTGGGCAGGGAGAATGGGGTCAAGAGCTTGGCCTCAGAGCCTCAGCCGAAACCTGATGAGCGTTCCCTACCAGAAACCCAAAATGTTGTAATGAAGCCATTGGAGGCCCACAGAAGAGTCCTCTGCTTCGATGGGACTTCCAAGTCCCCTGCATCTGTTGCTCAAGCCACATTAAATGCTAAAGCTCAAAAGGAGGACAAAGGTGACAGCACCCAAAATCCATCACCTCCCACTGAGACTGTTTCTTCAAAAAGAAATGTGTCCAAAGACTCAAAAAAAACTGAAAGCTCAGAGAAGGATTCCAAAGTGGACAGTGGAAATGCTTCTGCAAAAGATCCGCCAGTGGAAAAGCGACTTACAAGCTCAAACAGCGAGTCCGGCGGCAACAAGGAGAACGTGATGCAGGACGCAGGAACAGAGAAGCATGGAGCAGGGCAAGAAAGAATGACTAGCCAGGAAACCCTAAACATAGAAAAGAGTGGAAAATCCCTCCAGGAGGCCGTTAGAAAACAAACCCCCCTGCCAAATATTCTTAGAAAGACCCCACAGAAAATGTCCTCAGAAAGGGTTTGTTCCACCAGTCCTCTTGCTAAACAAGCTGGTCAGCTGTTGCAGGATATTCAGTTTCAAAGTCCAACCCCCAAGCAACGGTGTCCTGGAGATCTACCTATACCGAGAACTCCGGGATCAGGCATTGAGGACAGGACAGATAAACCTGAGCACAGACGGACTCCAAGGAGCAGGCGTTACCATGAAGATCTAGGGACGCCCAAACCCATGATGCCACCTGCAACTCCAGAGCTGCCCACCTGCAGTCCTGCCAGCGAAGCGGGTAGCGAGAGCAGTGTCAATATGGCTGCCCACACCCTAATGATATTGTCCCGTGCTTCTATTGCAAAGTCTAGTAGTAACACCCCACTAAAGGACAACACAACGCAATCAAAATCATCCAAAAGCGTCAGTAAAAAAAGAAGGTTGGAAGAGAGCGATGAATACGAGAGGCGGTCACAGAGGAAAGAGCTCCTGAGCCCCTCCAGCTTGCACAAAAAGAAGAAAAGGAAGGTAAGCGTTTCCTTGTGTTGTCTTCTAGCTTTACAGTGCGGGGTGTAAATGAGCCCTGGTAACAGCAATGTTAAAGCTACCCAACACCTGCTTTCTGTTGGTCGCACCTCTTGTGGGGGCATAATGGTTATCCATTGGTTTTGGACGGGAAAAGCTTACAGTGCATGTTCTCCATGGTGGCTTAACAGGATTCATCCACAGGAACTCCTTATAGTCATAATTTCTGGTGCTTGAACAGAGACTGCATCTGCGCAAGAGGGCCACAGACCACAAAAAGAGCATTTTAGAGACTCCTACTCTCCTCTGTTCTATCCAAAACCACAAAAATGTCCTTTTAGCTTCAAATTTTATTTATTTATTTAAGTGGACCTAAGCCTTACCTAACGTCTGTAAGGCACTAGGTCTGGTTAGACAACCACCCCCTGGGGCATTCTAGTTTGAGTTGCCCAACTGTGTTGAAACCCTACCATTCGCCTGCTTTTCTTATCCGACCAACGTGCTAACATCACATGTGTGGGTGCCAAACCCACCATATCTGAATGGCTTGTGTGGCTGCTCATAGCAGGGGGTGCCATGCACCAGTCGTGAGTGTGGCTGGGATTCCAATCAGCTTCTACAGCCACACATTAAAGCGGACCAAAACCCACCAAACATGTGAAATACATTTGGCCAAAGCCCCCGACGATATTCTCTTAGGGTGTAGAACTAGAAATTGAACCGTCCTGGAACACTTTTTTGCTGTCCCTCTCTGTAAGATGGCTGGTGATGTGATCAGTCATTGCATTGGTATGGCAATGACATAATAATAATAACAAACAGCAATGGTAATAAATGGAGGAGGCGGCGGGGCTTTACAGCTAAAACAAGGTCCATTATCTGGGTTTAGAGTAATGCAGGAGCACTAAAAAGTGGCAAAAGGTAATCCTCATGGGGGGGAGCAATTTAGGGGAGGCTAGTTAAATATGTAGGTTTTGGTCTGCTTTAATATGCACAACCAGAGAAGCTGGAGAAATGCAGCGCCTGTGCAATACATTTTACTTGATCCCGGCTGATCAAGTCTGCTTTGATGTTTATGGTGCAATACAAAAAAATTAATCTATATATCATGTGAATAAACCATAACATACATGGCTAAAGTGCAATGTATTGTTCTAAATTCGGAAATACTTTGCTTACACAACAACCAGCAGCTGCTTTAAAGCCCTTACTGACCAACGAGTGCAGAACTTGTGGTCGTCACCAAAAAGTGTCAGCCTGAATAGGGTTCCCCAGAAGCGGCTATGCGTTTCCTGGTCCCTGACCACTTCCTCCAGGAAACTTTCTTCCCTTCTGTTTGGTAACAGCTTTATTCTAAGTATACAGTACGTCCTGCTCCAAACATAATACTTACTCTTGGGTAATCCTCCGCCTGAGGGCGCTGCGCTGCAGAGACATGAGAAAACAGGCTCCTCCCGGCCCCTTAAATACCCGGGACCTCCCACAAATCCCCAAATTTCTCTGCAGTGCTGACTGCGAAGACATGAAGTATCACTCTCTCGCAGGTGAGCGGGGCTATTACAGCCTGCGGCCCTGTTGGACTATTCCCACCCGTCCACCGTGTGATGTGCCTCCCAGCTTGGGCTGCGCTGGTCGGGTGAAGGTAGGCAGCACCATGCGTGCTTATGGAGCCGTGCTCCACCGCAGTCCCCCACCAAAGGGTAGGCGGTCCAGGCTGATGGTGAGCCTCTATGGGATACCCCTCCCGCATTATTGCCCCATGCCCCGTGTAGCGGTGGGCCCTGTTCAAAGGGTCGCCATCCTCCCTCGTTTCCCCCTTAGCTCGGGGGAAAAGAAAGGGGGGGGGGGTGTGTGTGGCGGTCTCAGTGTACTGTATTGTCACGCTTTTGGCCATAGTATTGCCTTGCCTGGCAACTGGGTGTCAGAGCCGCGCTACTAGCTCTTCATAGTTTTTTGACTGCCGCATGCGCCTGTTTCTTAAAGCTTTCTGTGCTGGCGACGGCGTCTTCAGACGCTATGAGTACACATTAGCAAAGGCCTATACTAGGTGCTTTCCTATCTTGGTGACTGCTGCCTCAGAGCTTCGCGCTCTTCGGGGGAGGCGGGGACATGGCTTGGTGCACTCTGTGTCACAGCCCGCTCTAATGGCCCGCCCTTCGAGGTTTGCTTGGCGCCATTTTGATGTTAGTCCCACACACTCGACGGTCCTCCTCCTCCAGTGGTCTGTAAGTTCCCTCGCGGGCGATTTTCATTATTTCCTTATGCTGCGCATGGCTCTGACATCCCTTATCCCATTATGTCTTTCAGACGATGACGCCTGTGGCTTCTCCCGGCCGGGTGTAAATTATAGCGGGCCTTGTACAATTCTCCCACATTACTAGCGGGTCTTTGGGGCATCCAGGGTTGTATACTGCGTAAATCCCTGCTGGCATATTTGCCGAGATAATCACCATATGGAGGCATCTCAGAATTATGTGACCGGGGTCCCTACAGGACAAGACCGGCTGTGTACCACGTGTGGACAACCCCATGCTGATGCTGACAGAGCAAGGGTCTGCGGACCGTGTGCTGAACAAGTACTGGCCCCGCAATCAGGGTTGCAAGTGGCCGCACCTTGCTTCAATACACCTGTCTCCCCGTGCTTAAATCTCACTCCTGATGAGTCGCACTCGAGTGGGGATGACCAGCAAGTCGTGCCGCGCAGGCTGCCTATGGCTGATCAGGTTATTTCGAGGTTGGGAGAGCGCTTGGGCCCGGATAAGAAGCGGCCCCTGACGCCTTCTGTTTCACCTTTTCCGGCTGGAACTAAGGAGTTTACCACTCCGCGGGGTCTTGCTCCTTCTGATGAAGGTGAGCTGTTCTCTGACTCAGGCTCATCTGATGAGAGGCCGGGGAGTCATGATGAGACTGTCCCTGATTACTGGGGCCAGTGTGACATTGATGAATTGCTTATTAAGATCTTTGAGGTCTTGTCTATCTCTCTCCCTGGTGAGGCTCCCAAACCTAGATGGGCGAGTTTCCATACAGCGCTTGGAATTTCTAGAGCTCAAAGAATGGGAATCCCCTAGTAAGCTTCCAGGTTTTCCAGGGGACTGGGTTCGGAAATACCCTTTCCCCCCTGATGTGGTTAATTGTTGGTCATCACCTCCCGTGGTGGATGCACCGATCATAGGGCTCCTTAACCCCCCCTTTATTACAGCCCCTACTTATCATACCCTTCGGGATGCTGAGGACCGGCGCATTGATAGGCTGGCTTCCCACGCATTTTCTTGTGCAGGAACGGCGCTGCCCCCGGTCTGCGCTGCGGCCATCACTGCAGTGGCTGCTAAAACCCTCATCAGGAAGATGCTCGATCATCACCCTGAGAATCTCCCCTGGGAGGCATTTAATGCACTCTCCAGTTGTGATGTATTTGTAAGGTTTATCCTTTCAGCACTGGATGACACCATTAGGATGTGTGCAAGAACTTCTGCCCTTGTGGTAGCTATACGTCACTTGGTCTGGCTGCGGCAGTGGGGTGTGGACGATGCTACAAGAAAGACTCTTACTGGGCTTTCCTTTAGAGGGCAATGCCTATTTGGGGCCCGTCTGGACCTGTTTGGGGAAAAAAGGGCAAAACACCCCTACGCAGACGACCGTCGCGGACTCCTCGGGGCAGGGGCTCCCCTCCCCCCCCCCTACTTTAGTGTTAAACACGAACCAGGGGTGTCTTTCCAGCTGTTTCAAGTAGACTCCGGTCCCAGGAGTGGCAGACAACGCCCTGGCCCCTCCGGCCGGACTAAGTCCAAATCTTTCACAAAAACCCCTCAAGCATGATGGGGCGCCCTCACCCATCTGGGTGAGGGGATGGCCGCAGGACCTTGCTCCTATCAGGAGGCATCATACCTTGTTATGGTGGATGCAGGGGGTAGTCTCTTCCTGATGCAGGATAGAGTTTGCTGGGCAGCTCCCCCCGAGATTGTCAGGGTACTTCTGGTCCCTGTCTCTATTCAGGTGTCGGCACAGGCCATGCACGGCCTGCAGGGTCTGGGCTCACTTGCAGGTTGCCTTAACAGGCGGCTATCCGGCATGGTGATCCGGAAATGGGATGCCCCTGTCCCGAGGGTCCCCGTAGCCCCTTACTCTCCCGTTACGGTCCCTTCTCCCTTCACTATGGGGGGGGGGGGTGTGAGGGTGTGCTTTAAGTATGTGTGTTTCACTTGTATCACTGCATTTTAACATGTGTGTGTGTTCATGATTATGCATTCACTGTATTCAGCATGTGTATATTTTTGGGTCTGCTTTAAGGGCAGGCTGCGCTGGGTAAGGGCTGGCCACTTCTCTTGCAGACTGTTGCTTTGTGGCCCCCTACCCCCTCTCCCCGCCTGGCTTGTTATGTTTTCGTTTGAACAGCACCATGCGGTCTTTACCCTCCCCCCTCCGCCGCCTGGGCGCACGTGCAGTGGCCCAGCTGTGAGTGTTTTCCAGCTGATCGGCGTGGGGGGGGGGGGGCGGCGCTGACGTCATGCGGCGTCTGCGGCGGGCCCAGCGTTCTTGCTTCCTTCAAATACAGGAAGTCGCGTGGGTGCACGGCCGCACTTTGTCTTCGTGCTGACTGCAGGCTTGTCCGGCTGATGCCTTTGCTGACCAGGTAAGCAGCCCCTCCCGTTGGGGCCGTTAAATGGGGAATGTTTTCCTTACAACAATATAGTGAGAAATCACTTTGTATTAAGGGGGCGTCATTTAAGGGCACTTAGTGCCATGCTTATATGTTGGTTTATACACATGTGAGGATCTGATGGTTTTTTCTTTGCCTTGCAGATCCTGGGATCCCTGCTTATGGTGGCCCTCCGGCTCTATGTGCCTGGCTAATTATTGGGATAGTTTTGAATGTATATATACATAGACTACATATAAATATATATATATAGTTTATTAAAGGGGACCTTAACTTAAAAAAAAAAAAAAATTTTTGAAAAAAAAAAATCCTCCCTTCCGGGACATTACTAATAAAGGGGGCATCCCGGGTCGGCTTATGCCTTAAAAGACCCAGTGTTGCGAATACCATAAATCACCATATGGAGGCTTCCGTAAATTCCGGAAACGGTTCTGCTGAGCCGTTCGGGGGGTGCGTAGGTTGTGGGGTTCCACTCCCAGCTGATGATGTCTTTATTTGCATCCCTTGTGCAAAACAGACTATTGCGCGCCAGTCCGTTGCTTCGGCTGCGGGGCCATCGCATCCTTCATCATCTCCTACCTCTCCCTCCCTATTCCGGACCCCGCATGACACTGTCAAAAGTGGGGATTCGCATTCCGAGGCGGCAGCACAGCCCAGCCCCCGGAAAGTAATGCCCGTTAAAGCAGCGTTAAAGCCCGCTGCAAAACGAAGGCACCTGGCTCCGGTACCTTCGGCTCCACAGGACCAGTTTTGTGAACCTGTGGAATGGTCCGATGGATCCCCGGACGAGGATGAATTCCCGTCGGAGTCGGATGAGCCGACAGGTCAGCTTGTGCTGATGAGATTGGCAATTGGTCAGAGGGGGTTGTTTTGACACCCCCTCCATTCTGGCTCAAATGTTTAAAATTTTGAGTTTAGATACGCCTGAGGCGGCCACCCCGCCAAAGGGTCAGTTGTTTAAAGAACCTCAGCCGCGTTTGGTTTTTCCCAGACAACACCACTTTGAGAGGGTGCTTCTTAAAGAATGGGAACATCTGGTTATCTGGAATTCCTTCCAGTTGGGAAAAGCGTTATCCTTTTCCACCAGAATTGGTGAAGCCTTTGGTCTGTCCCTCCTGACGTCGATACCCCTGTACTAGGGCTCTCCAGCTCGACTATAGTACAATCTGCTGAGACCACTGTCCCTAAAGATGGGGAAGATCGTCGGATTGACCAATACGCTTGACATGGTTTTATCTATTCCGGGTCAGCGTTGCACCCGGCATGTGCTTCAGCCCTTCTGCTATTGGCAATTAAGTCCTTAATTCAGGGGCTATAGGAGGATCTTAATCCCGCTTGCAAACAGTTCACTGCGCTTTAGCAGTGTGAATCTTTTGTGGCTTATGTCCTGGCTGCTCAGGACGATGCGCTGACTATGAGTAGCAGGGCAGCAGCTATGCTGGTGGCTATTCGCAGGTCAGTATGGCTGCGTCAGTGGTCAGCGGACACGGCTTCCAAAAAGGTGCTCACAGCTCTCCCCTTTTTGGGGTTGCGTCTGTTCGAGGAGAAAATTGATTCTGTCGCAAAGGGTGGTAAGATGCCACAACGCAAGAGGCCCCGTGGCCCCTTCAGGGGGGCGAGTTCCGGTAGGCCTTCCTTTCGAGGATTCAGAGCGTGCAGGGGTGCGTCCTTTCCCGCTACCTGTGGCGCAGGTTGGACTCGGGGGAGGGGCCGTGGCCGGCCCACTCAGTCCTGGGGCACCAAGCCCAAAACCTGCTGATAAGCTCACTCAGCAATGAGGGGCTGTCCTCACCCGTGTGGGTGGGGGGACTATTGCGACATTTCTACCAATGGAACCAAGTGGTTCCAGGCAGATGGATCCAGGAGGTAGTGTCGCCCGGTTACGACCTGAAATTCGAGTCTCGCCCTCCTTCACGGTCCGTTCATGGGTCGGTTCATCCCGGCCTGAACTCTCATCAAGACGGAGTGTGTCTTTCTTTTGCCCAAATTCACACGAGAACGCTTCAGCTATTTCTGTTAGCGTTTTAGGACCAGCAACCTCAGTCGCTGGATCAGTCCTTCCAGTTGTCCGTGTACGGCAGTCCCTCCTGTGGTACTTGGTCTCGACCAATCTTGTGTAGGGCAGGTTTTTTCCTGACCCCCCTTTGGAAAATTGTCACCACGGACGCCAGTCTGTCGGGATGGGGCAGATTCTGGAAGGAGCTGCGTTTTCAGGGGCAGTGGAGAGCTTAAAGGCCCCACTTACCCATCAATGTTCTGAATCCAAGAACCATTCGTCAGGTGTTTGCTATCCTGACTCAGTACGTTCTGGGCCTTCTGGGCCAGATGTGTTCAGACAATCGATCAGCAGTTGCTTACGTCGGCTTCAGGGAAGGACGCGCAGTCTGAGTACTCTCAGAGAAGTGTCCCTGATCTGGACATGGGCAGTGTTCCATGTTCCCTGTCTCTCGGCGGTTTACATTCCAGAGGTGATGGAACAGGTAACGGACCGGTTGAGCAAGGGCTCTCCCCGTCTGGAAGAATAAACTCTCCATCCTCGGGTGGTTCGCTTATTGTGTCTCCAATGGGAGACCCCGGAGGTGGACCTGTTGGCCCCTCATCACTATCACAGGATCCCGAACTTCGTGTCACTCTCCCGGGATCCTCTGGCTCTGGCAGTGGACGCCATGTCCCTGAACTGGGGAGTTCTGGGATTTCTATACCTGTTTCCTCCGATGCCCATGCTGGGCAGGGTTCTTCAGAATTTGGCTCTGGAAAAGGTGTACGCCGTTCTCGTGGCCAAGGCGAGTGAGGTTTGCAGACATCGCTCGGCTGGCAGTGGTCCAGTTCGTTCGGCCTCTTCGGTCCGGTCTGCGCACTCAGGGTCGATTGTGTTACCCCAATTTACCAGCGCTGGGTTTGATGGCCTGGCTGCTGAAACCTCCATCCTGATGGAGGAGGGTCTTTCTGATTCAGTCATTAAGACTTTGATCAGTGCCCGGAAGAAGTCTTCTTCCATCACCTACTATAGGACTTGGAAAGCCTATATCGCTTGGTGTGAGATAAGATCTTTTCCTTGTAGGGTCTTTTCGGTCTCCAGGATTCTGGAGTTTTTACAATCAGGGCTGGACTCTGGTCTCCAGCTAAGTACGTTGAAAGGGCAGATCTCTGCCTTATCTATCTTTTTTTCCAGGGGGTTACGCATGTGCGGCCTCCCAGGAAACCATTACTCCCTGTTTGGGATTTGATTTTGGCAAGATATTTCTTTGTCTACCCTGACTCAGAAGATTGTCTTCTTGGTAGCTATCACTTCTGTCTGGCGTGTCTCAGAGTTGGCGGCCTTAACTATCCAGGCGCCTTACTTTGAGAGGCATCAGGATAAAGTGGTCTTTCGGTTCAAGCCAGACTTTTCTTCCTAAGGTTGTTTCTGCTTTTCAGTTGAACCAAGATATTATTCTTCCCTCCTTGTGTCCTAATCCTAAGAATGACAAAGAGAGGGTTTTGCATTGTTTGGATGTAGTACGCTGTGTTAAGTACTACTTGATTATCACGTCTCCTTTTCGTAGGACGGATTCCTTTTTTGTTGTGCCCCATGGGCCTAAGAAGGGTTTGGCACCAGCCAAATCTGCCATTAGCAAGTGGATACGTCAGGCCGTTACTGCGGCCTATTCGGCTAAGGGAAGAGTTCCCCCTTTTCGTATTACTGCTCATTCCACTCGCGCTGTTGGGGCGTCTTGGGCATTTCAGCACCAAGCTTCTGTTGAACAGGTTTGTAAGGCCGCCACCTGGTCTTCTGTTCACACTTTTTCTAAGTTTTACAAAGTTGATGTGCGGGCCTCAGCGGATGCTGTTTTTGGCCGCAAAGTTCTGCAGACTGCAGTCATTTAAGTTATGCTTCACCTGGCCTTGAGATGCCCTTCCCTTGTGGACACTGCTTTTGGATGTCCCATTAATATATGAATATTTAAGAAGTGAAGCGGGGTGTGTGGCACACCAAGAATAATACCATTTTGTGAGTACTCACCTGAAAAATGGATATTGTTGGTGTGCCACACACCCCGCTTCACCCCCACCCTCTTCGGTATTACCGAAGCATTTATATGGTGAAGCCCTTTTTTATATCAAAATTGATTTTGGAGGTTACCGGTGGAATACTGGTACCTTGTCTTTCTGCTTTTTAAATATACTGGTGATTGAGGGGAGGTACCAGGTATATATAGGCCGGAAGGGGGCTCGTTACAAGACTTCCTCTCTGCACTACGTCACCTGGAGTTGGAAGCTCTGTCGATTCAGGCCCCTTATTTTGAGAGACATCAGGATAAGGTGGTTTTTCGCTTTAAGCCAGATTTTCTTCCTAAGGGGGTATCTACTTTTCATATCAATCAGGATATTGTTCTCCCTTCCTTGTGTCCTAAGCCTAGCAATGACAAGGAGAGGGTTCTGCACAATGTGGATGTTGTTCGCTGTGTTAAGTACTACTTGGTCACTACTTCTTCTTTCCGCAAGACGGATGCCTTTTTCGCGGTGCCCTGCTGGCCCAGGAAAGGTTTGGCGCCCGCCAAGTCTACCATTAGCAAATGGATTCCTCAGGCCATTGTTGGGGCCTACTCTGCTAAGGGGAGGACTCCTCCTTTTAGGGTCACTGCGCACTCTACTCGTGCTGTTGGTGCATCCTGGGTTTTTTTAGCACCAGGCTTCTGTTGAACAAGTTTGTAAGGCTGCTACTTGGTCTTCCGTTCATACTTTTTCCAAGTTTTACAAGGCTGCGGGCTTCAGCCGATGCTGTTTTTGGCCGCAAGGTTCTGCAAGCTGCAGTGGTTTAAGTTGGTACATTCTTTACTGTTTATGGTTCCCACCCATGACAGACACTGCTATTGGATGTCCCAGATGTCATGATGATCGAAGTGGAGTGTATGGCACACTTAGAATAATACCGTTTTGTGAAGTACTCACCTTTAAAGTGGACCAACACCCTGAGGTGATCGGCCCGGGAATCTATAAGATTCCCGGGCCGATCACCTCACACACTGCGGGACATCCGAGATCGGGATGTCCCGCGGGGTGAACCCCCCCCCCCCCCCCCCAAACACCCCAAATCACCTCATCTGGTCTTCGGCGGCGGCCGGCCGCCGCCGCCTCCCTCGCGCCCCTCTAGGCATGCCCGCGCCGGCCGTCTCTGAATGCCAGAGTGACGCGCGGGAGGCGCCGACGGGCAAGCTGCTTGTCCGTCGCTGTCAATCAGCTTGTCCGTCGGCGCCGATTGGACGGCGCGGCCACGTGGGAGCGGGGAGAGGTGAGTTTTGGGGGCTTTCTGGGGGGTTTCACACCCCCGATCGGGGTGCCCTGGGGAAGTGGACCAATACCCAGGATAGTCAAAATCCTGGGTGTTGGTCCACTTTAAAACGGGTATTATGAGTGTGCCATACACTCCACTTGCCCCCCCCCCCCCCCCTTTTTTCAGGTATTCCGGTGTTTTTATATGGTGAACCATTGGGTGGTGGTGTTGTTATAATTGGTTCTTCCTGGTCCTTACTGCTTTTATACACTGGGAAATTGGTGGGAGGTTCCTAGGTTATATGGGCCAGGAGGGGCTTCCTTTTTTGCATTTCATCTCTGCGAAAGTACGCCCTCTAGAGGATATAACCAGATGTCATGATGATCGAAGTGGAGTGTATGGCACACTCATAATATTGTATTTTTCTGGGATGTTCAAGCCCTTCACGTGAAAAGAGACCAAGTTAATCTCACGCATGGCTGCGGTAGCACGTTAGCAGTAGGTGTGAGGTCAGAGAGGCAATTTAGGAGTGGGAGAGGGGTGGAGACAGAAACAGATAGGGAAGAAACAACGGAGGGGGGGGGAGATGGGAGAGGTAACAAGGAACAAAATGAAACCAGTACACATGCCCAAGCGTGGGCGGCGGGGGGTATGAACTATTTACTATTTAGCAACTGCTCTAGGGTTCAGCTCTCCTCTAAGTGGAGGGGAGTTGATAGGTAAACAGGTAAAATTATTGGGTGCCCTAGGGGGTTTTACACAGAGGGGCAGCCCAGTTTGAGATGGCCACTTTTTAAAGAGGACCACGTGGGAGCGGGGAGAGGTGAGTTTTGGGGGCTTTCTGGGGGGTTTCACACCCCCGATCGGGGTGCCCTGGGGAAGTGGACCAATACCCAGGATAGTCAAAATCCTGGGTGTTGGTCCACTTTAAAACGGGTATTATGAGTGTGCCATACACTCCACTTGCCCCCCCCCCCCCCCTTTTTTTCAGGTATTCCGGTGTTTTTATATGGTGAACCATTGGGTGGTGGTGTTGTTATAATTGGTTCTTCCTGGTCCTTACTGCTTTTATACACTGGGAAATTGGTGGGAGGTTCCTAGGTTATATGGGCCAGGAGGGGCTTCCTTTTTTGCATTTCATCTCTGCGAAAGTACGCCCTCTAGAGGATATAACCAGATGTCATGATGATCGAAGTGGAGTGTATGGCACACTCATAATATTGTATTTTTCTGGGATGTTCAAGCCCTTCACGTGAAAAGAGACCAAGTTAATCTCACGCATGGCTGCGGTAGCACGTTAGCAGTAGGTGTGAGGTCAGAGAGGCAATTTAGGAGTGGGAGAGGGGTGGAGACAGAAACAGATAGGGAAGAAACAACGGAGGGGGGGGAGATGGGAGAGGTAACAAGGAACAAAATGAAACCAGTACACGTGCCCAAGCGTGGGCGGCGGGGGGTATGAACTATTTACTATTTAGCAACTGCTCTAGGGTTCAGCTCTCCTCTAAGTGGAGGGGAGTTGATACCGGCCTAAGTGGGGCACTGTGTCTAGCTACGAATCCGGGAGAAGTTGTCGCCCGAGCCTTCCGGGCATAATATATCCCCTGGGCAACTGGTTCCAAGAGCCAGTGAAATCTAACACAAAACCATAACGCTAAAGCAAATTTAACTTTCACGTCTATTAGGACGGGTGGCCAGCCGCCAGCCCCGGCTGAACACCAGCGGGACCGTATGAGCAAGCGCTTACGGGGGAACTTAGGGGCTCCAGCTGGGTTGCAAGGCCCTTGCCGGCCCTCAATGTTCGGAATCAGAGTCCACCCCGCCGATGTCCGCCAGGCCCAACGCGGCCACCCCCAAACAACCATCAACATACAAAACAAAGAAAAAAGAAACTGGGAACTTTTAGAAACTGAAAGTTAAAAGTCAAGGAGAGTAGGCAAAATCTTGCGTGATCATGAGGTAAGTGTTCAAGGCTCGCTATCTGTTGGTCTAAGGTGCCTCTCATTTCTCATCCTTGGTCTGGTCGTTCTGGCTCGGTGGGGGGGTTCCCCCGGGGCCCCCGAAGGGAGGGCTCCGTTGTTGGAAGGAGCCAATTGGGAGCAGGGATCGGATCACAACCCAGAAAGGAAAAGAGACCATCTAAGTCGCGGTATGTTTTGAGGAAGAACGTGTCGCGGCTCAAAGAAATTATCAGATGGAAAGGAAAGCCCCAACGATACGAGGCACCTGCGTCCTTGATAGCATCCAGCACTGGCCTCGGCATTCTTCTCATTTGTAACATACGCCTAGAGAGGTCTGGAAGGATTTGTATTCTGGCCCCATCAAAGTTCACTGGGCCGTGTCTCCAGGCCCTGTGTGAGATTTCTTCCTTGTATTTGTAGAAATGCACCCTGCAAATCACATCTCTGGGGCGCACCGGGTCTGGGTTCCATGGTCCCAGAGCCCTATCGATCATGATCGGGGTGTCGATGTTTCGCTCTAGAAGCGTATTAAATATGGTGGTGATGATTTGCTTTATGTCTTTTCCTGTTGATGCCTCTGGTATACCCCTGAGTCGAAGATTATTGCTACAGTGTCTATTCTCCAAATCATGGTGTTGCAGTTGGAGCTGAAGGATTTGTGTATTCTGCGCCTTAACGCGTTTTGCCAGATCTGCAATGGCCGCCTCATTAGCTGATTGGTGGGATGCGACTCTGGAGGTAATCCTCTTCGCTCGCTGATGCCCCAGATGAGGGGGATGACGAAGGTGTTTCCCTTTGTTTTTTGCCCGCAGATACATTTTAACCGTCCACTTCTCATGCTGCCACTCGCTCGAGCAGCCTTTCTCTCCTTTTCTCTCTTCCTAATCTTCTTCCCTGGCATCTTAGTAGCTGTCCTGGTCGCCAAATTGCATTGTGGGTGTTGAAAAAGCCCAGATGTGCTCGGGAGCTCACACTGCTGCAGCTACTCTATTCGAGCGCCAGGTCACGAACCCCCCCCCCCCCCCCCCCCCAATTTTATTCTTACCAGGAGAAGAAAACTACAAGCTTGGAGGGAGTTTTATTTGGCTCAGGTGTATAAGTGACCCCTCCTCTCACTAGCCGACATGTTTATATAGATTTTTAATAATACACAATTTCGCGATAGCTCTCCTTCAATGTACGGCTAGAGAAGCTGAATGGAATCCTAACCACACTGGGCGCGGCATCACTTGGCTCCCTTCAGCTGTGCGCACAGCCATTCAGTTGCGGCAGGTGGGGTTGTGCACAGCCAAGAAGGGGGATGATGCCAGCGCCGGCTGCACATGTGTCATGGGCTCAGAGGACAGGTAAAATTATTGGGTGCCCTAGGGGGTTTTACACAGAGGGGCAGCCCAGTTTGAGATGGCCACTTTTTAAAGAGGACCAAAACCCAATTAACCCCACAGCAGAGGGTTGCCGTGATCAGATGAGGACTTTTATTATTTTAATGCCCAAATTGAGCTTAGAACAGCGGGAGGACGGGGCGGCTGTGGGGTTACAAAAAAGCTCAAGTTCGTTTTACAAAATTGGGATGGCCGGGATTAAAATAATGGATAAATGTAAGAAAACCTTGTGGGCATTTTTAATAAACCTTTGTTTATAGGGACTGGCTTTGCAAAATGTAAAAAGCATCTCCCTCCTCTCTAACCTCACATCAGCGTAAACTTGGCACGGACTTCTGGCACTCCCCCCTAATTCCCCTAGCTGTAAACCACCAATCATAGGGCTTGACTGGTGATTTATAATTCCCCAGTGTCTGTCTGTGTATTGCAGATTAGGTGTCAAAATATGTGGATAGAAACTTGCTGTCTGCTATTGTACTGGAGAGCGGCCACGCCCACTGGCTGGGAATTTAAAAAGTGTTTTCTGTCTATTTTGGTGTTTTGTTTTGAAAAGAAAAAGAACGGGAAATATTAGGCATTTTATGTATGTAACTATATGGTCTGTGTAGTTGCCTGGACAATCCCTTTAAAGTGGACCAACACCCAGGATTTTGACTATCCTGGGTTTTGGCCCCTAAAACTCACCTGTCCCCGCTCCCACGTGACTCGCTCCACCAATCCCCGCCGACGGACAAGGGGTGCGAGGCCGCCACCACGCTCGCGCTTCCCTCTAACAAGGCGCTCGTCCGCGCCTGCCATTCACAAACGGCCACGCGGGTGCGCGTCCTGCTAGAGGGATGCGCGAGCGGCGGCGGCTGGCGCATGCGCCGCTGGATCCAGGAAGAGGTAGGAATTAAGGGGCTTTCCGGGGGGTTTCACACAGCGGGGCACCCCCGATCGGGGTGCCCCGCACGCCCGATGCTGATCGGCCCGGGAATCTTATAGATTCCCGGGCCGATCAGCATCGGGTGTTGGTCCACTTTAAGTTTAGTGAAATATATTTTCTTGGTATCCAGCACGGGTTGCTTCATCTTCAATTCTTCACATTTGGGTAATCTGCCACAAGGTGGCGCAGTCGACTGCAAAAACACTTGTGGCTCCTCCCGGCCCATAAAAGGCAGGAAAATACCCATAATACCCAGTGTTCTTTTGCAGTCCTAACTGCGAAGACGGAAGATGACTCTCTCTGGATTTTCGCAGGCGAGCGGGACATCCCGAGCCCATCGGCCCTGCAGGCCTATTCCCACCTGTTCCGGACCCATTCATGCCTCTCAGCCGCGGCTGAAGGTTCAGGTGAAGGTAGGGGACCACCTGGGGTCGGGTACTCACAGAGCTAAGCTCTGGGCCGCAGACCCTGTAACCAAAGGGTAGCCGGCCGATGCTATGGTGAGCCTTTTTGGGGGTCGGGGGTGAGAAACCACTCTAGGACCCCTTGCCTGGTTTATTATGTACCGTTGCTTGTGTATTGCCACTTATTTTTCACTGTAGTTTGTGTCCTCTGCGCTGCTGTCCTTGGTCTCACTGGCTGTTCCCCCCTCGTCCTCCCCACTCCATGCGCCTTGCGGCGTCCTCATTCTCTCCTGGCCAGGGTCGGCTGGCCCGGGGGGGGTTGGGGGTCTGGCCGCATCTTCGGGCGGACTTTTGACGTTTGTCCCCGCGCTGCCAGGCGCGATGACGCGATCCACCCCCGAGGTACCTCTAGCCCGGCGCCATCTTGTGGGCCGCGTGCCTGTTTGATGTGGCGCTTCTGGAAGTAATCCCTCGCTGAATGGCTGCACTGGGTCATCTTTAACTATTAGCTTCTTGGAGTCGTCCAGGCGGGTGTCACCGGATCTCTGGGCGGCCCAGCCTGGGACTCGCCTCCGGTGCTTAAGAGGTCTGCTGCGCCGCCGCTGCACCAAGGATCCTCTCTCCTGCTGCACTGGCCACAGGAGTCCCTGGCCTGCATCCGGTCCGTGAGCAATTCCTTGGACGGAGTTTCGACTTCTCTATGCCTTTCCTCCCTTTCCTCTGCTGGGTCGTGTGCTGCGCAAGATAGCCCAGGAGGGGGTACCGACCATTCTGGTGGCCCCCCGCTGGCCGAGAAGAGTATGGTTCGCAGACGTCGTCCAGATGGCGGTGGATCACTTCGTCATGCCCGCCGATCCAGGGCTCCTCACTTAGGGACAGCTGCGCCATCCCAATTTACAAACGCTGGCTTTGACGGCTTGGCTGCTGAAACCTCCATCTTGATGGATAAGGGGCTGCCGGCCTCGGTCGTCGGTACCATGATTCAGGCTCGGAAGAAATCCTCTTCTATGATTTATTACAGGATCTGGCACGCTTACATTGCCTGGTGTGAATCTGAGTCTCTTCCTTGTTGCACCTTTTCCGTCTCCAGGGTTCTGGAGTTTCTACAACATGGCCTAGAGTCGGGGTTGCAACTGAGTACCCTCAAAGGACAGGTTTCGGCCTTATCAAGACACTTTTCCAAGGAGTTACTCGTGTATGTCCGCCGCGTAAGCCCTTGTTACCTGTGTGGGATTTGAACTTGGTGCTTTCTGCCCTTCAGGGTCCTCCCTTTGAGCCTTTGTGCGATGCTGCGCTATCTATTCTGACTCTGAAGGTGGTCTTTTTGGTAGCTATCACCTTGGTGCGTCGTGTCTCTGAGCTGGCTGCTCTTTCTATGAAGCCTCAATACTTTGAGCGGCATCAGGATAAGGTGGTGTTCCTTCTTAAGCTGGAATTCTTGCCCAAGGTTGTCTCTACCTTTCATCTCAATGAGGACATTGTCTTGCCTACCTTGTGTCCTGCCCCTTCTAATTCTAAGGAACGGAATCTTCATTCTCTGGATGTGGTCAGGGCACTTAAGTACTATTTGGTTGCCACGGAGTCCTTTCGGAAGTTGGACCCTCTGTTTGTTCTCCCTTACGGACCTAGGAAGGGCTTGCCTCCGGCCAAATCCACTATCAGCAAGTGGATCAGACAGGCGGTGGTACAAGCGTACTCTACCAAGGGGAAGGAACCCCCTTTCCGTGTTACAGCTCAATCCACTAGGGCTATTGGGGCCTCTTGGGCTTTTCAGCACCAGGCTTCAGTTGAACAGGTTTGTAAGGCCGCTACTTGGTCTTCGGTTCATACGTTTTCTAAGTTTTACAAGGTTGACGTTAGGGCCTCAGCTGATGCTGTTTTTAGTCGCAAAGTGCTTCAGGCGCTAGTGACTTGAACTACCTGCTGTTGCTCACTGGGGATCCCACCCTTCTTCTTGGACACTGCTTTTGGATGGTCCAAATGTGAAGAATTGAAGATGAAGCAACCCGTGCTGGATACCAAGAAAAATACAATTCTGTGATCACCTGTAGAATTGTTTTTATGGTTATCCATCACGGGTTGCTTTATCCCACCCTTCTTGTTGTTATCCTCTTTTGCCTTATGGTGATTTTCTTGAGAGAGTTCTTAGTGGGGCTTTATTTCATTAACATGGTCTTTGCCTCCCGGCTTCTTGCATTACTGCTTTTTAACACTGGGTATTATGTTTTTTTTCCTGCCTTTTATGGGCCGGGAGGAGCCACAGTCCTTTTGCAGTCGACTGCGCCACCTTGTGGCGGATTACCCAAATGTGAAGAATTGAAGATTAAGCAACCCTACAGGTGAGTAATCACAGAATTGTATTTTTGCACCTGCACCTCTATACTTGGTGTCATTAGTAACCCTTTCCCTCTCTTGTCACAGAAGCGGAAGAGAAGCATGGACAGTTTCCCGGACGGGATGGATGTGGACAAATTCCTGATGTCCCTTCATTATGATGAGTAGTCCCTGCTCTGGCCTCTAATTGCACAAAGTACCTTACAGCCCAGATAATGTGTAGAGACTTGTATATAGCCAGTGACTATTGGACAGTCACCCCTGTTTTGTAAAATGAAGGCACTTGCTTTGTTGTATTTTGTTTTTTTGAGCTGTATATATTGAAATCCCGTTGTTTGTTTTAAATAGGAGCCACCCCACTGCAATATTCCAAAGATTCTAGATTTAATAAGTATTGCTGTTATAAAACCTCGGTCTATAAATGGACGCACAGTTCTGTTTTGCTAACATCCTTTAATAAAAGTTTCTCAAAACTATCCCAGCCCTGGAGTCTTGCTTTGTACCTTCACTTTACCGTATGTGGCACAGGCATGATTTTTCTGGGTATGTTCCACATGGTGAAACTGGAGGGAATACAGCTACCTGCTATGTGGAGCATATGCCAAAGATCACTGGAGGTCAAGTGGTTTAAAGTGGAACTATAGTAAAAAATGACCATAGTTCTACTGTACTATGTAGCAGCGGGGCAGCGCAACCCGGGCCGTTAAAACAAGAAACTGGGTGCCCGGATACTCGCCTCTTCTGCTGCAGCAGAGCCCATCAGCCTCCAAGGCCAGCGGCGGCCAGCACTGATTGGCTGCTCACGGTTATGTGGGAGCATCCTGTAGACTGATAGGCTGTGCCACAGTGGCCGCCGAAGAGAGACTGAAGCAGTGAGTATCCGCGCTCTGTTTTAGCGGTAGTGATGCGCAGCAGCCTGGGTCACGCTACCCCTCTGCTTTATAGTACAGCAGAGAACTATGGTCATTTTTTACCATAGTTCCTCTTAAATTGGACCAAAGCCCTGGATTTTGTCTATGCTATGTTTTGGTCTATGTCCCACTGTGTGAAACCCCCAAGGTCGTCCAATTAAACTCACTTTTCCTTGATCCTAGGGTGCATGCCCTGGCTTGCGCTCGTCAATATTAGCCTGGTGGCCACAATCCCCCTAACCCTCAGCCAGGGCGAGTATCTGTGCCGGCCGTAGCCAGAGCCTGACACGGGCATGCACCCTGCTAGGGGGCTAAAGGTATAGCTGACAGTGCATGCTCCTTTGGATTGGGGAGAAGGTAAGTTTTACAAGGGCCTTGGTGGTTTTCACAAAGCGGGGCATCCCGAAATCTGGAAGCCACAGGGAAGGGAATCAGACAGTCTTGGAGTCTTATAGACTCCACGGCCATTTTTGGTCCACTTTAAATTGATTCAGGTAGTGTCGGATAAACATTACAGACAAAACCAAATTAAAAGATACCTCAGCACTCGGCTAACAACAAGTCCTTCTTTAAAAACAGAGGTCTCCATTGCACACATTGGTAAATGCATGTGGAAACTGCACACACACACTCCCCCAGAGCATCATACAGTGAATTGACTGGTGACATGACATAGTGGGGGTGGTCCATTGTCTTCTCATTAGTTTTTTGAATACCTTGCCCAGGAATCCCCGGACATGTGCACCTTGCAGGAATCTCTCTCTGCTCTCTATTATGTAGACTGACATTGCCAGCTTTCCTTTAATCCCAGTCTGGACTGTCCCTTTAAAGTGGAATCCAGTCAAAATACGTTTCACTGGAATTCTGCTTTACAGTGAACCTGTGTAGTGTGGCCATATTCCAAACAGGACAGCCATCGGAGACTGACTACTTCCATCTGGGAAAAGAAAATAAAAACAGGAGCTGGAACAGAGTTTATCAATCAATATCGAACAAAAATTTAATTTTTATTTTTAATGCATAGATGGCCATTGTATGCTTGTGCACACATAGGAATTTGTCCTCCGCATTTAACTCATCCATGCAGTACAGGATGTAGTAAATGAACCATATCTAAAGGTCCTATTACTACCCAAGATAGAGCATAACCTAAAACCCTTTTACCATGGACAAGTTAAGTACAAAATGCCGGGCCCGAATGGGTTACCGGCAGAATATTATAGGTTTTTTGAAGAGGAACTATCTGAACATTTCTTGTCTTGTCCAGAACGGAGGGTACAAAGAAAAATACAATTCTGTGAAACTCACCTGTAGAATTGTTTTTGTATCCATCCATTCCAGGCTGTCCAGATAGTCTTTATGGTTGGATGTTCGCCCCTAGGGGGCGCTGACTGCAAGATCAAAAGATGTAGCTCCTCCCGGCCCCCTATAAAGGCAGCTGCCCATCTATCATTCCCCAGTGGTTAAAAAGCAGTATTCAACAAAAAGGGCAGGCCGGGATGCACAAACAAAAAAATAGGAGACCATGTTACCTCACATAGCCTCTGCTTGTACTCTCTCGAATCAAAAAACTAGAAAACTTATATAACTAGTGTCCTATGAGCAAAAATGGTTCATCACCATAACAGGCATACAGGACATAATGAACACAAGGGCGGGGTGGATGGCCTGGAATGGATGGATACAAAAACAATTCTACAGGTGAGTTTCACAGAATTGTATATTCTAAGTATTTCACACACCCCGCTTCAAAACATACATGTGGGTTATACTGACCTGTAGATGGTGATCTTGCAGAGATGTCAATAAAAAAAGGAAGATCCTCCCGGTCCATAAATACCTGGGACCTCCCACTCATTTCCCAGTCTTTCATCTCTGCAGACGGCGAGCAAGTCAGAAGATGGATGTCTCCTCCTTGCAGGTAGCCAGGGTAACTCCCGGCCCCTCTATTGGGTCTATTTCTGTCCGGATCCCTTTAACTGATTTTACTTTGTCTCCCAGCTCAGGCTGCTGTTTGGACGACGGTAGATGGCACCCTATGGTGCTTAGGAGCTACGCTCCACCGTGAGACCCCATACCAAGAGGTAGGCGGTTAGCCGGGTTGGTGACCCCGGCTTGGGATGGCCTTCCACCCTAGCGTGGATTCCCCCTCTCCCGGATACCCTTGGTTGGGTCCTTTATTGTATGTGTGGGCACTTGATCACAGTGTGTGTGTGTGCTCTGCCTTTTGTTACGGTCCTCGTTAGCTGACGGCGGCGGGGGAGCTTCTTCCCCTCAGGTGCGGGGGGTGGGGCTGGGCGTTCGCGCGATCGCCTACGGCCCGCCCCCGTGCTGCTGGCACCTCTGTTTAATTCCCGGCTACTGGCTGGGAGCGACGGGGGAGGGGCGGGCGCAACACGCGAACCGCACCGGCCCGCCCTCCTTCTACCTCTGCTTACGTGCCTTTTTCCTTCCTTCGGCTGTGTGTGTGTGACGGTCGGCTGTCATTTTGGTCGGTGAGTGGCCTTTGGGGCCCCCATTAGTTTTGTATATATCCATGCCCCGCTGTGTGGTTGTCTCCAATGCTTGTCTATTGGCATTATTGGACATTTACTTGTATGGGGTCTGATTGCTGTGCCTGTCTTTTGTCTTCCAGGTGGACCCTTGTTACTATTAAAGGGGGGTTCTCCCAGGCCTGGGGTCCCTGGTTAAAATTGGTGTCTGTGAAATTCCTCCCACGTGGGACTTAAAGGGGCTTCCTGGGTAGCATTTACTGCATAATTCCCTCTGGTCATTGTGACTAATTTTATAAAAAATCACCATATGGAGGCTTCCCCGGATACGGGACTTGGGCTCCCCTCGGGGCAATCCAGGCAGTGTTTGGGGTGTGGAGTATCCCTTTCGGGGGATGATGTATTTCTTTGCGTACCATGTGCGCAGCGGACTATTACGCGGCAGTCCGGATCTCCGGCGTCTTGTTTTGCTCCGCCGGTCTCTTCTCCTTCTCCCCCCCGTCTTATTTGTACCCCATGTGATGTTGTCATGGGTGGAGAGTCGCATATTGAGGTGTGCGCCAACATTTGTCTACAGCCACGCAGGCTTTTGATTTGGATGAGTTTGACTCTCTGGACTGGTCCGATTGCTCCCCGCTAGAGGAAGGGGAGCTGTTTGAGGAGTCGGATCAGCAGTTTGTTGGTGCTGATTCCGAGCAGGGTCGGGGGGATTCTTTAGATACCTCTAAGGTCCTGGCTCATATGTTTGATGTCTTGGCTATTTCTCCTCTTGAAGCGGCTCCTCCGCAAAAGGGGGAGTTCTTTGAGGCGACCAAGCCGCGCTTGGAATTCCCTTATCAAAAGCATTTTGATGGCATTTTTCTCAAGGAATGGGAGAGGCCTACTCGACTTCCAGGTGTTCCTCCGGGTTGGGACAAAAAATATCCCTTTCCGGTGGACGCGGTGAAGCACTGGTCGTCCCCTCCTGAGGTGGATGCTCCTGTTTTGGGGTTGTCCAGCACCTCCATCTTGCATTCTCCGGACTGCACTACCCTCAAGGATGGTGAGGATAAACGCATTGACCAGATGGCTTGTCACGGTTTTGCCGGTGTTGGGTTGGCCTTGCGGCCTGTTTGTGCTTCGCGATTTTATTAGTAGCTGCCAGGTCGGTTGTTAGAGGACTGTTGACTACTTCCAGGCTTGACCAGGCTAGTGAGGAGTTCACCGCTCTTAAGCGGTGTGAGTTGTTTTTGTCATTTGTGCTAGCCGCCTTGGATGACACAATGGTGATGTGTAGTAGAACTTCGGCCTTGCTTGTGGCTATCCGGCGGTCGGTTTGATTGCGCCAGTGGGCGGCTGATTTTGTGTCCAAAAAGTCGCTTACGGCCCTTCCCTTTGTGGGGTTGCGGCTCTTTGGAGAAAAATTGAATTCGGTTGCAAAAGGTGGTAAGTTACCTTAGCGTAAGAAGCAATGTCGTCCCTTTCGGGGGAGCGGCTTCCTTTGCCCCATTTCGTGGGGCCAGAGCTGGCAGGGGATTGGCCTTCTCCTCCTCCAGAGGTGATTCCTGGAACCGGGGCAGGGGTCTTGCCCGTCCAGGACATAGCTGGGGCTCTAAGCCTAAAGCTGCTGCCAAGCCGGCTCAGCAATGAGGGGGCGCCTCCACCCTTGCGGGTGGGGGGACGGCTGCAACTCTTCTCCCGGGTCTGGGTCCAAGAGGTCTCGGACAGATGGATTCGGGAAGTGGTGTCTTCCGGTTACAAGCTGGAGTTCGAGTTCCGGCCCCCTCCCAGATTCTTCAGGTCTCGGGTGCCTTCAGATCCTCTGGCCGTGCAGGGGATCCGGGCGGCAGTAGCAAATTTTCTGGACATCGCTGTTATTTGCCCGGTGCCCCCCTCGGACCGGGGCTTGGGCTACTATTCCAATCTGTTCACGGTGCCCAAGAAGGACGGATCCATTCGTCCCATTCTGGATCTGAAGTTACTCAACAGGTTTGTCCGTCCCCGGAAGTTCCGCATGGAAACTCTGCGTTCAGCCATCTACTCACTTCGTCGTCCATATGTCCATATACATCAAGGATGCTTATCTGCATATTCCAATCTTCCCGGCACACCAGAGATTTCTCAGGTTCTTTGTAGAAAATCGACATTTTCAGTTTGTGGCTCTTCCGTTCGGCCTTACCTCGGCTCCAAGGGTTTTCACCAAGGTGTTGGCAGGGGTGATGGCCATCCTCAGAGCCCGGGGTATCCGCATCGTGCCATATCTGGACGATCTTCTCATCATGGCGTCTTCGCTCAGCCAGGCGGAGCTAGACACCAGGACTGTGGTATCCACTCTGGAGAGTTTCGGCTGGGTGATACATTACCCCAAGTCCTCCCTCTCTCCGTCCAGGGTGGTGTCAGTTCTGGGAATGTCTCTGGATACTTCTCAGTTCAGGGTGTTTCTTCCTCGACCCAAGGTTCTGTTGATTCGGGAATTGACTCAGCTTCTTCTGTCCATCCCTCACCCGTCCATCCGGCTGGGGATGAGACTGGTGGGATTGATGGTGGCTTCCTTCGAGGCGGTTCCCTTTGCTCAGTTTCACACAAGGACGCTCGAGCTTCATCTTTTGGCGGCCTGGGACAGGTCTCCGCTGTCATTGGATCAGTCTTTTCTGATGTCCCCCCAGGTTCGGCATTCCCTTCAGTGGTGGCTGGAACCAATGAATCTGTTAAGGGGCAGATCCCTTCTGACTCCTCGTTGGAAAACGGTCACCACGGATGCCAGTCTGTCGGGCTGGGGGGGTTTCTGGAAGGATCATCAGTTTCAGGGACTGTGGGGGCCTCAGGAGGCTCACAATTCCATCAATGTTCTGGAGCTGAGAGCCACCAGGTTGGTTGTCTCGCTTGACTCATCAGTTACAGGGCTTACCGGTTCAGGTTCGGTCGGACAATCGGACGGCAGTCGCCCACATCAATCACCAGGGAGGGACTCGCAGCAGGAGTGCCCTCAGGGAAGTGTCCTTGATTCTGGCCTGGGCGGAGAGCAATGTTTCGTGCATTTCGGCAGTTTACATTCCGGGAGTGGAGAACACGGAGACGGACTCTCTGAGCAGGTTCTCATCTCGCCGGGGGGAATGGTCTCTCAGTCCCAAGGTGTTTCGCTCACTTTTCCACAGGTGGGGGACTCCGGAGGTGGACCTCTTTGCCTCTCGGCACAATCACAAGCTTCCGGCATTTGTGTCTCTCTCGCGGGATCCTCTGGCTCTGGCAGTGGATGCCATGTCTCCGAGCTGGAGGGATCTGGGGTTTCTTTACTTGTTCCCCTATGGTGGGCAAGGTGGTGCCCAAACTGGTTCTAGAAGGGGCGCTAGCAATTCTGGTGGCTCCAAGATGGCCATGGCAGGTTTGGTTCGCAGACGTCGTGCGGCTGGCGGTGGATCAGTTAGATCTGCCCCTTCTGCCGGATCTGCTCACTCAAGGTCAACTGCTCTACCCCAATTTACCAACGATGGCTTTGACGGCGTGGTTGCTGAAACCTCCATCTTAAGGGAAGAAGGTCTTTCTGATGCTGTGATTCAGACTCTTGTTAGCGCTAGGAAGAGGTCTTCCTCTACCATCTATTATAGGACTTTGAGGTCTTATATTGATTGATGTGAGGCCAGGGCCTTGCCTTGCAGGGTGTTTTCTATCCCTAGGATTTTGGAATTTCTGCAACATGGTCTGGATTTGGGGTTCCAGCTTAATACATTGAAAGGGCAGGTTTCTGCCCTGGCGGTGTTCTTTCAAAGGTCTTTTGCTCTTCATCCTCTGGTTAAAACTTTTTTCCAGGGGGTTACGCATGTGCGGCCTCCTAGGAAGCCTTTGCTCCCAGTTTGGGATTTGAATTTGGTTCTTTCTGCTCTTCAGGTTCCTCCTTTTGAGCCTTTGCAGAATATTGATCTTTCTTCGCTTACTCAGAAGGTTGCATTTTTGGTTGCCATCACTTCGGTTCGGTGTCTCGGAATTGGCGGCTTTGTCCATTCAGGCCCCGTACTTTGAGAGGCATCAGGACAAGGTTGTTTTCCGCTTCAAGCCAGATTTCCTTCCTAAAGTGGTTTCTGCCTTTCATCTTAATCAGGACATTGTTCTACCTTCCTTGTGTCCTAAGCCCAGCAGAGGGTCTTGCATTCTTTGGATGTGGTTCGCTGTGTAAAGTACTATTTGGTGACTACTTCTTCCTTTCGTAAGACTGACGCTTTGCTCGTGGTGCCCTCCGGGCCCAGGAAAGGTTTGGCGCCCGCCAAGTCTTCCATTAGTAAGTGGATTCGTCAGGCCATTGTTGGGGCCTATTCTGCCAAGGGGAAGGTTCCTCCTTTTCGTGTTGCTGCTCATTCTACTCGTGCTGTTGGGGCTTCCTGGGCCTTCCAACACCAGGCCTCTGTTGAACAAGTTTGTAAGGCTGCTCCTTGGTCTTCGGTTCACACTTTTTCCAAGTTTTACAAGGTTGATGTTCGGGCCTCAGCGGATGCTGTTTTTGGCCGCAAAGTTTTGCAAGCTGCAGTGGTTTAAGTTGTGCCTTATTGCCTTGTTTGGATCCCCACCCATTATGGACACTGCTATTGGATGTCCCACATGTAATGAATGTTTTGAAGCGGGGTGTGTGACATACTTAGAATAATACCATTTTGTGAATACTCACCTGTGAAATGGGTATTATAAGTATGTCACACACCCTGCTTCACCCTGCCCTTTGGTATTCTGGATCCTTTATATGGTGAACCTTTTTTAGTTTTACTGGTTATAATTGGCTCTTCCTGGTTCCTTTACCTTACTGCTATTTTTATACTGGGAAATGAGTGGGAGGTCCCAAGTATTTATGGACCGGGAGGGTCTTCCTTTTTTTATTGACATCTCTGCAAGATCGCCATCTACAGGTCAGTATAACCCACATGTAATTAATGTTTTGAAGCGGGGTTTGTGACATACTTATAATGCCCATTTTACAGGTGAGTAATCACAAAATGGTATTTTTTTCTGGGTCGTCGGGCATGATGTAGTAATCTATTGACATCTGAACTATGTCTGCAAACAAACTATAAGATTGAAACTATGTCTGCAAATCTATAAGATTCCTGGGCCGATCAGATCCCTCCCCGCGGGGCATCCAAAATCGGGATGTCCTGCGGGGTGAAACCCCCCAGGAAGCCCAGAAACCTTACCTTAACCCCGTTCCAACAGCGCATGCCCAGGCCGCGTCTCACGCTTCCCTCTAGCAGGGCACGCACCCGCGCTGGCAGCTTGTGAATGGCCGGCGCGGGCGCGCTCCCTGGTAGAGGGAAACGCAAGAGACGCGGCCTCCAGCGCTCAGAGCCTCTGTGGTTGGACGCCGCCTGTACGTGCATACCACAGCGGCTCTGAGCGCTCTGATTGGACGAGCGGCCGCGTAGGAGCGTGGTGAGGTGAGTGTATCCTGGGTTTTGGTCCACTTCCGCGGGGCACCCCGATCGGGGGTGCCCCGCGGAAGTGGACCAAAACCCAGGATAGTGAAAATCCTGGGTGTTGGTCCACTTTAAGACAAATAACTATCCATTTAGTTCCAGTTAATGCTAAGGAATTATGTAAGGATAATACTGGGATATGTGGGAGTGTATATATATGTATATATGTGTGTGTAATATATATATATATATATATATATATATATATATATAGATCTTGGTATATCTATATACCTTTTTAATATTAAGTCCGTATATATGGGTATATATAGTTTCCCTATTCAAGATTTACATTTATTTTTACAACATAGTACAAAATTCATTTCTTAACCTACAATGACCCCTTGTGGCCAGATATAAAACCGGCAGTCACCGGACACTTAGCCACGCCCCCAATGACCTCATGTTTGTTAGTGGGATGGAATTAGATACGAGATTTAAATATATTGAGTATCGATCTGAAGGAAAAAAAACTCATCCAAAGGGGCATTCATCTGAAGAACAAAGGCATCAGGTCATCCGAGGATCCCAATCTCACAGACCATCAGATCTGACAAGATTTATTCAAGCTCTCAGCTCATAGCCAACCTGAGTGACTGCACATCAAACCTACATATCCCATAAGCCTTGCATGATTGGAACCCGACCTTCCATAGACATTTTGGTAACGTATGGTTCTTATTTATTAATAATTAATTAGCTGGGCATTGGGAAAATTCTTGCTGGAATACATATTCCAGTAAGCTAAATTCCAGTCCAGTAATTGAACTATACTATCAAAATATCTTTGGTTGAATTTGTCGGAGCATTGTTTACTGGGGATAATTATTTTATTTTTAATCCATAGACTTGGTATTGATATTAAGTATTATTGTGTATTAGGTTGCCTTAAGAAGTTAAAAGGTTATTATTGATGTAGAAGTGAGCCCTCTTGTGGCTAAATCTGCTAAGTGCGAGATATATGGTTTAATTTGATTGTTTTAATTGATTATTCTCATTGTATTTATAATAAATAATTATTTATCTTTAACCGTTATTAGTAAGTTTTACTATTGCGCTACTAAATTACCTCAAGAGATCTCTTTTATAAGGTGTTTCATGTTCGCCTTAATAGGATCACTCTAGCTGTAACTTATACCTTTCGTATGGTTTGATCCTCCTTATTTTATATAAAGCTTTGCTTTATATACCCGACAACAGAGCCTGAAAAGTCTCGCTGCTGAGGGACCATTCCCCCAGGCGCAAGGAACTCCTGCTCAGGGAGTCTGCCTCCTGGTTTTCCACCCTGGGGATGTAAGCCACCGAGATGCAGGGAACATTCTCCTCTGCCCAAGTCAGAATCCGGCTCACCTCCACCGGTAACCCAGACTGCAGCGCAAGCGTCTGCTGGGCGCAGGGTACACACACCCTGACATTGTCACTTATAGGGGATACCCCACACGCCATACACAGCCGGGCTTGTCCCGAAGGAACCCCAAGCACATTATCCTGAGAAGCCTCCATATGGTGATTATTGTGGCACAACAGGCCAATTGGGATTGACGCTAATAAGGCTACCCGGGATGCCCCAATAGCCCGCTAGGGAAGTGGGAGTCAATGGATCACAATAGTCCTCCAATAAGGAGTTAACACTAAATAGAGGGGATAGGACCGGGAGAAACCACAAAAAAGTTTGATCAGCCTGCAAGACATAAAGCAAAGATCTCGTTAGCATAATGCAATGAAATACAAAGAAAAGCCAGCCCGCAGGGGCACTTATGGACCGCGATAGGGAGACGCCAGACCCGCAGCACAGGAGCTCCAAAATGGCGCCTGCATATACCTCGAGGGGCGGGCCGCGGAGAAGTGATGCGGAAAACGTCATCCGCAAGGCACGCCCCCCCCCCCCCCCCAAAGATTGCGAAAATGCACCCACGTGACAAGGCCAGCCAATGACGGCGCATTCATGGATAAATACATAGTTAATTCATACACCCGCCCCCCCCCCCCCACCGAGATCTACCCAGGGAGAGCGAAGGGGAAGCAGCGGCCAGCCTAAGAGGAGCCTAACTGAGGGGACGGGGCGATGGGCAAACGACCGGGGGAGGGACCCTTTGGTGGGGGACTGCGGTTGGAGCAACGCTCCTTAGCACCTGACAGCGGTGCTGCCTACCATCACCCGACCAGCGCAGCCTAAGCTGGGAGGCTGTGAAAAGGAACGGGTGGGAATAGTCCTACAGGGCCACAGGCTAATAAGCCCCGCTCACCTGCGGGTAGAAAGAGCCATCTTCTAGTCATCGCAGCCCAGACTGCAGAGAAGAACTGGGGAATTTGTGGGAGGTCCCTGGTATATATGAGGCCGGGAGGAGCCACTTTTCTGTCTCAGTCTTCAGTCCAGCGCCATCTTGTGGATGTATTACCCAAGTGTAATGAATGTATCTGGAACAGGACGTGCTGTATACTTAGAATAGCAATTCTACAGGTGAGTACTCACAGAATTGTCTTATTTAAAGCATCCTGAAAAATCAGGCTAGGGCATATTTTCAGAAAAACAGGGAAAGAACTGTGACTTTCCTGAGCCTTGGGGATTATCCAGGATGGGCAAAAGCAAAGCAAGGGTGCACCACCTGGCTTTGTGCCCAAAGTGTGAATATTTTGTGTGGCCACCATTATTTTTCTGCACTACCCTAACTCTCCTGGGCATTGAGATCACTTATAACCTCACAGGTTGCCCTGGAATCCTCTTCCAATTCCAATAGGTTTTAGGTTTGGAGACATGCTTGGCCAGTCCAGCACCTGTACCCTCAGTTTCTGTGGTTGTCTTAGAGGTGTGGTTGGGGCCATTATCATTTTGTAATACTGCCATGCGGTAGGGTATTATTCTGATACAGTATGTCACAGTGCAGGTTGCCATTCATGGCTCCCTCAATGAACTGTAGCTCCCCACAGCACTCATGCAGCCCCAAACCATGACACTCCCACCACCATGCTTGATTGTAGGCAAGACACACTCTGTACTCTTAATCTGGTTGCTGCCAAATACCCATGGTACCATCTGAATCATATATGTTAATCTTGGTCTCATCAGACCACAGGACATGGTTCCAGCAACCCATGTCCTAATCAGCAAACTACAGGCTTTCTTGTGCATCATCATTAGAGGAGGCTTCCTTCCGGGACCACAGCCATGCATGATACAGAGTGTGGGGTAAGGTCTGAGCGCTGATGACTGACCCCCCCCCTCTAACCTCTGCAGCAATGCTGGCAGCACTCATAGCCAGAATTTGTGTGTTCGAAATCAGAGGTATAACACTGGACACAGGCTTCAGACCCTTAATATAAGAAGTACAATGAACAAATATTTCTGATTATGCCAGGATAAGACCCGCCTGCACTAATCATTGTTATAGGCTTTACATCTATAAAGATGCTCTTTGTGTGTTGCAGGGAAGCCTCAAGACACAACCTTGATACAGATCACTATCAGACACTTTCACTGTGCACCAATGGTACCAGGAAAGAGAGGACACATAATTCTCTAAGGACTGCATTTTGGGCTCCATGGAAATAAAGGCCACAATCTGCCATGTTCCAATCATCACGGACCAGGAGCCTCTGATATAAGAGGTGTTTATGAAAGGTCTTTGGATGATGGCGCTAGTTGGGCAAGATACAGTGGTAGATGCCACAACCGGATAGGTGGAAGTGTCTCTGTAGCAAAGATGTACTACATCCAGTGCATGGAACAAAGGGGGACTGTTCCCGATCCAAAGCAATATTCAGCACTTGGTAAAGAGCTTTATTCAGATTCTGTAAGTCCTTATAGGAGGATAGGTATAAAAACAGCAAGACTGTGGTAAAGTTCCCCGCAGCCAAGTGATGAGTTTCAGGCCAACATAGTGTTTACTCATACAATGCTATAAATGGCACGCTCCTCTTTAGTAATGGAATGATTCCTTGGACCGCCAACAGGTGTGATAGAAAATGGAGGTAGCGCGCGCGCGCGCTGGTGCATTTCCCCAGACCCCTGTGCCTGAAGCCATCCACCAATCAGAGCCAGCACCAACCGGAGGGAGAGCTGGCTAAAGGAGGCACGGCCAGACACAGGAGCTGCCCCCAACCAATAAGCATAGGAGACAGTCCCACGTGTCCACCATACCATTACAACAGACCGCCCTCAATCTCAAAAAACTCAAACCCAGAAAAGAGGTGGACAGAGGGGAAAACCCTGATGCCTCCAGGGATCGCGGAGGCACAGCCAGACCAGTTAACTGGGAGGGGTGGCCGATGCAGCACTTGCCCCACCGCCAATACCCCCTGCTTTCAGCAACAGAGAGGAAACCCCCCAGGTCAAACAATAAAAAACCTTGCTGTAATAACTCGGGAAAGGAACTGCAGGTTAATCCTGCGTAGGCTATGGCTGCTAGGCTGGTGCTAAGACACCTACCGGAACACTCGATTGGTGCCAGGCGTGCGACTTGCATTGGGCGATCCATCCGGTAAGTGTGCAAGCACCAGCCTAGCAGCGATTGCCTGGTGAGTATAGTGTTTTTTACCTTAAATATGTGGGACTGATTGGGGAGGAATATAAATAATGGACCCATATATCCAAAGAGGTAAGTCCGCAACCAGGTTCTAAAAATATAAAGTGGAACAGAACTGGAAAACTGAGATTCCCCGCTGTATGAAAGCCCAATAAAACGCTGTGGTTGTCCGTCGTGTAGGAGCGTGGTGAGGTGAGTTTTTTTAGGGCGATCGGGGTGCCCCGCGGAAGTGGACCAAAACCCAGGATAGTGAAAATCCTGGGTGTTGGTCCACTTTAACAGTGCATGCGCAGGCTCCTGTCCAATCAAAATTCTTTGCCATGTTTACTTTCTATTGGCAAAGGTCTCTGATTGAAATGATTGGGGAGGCCCCCCCCCCCGTCTATCTGAATGGGTGGGGCGGGAGCGTGCACATGCCACCAGAGCAGGCGGCGTTCATTGGACGAGAGCCTGCGCATGCGTTGTTGGGGCAGGGAAAGGTGAGTTTTTGGGTGCATCTTTTAATTTCAGGCCAGCCGCTGGTAGGTTTTTGTTCCAATAATAGAATCGTTGGGCGGGGGAGGTTTTGGACCTTCTCCCTAGCTCAGTAAGGTTTAAAATGGGGCTTAACCCTTTCGCTGCCAGCCTACCTGCAGCATTTGCCACTCCCTGTTGCCAGACGATGTTTCACTATTTTGCGCTACACATGTTCAACTGTCATTTTTAAAAGGATTTCCAGGGATTTCCCAGGAAAATTATATATTGTTTTTTTCAACAGAGTCTGGGCTTTAACATGAAATGTCTTGTTTGTATTTTTTAGGTGTATTCTCAATATTTTTGGGTGAAATTTGTAGAGTTTTTTTGTAATAAAAAATGTAAGTTTGTCAATAAAATCTTATTGCGTGAGAAACCCCAATTTCTCCCGGTTACAGCGATACCACATATGTATAGGTAGACACCCTTTCCTGCCCAGAAGCCTTTTATAGCTGCTGGATGACAAATGGTTAATTAAAAAAAAAAATGACATAGGGTCCCCCTTCCCGGGGAGGGGGACCCCATTTTTTTTTTTGGATTTTTAAGGGTTAAAAACCCTTAAAAATCCAAAAAAAAAAAATGACGTGGGGTCCCCCTTACCCAAAGTAACCAGCCCGGGACCAGCTATGGGGGCTTGTAGGCACAGAGTGGGGGGGCCAGCTTTGGTGGCCCCCCCACCCTGCAGCCTACGAGCCCACATAGCCTATGTGGGCCCGGGCTCTTCTGCCCCCCCCTGGCCTTTGGGGAGGCAGGTAATGGGGGTGCGGGGGTTAATGGCAAGTCACCCGCTAGGGCAGGTGACTTGCCACCACCCCAGCCTTGTGAACTGGTATAAGGGGTCTCATGGACCCCTTACCAGCTCACAAAGGGTTAACTGTTAAAAAAAAAACACCACACAATAATAAAAAGTATTTTATTAGAAAAAAAAAATTTTTTTTTTACTGTACTTACCTTCGATTGCAAGCTCTTGTCCCTCGCCGCTCAGCTGACAGATGCCGGTGATCGGCATCCAGAGAAGGAGAAGGCAGGAGATCAGAGGATCTCCTGTCACCTCCTTCCCCTGTGCCGATCACCGGCATCTGAGAAGCTGAGAAGGCTGAAGCCTGAGATCGGGGCCGGGATGACTTCATAAGCCCCGCCCCCAAGGGGCAAGATGGCGGCCGCCATCGAGAAGAAGAGAGGAGAGAGCCTCCCAGGCTCTCTCCTGAAGATCGGTAAGTCCTGGGGGGGGATCGGAGGCCCCCCAGGTGAAGAGGAGGGACAGCGGGAGCCAGCGCACACACAGGTAAGTGAATGTCATTTTTATTTTTTTTTTTATTTTTTACAGTTAGCAGCTGCTGCTGCAGAAGCGGGGGGGGGGGCGGCCTATTCCGGGGGCTCTCCTGGAGCCATCCGACCCCCCACGGGGGATCGGATGGCACCAAATTAAAGAGGAGACCCGGCCGGATCCAACAAGGGGTCAGGTGAGTATTTTTTATTTTTATTTTTTAAACTAGAAGCGATGAAAGTCAAGCACGTAACACCTACGGGCTTGGCACTTAAGGCCCAGCCAAGCCAGCACGTAGGTGTTACGTGCTTGGCAACAAAAGGGTTAATGGAGACCAACATCGCCTTCACATAGAATATACAATATGTACATAAAAATTCATTACTTTATTTATATTTGTACGATTAAAATACATGTCCGCAAGGTATCACAAAAAGGTTCAAATATTACAATGTGGAGCCTTACTGAGCTAGGAAGAAGGTCCAAAAACTCCCCCACCCAACAAATCATTATTTGATTAGGGGCCACCTGACCAACCAGCCCAATCCATTCATTGCACTTTAAGCACTGAACACCTATGCAATAGAGCTTAATTGGTTAACTGGTGGGTCAGGCTACTTTGGATTCAACCCCACATGGTGGGGCAATCCTCATTAGGATTTTGTTCCACAGTGGCCCACGCTCTTCCAAAGTTTGAGCACCCCTGGTGTACACGATGGTGGCTAGAGCCCAGACATGTCTGTGTGTAGCTTCAGATTTGTCAGTACAGAGCATTAGGAAGCTTTACACATATAAACAATCCACATAATATCAATTTCAGACTTTTTAGAAAAGTGGTTTATTTGTATGGACAGTAGACCAGGGCTTCTATAGAAAATGCTGCGCAGAGTAACTGGGCTGGAAATTGTGTTAAGCAACTGTTTTATAGCTCAACAATGAGCCAATCGGAATTGGGAGCACTGCCAGTGGCAGCAGCAGTAGGCCTTGGCCTATTTGTGTGTTGTAATTTCTCTGTCATACAAGAAAATTGTTCTTAGGCTTTGATGGAAGAGCTGTGTAACAGATGTCGCCATACAGGTGATGCGGAAAGCGGCATGAAGTCTGGCGGAAGCTTTTACAGTTTTTCAATTAGAATTGCCGAGGCGCCTCCTCCGCCGTTGCAGATTCCAGCCAGACCAAACTGTCCTTTTTTCAATACATGAGCCATGTGCCCAACAATCCTGGCTCCGGACATCCTGGAGAGAAGAGTTTGGAAGTTTAGTTTGACAAACACACACACAGCAGTCCATCGATATCATGCAATGGTTTAGTCAGAGAACCTTGTGCAGTGACAATAGCAGAGTATGGAAGGAAGGATCTGTAACCTGCAATGGCATTTCAGGAGACCACTGTAGCTACACTATAGGGTCAAGCAAGGACCAGGTACAAAAAGGATTTCATAACAAAAGCAGACTATTTACTTAGAGCTTCAATTCCCTATAGTAAGAGTGAAGCCAGCCAACCTCGAGGAATCCAATAAAAATCCAGCTTTATTATACTTCAATAAAACGCCATAGATGAGGCATGCTGCCCGAAACGCGTTGACGTGATTGCAATTTTTCTCATACCTGTTACATCACAATGGTGTAACAATTACCTTTGACTGCAGTATCACTTAAAGCTTGTGTGCCTTTTTATGAGACATTTGCTGTACCAAGATTTGGTTTTAACAGTATTGTTTATTTTTGTACAAGATAGAGCCACTATTAAAATTGTGTAAATATTCTTATTCAGAACTGGTGCTTATTTCCTCATCTCCAGGGAGGTTTCCCCTTAGTTTACAGTATATGCATATTAGAGCTTCAACACCTGATGGGTGTTGGCTGTAATTTGGGGAGCAAATTGGGTCCCAGTATAATATATTGTGGTGTATGTGCAATACATTTGTTGTACTTTTTAGATGGACCTCTTACTTTTTTTTTGGCCTCTATTGGGTTTTGGACCTTGTCTCCGAAGCATTCCTGCTGCGTGCAATCCCCAGCTCACCAGCAACCTTACACCCGCTGTGATGCCTCTGATCTGAAACAAACATTCTAGTTTGCCCGAATCCCCCCCCCCCACCCCCCACCCATTGACTCTGCAAGCCAGCACGTTGCCACAGAGTTTAACAGGAGAATGAAATTATGTTGGATCTGACCATGCAAGATCATTTTGGATCAACATGGATTTAACCGGGGACAAGAAGCACAGATGGCAGAAGAAATTAGCAATCAGTGGTTAGACAATCATGTTCTCTTTTTTCTTACTGTCCAGACATATTGTTTTCCATTATATAAGTTAAAAAGCAGATGGGACTGGAGATAAGTTTAGGCTCTGATCCTGACACATCTCTACAGTGAGAGGAAGACCACAAGCCTAAAGTTAAAACAAATGTTCTGGTGATGGCTATTACTTACCCAATAGGGTGGCCAAGAGAGACGGCTCCTCCATTGATGTTAACCTTAGCAGGGTCAATGTTCAGCATCTTAGCATTTGCCAATGCAACAACACTGAAGGCTTCATTGATCTCCCACATGGTGATGTCATCCACTTTCAGTCCAGTGGCGCTAAGAATCTACACAAGACAAGCAAAAAAGATATTGATAGGCACACACGAAGATCAAGGCAGGAAGTGGCATTTTCACTAATTTTCAAAAGACTAGCGTTATGCAGAAAAAAGGAGAAATATATATATATATATTATATATATATATATAGCTGTGTGACCACAATGACTATCAGAGCCAAACCCGCTCTGGAACAGGGGCATACATACCATAGAGGCCGCTGCTTTCAGGGTCGTGGATGAAGGTGTCCCCAGGGCAAGCTGCCTCCCCCCTGTCTTGCTGCACCTGCCTGGTGTGGTCTAATTCGAGGTGCTGCAGTAGACCGTGTCAGTGTAGAGTCTACAGGGCTTTCGGCTGAACAGGACGCTAACAAGATGCCACATGCTTTCCTCCAGTTCCAATTTAGCAAATTACTGGGACTTTACTGTGGGCAAGTTCTCTATCTATATATAATGACTCTTTATGGTGTGGCTGTACACAACGCTAACTTCTTAGTTAAAGGCTTATGCCAGGTGTAAAATCGAAACATCTGTCTCCTAGCTCCTCCTATGCAGCTGATGCAGTCGCTGCATGAGGTTGATGTTCGCCTTCTTTGTATAGCTAACCCCCCGCTTTTTGTCCTAGTCAGATCACACTTTTCTGAAACAAACGATGGACTGGCCCCACACCTACTGCATCACAGTGTGATAAATATAATTCACTAGGTGAGCAGGGGGAAAGATTCTTTTTCCCCTTACTGGTTTATTTGGGTTTAGCACCAGCAAAGAAGGAACTGGGTTCGCCCATCACTAGATATAAGAATTAAAAAAACTTCTCCCCCCCTCAGGGAGAGCAGACTGGCCAAATAGAGTAGAGTATGCTTTCCATTTTACATGTCGCTTTTACAGGTCTTTGCACTGTATTGGCGCTGGCTACTGACAGGTCCCTTTCAGAGAATGCACCAAGTGCTAATTATGGTAAAAAAAAAAAAAGCATCTTCTTTCTAATTCTTTTTTGACAGCTTCAAAAAAGGATTAGATGCTTTTTTAGAAGAAAATAACAGTTACTATTAGCGGTTATCAGTAAAAAAATAAATAAATAAATAAAATAAATAGCTTCCCCTATAAAATAAAATAAAAAATACCTCCCCCTACCCCAACGCCCTTGGTTAAACTTGATGGACATATGTCTTTTTTCAACTGTATTAACTATGTAAGTATGGTCAGGTCAATTAGTATAGATTAATATTAATAAGACTCTTGTAACAAAATACAGAATGATAGCAGTCACTAGATGAAGGAACCAGGTGCTACAATGTCAGAGGATCACCCAGTCGCCAATCATTTTTTATATTTTACTAAAAGGTTAAAAAGGAACATCTTTGTCTGCATTGCATGTCCCAACTTTGGGGACTCAGAATTAAGAGTAGGGACCACACTAAACACAGAGTGCCTTGCCGGGGCAGTGTGGCTTCCACATGTATCTGCAGATATGTGCAACCAAATCTCTGTCTTTCCACATAGTTAGACATGTTTGGTGCTTAATACTTGGATGATGAGAGGGTTAAACTGGGAGGTAAATTGGTTCCCAGGCCCTGAATAATAATAATAATTTTATATAAATAATAGTGATTGAGCTGCTCCCACCCCCCTTTATTCATTTAAAAAGGAAAATCTGCGTTTTTGCTGGCCCTAAAGCCTAAAAGACTCCATGGCTGGACTATTCGCCCTCCCTCCCTGGTGCATCTGATTGCAGAGGAGGTACCAAGTGCTAATTGTTATGTAATATAGATTAAAATCTGGATGCCCTGCCAAAGAGGAACACCAACTGGGGAGTGAAAACCCTGTGTTGTTCCCCTTTAAGTGTACACTTACATGAGTTAATTGATATACATTCTGATTATAGTAGAGAAAGGTGTCCTACCTTAGGAACGGCAAATGCGGGTGCAATGGGGAAGTCAATTGGATCTACTGCAGCATCGGCAAATGCTAATTACAATTGAGACAAAAAGGATCATTATAAAAAAGAAAAATGCTGGTGATTCAAAGAACAAAGCAAACACTTACTAGTAACAAGCTACTGGCCAATCATTAAATAGCTGAGCATCCAACTTTCTAGTGCAAGAAAAAAAGGTTTCTAAAACCAGACCTTTTGAGTGTTTATATAATATCCCAGTTACATACCTACAATCCGTGCAATAGGTGAGACATTAAGTCGGTTTGCTGCTTCTCTTGTCATTAGAACTAACGCTGCTGCTCCGTCATTCAGCGTGCTGGCATTGCCTGCTGTTACTGTGCCTGAAAACACAGAGACAGCTTATAGAAGAGACACATCCATCTTATGGAGGAACAGTGCAATACACCCAACCCTGCTTCCCTCTATGGCTGCCCAATATCCTCAGAGACTTTGATTTTTCCAGCCTAAAGCTCTTAAGTAGGGATAGGCGAACCCCTATTGGCCATTCTATGAATATTGGCAATATTTTCTCCATTGCCGTTATGTCCACCAAGGACGTCCTTCCACAGAGATTCATCACCTCTTCATAACCATTTAGGAACCGCCACTTCCTCAAAATCTATAGCTGTACCCAAGTCCCTACCCTCCAATAGCTATTGCTCTTCATACCCACCCTAGTACTGTACCTCCCCTATTTCTCAACCCATGATCATCCAGATCCCTCATCAAACAATGTCCATCTATCATGCCCAACTAAGAACGTCCCATCCACCTAGATCAATTACTCCTCCATAACCACCTGGGAACATTCCCTCCCTCTCCATCATGATCTATCGTGGCTACCCAGATACCTCCCCTCCACCAATAAACATCTCTCCTCCATGCCAACCTAAAAATGTCCCCTCCACCACCAAACTGTAACTTTGCCATAACCACAAAGCTCTCCTCAAGCGGGATATATTGCCCACCATTGCCGACCCAGAAGCCTCCCCTCTACCAATAATATCCATCTCTCCTCCATGCCTAAGAATGTCCCGTCTACCATTATCTATCAACTAAATAGTCACATAGGAATCTCCCTTCCAGCAAGATCTATCAATTCGCCATGGCCCCCCAAACACCTCTTCTCTACCAATAAGATCCATCTCGGATTCTGTGAGGGAGTTGGCGGGCAGGGTGACGGGGACAGAAGTGGCTGATGATCCGGCCTCCTGCCTTCTTCACCTGTCGGCCACTCCTCCCCCCCTTCTGTTGCGTCATGGGTACTGAAAGTTAATGAGACTATGAGATTTGAGAGTGTGATCCTCTCTCGTGAGAACAGATTTGAGAACTTCACATGCACTTGGTTTGATTGGTTGAAGTTCTCTGAATCTAGTGAATGCAGAGTGTTGCTGGAGGCCCAGAGATCCGTACCATCCTCCCCCTCACCTTCCCTCCCCCCTCCCCTACTTCCCCCTTTAGATTGTTCTACCGTGACTTGATTCGAATCTGATTACTGTGTTATATTGTTAGAAGTATAGGTTGATGCAGGTGTTTAAGTATCGTTGATATTTGATACATATGTACTGTTTCTTTCCACTTGCGCATTGTACATGTTTGTGAAAATCTTTAAATAAAGAATGGCAAAAATAAATAAATAAATAAATAATATCCATCTCTCCTCCATGCCTAAGAATGTCCCGTCTTATCTATCAACTCAATAGTCACATAGGAATCTCCCTTCCAGCAAGATCTATCAATTCGCCATGGCCCCCCAAACACCTCTTCTCTACCAATAAGATCCTTCTTTCCTCCAAGTTCACCAAACATCTCCTCCACCAGGTTCCATCACTTATCCATGGCTACCTAGGAACCTCCCCTCCAGCAATATTCCAGCTCTTCCATATCCATCTAGATCCTCCATTGCATCAATCAGATCTATCTCTTCTTCATGTCCCCTCTCCAGGAAACCATCACTTCTCTCTACCCACCTAAAAATCTTTCACAGCAAAATCTATCCACCCAGACACCTTCTTCCCACCAAAATTAATCTTAGAGGGGAAATGATGATTATGATGATGTTCCATATACACCCACCTTCCTAAAGCTATATTGACACAGGTGATGGATACACACAGCTGTGCAGCCGTGTCCTAAACACTTGTGCAGGACAATCTAAATTGTAGCAAAAAACATTGTGTGTGTATTCTGTAAGGCAGGGCTCAGGATGACAGCTGGGCCTCCGCACATGCACCATTATAGATAAGTAACTGGCATCTATACATTACAACCCAGAATTTGTCATGCTATAGGTAAGAGAATATACTCACCATTGTCTTTCTGGAAAACAGTCTTTAATTTTGAAAGCTTGCTGAAGTCTACTCTCTTGTACTCTTCATCCTCCTGCACAATAAGATCTGGCTTCCCTGCAGAGATAACAGTGCGATATATTAGCTTCCCGTCCAGAAAAAGGCTTTTTAATGTAAAGTTACTGTTCATCCACACAACAGGAACCCCAAAGAAAAACCCCATTAACCAACACATTAAACAGGTTGAGGGGCTAAAGCTATGGCTATGACTGGTGAAATTAACCCCTTATTTTAGCCACATCTGTTCTGTTTAGCATTGTTTAAGGTCTATGGATATTAAACATAAATGAGCTGTTTAATACCAGCAGGTTTTGCGGCAGGTTTAGAAGCCCAGTTTCTGGAAAACATGTTAATCTTACAGGCATTTGCTTTGTGAAATGAGAGGTTTCATCGGTATTACCTTTCTGCTGAATAGAAACAGGTACGATCTCATTGGCAAAGAGCCCAGCGTCCCAGGCTAATTTGCTTCTGGTGTAGGAGCTGATGGCGTACTTGTCCTGTTCCTCCCTTCCAATTCCAAACTTCTTGGCCGTGTTTTCAGCACAGTTTCCCTACGAGAAAACAATGCAATGGATTTTCATAAAGCGGGCAGAGGGACTAAGAATATTGGCATTTCTTAAAGCAACTATTCAAAGCAGACTTACAACCTCTTGGGGAAAAATGATCTAGGAAGGTTGAAAGTCCTAAAGAGCCCCTCCCCCACCCTACGGATACACCCAATCCAGGTTCTGTCTCCAGTACCTGGTTCTGTTCCTCCTGATCTAGGAAGGTTGAAAGTCCTAAAGAGCCCCTTCCCCACCCAACGGATACACCCAATCCAGGTTCTGTCTCCAGTACCTGGTTCTGTTCCTCCTGCCTGGGACATCCTGATTTGGGATGCCCCGCTGTGTGCATCCCCTAGATAGCCCATAACCTGGCCTTTCCTTTGCTCCCCTGGTGAAAGCATTCCATATAGTTTTTGCTCTTGTTCTCTTGTATCTGTTTCTCCTCTCTCTCTATACATATAATATAAAGTGAAATAAAGCTTTATCTGCTCTAGACCCTGCCATGGAACGTGTGCTAATAGTTAAAGCACCATTTTTCTTTATTTCACACAATGGGGTAGATTCAGAGCCAGCTGTGAATTCTCACTTCTCTTTAGGAGAGAAAACTGCTATTGACTTTCATTGCCTACTGAGTGTAAATTTTCACCTGGCTCTGAATCAGCCCCAAGGTAGACAATGAAAGGCAGTATTCTTTCCTAAAAAAAAGGAGTGAGAATTCCCACCTGTCTTTGAATCAACCTCAATATGTTCTCAACCTACCATGTGGAATTTATTGTAGGCATCAGTCAGTCCATCTTTCACAATTAAATCTTCCAGTTTTACTCCTCCATAGGGCGTTGCTCCTCTGCTCATGCTGTATGGGACATTGGACATGCTTTCCATTCCTCCAGCCACCATCACTTGCTGTATACACAGAGAGAATTATTAGGACGATCACATGCAACTGGCAATGGATTCACAGAGAGGATAAAGACACACAGCATGCCAAAATGAAGGACTTCCCCATTCATGTCATATTACTGCTCCATGTTATAACAAAGTTATTACCCTCGCGTATCTGAGGTGTGTCATTCACTGACAATGGCAGCATCCGAGAAGATAAACTGGAATAAGGTTTGTCCAACAGACACTATCTCCCCTCCTCCTGCACTGCCACATGCTTGCCAAGTGTTGAGGCGCCACCCAGCAGTTCCCCTTGTTTCCCTAGTCAATAGAGGCCAGAATAGCCACGAAGACATGTCAGTTTTACAAACATTCCCAAGAGAACTGGGGGTGGGCGTTCTGAAAATGCTGCTTATTGCTGTAGCAATGGAACAAACGTGTCTATTTAAATTGGAACAAAAATCATATTGCATATGCAGATTTGTGGTGGCCCATGGTGGTGATCGGTACCCAACCCTAGCCTTCAAATTAACACAAAATGGTGCACCACTAATCATCAAAGGTAGCGGCGCGCTCACTAGAAATTCCCACAGCTACAAACCCCAGCCTTCAAACTTACCAAGCCGAGATCCAGCACTTTATTCAAATATGGCACCGGTATCTCCTGTTTCCCCGATGTGCTCACCTTCCCCCAGCAGACTATGGAGAGTGCGCACAGCCGGGGGAGGAGGGAATGCTGCGGCACTTCAATTTGAATACAGTGGTGGATCATGGCTTGGTAAGTGCAGGGTTAAGCAGCCATTCCCCCAATGTGCACAGCAGGGCCAAGGAGCAGTGCATGCATCATAGGGAGTTCAGTAGCCAGGGGGGCCACAAAAGAGCTGGATCACTATTTGGCAAGTGTGGGCCCCCATCATTGTTGCTGCTTCGCCTTATTTATCAAAATTAGCCTCAGAAAGGAAGCACCATTCATCTCTTCTGTTTTAGTATTTAGTTGTCTAGCTACATTTACTTTAGTTAAAAGAAAAAATGTTTAAAGCGGTCCTTCACTCTGAATAAGAGCCTATCATATGTTTCCCACACCCTGTACATACAGATTGCTCACATTAAAAATCATCCTACCTGCATCTACTGCATGTTATGAGCCTTTAAACATCCAAGATGGCAGCTTATGGAAGCCGCCATCTTATCAGGCAGCCTGCAAACAGGAAGTGCCTCCTGACTGTGCTGCTCAGCATTCTGAGACTGCTGACCGTTACCTGACCCCAGCTCTGCTCTGTCTGAGCAAAGCACAGCTATAACCTGCCCCCCTGTACCTTATCCCACTCTCCTCTCCTCAGTAAGTGTGATGCTTCTGAGTCAAGATGGCGGCGCCCGTATCCTAAATTCCTGAACAGAGTTGCAGCCCAGTGGGGGAAAGAATAATAAGTAAGTGACTAAAAACTTAAAATATATTAATTTTAGATGCTGGGGAACCGTTTTTTAAGAGTTTGGGCATTTCATTAAATCACGCTGAAGGTCCGGTTTAACTGTATGAGCCTTGACAGGGCCGCATTCAATGTTTGCACCGGGGCCCCATCACATTTAGTTATGCCACTGTTGGGGTGTGTAGGAGCATAGCACGCTTCAACCACCAACACTCTGAATGTTGGGGTATCTTTTGAGGGGGGGGGGGGATAGGGCTAGTTTTTATAAATCAGGTTGGTTAGTTGATGATGTCTGACTATTATTTGAGCCTATAGATTCAATCAAAGTTAAGCACAGCAACACATTCCATGATCATATATACCAAAATCTTCTGTCATGGGAGCTCTTACCTGGTGTCCGCACATCAGACTTTGAGATGCCAGCATAATGGCCTTCATTCCGGAGGCACAGACTTTGTTGACAGTAGTGCAGGGAGTACCGATTGGCAAGCCTAAAAAAAAAAAACGAATAAAAACAATTAATTAAATTGTGCAATATGCTGGTCATAAGGAAACATTTTGACCAACCGCAGAACGATCCATCCTCCTAGTGACAGAAGGATATTACCCTACTGTAAGGGCTTCTCTGTGTGCCCGAGTGACAGAAGCATGGCACAGCTTTGCCTAGACTGGCCAGGTCAGTGCAACTTAGACCCGTATCACGAAATCTACACCCGTTAACAAAAGCTCAACACAATCTCTCCCCATAAAACTTGGTCAAAGCGTAATCAAACTAGGTCTAAAAAACGAATGACATTCTATGGCTATGTATATTGACTATAAAAACTTCCTCCTCGTCTTCAGTGATGGGGAACACATGAACAAGTTACAGTCATCATGGCCTAGTGATAAGGAAGTGGCTTTGTGACCGGAGGGTTCTAGGTTCCATTACAGGACATGGGACATGACTGAAGTGCACTTGAGCTGCTACCTGGCCACTGTAATTAGGGCAGCCCACTGCCCTGGGCATGTGTATACTCCCTGCACAGATGGGTTAAATGGGGATGAAAAACTCCTGTGTCTGCCCAAAAAAAAAACACCCTACCACGTATACCACTCACCAGTCCATCCACAGCTACTGGGGGGAGGGAGGACGACTAGGGGAGTCTGAAATCTGCAGCTATCAGAACTCACCTCACTTAAGACTAGCTGGCAGACTCCCCCGCTGTGGACTTGGATCCTCCTGTGCCCCTGTCACCCCAAGACTGGCTAGCCACCGCTGGAGCCAAAAGTAACTGAAGTTCTCAGGAGCCCCAGGAAAATATGCCTAAAATGTTTGCAAAATTGGGAATATTGCCAGGGGAAGGAGTTATTAAAAATGCTGCATGCCCTTTAAGTTATATTTCATAACTGATCTAACTACAGTAGAAGGTGATTCTATATTCTGGTTGGTGGTCATCAGATGACTGATTGGGGGGGGGGGTTAGTGATGGGCTGTGTATGCAGCGAGCATGCCAGAGGTTGCGCTTATTACTGCCTAATATGGGCTGTTTTTATTTTTATTCTCACAAGCTCTCCACATTTAAAGAGGACCTATACTGGAAATATCTCCCTTCTATCCTCCAGCTAAGCCCAGCTGCTGAACCCAAGTGGGTGATGAATGTTGGAAAGGCAAAACCTTCGCTCCCCCTACCACGCAGGTCCCACTTTAGGTGGAGAACATAAAGTTGTGTTGCATACTACATTGTTAGAAGATTGCTGCACTGGGATTTGGACCATAACATTCTGATGGCGGCTGTGGTATCTCCGGTGCCCTTTTATATTCCATCCATCCCATTCCACCTCCCAATCTTTTTATATTGTGGACCCAAACATATCCAAGACCCATTTTCAAATCTCTCTAAAGACATACCAGCACCAAGAGTGGCCTGTCGGCTGGGTGCCTGTCCTTGCCCGGCCTGAAGGACATTCCCCATGTAGACTTCATTTACTTCGGCTGCAGGAATACCTACAGAAGACAAGAGAAGAACGTCTGTTAATCAGAGAACATAAATCCCAAACCTTTATGTAAACCATAGGCATAATGGTAATACATGTTCACACACAGAGGACCTCCAGACTGTGAGGGACCTAGGGGCACCTGCATCCCTTTCCTTCTCCACAAGGCTGCACAGAGGCAGCGGGTTTGCCTTCACAATCAAATGTGAGCATTGCTGCTGGAATAAATGTCTTTATTTCTGGGGTGGGGGAAGTCCTGTTCGGGTTCGGAATTCAGACAGCCAGCATCTCAATCCTGTTGGCACCAGCATATGGTTCACCAGTGTCTTCCATCGTGGCACATTTCCCCCTCCAAAGTCTAACTACTTTAGTGCAATACTTAACATTGAATGCTTAGGAAGGTTCATATGTTGTGTCGAAAATTTGCGGTCCTTGACCTTTTACTGATAAATATAGCCAGGTAATAGTGACGCTATCCCTCTCTGCTGCCTAAAGAAAGCTTACCACCCGTCTTATAACAAAAGACTACCTGTACATTAAATAGACTGGTTCATGTTGTTTTTTTAATACATTCAATCATTGGCGGCTTAGCGGAGCACCATCAATGCCCCCCCCCAATGTTCCTCAGGATAGCTGATGGCGGCCATCTCACCTGGCTTCATTACAGTTGCACCCCTGTAAGAATCGGACAAAATCACACCCAATGGGTCCACTGCTCATTCTTCTGCCCACCCGAGCTGCCGGGCACTGCTGAAAACTGGGTTTTTCCATCTCCAAAGCCACGGGCAGCGGCACTTTTGAAATTGCCGTTTGGCTGATCTCAAAGGTGTTGTAGCGACAAGGTGCTACAACAGCTTTATTACATTATTTTACCTTTATTACAACCTAATTATTACAAGCAACTTGTTACCAACATCTTGCAGTGCAGGGCAGCAGATGGCACTATTACTTTTACTTATGTGTAGTCTCTATGCTTTCTATGTTGATTCTTTCTTCCTGCGTGCAATCCACCATGTTAGACGACTACTCTCACTCCCCACATGCTCCATTAAGAACTAGTTTGCTCCCTTCACAAGTCTAAAGTGACTCCACTGCACCCAGAACTCAAACTCTGCAACAAATAGCATCTTTAGAAGTATATTTACTTTGAAAATTGACGACATGTTCAATACTCAATTGCTGATTGGAGGGAGTAGAAGGTGACCTGGATGGCCACATGGGAATGCTTATCTCAGCATTGCTTAGTCTGGGAATGCAAATGCTCTGTTTCAGTGTGGGTACACAGGAGCTAGCTCAAAGCCATAGGAGGTTAGGTGAGTATTAGTACTGCCCTTCATAGTCAGGGGTGGAGACAGGTTTATGCAGGCCCTAGAGCGAGAGAGTCTCAGTGGGCCTCTGGCAATGTGACACGTGTGTCCTTCAATTCTTCTGCCTCTGATCGCCTTCCAATCATTGCTACCATCTCCACATCTGCCGATGGGCCTCCAACCCTTGTTGCCTATATCCACTGCCTCTGAAGAGCCTAAATGGAACCCCGAGGATGCAGAGGGGCCCTGGCATTTGCCCAGGTCTGCTAAATTCTGGCACCAGCCCCTGTTCATATTTACATCTAATCCTCAACAGGGAATTAGGTGTCCCACCACAAAAAGGTAATTTGGATATCTAGTTCAGGGTTTTCCAACCAGTGGTCTTCCCAAGCTATCCTCTGCTGGTACATATGGCAACCAGTGGGGGGGGGGATGAAACACTGCAGAGAAGCTACTGCAGGATGGCCGAGTGGCAGATGTGGGGCATCTCAGGATAATGGCATAGCTGTCAAAGGAGCTTGTGCCATTAGTCCACATGATGTACATACAAACTTCCACCCTTCCGGGAAGTAGTGTTTGTGGCACTAGGGGAGTACTTGAAACTCAAGGGAAAAAAAGGCTGAGAAATCCTGATCTAGTTTGAAGTTTACTGCCTTTTATACATGATCTGCTAAAATATGTACTATACCCAACCATTACTTGGAATACTCACCTTCCCCCTTGCAGCAATTTGTATCCACATGTACATAAGCATATTCTAATTGCTTTAATTTCAAAATTAAATTAATTAACTCAAAAATGTAAAAAAAATGAAGGGGCATCAGATTCCATGCCCAAGTCAATTCTACTTACCTGCCTTCTCGACAGCAGCTTTGATTGCGATAGAGCCAAGCTTAGTGGCAGGGAGGGGTGCCAAGGCGCTCTGGAAAGACCCTATCGGTGTCCGCACTGCACTTGCGATTACCACTTCCTAAAAAAGCCCCCAGGCAAACGAAAAGATAAAAAGACAAAAAGCAGTCAGTCGGACACACCTTCAAGATAATAATAACAGCAAGTCCGGTTGCCTTGATTTAAAGCTACAGATATACCATGAACTAGATCAGGGGTCTACATAGCCCTGATGGGGGTCCCTTAGCAGGGGCGGGGCAGACACTCATCGGTCAGGTCAGGCAACGTGTGCCTCCAGGGGGACAGGGGTCGGGTATGGAGGTGAGGGAGATGTGCATGAGAGCGGGACGGACACTCACCGGCCAGATCAGTGCGTCTCGGGGACAGAGGTCAGGTATGGAGGTGAGGGAGATGTGCATAGGGGCAGGATGGGCATCGATCAGTGTCTGTGGGGGAGGCAGGGACGGGGTGAGGTGGGGTGTGGCGTGGCTGATCAGGACAGAAGAAGCCGATGAGCAAGTATGAAACAGCGCCAGGTGTACATACTATAGTATAGAGGAAGCTTTCGGGGAGCCCTAATGTGCCACGTACCTGGGGGCCCCTATGGTATGTCTGCCACTGACCTGGATGAATGAGAACTATCTCAGAGAGACCCCACAGAATAGAGGACTTACATTTAGAGAGCGCTGACTTGAATAAGCTCTGTGCGCGTACTTCAGTGCCTGCAAAATAGAAAAGAAAAAAAAACTCTGTTATAATACAATTACAGCGAAAGAAAACGGACACGGCATTTAATGAGCATCACAAGACATCCAACACAAGCAGCATCCCTGAGCCGAGGAGGAATTCAAAACCGGGCCCTGCCAAGGGAGAAGCATCTCCCGAGCTGCTTGGGCAGAAGAGGAGCCAAAAATGGGTTTCGCTCTGCTTTAAAGCGCCCTCCTAGAATTTGAACACTTTTCAGTGTGTGTGTGTGTCCTTTCCCAACACACACACCCCCACAGCACATGAGATATAAAGCAGGCAAAAACCCAGGTTTTTTACTCACCTGGGTTTTGGTCCACTTCATCTCAATTTTGGAATGCCTCAAGGGTTAAAGCAACAAAAAGGTTAAAGTGGACCAAGACTCCAGGTCATGGGTGCGCACCGCCAATGCATGCGGCTAGCATTCCATCCAGCGGCACGTTAATATGCGCAGCCAGAGAAGCTGATTGGAGGAGAGCCACACCTGTGCTGCAGACTTGTGGTAAAGGTAAGAAAACCAGTGGAAATCCCGGGGTTTGGTCCACTTTAAATGTAAAAAGCAGGCATCAATTTACAACAATTAATAACTTGCATCATCAAATAATTGGCATGTACTTAAAGGAGCGCTATGGTGAAATTGTGTAATATTAAAAATCCATATAAACACTTTAGCTAATGAGAGGAGGGGTCACTTATATACACGAACTGAATAAAACTCCCGCCAAGCTTGTGGTTTTCTTCCCCTGGTAGGAATAAAATCCTGGGGTGACAGGTTTAGTCTATGAGGGGTGACAGAGTCTGTCACCCGAGATGTCCTCTTCCTTTCATTAAAATAAAAAAAACAAGCCTGGCTGGATATTTCTCAATACCAGGTGTATAAGTGACCCCTCCTCCCGCCATCCAGAATATTCATATGGATTTTTATTCTTGGGCCATTTTTTTGCAATAGTTCTCCTTTAAATGAGTAAACAGCATCCACTGCCAGAAGTAACACCCATCCAGCACCTCCTGCGTCTGGTCTAGGCCTGTGCAACTGCTTAAAGTGGACCAACACCCAGGATTTTGACTATCCTGGGTTTTGGTCCACTTCGGCGGGGCACCCCGATCGGGGGTGCCCCGCTGTGTGAAACCCCCCAGAAAGCCCCAAAATCTTACCTGTCCCCGCTCCCACGTGACTGGACGGTCCAATCCCCGCCAACGTCCAGGCGGGGATCAGGAACGTCCAAGCGGCTGCCGCCGCCGCCGCCTCCCTCGCGTCACTTTCGGCGCGCGCGCGCCCCCGCCGGCCATTCGCAGACGGCCGGCGCGGGCGCGAGCACGCCTACAGGGGCGCGAGGGAGGCGGCGGCGGCCGGCCGCCGACGAAGATCAGGTAAGGTGTTTGGGGTTTTTTTGGGGGGTTTCACCCCGCGGGACATCCCGATCTCGGATGTCCCGCGGGGTGGGAGGTGATCGGCCCGGGAATCTTATAGATTTCCGGGCCGATCACCTCTCGGTGTTGGTCCACTTTAAAGTGGACCAACACCCACCCCGATCTATAAGATTCCCAGGCCGATCAGCTCCCTCCCTGTGGGGCATTCGAAATCGGGATGCCCCACTGTGTGAAAACCCCCAGAAAGCCCCTAAAAACTTACCTTATCGGCGACGGACAAGTGGCGGATAAGCCGCCGCCGCCTCCCGCGCGTTCCTCTAGCAGGGAGCGCCCTGTAAGAGGGACGCCCAAGAGGAGGCGTCGGTGGCCCCGATCGGGGTGCCCCGCAGAAGTGGACCAACACCCAGGATAGTGAAAATCCTGGGTGTTGGTCCACTTTAAATGGTCCACAGCAGGGCATTCCAATTTGGGATGCCCAAGGGGGGGGGGAGGCCAGCAGAGGAATCTTAAATTCCAGGGTTGGCCATATTCGGTTTTGTTCCGCTTTAAAGTGGACCTTGCCTAAGCCTTCCAACTCTTTACCAGGCAGGATCCTGGAGGACCCTAAACTAACCTCACACTCCTCCCTCCTGCCATCAGTGAGTCCTGAGAAATACTTACTTCTTTCTAGCACAGCCTAGTCAGATAACGGACAGGAAACAGCTGCACACGTGTGGCGGCTGTCACACAGCCTTTACCAGAAGGCATGCAGAACTACAGTGTGCAGCTGTTTTTTGGTCCCCTGTCATTCAGAGCGTAAAATATATCCCCTGAAGTCAGGGCTTATGGCAAAGAGCTGCCATGGGGGGTTTAGGTCAGCTTTAGAACTCCTCTACATGGCCTGGCAAGGAGAATGCAGCGCTGGCAGCGCCCTCCTCCTATTGCAGCCAAGGGCGGTGAGGCATGGCTGCCAGCTCTGTCCCACAATGCTGTGCGCAGGAGGAGCCCCCCTATGCCGGGGTCCCGGGTGTCTATGGTAGCGCACACTCACCGTGGCCGGGCGCGGGATACACCGGGAAGCCATTGTCCGCCGCTCACACTCCACTGACTGCTGTCACTGCTGCCGCGAGTCACCTCTACACCGTGCAGCCAAGCCCCGCCCCGCGCAGCCGACCCACCTCCGCCTCGTCCAATCAAAGCGCCCCGCTGATAATTCTGCCAATGCTTCTGACAATAGGGCGTGGCTAAGTGTCCATGCAGTTAGGAACCTTTGCTTGTAGCCATGGAGATATCTGCTGCTAGTGAAGCGGCCATCTTTAATGCTGGCACTGTGACCTCTATGTAACAGAACGACCCAATAATTAAGAAGGGGGAAGCAAGGAGACGCCACCTGGCTTTTTTATAGCCCACTAAACAAGACTTGGATCAAACCCGGGTTTTTCACTCAACTAGGTTTCGGTCCACTTTACTGGGGAATTTAGGATGTCCCTGTGTTTGAAACCCTATGGATGAGGTATTCTTACCTCACCTCTCACTCCCATGGCACATGCACGGGTTTCCAGCCAATCAGAACAGATTGCGTCACGAGGTAATCTATTCTGCATTAATATAGGATCACATAGCTACCAACTTTTTCAGGGTGGGAAAGAGGGACAGGTGTTAAATTAGGCCACGCCCCCTCATTAAGAGATGGATAGGGGATAGCGGTTAAAACAATAGAAATATGGGTGAATTAATCATTTATTGATGCAGATCTGCATGCTACACTTCAAAGTGGGACAAATAAGAACAACGAGGGTCAGGGGGACACCGACTCAAAAGAGGGACAGTCACTCCAAATCAGGGACACTTGGGAAGTATAGGATAAGGCACCCCTGGCTGTGTGTACCTGCGCTGGCCATCCAGATGGACGTGGCATTGCACCCTGAGGGATGCCATTGCATACCTACCAACTTTTCAGGGTGGGAAAGAGGGACATTTGGTCAATTAGGCCACGTCCCCTCATTGAGTTCCAGATAGGAGATAGGTTGTAACATTTAATATATAAACACTTTAAATAGGCAAATGAATTATTTACTGATGCAGATCTGCATGTTACACCTCCAAGAGGGACAAATGAGAACGAGGGGCAGGGGGACATAGACTCAAATGAGGGACAGTCTCTCCAAATCAGGGACACTTGGGAGGTATGCATTGTGATCCGCACATGGGTTATAAAACGGTCAGATCAGTTAATAGACTTGGCAAACCAGGAGGTTTTACACAGTGGACAGTGGGGCATCCCAAATCAGGATGCCACAGGGACAGGGTATCGTCTGGCCCCAGAATCTTTTACACCACCTCTATTAGAGTCTATGAAGAAGCGCACTTCAGTCACACAGCAGCAGTGGGGGGAATAAGCACATTGCTTAAACCGGACCTTCAGCGTGATTTAATGAAAAGCCCAAACTCTTAAAAAACTATTCCCCAGCATCTAAAATTAATATATTTTACGTTTTTAGTCACTAACTTATTTTTCTTTCCCCCACTGGGCTGCAACTCTGTTCAGGAATTTAGGATACGGACGCCGCCATCTTGACTCAGAAGCATCACACTTACTGATCAGAGGAGAGCAGGATAAAGTACAGGGAGGCGGGTTATAGCTGTGCTTTGCTCAGACAGAGCAGAGCTGGGGTCAGGTAACGGTCAGCAGTCCCAGAATGCAGAGCAGCACAGTCAGGAGGCACTTCCTGTTTGCAGGCTGCCTGATAAGATGGCGGCTTCCATAAGCCGCCATCTTGGATGTTTAAAGGCTCATAACATGCAGTAGATGCAGGTAGGATGATTTTAATGTGGGCAATCTGTATGTACAGGGTGTGGGAAACATATAAGATAGACTCTTATTCAGAGTGAAGGTCCGCTTTAAAGTGGAACAAAACCCAGCAGTGCCCGGCCTGGAATCTAAAAGGTTCTAGGGCCGGACATTGGCTTACCCGCTGCGGCATCCCGAATCGAGAGATGCCCCAATGTGTGAACCCCCCCCAGGGTGCCCAGACACACTCATATTTCACCGGTCCAACGGTGCGGGGGCTCGTCCAATGAGAGCCAGCGGTTGAAATTGCGTAATTCGGCAGGCAGCTGATATTGTTGTCAGTGTGAAGTGCACGCTGCCACATCCCCGCCGTGCATGCGCTCTTGCTACAGCCATTCATATAGGCTGGGACGGAAGCGCGCACTCCCCATTATAGTCAATGAGAGCCATTTGCCAAAAGTGGTAAACACAATGTCTCTCATTGGCTGAGCGTCTGCACCGTTACCGTGCACTGAAGCTGTGGGCGCACGGCGGAGCGCGCGGGGGAGCCTTCTCAGAATACATTCGGGACAGATCATTGTTGTACATGACGGTATTGTAATCTTGCTGTTAACTCCTTGTCATTGTTTTGACTCAGCTTTCCAGACCGCTATGGCCTTCTTATGATTAATAAGGGAGCTCATAGATAGTATATTCATTTTTGCACTATTGATTTTTGTATCTTTTACCCAATATTTATTCCACTAGCACTTTACTCGATGGATTGTATAGACATATAAATAAGATTATGGGTGTATACTATTTGAGTATTGCCTGGTATTGCCCTTTATAGCACTTTGGATCAGGCACTAGTAGCTTATTTTGCACGGTCACTTTAGTACATTTAGTGTTGATATTTAATTAGGGGGTTAATCTAATATTTATTATTTGTTTAATATAAATTATTTGCACAATATATTTACTTTTTAGTTTAAGAATTAGGACGGCTTATTATTAACCTGTATTATAATCAATCGCCGCATGTACTATGAATTCATTTTCCTTTAATATTATTATAATTAGGATTAATTACGTTTTTATTGATACTATACATTTTGGTTGTACATTTTCCGGGTGTTAGATATATGTTTTAACGTGTGTTGTATTTTTGTCCTTTTGTGTTTTTTATTCCTTGATGGCTTAGTTTATATAATAAAATTCTTGATACATTTTTTATCTGGTTGAGTTCCCCGTTCTGTTTGGACTCCTTGGTTGGGTTGTACTATAGCTTGCATCTGCACCGTTGGACAGAGGAGAGGTGAGTTTAACTGGGTGGACTGGGGGTTTCACACAGCGGGGCATCCCAGATCAGGATGCCCCAGGATAAAGGAACAAAACCCGGGAACAAAACACTGTGTGAAACCCCCCAGATAGGCCAAACTCACCTATCCCTAGTCCTGTGGTGCATGCGCAGGCAATACGGCTTTGTCGCAGGGCTCGGCAATCGGGAGCGAGAGCAGCCGCATCCCCAGGGCCCTTTAGATTAGGGCGCACTCCCCATCCCAGCCTATCTGAATGGCTGGGTTCTGGAGCGTGCCTCAGCCCAGAGATGTTGGGCATCCGGCCTCCGCTGTATACATTGCTATGAGAGCTGCCAACAAGAGCTTTGTGGGCGATTTCGAGGGCATCCCGCTTTGGAATGCCCCAGGGGAAGCCCAGTTGCCAGCCCTGGAGTGTTTTAGACTAGGGTGTTGTTCTGCTTTAAAGAGAAATAACGGCCTCCCTGGTGTCTAAAAGACTCCAGGGAGTCCAATGTCTTCATCCCTGGGACAACGCGATAGGGGATGCCCCCCTTTGTGAGACCCTGAGATTGTGACATTGCAGTGAATGGCCTTGTATAGTAACCTTTCATCTGCTTAGTAACCTTATTTTGTAAACTGTCTTACCTTTGTCCCAGTAAAGCTGCACCATACAATGTCATTTTACTGTTTACTGTAAAGAATTTTAATTGCTGAAAAAGAAAGAAAAAACACCTAGAAAATAAGTATGTGCAAGCGGAGGAGCCGACAGCGTGGAAGGCGCATGAGATTCCTAATGTTTGCTTTAAATGTTTGGGTCTGAGCTTTGGACATGCAGCCATCTCATGTTATATATACAGTATACAATGTTACTTATGCTGCACTTGTTAAACCGGACCTTTGGCATGATTTAATGAAAACCCCAAACCCTTAACAAAAACTATTCCCCAGCATCTAAAGTTAATATATTTTAAGTTTTTAGTCACTTACTTATTCTTCTTTCCCCCACCAGGCTGCAATTCTGTTTAGGGCTCTAGGATATGGGCTCTGCCATCTTGACTCAGAAGCATCACATATACTGAGGAGAGGAGAGACGGATAAAGTACAGGAGGGCGGGTTATAGATGTGCTTTGCACAGACAGAGCAGAGCTGGGGTCAGGGAAAGGACAGCAATCCCAGAATTCAGAAGGACACAGTCAGAAGACACTTCCTGTTTGCAGGCTGCCTGATGCACCACGGGCCGCCATCTTGGATGTTTAAAGGCTCATAACATGCAGTAGATACAGGTAGAATGATTTTAAATGTTAGCAATATGTATGTACAGGGTGTGGGAAACATATAAGATAGGCTCTTATTCAGGGTGAAGGTCCGCTGGCAAAACAAAAATGACCCAAGCATACTCACCTTTTATCCCCCGCAGCTCATCTAATGGACTTTCAGCATTCAGTTTTAAAACTGAATGCAGAAAATGAGCACTCAGTGTCCAGCGACGGTCAACTAGATGGATTTCTGCCCCTCCAACACACCCACCCCATTAATTGCAATAGAGGGGTGTGTAAAGGGGAGACATTTCATCTTGGAGAAGGCAGAGATTGAAGACCAATGCAGGACGGTCCCACCATTCTCCAGTATCAGTAAAAGCTATGGAGATTACAGATTCCCCCTCCCCTCTCAAAGGTCCGGACCAAAACCCAGGATAGTGAAAAAATCATGGGTTTTGGTCCACTTTAAAGTGATTGACCACCCATGTAAAAAAAAAATGGTACTCACTCATGGGTGCAGGTAAGATGATTTTTATTGTGGCCAATCTGTATGTACAGGGTGGGGGAAACATACAACATAGGCTCTTATTCAGGGTGAAGGTCTGGTTTAATGCCAAACAAAACCTGGGTTTGTTTACTTTCCCAGGTTTCGCTCTGCTTCCCTGGGGCATTCAGAATTGGGATTCCTCAATGTGTGAAACCCCCCAAATCTCCTGATTTGCTTATCTCTGCCCTGGTCCAAACAGCACTTGCACATGCTCCAGTCCAATCAGAGCCACTTGCTGTGAAGATGTAATTTGCATTGGGATGCCCCGCTGCATGTATTCCCCCCCCCCCCTCCAGGTCTCCCCATACGCTTAACTTCCTGCCGCTCTCACGCCGCAGACTCGGATGAGCAGCCCACGTAATAAGCACATTAGCTTTCATTTGCCTCCCTTCGGCTCCCGAGGTAAGTGGGGATGCGGCCACAGTGCAGAGACACGGCGAGGGCTCCAGGAGAAGGTGAGTGTATTGGGGCTTCAGGGGGGGTTTACACAGCGGGGCAGCCCAAATTGGACTGGAACTTTAACTGCCCAGGAGTCTTTTAGACTCCAGGGCCTGCAAAGTTCCTTTTTAACCCCATGCAGATGCTGTGCTTCTGAACTGCATGGGATCAGCCATCTTGCTTTGCACCTAACAGCCTTGCTTCTGAAAAATCCAATCCCACTGTCAGAATCGCTTTAAATCTATGTACAATCATATCTTATTACCTAGCCAGAAGTAGAAAGCCATCAGTTGTAATGACTCAGTTCTCTGCTCACAGCAAAGATAATTTGTTTAAATGCTCTGCCGCTGCTGACTTCATAGATACAAAGCATTCTTTTTCTCCAGCAGCAGTTGATTCAGTGTGTGTGTGTAGCATGACAGGGATGCTGCCCTGTTTTTCTGAAGCATACCGCTCTCAGTTGCTGTTGTTGGCTGCTGCTGGCACAGCTCCCCACACTCATGCGTAAGCAGGACTGGCAGGTGTGTAGCAAGATGGTCACTCCTATGCAGTCCAGGAGCACAGGATCTGCAAATGTATTCCACAAGATATGCATGGGGTTAAGCCCTCTCAAACAGCATGTGCCACAGACAGTCGGGGGGGGGGGGGGTAGCTTAGGGGAGAAATTTACAAAATTTTCTTTTTTTAACTTTTTTTTTACTTCGGGTGTGTAATACTTTTACCCATTATGCAACATTTTTGATAGATATCAAAGTGGTTGATGCTACATTGTCCCACCACACGCTGGAACAGGAGACAAAGCAGTTCATGTCGGAAACCAGCATTACGGGGAGGACGCATATGAGTGACTCCCTGTAAAAAAAAGTCCTAATAAATTTATTCTCAGTAATAGGTTTATGAAAAAAGATAAAGCAGATATCTGTCCTTTTAAAGTACTCAACTGAAAACCTTCATCAAGACCTTTCTGCAAAAATTCTAATATTCTGTGAACAGAAAAAATTCTACAAGTGAACCCTCTGGATTCGCACCAAGCAATAAATGCTTGCCAGAGTCTATAGTAGATCATTGATCAAGACTTCTTCCTGGCCTGAATCATAGTCTGGACTATCGTTCATCTTGGACCCCCCTTTTCTGCCAAGATGAAGGATTGAATAGCCAGGCCGTCAAACCCAGAACTCGTGAATTGGGATGCCTTAGAGGCCCCTGTATGAGAAGATCTGGATCGACGGGTAACCTCCACAGGTCACCCTCTGACATCCTTACTATGTCTGAGAACCAGCTTCTCCTTAGCCACCAATGAGCCATTAGAATAGTTGGGACTCCCTCGGTAGCTGTCGTTTTTAGTACCCAACCCAGGAGTGGAATCGGAGGGACAGCATAAAGAAGCCATAATGCTGACCACTGAAGATTGTTATTGCTAGATTATCCTTGGACCAGGACATAAACTTCGGAACTTTCCAATTGTGCCGTGACTCAAAGAGATCTAGGATATTTATGGTGATTCTGCTCTCCTCCGGACTCCACTGTCCCTGGATGGGATGTGACCCCATGACACCCCTCCAACCTCTTAGATTGGCATCTTTAGTAATGATCTACCATTGTACTGGAAGAAAGGATTTGCCGATCAGAAGAGGTTGAGGATTCAGCCACCAGGTTAGAGACTGCCTTGTTAAGTGTGTCATGCAAAAGGAGTGATCCAGAGTTTGTAGGTTCTGATCCCAGATAGTGAGCAAATCCATCTGCAGGGGTCTTGTGTTAAACTTTGCAAAAGGCACGGCTTCGAAGCAAGACACCATCAGGCCCAACAGACGCATTCCTTGATGAATTGTCAGGTGAGGGCAGGACAAGAGCTCCTGTACCCCGGCCTGAAATAAAAGTCTCATCTGTTCTGGAAGAAACACTTTTTCCTGAGACGTGTGTAATGACATTCCCAGTAAAGAAATAACTCTTGAAGGTATGATATTCGACTTTGGATAGCTGACTATCCAGCCAAACTCTTCTAATGTCGATAAGACAATCTGTGTATCATTCTGGGCCTCCTGGGATGATGGGGCCCATATCAATAGATCATCTAAGTAAGGGGTTATATGTATCCCCTGTCTAGAAAAGCCATGAGACCTGCCAACACCATGGTAAACATCCTTGGTGCTGACGACAGGCCGAAGGGCAAAGCCACAAACTGAAGATGTAGGCCATCTACTACAAACCGCAGATATTTCTGATGACCTGGAAAAATTGGAATGTGTAGGTAAGCATTATTTATATCCACTGTGGTTCTAAAATCTCTCGGCTGGAGTGACATCACTGTGGATCTTAAAGATCCCATGCAAAATTTCTTCAAAAGGGCCCAGAAGCCCCCAAAAAGAGGAAGGGGGATTTGTTTAAGCCAGAAAAGCAGAGGCGGTTTATTCCAGCGCAAATACTTTATTCTAATCTGATTCAAAAGGAATGGCAGAAGGCAGATAGTCTTCCACCCATTCCTAGAATACTAGTTAGTAAGTATCCTTTTCCTCCAGATCAGATTGGTTTATGGTCTCGCCCTCCTGTGCTAGATGCTCCGGTTTCAGGTCTAAGACTTCCGTTATGCCATCCTCTGATAGTGTTTCTCCAAAGGATCCAGCGGATAAACGCATAGATCAGGTGGCACATCATGCTTTTTCTGTCGTGGGGTGTACCTTGCAGCCGGCCTATGCCACATCCATAGCCTCTTTGGCGAGCAGGAAGTTGTTAAAACAACTGGACTCTGAGACTCGTTCTGGTCGTTCGCAGAAGTCATGCTTCCAGTTGATCAAGACCTGTTTGGATATCAACAGGTATGTTATCCCAGCTATGGATGATTTGATCAGGTTAAGTGCCAGAGGCTTAGCTCTGGTGGTAGCTTTAAAAAGTGGACCAACACCCAGGATTTTGACTATCCTGGGTTTTGGTCCACTTCCCCCAATCTGGGGTGCCCCACTATGTGAAACCCCCCAGATCTCCTAATGAAACCTCCTACGGCGCATGCGCAGACGCTCGTTCAATCAGCACGCTTGGAGGCACTGAGGTATGCGTGTCAAAGTGACATCTTGCCTCAGCGGCTCCAACCAAGCTGGCGGCCGCATCTCACGCTTCCCTCTAACAGGACACGCGCTCTGCTAGAGAGAAGCACGAGATGCATCCGCAGTCCGTGCATGCGCCTTTGGATCAGGATTCAGGTAAGGTTTGCGGGCGTCCTGGGGGGTTTCACACAGCGGGGCATCCTGATTTTGGATGCCCCGCGGGGAGGGATTGGATCGGCCCGGGAATCGATCCTGCAGGGTGTTGGTCCACTTTAAGGTGTGCTTTATGGCTAAAGCAATGGTCAGCTGACGCAGCCTCTAATAAGAATCTGAATAAGCCCTGAATAAGAGCCTATCTTATATGTTTCACCCACCCTGTACATACAGATTTCCCACATCAAAAATCATCCTACTTGCACCTAGTGCATTTTCTAAACAGGAAGTGTCTTCTGACAGTGCCGCTCTGCATTCTGAGATTGCTGTCCTTTTTCTGACCCCAGATCTGCTCTGTCTGTGCAAAGCACAGCTATAACCCTGCTCCCTATACTTTTGCCCTGTTCTCCTCTCCAAGAGTTGCAGCCCAGTGGGAGAAAGAATAAGTGACTAAAAACGCTGAACGTCCGGTTTAAACATATTAAATATATTAACATACCTTATTAGTTGAGATCCACTTGAAGGTGGCCACCATAGCAGCTTTAGGAAGAGCCCCCCCTACCAGCCAGCCAAGCCGCGACAGCCCCTGGATAGCCCCAGCATCAGGATGAAGAGGCGCAGTATGCGGCCAGAGCCCCCGAGCTGGCAGCAAAGAAGCCAGCTGAAGCCGTAGGCGGCGGTGCGGCCAAAGAAAATCAGGGAAGGAAGAGCTTTGAAAGCCAGAGAACTGGCTGCGGTGGTGACCTACAAGCCGATACACAACCTAAGGAGGGGGACGAGACAGTGATCTTCCCTCGCTGCCTGGCAGAAGGAAGCATCTGTCTCTTCTGACCACCTTAGCTCTGCCCCCTCACACAAACTGCAGCCCAGGAGTGAGACCTCTTCAAAAACAGAAGTGACCCCCAAAAGCGCCCAAGACCCTAGCGCTTCCCCAAAAGAATCCTAAAAAAATAAAAAATAAAAGGATAAGAGGAGCTCACAGCACACCTTGCAGTACAGTTCCAACTGCAAGAATGAAACTAGATTGTGGAAGTGCAGCCGGAATATAGGCAGGGAGGAGCCACACATCTTGCAGTCCTTCAGTTGAGAGTTAACCCAATGGTGTCCTCCTGACGGCCTGAAGTAAAATGGAGGAGAAAATTTGTATAGTCACTTGCAGATGATTATACCAAATACAACGCTGGGTTCTTTACCTGATCAGCAGATCCACATCCCACGTCGTCCGAGACAATCGTCAGTTGCTTTTTGGTGCTTGATGAGGTGCTGCCCCCTGACATCATTACGTCACAGTAATATTGCCATGACCCCTCCATTGACTACAATGAAGGAGACAAGCCAGCGTTACTATGACTGATGGAGGGGTAGAAGGGTCCATGTGAGACAAACTCCCCTTCGCATAAACCCATCCAGCTAGCACCACTCCCTGCCAAAGCCTTGCAGTTTGCTGCACGCTGCAGTTCCCCATCATAGGAAGTCCCAGTGGCAAGTAGATTGGTATTCTAAAAGAGGTGATTAGGTTGGGGTGGATAGAATTTTAGGAATAATTAGGAGTTCTTAGACCTCCCCCTTCGTTTTTCAAGGTTGTAGATCAACCTAAAGTTAGGAAGGTAAATGGGGTGGTAGTATCGCTGCTACTATTCTACTGGACGGGTGTCAAACGCCGGTTATTAACAAACAGAAAACAAAATGCTAACACAACCATTTAAATGTATAGTTACAGACGCAGAATATTTTGCCCAGGGCAGACTCTACACCGGGTCTGGGGGCGGGATTGGAGGCAGTACTGCATTCCACAGTAGAGCACAGCGAACCAGCACATCACTTTTGAATGACACAGACGCAAAGATGTCAGAAGCCTTGTGACCGGGCCCCAGCTGCTGCTGTCTGACACCTGTTAAAGGGACTCTGTAGGAAAAGTGCATAAACTGTCATACAGTAGCACACTCCATCATGGCTGCCCTCTCCCTTCCTGTCAGAACACAGATGCTCCTGAAAGTAGAAACAAGGCAAAGAGTAGAGGCACGCCACCTAAATTCCTTTGCCATAGACCACCAATAATAGGGCTAAGATGGTGGTCTAAAGCTCCATATGATCAGACTGTAAACAATGGGAGCCAGGGGCTTGGGATAGTGCACTGAAAAACGTTAGACTTTTGGCCTAGTTTAAGCAGTTGTAAGAGCTCTGGAAACTGAAGGATGATGCTAAGGCATTGTATTGCTAATTTTCCATCATAGATGTAACCATTCCAAAAGTCTACTTACCAGGTAAGTTGAAAAGTAAAAGTATCCTTTTGACTTATTTTTAAGTTAAGTTTTGACCAAGGAAATACCCTTGCAGTCTGTGACCCCTGTGGTGATTAGCTCTGGTAGAAGGCAGGAATAGAGGCTCAGAGGCGAAAGTTCAACTTAAAGTCCGTGTTTATTCACACACAAATCCATAAAAGCGAATGTCCTTTTGGGTTACATCACCTTTTCAGGAAAATGCAGCAGAAGTAAATTAGACAGGCAACAGCGTTTTTAGTCCTTGGGCAAACTTGCTACTTTGCAGCCGAATCCGCCTCTGGTCCGCATGAAACAGCCTGCACAAGAGTTTTCAGCCAGGCACACAGAGTCTCACTTCACAAGTGAGCTCCAGACACAGACAGTGCACAGCTGACTCCCCAAACTATTTATGCGGCCTGTAAAACCCGGACCTGGGTAGGGGATGGAGTCCCACCCTGCTCTACTCCCATCCCAGTAAAACTGTCCCGGGTTAGCCTTTCGGCTATACTCAAACTTCAGCACCAGACTGCCATTAGCAGCTGATGCTGGGAAACAAACTATACGGTTTTACTGCAGCAAGGCCAGGTACCTTGGTGCCACATACCTTCCGTCCATGACGGCACCTTGCACCTTACCACATACCCCCCCTTTGTTTAACCCTGAGGGGGTGGACACATGACAAACAATGTGCCCGGGATAGGGCATCCGCATTACCCAACAACCGTCCCACTCTGTGCTCTACAGAGAACTTGAAATTTTGCAAGGACAGGAACCACCGGGTGACCCTGGCATTCCTGTCCTTAGCCTGACACATCCATTTGAGGGGAGAAAGGGGCGCGCGGGAGGCGGCGGCGGACGGGGTGCCCCCCTGAAGTGGACCAAAACCCAGGATAGTCAAAATCCTGGGTGTTGGTCCACTTTAACAGGTCTGTCAATGGTGCCGCTACAGTGGCAAAATTGGGAATGAACCTCATGTAATACCCGGGAAATGACTTCACTTGGCGGGTAGAGTTAGGACGTGGCAAGCTACGGATGGCTTCTATTTTGTTAACCTGGGGCTTGACCACTCCTCGCCCAATCACATAGCCCAGGTATTTAGTCTCTTCTAAGCCTAAGGCACACTTTTTGGGGTTTGCCGACAAACCAGCCTTCCTGAGGGAATCCACTACGGCTTGGACTTTGGGCAGTTGACTTTCCCAATCCGTACTATGGATGATGATATCGTCCAGATATGCAGAAGCATAACGACGATGTGGCCTGAGGACAATATCCATTAACCTTTGGAACGTAGCGGGAGCGCCATGTAAACCAAAGGGTAATACCTTATACTGGAACAGTCCCTCAGGTGTGATAAAGGCCGTTTTCTCCTTGGCAGCCTCAGTCAAGGGTACCTGCCAGTACCCTTTTGTGAGGTCCAAAACAGAAAAATACCATTTTGTGAATACTCACCTGTAAAATGGGTATTATAAGTATGTCACACACCCCACTTCAAACATTAATAATTACACTAGGGTTAACGCACCGCTAGGTGGCAGCATTGCAGAGAACTCTCCAAAAAACTTCAACAGGCCCCTCCCGGTCTATACATACCTGGTACCTCCCAAGAACCTCCCAGTATTAGAACAGCAGTAAGACAAGGTACCAGAACCAAACAATGTAACCCTCAACGTAAAGAACCAAACTTCACCAAATAGAGAGCCAGGATACCGAAAAGGGCGGGTGAAGTGGGGTGTGTGACATACTTATAATACCCATTTTACAGGTGAGTATTCACAAAATGGTATTATTCTAAGTATGTCACACACCCCACTTCAAACATTAATAATTACACTAGGGACATCCAACAGCAGTGTCCAGAAAAGGGTGGGTATCCGAATCAGGCAATAACGCAGAAAAAACTCAGACCACTGCAGCCTGCAAAACCTTGCGGCCAAAAACAGCATCCGCTGAAGCCCGCACATCAACCTTATAGAACTTAGAAAAAGTATGAACAGAAGACCAAGTTGCAGCCTTACACACTTGTTCAACCGAAGCCTGGTGCTGAAAAGCCCAGGACGCACCAACCGCACGAGTAGAATGAGCAGTAACTCGGAAAGGAGGAGCCTTCCCCTTAGCCGAATAAGCACCAACAATGGCCTGACGAATCCATTTGCTAATGGAGGACTTGGCCGGAGCCAAACCCTTCCTAGGCCCACAGGGCACAACGAAAAAGGCATCAGTCTTACGAAAAGAAGACGTAGCACGTAGATAGTACCTGACACAACGTACAACATCCAAGCAGTGCAAAGCACTCTCCTTGGCATTCTTAGGCTTAGGACACAAAGAAGGAAGAACAATGTCCTGGTTAAGATGAAACGCAGAGACCACTTTAGGGAGAAAATCTGACTTGTAACGAAAAACCACTTTGTCCTGATGATCCTCAAAATAAGGAGCCTGAATAGACAAAGCTGCCAGCTCTGAAACACGCCGAACCGAAGTGATGGCCACCAAAAAGGCAACCTTCTGGGTAAGAATGGACAAAGCGACATCCCGCAAAGGCTCAAAAGGAGGAGCCTTAAGAGCGGAAAGAACCAAATTCAAATCCCACACTGGGAGCAAAGGCTTCCTGGGAGGCCGCACATGCGAAACCCCCTGGAAAAAAATCTTGACCAAGGAATGACTAGCAAAAGATTTCTGGAAAAAAATAGACAAAGCAGAAACCTGCCCCTTCAAGGTACTCAGCTGAAGACCGGAGTCCAGCCCCGACTGAAGAAACTCCAAAATCCTAGACACAGAAAAGACCCGGCAGGGCAAAGACCTAGCCTCACACCAATCAATATAAGATCTCCAATACCTGTAATAGATGGAAGAAGAAGATCTCTTCCTGGCACTAATAAGAGTCTGAATGACCGCATCCGAAAGACCCTCCTCTTTTAGGATGGAGGTTTCAGCAGCCAAGCCGTCAAAGCCAGCGTTTGTAAACTGGGGTAACATAGTTGACCCTGAGTGAGAAGATCTGGCCGAAGAGGCAGATCGAACTGATCTACGGCCAGACGAACGATGTCCGCGAACCACACCCGCCTTGGCCACCTTGGAGCCACGAGAATGGCGGGAACTCCCTCCAGAACCAACTTTCGCAGAACCCTGCCTAGCATGGGAATCGGAGGAAACAGATAAAGAAACCCCAGGTCCCTCCAGCTCAGGGTCATGGCATCCACCGCCAGAGCCAGAGGGTCCCGGGACAGGGACACAAAGGACGGAAGCTTGTGATTGTGACGAGAGGCAAACAGATCCACCTCCGGCGTCCCCCACCGGAGACAAAGTGACCGAAACACCTGGGGATGGAGAGACCACTCCCCCCGACGGGACGCACACCGGCTCAGAAAATCCGCCTCTATGTTTTCCACTCCTGGAATGTAAACTGCCGAGATGCAAGGGACATGAGTCTCCGCCCAGACCAAAATCAGAGACACTTCCCTGTGGGCACCCAGACTGCGAGTCCCTCCTTGGTGATTGATGTAAGCAACCGCCGTCTGATTGTCTGAGCGAACCTGAACCGGCAGACCTTGTAAATGATGCGTCAAGCGAGACAGAACCAACCTGATGGCTCGCAATTCCAGAACATTGATGGGCAAGTGGGCCTCCTGAGGGTCCCACTGCCCCTGAAACCGAAGATCCTTCCAATAACCTCCCCAGCCTGACAAACTGGCATCCGTGGTGACAGTTTCCCAAAGCGGAGTCAGAAACGACCTGCCCTTCAGAAGGTTGTCCGAGACCAACCACCACAGAAGGGACTGCCGAACCCGAGGGGACAACCGGAAGGACCGATCCAACGACCCCGGACACCGGTTCCAAGACGCCAAAAGATGAAGTTGAAGAGTCCTCGTATGAAACTGAGCAAAGGGAACTGCCTCGAACGAGGCCACCATCAATCCCACCAGTCTCATCCCCAGACGAATGGACGGATGAGGCTGGGAGAGGAGCAGCTGGACCAATTCCTGAATCATCAGAACCTTGGCCTGAGGAAGAAACACTCTGTGCTGGCAGGAGTCCAATGACATCCCCAGAAAAGTCACCACCCTGGCCGGAACCAGCGAGGACTTGGGGTAATTGATCACCCAGCCGAACTTCTCCAACATAGACACCACCGTGCTGGTGTCCCCCTCTGCTTGACTGAAGGAAGGAGCCATGATGAGAAGATCGTCCAGGTAAGGCACAATGCGAATCCCCTGAGCTCTGAGCAGAGCCATCACCCCCGCCAACACCTTGGTGAACACTCTCGGAGCAGAGGTGAGACCGAATGGAAGAGCCACAAACTGAAAATGCCGATCCCCCACCACGAAACGGAGGAACCGCTGATGAGCAGGAAAGATCGGCACGTGCAGGTACGCATCCTTGATGTCTATGGACGTCATAAAGTCCCCCTGCCGAAGCGAACCGATCGCAGACCGCAGGGTTTCCATGCGAAACTTCCGAGGACGAATAAACCTGTTGAGAAACTTCAAATCCAGAATAGGACGGAAGGACCCGTCCTTTTTGGGGACCGTGAAGAGATTGGAGTAAAACCCGCGCCCCACCTCTGAAGGAGGAACCGAGCAAATGACAGCTAAATCTAGAAGATTCCTTACTGCCGCCAGGAGCCCCTGCGCAGCCAAAGGATCCAAAGACACCCGAGACCTGAAGAACCTTGGAGGAGGACGGGACTCGAACTCCAACTTGTAACCGGCCGAAACCACCTCCCGGATCCATCTGTCTGGGACCTCCTGGTCCCACACCCGGGAGAAAAGTTGCAACCGTCCCCCCACCCGAACGGGTGAGGGCGCCCCCTCATTGCTGGGTGGGCTTGGCAGCCGGCTTGGGCTTGGCACCCCAGACGCGAGTGGGGCAGCCACGGCCTCTGCCCCTATTCCAACTGGCGCCCCTGGGGGCCGAGGAGCCCGCACCTCTACCGGCGCCGACTCCCCGAAAGGACGGATTGAACGAGACCATCCCCCGAAAGGAACGGCGAAATTTCTTGCGCTGAGGTAATTTACCTCCCTTGGCAACAGAATCCAGCCTCTCACCAAAAAGCCTCAAACCCAAAAAGGGCAGAGCCGTGAGCGATCTTTTAGAATTAAAATCGGCCGTCCACTGTCTCAACCACACACAGCCCGGATAGCCACCAGCAAGGCAGGAGCCCTGCCACACATCAACATGGCATCCTCCTGAGCGGCCAGGATAAAAGACAAAAAAGCATCGCAGCGCTTAAGCCCAAGGGACTCATCACTGGTGGGCTCGAGATCCACCCCCAAGTCCCTGACAATAGACCTGACAGCAAAAGTCAAAAGAGCCGAGGCACAAACAGGCCTTAACACGGAACCCGCACATACAAAACCATGACGGGCAAGCTGATCAACCCGGCGATCCTCGCCGTCCCTGAGCGAAGTCGTGTCAGGGGAATGCACGACCGCCGTGTTGGACAGTCCCAGGACCGGAGTATCTACCTCAAGGGGAACAGACCAACGCTTCAACAATTCCGCCGGAAAGGGATACTTCCTATACCAGCTAGACGGTCCCACAACCCCCGCACACCTTGGATTGTCCCGAAGAACCATTCCCGGTATCTGTGGCAGCCTCCATGTGGTGAAATTTATGGTATTCGCAGAACCCAGGGATTTATGCGGTACGCGACCCGGGATGCCCCTTAATAACCTAACACTTGTCTAAGGATAGTCCCAAGATCCTGACCCAGGGGAATAGCATAAGACCCTTATAAAAATATATACAATATAAATATATATATATATAAATATATATTGCAATGAAAAAACACCCCCCACGAGCCAGGTATATATGACCGGGAGAGCCCTGCCAGAACGGGATCCCAGGATCTGAAAGACACAAAGGGAGAGGGACAGACGTCAATCCAGCACCATATACCAAAATCCACATAACATACAAAAACCCCCCTTACACCACCCCCCCCTCATTAACCAGAGCACAAGAAATGGTTAATACCAACCAGCACCATAAAGATGCGCCGGAGCGAGGAGGAAGGAGAAGGAGGAGGAGAGGACAATCCGAGGGGCCATAGCAAGAAAAACCAAAAACGCCTACCTGAGAGGGAGAGAGAGAACCGCGCAGCCAGGCAACGCAGAAGATGGCGGCCCGCACACAGCGCAGTGAGGGAGGAAGAGACGAGCGCAGGAGCCGAGAAGGCCCCGCCCCCCCGGGACATCCAATCCTTGCGCGGCCCCGCCCCCTGGCAGCGTCAGCGCGCCGCGAGGCCCCGCCCCCCCGGCTCCTGAGGGGAGAGAAAGACACACAGACAGGGGGACAGAGGCAGGCAAAACTTACAGTGAAAGTAAAAATCACAAAGGGACTCACAATATAGAGCGCAGCAGCACACTCACACAGCATGTCACCGGCACAGCATGTCACCGTCCCAAGCGTGCCCCACACCCCGGAAAGTGACACAATATCCCAGGGCTAGGCACATCCTGACGCTAACCTCCTATAAAATGGGGCATCCCACATCCGGATCACCACTCCGGGAATCCCGCTATGCCCCGTAATGAAGGGTCGAGCGGAGGAGCTAATCTCCTAGGCACCTATGGTGCCGGCTACCTTTTTGCCCGGCCTACAGCCGAAGCTGGGAGGCTGCCATTAAATAGAATACTTTCAAACAAAAGCCGGGCAGAAATAGACCACGGGGGGGGGGGGGGGCGGGGGGATACCCCGGCTACCTGCAAGCAGGAGACTTCTTTCTTCTGTCTTGTCGCCACCTTGCAGAGAACAACACTGGGAGGTTCTTGGGAGGTACCAGGTATGTATAGACCGGGAGGGGCCTGTTGAAGTTTTTTGGAGAGTTCTCTGCAATGCTGCCACCTAGCGGTGCGTTAACCCTAGTGTAATTATTAATGTTTGAAGTGGGGTGTGTGACATACTTAGAATAATACCGGCCTTGGCCTATCTTCTCAATAAGCTCGTCTACTTGGGGCATAGGGTAGGCATCAAACTTAGATACTTCGTTAAGTTTGCGGAAATCATTACAGAACCGCAGCATACCATCGAGCTTCAACCGGATCTTGGCCTGAGGTTCCGTGACAACGTCATGTTGGATGACAGAAGTGCGCCCAGGGAGATCTGAAAACACATCCGTGTTTCTGCTAACAAACTCCCTGGCTTCCTGGGTCTGTTTAGAGGAGAGGTTGTCGCCAGCTTTCACCTCAACTACCACTTCTCTAACAACAGACTGAGGGACTGGAAGCTCCACCCCTAACATACCTGGTCGGGGACTGTCACCCACAGGGGTCTCCCTGTCTTTCCACAGCTTCAGCAGGTTTACATGGTACACCTGCTCTGGCTTTCTCCGCCCGGGCTGATGTACCTTGTAAGTCACTTCCCCAATTTTCCCAAGCACCTCATAGGGACCCTTCCACCTAGCCAGGAATTCACTATCCACTGTTGGCACCAGAACCAAAACTCTTGTCACCTGGGTTAAAGTTCTGTGCTTTGGCCTGCCGGTTATAAACCCTACTTTGGGCCCGCTGTGCTGCATCCATATGTTCCCTCACCAGTGGCAACACGGTCTCTATCCGTTCCTGTAACTGAGTAACATACTCTACCACACTTTTGTGGGGTGTGGGTTGCTGTTCCCAAGCCTCCTTAGCTTTATCCAACAGGCCTCGTGGATGCCGACCGTATAAGAGTTCGAAGGGCGAGAACCCAGTAGAGGCCTGGGGCACCTCTGGCACTGCGAACATCAGATAGGGCAGAAGCAAGTCCCCATTCTTCCTATCCTTGGCGACCACCCGCTTTAACATGGTTTGGTTAAATCTTTGTACTAAGCCATCTGTTTGCGGGTGGTAAACGGATGTCCGCAATTGTTTCACCTGCAACAACTTACAGAGCTCCTTCATTACCTTGGACATAAAAGGGGTACCTTGATCGGTCAGGACCTCTTTAGGCAGGCCTACTCGGGAAAACATTTCCATAAGCGCCTTAGCAATGAGCTTGGCTGAGGTGTGTCGCAGGGGCATTGCCTCGGGATACCGCGTGGCATAGTCCAAGACTACCAGAATATGTTGGTGCCCTCTTGCGGATTTTGCCACTGGACCCACCAGATCCATAGCAATCCGCTCAAAGGCCACCTCAATAACTGGGAGAGGAACTAGGGGACTACGGTAATGAGGCTGGGGGCTGGTCATCTGACATGTTGGGCAGGACTCACAATATCTCTCCACCTCCTTGTACACACTAGGCCAGTAGAATCGTTGTAAAATTCGGTCCAGATTTTTCTGCTGGCCTAGGTGTCCCCCCAGAACATGTTGGTGGGCCAAATCCAACACAAGCTTGCGATAAGGATTGGGTACCACCAATTGTTCCACAACCTCTTCTTTGTTTACCCGGTACAGCATATCCTGGTTTCCACAAAGCGTGGAAACTGACTCAGCCCCCGGCTGTTGTGGTTCACCTTCCACCTCAAGTACATTCTCCCAGGCCCGAGATAGAGTCAGGTCCTGGTGTTCTGCTGTACCAAAACTACCTGTGGAGACATGAAGATCTGCCAACTCTGGACCTGTTCACAAATCTTCCATATCTCCAACCATAACACTCAGTGGGGTTGACTCCACCCCACTTCCACCTTTGTCCCTTCTGACTCCGGTTCCCAGGGTTCCGGGGTCACCCCTGAGTAGGGCCAGTCTATTGGGGACACACCCACCTCGCGGGTTTCCGGAACTCCCAGCGTGGTCCATAGTGACATGAACCTCGGAAAGTCTCTCCCAAGAATAAGTTCGTACGGGAGTTTAGCGGCGACTTTGTGGATCCAGCTGCCAGGGACGGTGGTTAGAGTCACTTGTGCTGTGGCATAGTCTCTCAAGTCCCCGTGTATGCACAAGATCCCAGTTTTCCGCCCCATGTACTCATCGGGCAGTACCATGGTGGGTCTCACCAGGGTAACCATACTTCCCGAGTCCAAAAATACAATTCTGTGATTACTCACCTTGTAGAATTGGTATTATAAGTATGCAGCACGTCCTGCTCCAGATAATGATTCATAACATCTGGGATATCCCTCCAGTATAGAAAAGCAGTAAGGGAACCAGGAGAAGCCAATAACAAATTCAACAACGTTAACAAGGAAAACAATCACCATATAGAGGATCCAAGAATAAAGCAATCAGGGTGGGATGGAGCAGGACGTGCTGCATACTTATAATACCAATTCTACAAGGGGAGTAATCACAGAATTGTATTATTCTAAGTATGCAGCACGTCCTGCTTCAGATAATGATTCATAACATCTGGGACATCCAATAGCAGTGTCCATAAACGGGTGGGGATCCCAAAAAGGCAACAACACGCAGTTCAAACCACTGCCGCCTGCAGAACCTTACAGCCAAAAACAGCATCCGCTGAGGCCTGAACATCAACCTTGTAAAACTTGGAAAAGGTATGAACAGAAGACCACATAGCAGCCTTACAAACTTTTTCAACAGAAGCCTGTTGCTGGAAGGCCCAGGAAGCCCGAACAGCACGGGTAGAATGAGCAGTAACACGGAAAGGAAGATCCTTCCCCCTAGTAGAATAGGCCCTAACGATAGCCTGACAAATCCATTTGCTAATAGTAGACTTAGCAGGAGCCAAAACCTTTTTGGGACCCGAGGGAACCACAAACAAGGCGTCTGTCTTTCTGAAAGGCGCAGTAGCCACCAGGTAGTATTTCAAATTCCTGACAACATCCAGAGAATGCAAGGCCCTCTCCTTGGAATTACCAGGATTAGGGCACAAAGAAGGAAGCACAATGTCCTGAATGAGATGGAAGGCAGAGACAACCTTAGGCAAGAAGTCTGGTTTAAAGCGGAAAACCACCTTGTCCTGGCGTCTCTCAAAGTAGGGGGCCTGAATAGACAGAGCCGCCAACTCAGAAACACGCCGGACAGAGGTAATAGCCACCAAAAAGGCAACCTTCAGGGTAAGGATAGACAAGGCAGCCTCATGCACAGGTTCAAATGGAGGACCCTGAAGGACAGACAACACCAAATTCAAATCCCAGACCGGTAACATGGGTTTGTGGGGAGGGCGCACATGAGCGACCCCCTGGAAGAAGGTCTTGACCAGAGGATGTAGAGCGAAGGACCTCTGGAAGAAAACAGCCAAGGCGGACACGTGACCCTTGAAAGTGCTGAGCTGAAAACCCATATCCAAACCATGTAGAAGGAACTCCAGGATCCTAGGAATGGAAAACACACGACAGGGAAAGGCCCTAGACTCACACCAGTCAATGTAGGTCCGCCAGGTCCTATAGTAGATAGTAGAGGAGGATTTCTTCCTAGCCCTGACAAGAGTATGAACAACCAAATCAGACAGTCCTTTCTCCTTTAGGATGGAGGTCTCAGCAGCCAGGCCGTCAAAGCCAGCATTGGTAAATTGGGATAACAGAGCCGTCCTTGAGTGAGAAGGTCCGGAACCAAGGGTAGAGTGTACTGATCCACTGCCAGCAGCACGTCTGCGAACCACACCTGCCTTGGCCACCTGGGGGCCACCAGAATGGCTGGCACCCTCTCCTGTACCACCTTGCACAGAACCTTGCTCAGAAGAGGAAACGGAGGGAAGAGGTACAGGAGACCGAGTCCCTGCCAGGGCAGAGACAGAGCATCCACCGCCAAAGCCAGAGGATCCTGGGACAGGGAGACAAGGCAGCTTGTGATTGTGGCGAGCAGAAAACAGATCCACGTCCAGCATCCCCCAATGGTGACAAAGGGATAGGAAGACCTCGCTCTTGAGGGACTATTCCCCCCAGCGAGAGGTCCCCCTGCTCAGGGAATCCGCCTCCAGATTTTCCGCTCCCGGAATGTAAACTGCTGAGATGCACAGGACATTGTCCTCGGCCCAGGACAGAATCAACAACACCTCCTTGAGGGCACTCTTGCTTCTAGTTCCTCCCTGATGATTGATATAGGCGACCGCCGTCTGGTTGTCGGAGCAAACCTGTACCGGCAGGCCCTGAAGGTGAGGAGTCAACTGCGCCAGCACCAACCGAACCGCCCTCAGCTCTAGGATGTTGATAGGAGCGTGAGCCTCCTGAGGGCCCTACAGCCCAGGAATTGGAGGGCTCTCCAGTAGCCCCCCCCCAACCTGACAGACTGGCATCTGTAGTGACCGTCTCCCAACATGGTGTCAGAAATGATCTTCCCCCCAGAAGATTCCTCGAGTCCAGCCACCACAGCAGGGACTGCCGGACCAGAGGAGAGAGTACAAAAGCCTGATCCAGAGACAGGGGACTCTTGTCCCAGACTGAAAGGAGATGGAGCTGAAGGGGTCTCATGTGAAATTGAGCGTAAGGGACTGCCTCGAAGCAGGCCACCATCTGTCCCACCAATTTCATCCCTTGCCGGATGCAGGGACGAGGACTGGACAGCATGAAATGAATCAGAGCTTGAAGAGAATCCACCTTCTGCTGAGGGAGGAAAATCCTGGCCTTAATGGTATCCAGATTCATGCCCAGGAAGGGGGTCACCCAAGACTGGGAGAGGGAGGACTTAATTGATAATTGATCACCCATCCGAATGTTTCCAGGGCAGTTACCACCGTCTGGGTATCTAATTCTGCCTGCTGGAGAGAATGAGATGTAATGAGAAGGTCGTACAGATAAGGGAGAATGCGAATCTCCCGGCTCTGAGGAGGGCCATCACCCCCGCCAGCACCTTGGTGAACACTCTGGGGGCTGAGGTGAGACCGAAGGGAAGTGCCACAAATTGGTAGTGCTGGTCCTCCACGGCGAACCTGAGGAACCGCTGATGCCCTGGGAAGACTGGCACATGAAGGTAAAAATCCTTGATGTCTATGGAGGTTATGAAGTCCCCCAGGTGCAAAGAGCTGATCGCGGAGTGCAGGGTCTCCATGCGAAAGCGTCTGGTTCTGATGAACTTGTTGAGAAGCTTTAAGTCCAGAAGCTTTAAGAATCCACCTGTCTGAGACCTGTTGCCCCCAGACATGAGCGAAGAGCCGCAGCCGTCCCCCCACCCCTAAGGGTGAGGGCGCCCCTTCATGGCTGAGCGGGCTTGATGACAGATTTGGGCTTGGAGCCCCAGGAGGATCCGGGACGGGCACGGCCTCTGCCCTTGCCCCAGAAGTCTCCCCTGTGCCCCGCAAAGGATACCCCCTCCCTAACCTGGATCCACGAAAGGAGGGAGTAAAGGACCCTGAACGGGCCGTGGCTGTCTTTTGCGTTGGGGCAACTTACCTCCCTTTGCAAAAAGGTCCAAACGGTCACCAAAAAGGCGCAGCCCCTTAAAGGGTAGCCCTGCGAGAGCCTTCTTAGCAGCATTGTCAGCTGCCCACTGGCACAGCCAGACCGAGCGGCGAATAGAAACAACCAAAGCCGAGGTCCTGCTACACATCCTAATGGTGTCATCTAAGGCAGAAAGAATATAAGCGATAAACATCTCACATTGTGATAAGGCTCTAAATTCGACACTAGAAGAATCATCGGGAGAGCCTTCCAAAAGGTCCTTGACCAGAGTCCAAATGGCCACTGCAGTAATAGCAGAAGCACAGACCAGGCGCAGGGCCGATCCTGCACAGGCAAAGGCATGGGAAGCCAGCTGGTCAATACGCCGGTCCTCACTATCCTTCAAGGTAGTGGAACCAGGGGAATGCACCACAGAAGTGTTGGACAACCCAAGCACGGGGGCATCCACTTCTGGGGGAGTTGACCAACATTTGACCACATCCGAGGGGAAAGGATACCTCTTATTCCATCCCTTAAGGATACCAGGGAGCCGGCTAGGCCGCTTCCATTGCTTGAGAACCAGATTATTGAAATGTGCCTGTTTTGGAAATTCCAGACGTGGTTTTGCAGTACTGAACAATTCCCCCTGTTGCTTAGGCGCCGCAGCAGGAAGGGAAATGGAAAGTACTTCAAAGATTTGAGTAAAAAGTCTATGGGTGTCATCAGCATCCCAATGCTCTGAGCCGGCATCAGCGCCAAGGTAATGCTGATCATCAGAAAATTCTGAATCTGAGAACAATTCCCCTTCCTCAAGTGGGGTATAGTCAGATAAATCGAGAAATTCTTCAGACTCCATAGGAAACGCAGCAGGCGCCACGTGCCGTCTTTTAGCTGGGGCCTTACGGGCCGCAGAGCTAGCAATCAATCTCTCAATGTTGGCCAGCCTGGAAGGCACGTCAGGCTGAGACTTCCCACTAGTATTGATCTCACTGGGAGTCATAATCAAGCGAGGGGGTGTGGGAGAAGACATGGTGGGCGCAGACCCAGACACAGGCAGCCCAAAGCGCCTGCTTGGCGCAGGGTACAGACCTGCACATCATCGCTCACAGGGGATGCCCCACACACCACCGGGCTTGTCCCGATGGGACCCCAAGCACAATATCCTGTGAAGCCTCCATATGGTGATTTTTGGTGGCACAACTGGCCAATAGGAATTACACTGTACAGCTACCCGGGATGCCCCTTAAATGTCCGCTAGGATAGTGGGAGGATTTAATTGTTTAGGCCTCTAATAAAGTTAACTAGAAATAGAGGACCCAGGACCGGGAGAAACCTCTAACCAGTTTTCCCGCCTGAAAGACATAAAGACAATACACCCAATCAGTTATACAGACAATAAAAGTATAATAAAGGCCCACTGGGGCACTCACGGACCACCGAAGAGCTCGCAATCGATCCGGCAGCAGAGGCAAGATGGCGCTGGAGGGCTCTGAAGGGCCTGGCCGCATGAGGTGAAAACGCGGAGCGCGCCCAGCATTAAGCCACGCCCCCTCCAGGAAGCGCGGGGACAGGCTGAAAGTCAGCCACCCCGCAGCCAATCAGTGTACATCAGGCCCTGGAGTGACGTTGCCGCCGACCGCGGACGCCGCAGGGCGCGCAAGTCAGTGGCGGGAGATTCAAATATGTGAAGGGGAAAGGAGCAGCGCTGGTGAGAGTGCCAGCGCGACCATGTAAAAGCACACAGCCACATCATTGCAAAGCGGTGTAAGGCAAAGCACTTACACTCACAGGCACTCCCCCCCCCCCCCGACGAACAGGGTAGTGGGAGAGGGGGGGGAAGTAGGATGCCCATAAATGCATTAAATATGTAAAGTAGGGCAATAGCGGACGGGGCATCCCAAATCAGGTTCACCAAAAACCTGGGCCGCCTACCCTTTGGTGGGGGATTTGCGGTGGAGCAAGCTCCCAATGAAGCACCTCTAATAGGTGCTGCCTACCATCACCCGACCACGTAGCCAAGGCTGGGAGGCAGAATAAAGGGTGGAACGGGTGGGAATAGGACACAGGGCAAGGGGCTGTGAAGCCCGGCTGACCTGCGAGAAGAGAAGCCATCATCTTGTCCTTCACAGCCCACTGCAGAGAAGAAACTGGGGAATTAGTGGGAGGTCCCGGGTATATATGGACCGGGAGGGGCCTCTTTTTGCCAACTCTGCAGTAAAGCGCCCTCTTGTGGACTATATCCCAGATGTTATGAATCATTATCTGGAGCAGGACATGC